>CM034146.1:900851349-902051349 GCA_019776745.2 Taxus chinensis
ACCACCATGGAAATTGATGTCCCTCACATCCCTAAGGTCAGGGACATTAGGGACATAAAAATTTTCCCAGCCCCACCATTTGCATGTTTTAAAAGTTTAAATCCAACACTTAGCCATTTTCTTCCTCTCATTTCTCCTTCACAGCTTCATACCTTGCCATGGCTCTGTGCATGGTTGTCCAGACACCCGGTCCACCATTGTTACTCCAAACAAGATCCATCATGGCCACATAAACTCTCCACACCATGAATACATAGAAATATGTAGGTCTTAGAGAAAAAATGGAGTGAAATGATGAAGAACAGGGAGAAAATGAAGGGTTTTTGCCAGATAACCATGAAGTCACCCGATCAAAAAGTCTTCATATCTCACAAGATATACAAGTCAGATTAAGATGCCATTTTTAATCAATTATTAATTTTTAAAGGTGATCAAGATACAACAAACAAGAGGTGAAATGGTTCCTAGAATCATTTGCTCCAACAAAATCCTCTCTTCGTGCACCGGTTCACATTCGTCAGATTTCTCGTCATTTCGGCAATGGAAACGAGCTAAAAACTTACACACGAGCTCCAAATAAAAAACCTATTGCAATGGATTTGTTTTCATTGCAAATGGAGGCAAAAAAAATGCCTGTAAATTTTGAGCTCCATTAATGGCCGCCATGGCAGCTCCGTGCCTAAAGCCACTGCCAAGTCAAAATTTTAAAATTTATTTCAAGGCATTCTAGTGGGAAAACTATGTGAAATTTGAAGGGTGTGATTGTAATGACAAGAAGAGTCCAAAAACATATGTTCCATCACAAATCAATTACTGGAAACACCCTTTCTAATAATAGTAATTTTTCCTACACATGCTTGCTATTTTTGGTAAGTCATCATCAAAAGTGGCTATGGAAAGAGCAGAGTGCAATGAAAATCTCCAAAAGGCCAGAATGATTATCCAGAGAAAAAAAGAGTGAAAATGACCACTTACTAAAAATAGTAAGTCCCCCATCTGGGAATTTACTAAAAATAGTAAGCCACACTCAAAGATCAGTTTTGGCACAATGGGACATTCAGAACTTCATCGCATCAGAGATTTCCATGAACAGGGACCAATGGACTTCATCGGGTGACATCTCCTCTTCTTCTTCTCTCTCTCTTTCCCTCTCCTCTTCCCCCAACTTTCTCTCACTTTCAAATGTTCTAATTCTTCATTGGGGTTTGCACTTTTTGATATGCCTTTAAGTCACTTAAAAGTGACTTTAGAAACATTATGTAAATTAAGTCGCCTTACTATTATAAAAGGGACTTAAATATTTAAAGTGGAATATGAATAGCCTTAACTCATATTAAGGCATATGGAAGGTCATGAGGAAGATGATAAGTCACCTCTCATTCTATAAATTGTAACGCCATTCCCATTTTAAATGGTTGGTGATTGATTTTGTTAACTCAAGAGTGTATTGAGAGAACAAAGGAGATAGCCAAATTATTTTATTCCCCTCATTCTCAAATTTCCTCTATTTCTCCACTATGTACAATTTTGGTTTGAGAAATCAATATAAGAAGAAGGAGTTTCTAGATTTCTTTGACTAAGGGGTTTCTTGATACTTTGGGGTCAATAAATTCTATTTGGTCTTGTTTCTATTTATAGTGTTGTTTCTTCTCATGAATGCATGTGATGAAGTTTCCAACTAGTGTGTGTGCAGGAATCTGATTTTCTACCTGCAACATTAGTTCTCCTACCTCTTTTCTCACTCCCCTTTCCAACTCTTCAAAAAAAGTCTTTCCTAGCAAGATATTTCTAGATTTTGATGCAAGGTCAGTGGAGTGTCCTTGTTGGATCCCCAGTCAAAAGGCTACCATAGAAATCCTCCTTTTCACTCACATGCATATACGACAGCTGCACCGGTTAAGTAGAGGGACTTAGATTCCCAGAGTGTTGGTAAAAATCCACAAGTTTTTCCACGCGATAAATTTTCTTGCCAACAGTTTTTAGAGCCCACCGTGGGGTAGATTTAGTAGCATCTACACCCAAAATATGACCGCAAGGTCTCAAAATACAAAAAAAATCAAATATTGAAAAAATAAAAAAAAGAGTTCATGAAATTCCATTGCCGAAAGATACACTACTGATTTTTGCACATGAATTTTCACATTCCATAGTGCCCTTTCGTGTTCTGAATGCAGAAGTTTTCAAAAGCTAGCTGAAACAAGATACACCAGGTTGAGCAGGTTGAGAGGTGTTGTTGATTCCAATTTTGAAGCTTTGAAAAATCAGCAAGAATGAATGAGAGATAATCCATACTTCTTCTCTCAAGCCTCCTCTCCATCTAGCACTTTGAGTAGTTCACCTGGAAATCCTATCCAAACTCCTGTTGATACTCCCCCTTCAAATTCTCCCATTTTTCAACCATCATTGAGCTTTGAGATCCCGGAAGAAGAAGAATTTGTAGAAGCAAGGACTGAAGTAGAAGAAGAAAAAATAATGGAAGATGAAGAAGAAATACCTTGACCCATTATTCCATGGGGAAGGAATATAGGCCTACTTTCTCTTGAACCTCCTCTTCATGATCTACCAATGAGTTCCCACAAGAAATTTCCAAATTTCAAAGGTGAAAACACACAACATCCTAAAGAACACAATTTATTTCACGACATCATTTGGAATTCTTGGTGTCCAACATGAAGACGTTGCTGTGAGATTGTTCGTGGAGTCCTTCCAAGAAAAATTAGCAGAATGGTTCTACCTCTTTCCTTCCCAATCCATAAATGGTTGGGATGGCATCAAGACTACATTCGAGGAAAGATTTAAATCAAATGAAGACTATCAAGACCTCTTGGTGTAGTTGGCTCAAATGAGGAAAGGAGAAAATAAAACCATGAGAGACTTCATGGCTCATTTCAAACGGTTTCTTTGTAGGATAACTGAAGAGGATTTTCCATCTCAAAACAATGTCAAGAGATTCTTCATCAATGCTTAATCATCAGAAGTAGGGTTTTTTCTATGCATATCCCAACCAAGGAATGTTGTAGAATAAAAAAGGATGGTAATTGAACTTGATGATGATCTCATCCTCTCTGGAAAGATCAAGAATCCATCAAAGGGAAAGACCCAACATCCTGGAGACAAGAGAACTAATCCATCACTAAAAAATTTGGCAAATGAGATGGCCTCTTTGAAGAGGGAATTATTTGAATGGGTATCTTCTTAAAGGAACAACAAAAATCAGATTGCAGGAGTACCCCAAAGGCTCACCTTGGAGGCCCCACCCATGAACATAAATTATAGATTTCAAGAAGATGAAGAAGAGCTTGAACAAGAAAGTGAAGGTGGTAGTTTCCTAGAAAGTGATGAGTTTGAGAATGATGTAAAAATCATATTTTGTGAGTATTCTAGAGGTTATGAAGAAGATGAAGAAGATGCACCTAGTTTCTCATGTGTGGTATTCACTTGTTCTCATTTCGAGAAAAGAGCATCTCCCTCCACTGCTGCAAAAGAAAAGAAGGTTGATGATCCTCCTATGGTGACTCCAAAAAATAAAATAATCAGTTGAGGATCCCCACTTCCATATTCCATGAAGTCTTCATTTTTGGATCCTGATCCTGTAGAAAGTAAGAAGACTCCCAAAATCCCAAGTAAGTCTTCCAATGTCTCTTCCATTTATAAACCCAAATCTGCTCCTACAAAATCTAATAACTTGAAATCTCCTAGTGTACCTTTTAAAATACCATTCATTCCTCAAACATAAAATCATTCTCCCAAGCCTATCTAGACCCCAAAATCAGTCCCTTCATTCCCCTTTTCGCATCTTCTCCCTTTAACTTCATAGAATATGTAAACAAAGCCAAAGTGCAGATTACTGAAACTGAATATTTGCGGACTCATCCTGAACAATTCGAGAGGTTCCTCTGATACATCAAGAGTGGTAGTCTAACACCCAATGTGGTAACTTCTAGTTCCAAAGGCATGCTACCAAACTCATGTACACCTCCCTCACAAAACATGCTTTCTCTGAGTGCATCAAAGACTGGTAAAGTTGAACCTTTCTATGTCTCCCTTCTTGTTAGAGAATATGTATTGAACAATTGCATAATAGATTCTGGTGCCTTATGTGATGCCTTTGAAGGAAGGCTCTTAAACTTAAAATGACTCCACCTTGTGGCTCTCGTTACTCTTTGGAGTCAAAAAAGCACCCACTTGTTCAAAGATGCACAAGTGTCTCTGCCAAATTTCCAGACTAGAAAATTACAGCGATATTTTGGTATGATGTCCCGGCCTCATTCGGAATGTTGTTGAGTATAAGTTTTTTCCAAGACTTGGGAGGGAATATTCAGATGAATTGGTCATCTGCAACCATACCAATGAAGGGAGACATGGATAAATTGCTTCTTGAGAAGAAAATGAGGTACACAGTACAAAATTCTGGAAGCCCAGAAGCTAACATCTTGTATCAAGGTAGTAGACAGATGAATCACTTTGTGGAAACTGAGGAGGAAGAATATATCCCCATCTTGATAGGCCCAAACATGCCTTTCCTAAAGATATTTTGATTTTGAAGAAGCATTGAGGAGATTTGAGTTACAAGGAACAACTCTAAATCCAGATGATGCAGACCATGAGGAAGAGGAGATGGTTCTTGATGATTTTCAAGAAGAAAAATCAGTTTATATGATTTTAGAAGATGACGAGTTAGTCTCATTCCCATTTGGGGATGAGGATGATCTTAGTCAGGCCATCTATGGAGAGACAAAATCAGCTTGTTATGAGCCCGTGAAAGGTTTGAAAGAAATGTCTGTACAGGATGCCGCAGAAGAAACTAAAGATCCTGAGCTTAGTCTTGAGCTCCTGATGTAAGCCCAAATTTACAAGACAAGCATGAAGATGATTTGGAAGCCTTAACTAATGTGAAGGTTTGCCATATTGAGATAAGGCAAGATGAAACATATGATGCTGCTCTTGAGCTAATGATTGATGGATGCAATACCAAAATGGAGATATTTTCTTTCCCATTTGAAGATGAAGACTCTTCCCATGATGAAGAAATTCAAGAAAGGAGTTTCGAGACCTCTAAAGATGAATCTCATGAAGAATTGGTAGAGTGTAAAGATTCTCAAGATGATGAGGTAATCCCTCCAGATATTTTCTTTGAGTTGCAAGATAAAGATTCTTCAAAGGTGTACAAAGAGGAACTACATGAAATGATGAAACATTACTCTGTGCAAGAAATCTTAGATGCAGTAGAAATTACAGAAGATCCCAAGCTGATTCTTGATCTCTTCATTAGTGTCATGGACATACATGACAAGTATGAGTTTGCCTCCAATCCTTCGTCAGTACTCAAATGCCTCCAAGATATAAAGGATGAATTGTTTCTCATCGAGAAGATGTCAATGAGCATAGAGATAAAAGTAACTCAGAATATAAAAGGAATTTGAATGAAAAGAATCCCTAGGGCAGAAATGTAATGTTTGATGGAGAATCAACTATATGGATAAACATGGAAGGAAACTGGCATGATGAAACTAATTTCAAAGAGCATGAAGGCAGTGGAATTTCTTTGAGCATCACTCATATGGACTCACTCCTAAAAAGTAAAAGGACAATTGTGAAATCACCTAGCTTTCATATGTAATCGAGGAAGGGAGGCTACTTTCTAAAACCCGTCAACGGCTTCGCAGAACATCATCATTCATTGTTACCTCTTTAGGGGTAAGTTTTGAGAAATGAACAATATTTTAGTGAAAGCAGGTTATCCCTTGCCTTGTACCATATGTGACTGATAGTTTCCCTTCCTGTTTTGTGTCATGTTTTTCCTTTCCTTTGTTTTGTGTGTGTGTTTCCTTCTAATCTTCCTTTCTAGAAGTTGTACGTGACTCCGCAGGGCCCAATGGATAAGACATTGGTCAACGAATTATATGGTCTAAAATTGAGAGGGGTCATGTCTTCACTACTTATTCCATGCCATGTTCCCAAGCTAGAGCTAGCTATTGTCATGAAAATGTGCAATAGGGAAATTGGAAGTTTCCAAGCATGACAACTATACCCCTATGGCATAATTTTCATGTTTTATCATTCCTAGGCACCTCAGGTCAAATTTCAGTCTGATCACCCCCTTTTGGTCCCCTAGGTGATTTAGTAAATTCTATTCATTCCACCTAGGTGATTATAGGGAGTTCTAAAAAGACACTATCTTCTGGCAGTATAGGGAAGGGCTATCGCTAGCCTTAGAACTGGATTCAACTCCCTGAGTGGAACATAAGGAAAAAATTCAACACAAAGATGAAATGAAGACCTTAAAACATAATATAAATGATTTTTGAAGGTTTGGGGAAGTTTTACAAGACTTGGAGCAGTCTGAGTAAAAAACAGGGTTCAAGCCTAGGCAGTACTACAGACTTAAAACAGCTGTTGGGCTTTAGAAGAAGATTCCGGGAGCTCCGGATGGAGTTACGAGAAAAATAAAATCTCCAAAAATATTATTCCAATACCTACACGGTGAAATAATAATTTTCACAACACTTTGGTGCATTAGGTCTGCAGGTAAGTTTTCTCAGGTGGAGTACAAAATCAAAAATCTTATTTTTCAGAGATCAAATGGAATGATCAAGACATTATACCCCCACCAGATTTTTCTATTTTAAGATAGGATCATATATGTTTCCAATATAGTCCATCAGGAGCTCAAGTTATCACTGTTACAAGTTCAGGACTTAGCCAAATTTTTGGGAGGACACGTGTCAGCACCAGGAGCTTGGCGGGATTTTATGTCCCTCACATCCCCCAAGGTTAGGGACATCAAGGTTTGATAATTTATCCCAGCCCCCTTAAATCCTCTCAGCCATCATATGACCTCTTTGACCCTCATGTGTCCAGCAGACTCGACAGTTCAGCCCCCAGATACATTTTTGGAGCATCCAATCCCTACTGTTGGATCGGGTGCCACGTGTCAGCTCCAAGACCACCGTGGAATTTTATTTCCCTTATGCACCTAAGGTGGAGGACATAAAACCTTTAAAAATTATCCCAACCCCTATGGGGAGTCATTTTGACACCCACGTGACCGAGTTTCAACCCCCAGGTGCATTTTACAAGTAAATCCCCTACTGTCAGATCGAGGACACATGACAGCCTTGACCATCGTGGAAAATGACGTCCCCATGCCCCTAAGGTAAAGGACATTAGGGACATAAAAATTCTCCTAGCCTCTCCATGTGCATGTTTTGAAATTTTAAATCCAACACTTAGCCATTTTCTTCCTCTCATTTCTCCTTCACTGCTTCATACCTTGCCATGGCTCCGTGCATGATTTTCCAGAGTCCACCATTGTTGCTCCAAACCAGCTCCACCATGGCCACATAAACTCTTCACACCATGAATAAATATAAATATTCAGGTATTAGAGAAAAAATGGTGTGAAATGATGAAGAACGGGGAGAAAATGAAGGGTTTTTGCCAGATAACCATGAAGTGATCGAAAAATCTTCATATCTCACAAGATACAAGTCAGATCAAGATGTCATTTTTTGTAGAATTCTTAACTTTTCAAGGTGATCAAGATGCAAAAAAAAATAGGTCAAATGGTACTTAGAATTATTTGCTCCAACAAAATCCTCTCTTCATGCACCGGCTCACATTCGTCAGATTTCCCGTCATTCCGGCAATGGAAAAGAGCTAAAAAACATGAACTCAAATGAAAAACCTATCACAATGGATTTGTTTTCATTACAAATAGAGACAAAATCCAGACCTGTAAATTTCAAGCTCCATTAATGGACGCCATGGAAGCTCTGTGCTCTGAAGCCACTACCAGGTCAAAATATCAAAATTTATTCCCAAGCATTCTCATGGGAAAAACTATGTGAAATTGGAAGGGTGTGATCGTAATGACAAGAAGAGTCCAAAAAATTATGTTTCGTCACAAATCCTTACTGGAAGCACCCTTTCTAAAAATAGTAAGTTTTCCTACACATGCTTGCTATTTTTGGTAAGTCTTCATCAAAAGCGGCTATGGAGAGAGCAGTGTGCACTGAAAGATACCTACATGATTATCCAGAGAATGAAAATTGAACACTTACTAAAAATATTAAGTCCCCCATCTAGGCATTTACTAAAATAGTAAACCACACTCAAAGTCCAATGGGACATTCAGAACTTTTCGCATCAGAGCTTTCCATCAGCGAGGATCAATGGACTTCATCGGAAATGACATATCCTCTTCTTCTTCTCCCTCTCTTTCTCTCTCATCTTCCCCCCAACATTCTCTCACTTTTCAAATGTTCTAATTCTTCGTTGGGGTTTACACTTTTTGATATGTCGTTAAGTCACTTAAAAGTGACTTTAGGAACATAATGTAAATTAAGTCGCCTTGCTATTATAAAAGGGAATTAAATATTTAAAGTGGAATATGAACAATCTTAAGTCATATTAAGGCATATGTAGGGTCATGAGGAAGACGATAAGTCACCTCTCATTCTATAAATTGTAAGCCATTCCCATTTTAAAGGGTTGGTGATTGATTTTGTAAACTCAAGAGTCTATTGAGATAACAAAGGAGATAGATTTACTATGTACCAATCAATACAAGGAATAAGGAGTTTCTAACTTTCTTTGAATGAGGGGTTTCTTGATACTTTGTGTTCAATAAATTATATTGGGTCGTGTTGCTATTTCAGGGTTGTTTCTTCTCATGATTGCATGTGAAGAAGTTTCCAACTAGTGTGTGTGTAGGAATATGATTTTCTACCTACAACATTAGTTCTCCTACCTCTTTTCTCACTCCCCTTTCCCACTCTTCATACAAAGTCTTCCCTAGCAAGAGATTTCTAGCTTTGACCGCAAGGTCAGTGGAGTGTCCCTGTTGGATATTGAAAGGCCACCATAGAAATCCACCTTTTCACACGCATGTATATACGAAAGTTGCACCGGTTAAGTAGAGGGACTTAGATTCCTAGAGCATTAGAAATAAATCCACAATTTTGTCCACCTAACAATTTTTTTCACCAACAAGTTGATTACATGAAAAAATTTACTCCGAAGATACTCATTCAAATTTTGCTGAAAATGTGGGAATTCCACCAGATGGAAATGACTTCATGGGGACCTCGAGGAAGATAGAACAAAAGTTGTGTCCATGATTCCGTTGTTTATAATTTAAATAAGTCTATCTATCTATGACATAAAACAAGAGCCTCTGTGGATTGATATGCCAATATGGAATCTTTTTCAATTGCATTAGGGTTCACTTGGTGTCAATATGACCCAAATATTTACATTCTATGATAAGATGAATCCATACTCATCGTTTTTTGTATATTGATCATGATAAAATCTTCCTCTATCATAAACTGTGAAGATTTCCTTATTCAACAAATTTTCTGTTTGTGACTTAGGATTTCATTACTTTCTTAGGATACACATTTCACAATCTAACTGAGGAATTGTAATTTCATAGCCTAAGTACTCCCTTGATTTGATTTCTCAGTTTCACATGTTTGATTGTAAGCCTTATCCTACTCCTTTCCTTTCCAAGGTTAAGTTTGTTTCTGATTTCTATACTCCCTTAGTTGATGGTACCCTTTATCGATAGTTGGTGGGGAGCTTGATTTACCTTAGTCACACTCATTTGGATCTATCATATATTATTGGGATTGTGTCCATATTCATGTAGGATCTGCATGAGTTTCATTGGAAAGTAGCGAAGTGGATCCTTCACAATGTTCGTGGAACTTATATGGATCAAATTTAGTATCTAGGAGGAGTAGATATTGAATTAATTGGATATCCTGAATTTGATTGGGCGTGTGATCTAGATCATTAGAAATCTACCTCAAGTTACACTTTTTCTCTTGGTTTGGGTCATGTTAGTATTTAATGTTGCCATATAAGTTGATTGGTTACAAGGTATCTTGACATAGTTCGGTATTCACTTTCAATTTTCTACTATCATCTATTGTGACAACATGAGCACCATCTTGATTTTGTATATCTAGTTCAGCATCAATGAATGAAGAACATCAAGATACATATGAACTTACGTAGGGAGCTGATTTTATAATGACATCATCGAATTGCATTATTTTTAGACTTTTGATATGGTTTCAGACATTTTCACCAAGCCCTTCACTGAGGAGAAGTTTCTTCACTTGCATTCTCTTCTTAGGGCGAGGTCTGTAGCATCCACCCATCTTCATCGGGATTTTTATTCCTCTTCTCCTCTTCTTATTTTCTAGAGAGATGTTGTTTGTACATGGGTACCTCATCAGGCCTAGTTTAAGGGACCCATTTGACACATATTTGTTAGGTTTATCAGCAGAGTATTTTATCTCTTGTAAGTGGATTTTATTCCTTAGGGGTTTCCTCCATTACTTGAGAATCTTATTGTACATGGGTACCTTGTAAGGCCTAATTACTGGGACCAATTTTCACCTCTTTTTACTTTTCTAGAGAGATGTTTTTTGTACATGGGTACCTTATCATACCTTTACTTTCCAGACCCCATTAACACATATTTCTTTTTTTTCTATGGGATTTCTCTTTGAGTTATGACTTTCTATGACGTCTACCTCAGATTTGATTAAGGAGGGTGTTGGTGTATATGGCTTGTCTCATAAAAAATCAGTATATTTTCCACCTCATGTGGTAAGAAATATCACTTAGTGAGATCATAAATCATTAGGATTAGTTAGGGTTGTGTCCACATGTCATGTATAGGAGTTACACAGTTGATGGGTGTTGTTATTCCCTTCATTTAATCAACTATTTGTTGATGTCATATTCAAACCAGGGGTGGTGTCTGAATCCATATGCAACAAGAAATCTTAGTGATCTAGTAACTGACTGTAGGTATTTGTTTCTTTTTATATATTTTCTGGGGGATTTTCTCAGTCTTGAGGATTTCTTGGTCAAAACCTTATTGAAATCAGACTATGAAAACTTACTAGAAGTAAACACTCTCTACAGAAATAAATTGTTAGAAATAAACACACATTTACATAATGGAATAGATTGCTTAATTAAACACATGCTACCAAAATAAACACACTTTCTTTGTAAATAAACACATAATTTGAGAATGCTAAAATTTTATTGTAAAGAAAGAATAATCTGATATAGAACACCTGCAGGAACATGTATACGATAGATTTCAACTTGAGTAATAAAAAACATTTACAGAATTAATAGATCTATACTATTTTTTCTGAAAATATAAATACTAATAAAACAAAGATCCTTGTTCTTGGAAGATTGGGCCCTTGTTCCCCCTTGAAACAAGATTTAACAATTTAATATACTCTCAAAACCAAAAATGGCTACTTTATTGATAAAATGTTCTGTATTACAAAAATGTATTGTCTCTTTTTATATCTGTGACTTTATATGTATACATATATATCTCTATCTTCCTATCTATCTACAGGTCTGCATATATATACTTCTTACACAGGTGCATTTACAGCCATAGTTTTCCTACCGATTCAGATAGAACCGAATCATTCCAAAAATAGATGTTGAATTTGATCATGGCTGAATGTACTACTATATGATAGTTATCCCTAGATCTGTGAGGATTAAGAATCAGAAATCTTCCAATCTCCTCCTGATTGAAAATGATTTCTAAATCACTAGATGTTATTGGAATAAATAAATTCTCATAGGTTCTGAAACTTAGAGAAGTTCCAGAACTAAAGGAAATCATTTCAAATCTAATTGTGAGGGTTCCAGAGCTGTATGCAAGAGTTCTAGAACTAATTCCAAAAGATCTAGAACTAAGTGATAGATCTCGTAACTGCATAATGGAGTTCAAGAACTAAGTTTGGAAGTTCAAGAACTGGTCCGTATTGAAACCAAATCTTCCAAAAATATGATGACCGCTTCATACTTTGTTCTTTCAACTTATTGTGACTTGTTTTATTACAAAACTGAATTTCCAAAGCACTTTCTTAGGAATTACAGAGTTTTTAAACATTATAACTACAATCAACAAAAGATGGACAATTACATCCTAGCTTATCTTAGATCAAACAAAAGTCACAAAATGCAATAAATCTTGATAAAAAGGAGAGTAGAATAAGATTATTTATTGTACATTAACGAGACATATTTTGGCCTCATCATCTCCCCCATACTTATTTGTTTCTAAGTCCTCTTACAAACTCTATTCTTAAAACCTTGGGTTTTGTATTCTGCATTCCAATTGACTGCTTAGGTCAAATGGTTGAAACTAAATATCCCAGTGTTTTAGTTTAGAAATACTATACCTTGATCCTATTTCTACTTTCCTCTTCCATTCCTCAAATTGAGTTGGATCTTGAGGTTCTTTGTTTTTCCATGGAGACATGGGAGTGAGAAGAAGGGGAGGCCTTGTTCTCATTCCTATCCATATGCCCATGTTCTTTTTAGTGATCTGAGGGATTAGTGTGCATAAATCTTTTTCTCTTTCCAGACTCCAAATAAATTTTTTGGGATATATTACTTCCCTTCTCCTCAAGGCAACTGTAAGAAGCTACCATCTTTTCAAATATCCATCATAAATCTCCTCAAAATTCCCCACCTCATAAAAGGTTAAGCCATCAATACTTTTCTATAAACTGGCAAGATAATGTGTCTTAAACTGTATATCAAAGGCATGGGTTCTAAAATGTTTAACGAAAGTAAATGGTTTACCATTATGAGCCCTCATGCATAGACCAGATGAGATAGCTTTTAATAGATGCTCAAAATCCACTTCCTTCCATGCAATCTTATTTTGAAGAACAAAAATAAATGCATTAAGTTGGCTTTCTCCCACATACAAATTGATCATGAAGCTTGTGTTCTTTTCTAGCATAAGATTGCAGAGATAGAATTCAGAAAATATATTTTTCTACTCAGTACTGGTTGAATAATAGGTTGTCATGAACTCAGATTCATCTTTTATTTCATGTGGAAGGTTGCATGAAATTCTTGATAGCTACCAGTAAATGAATTGTTCTTCTAGAAACACACTATATGTAGGAGAAGGTCTACTACATGCAAGCAATTTTTCACTCATTATGCAAACCATTTGTATTTTTACAAGACATTTAAATTTGTCTCCCACTTATTTGTAAAAAAATTCTTCCCATTCCTTTCTTGTTTTCTTCTCATCTTCCATCTTGCTTCTCAAATCCTCATTGGATGTTTTGATTTCACTAATTTCCCTGCAAGCATCATCCCATAACTGCTTGAGTAACCAATAAGTTAATTTAGTTTGTGCAGAGACTGTTGACATAATACTTTTTCTTCTAAAAATTTTACATTCTTCCTCTTTCTCCATTATCTTCTGTTTAACTCTTGTTAATTCCTTAGTCCTATCTGTGAGCTGAGTTGTTAGTTCCCCAATGAGCATCTCTCTATGTTCCAACTTGAGTTTGAGGAAGTTCAATTCATCATCCTTTTATTTGATAATGAGTTCTAATTTGGACAAGAATAGAGCCTGTTTAACCTGGTGTTTCTCTTCTTTCTTTGAAATTTCTTTGGGGGTTAAGAATTCCTCTTCTACAAAAGGAAATTTCCCTTTCTATCTCCACAATGCCAACTCTTCTTCTTCATGTGATAGTGTTGTTGCTTCACCCAAATATTGAAAAACATGTTCCTCAAATCTCTCATCTTCTTTTTCCATCTCATTTTGGTTTTGTCTAGGAGGAGTCATGGCCATGCTGCCAAAAATATCAACTTCTTATTCCAACTTGTCATGTTCTTTCATTTCCACTAGAATTTCTCTAGACCTCTTATGAATTCTTCTTCTTTGAGGAGCTTCAGTATGTTCAGAAATAGGTTTCCTTCTAGAGCTTATTCTAATTTTTACTTTTTTCTCTTGCCTAAGTGAACTGTCACTATCAGAGATAGATATTAGCTCTCTTGTAGCTACTGCAAAGGAAGGATTTTAATTTAAAGGTACAGTAGGTTCTACAACTTTAATTCTTCTTCCAAATATTATCCTTTTTGGTATAGTCTCCCCACTTATTTCCTTCTTTTCTTTTGTAGGGGCACCAATTTCCAAATTAGTTGTAGGAGGAAAAGGATTTGATATTACTCTCCTAATAATATCAGGGTTTTTCTTACACTTGTTAAGAAATTTCTCCCATATTTCTTCTCCATTTTTTTGCAAGAAAATGGTGTTGGCACACCAAATGAACTAACCCATGATGTCTGATTGTTCCAATACCCTAGGAATACCTCTGGGCCATTATATGAATGGATTAAAAAAAAACCCTGGAAGGTTTACTATAGATTCTTATTTTGTAGCTCTATATCTAAGATGTATGAGAATCTTCAGAACTTCTCTTCCTACTAACCCAAATTGACTATCACAAGTTAAATACTTGACTATTCAAAATGACACTCTATCAAAGGGTTTGGGAAAGTTGGCCCTTATGAACCCCTTTATTATTTTATTAGTGTTGTAAATATATTGGAGTTCCATTTCCCCCTCTTGTAGAATGGTTTCAACTAATTTTTTTAAGGTCCCTTTGACAGGATTTGGGACATGCACAATTGGCACACTAGATATATTACTTATTTTTTTCACAGAAAAAAGGAATTACAATATTTCTAACCTTTGTTTTGAATTGTTCTAAATTTATAATGAATTCTCTTACCAATTCGTCATTATAATTCGAGAATTTTTTTAGGAATTCCAAGCACCCTTCCTGTTCAAAGACATATACCACTTCTTCATCTGCAAGAATCTGGGTATCATCCTTAGGTTTTGACTTATTTTTAATCCCCATGATAAAGAGGGTGATTAGGATTCATTCTCCCTTGAATTATTTCTCTTCCTGGATTGGATACATAACTCTTTTCTTAGCTCCGGAATGGATGGGTTTAGCTGCAGAACTGCTATGCTTAGCTACGGAACTTATTGTGTTTAGCTGTGGAATGAAAATTTAATTCTTTTACTTCTTCCTCAAAGTTTTTCTACAACTTCTTCTTCACTTTCTTTATTCCACACAAATGATAGATCATTATAAACACACCGCCACTTTTGTTCCGTTGATATCACCCTCATGATTACTCTCTTTTAATCATAATGTATAATAGATGACTCATCATACTACTTTTAAATCAATCCAATCACACATGCAAAATTTTAATCTAACCTTTAATAAGTTAAAGACATAATTACCATCTTTGATGATGTGATTCATCCATCATGATGACTCATCATTCCTAAAAATGAAACAAAAAAAGGAAAATGGTTAGAAAAGATAGCTGGAATTTCAAGGAAGTTCCTTTTATTTTGGATTAGCCATTTATTTGAGGAGATCAATTGCTATTGCTAGTTTTCAATTGATCTCTGAGAGAAATTCTTTTTTTGGGGGGGAAAATAACGCCATTTACAGGTTTTCATTCCTTCCCTTTTTTGGGGGGGAGGGAAGAGAACTCCATTTACTGGTTATCATTCTCTTCTCTTTATTCTGGATTTATCCATCTGATTATTTGATCATTTTGGAATAACTAGGTTCTTCCATATGATCAAATTCTTTTTCTGCTTCAATTTGTCTCAAGAATTCATCCTTAGTAGGAGGCTTCCTATAAAGTTTTAGCCTATGTCCATCGACAAAAAGTTTCCTTCTGCTACCATCAATGGAAAGTAATTGAATAGAACCATTGTCAAAGATCTTCTCAATCTGATAGGGTCTCAACCATCTGGTTCTCAACTATCCCTTGAATTGTTGGTACTTAGAATCAAGTAGTAATGCCCAATATCCTACCTTGAATTGCCTCTTCTTGATATGCGTGTCATGCCATTACTTTCTTTGATCTTGGATTATCTCTATCTAGTAAATTTCTTCCAACCTTAATTCATCCAACTCATTGAGTTCAAGAATTCTCTCCTTTTGTGTTGCATCCAACTCAATACCTATTTTAGCTATTGTCCTCAATGTTTGCAGTTCAAATTCAATAGGTAACAAGGGAATTTTCCCATAGACTAACTCAAATGGTGAATATATTGTTGTAGTCTTCCAAGTTGTATGGTAGGCCCAGACAACTTTAGGTAGTCTCTTTGCCCAGTCTCTTATGCCTGATTCAACTGTTTTGGTAAGGATATTTTCCAATTCTCTGTTTGTTACTAAAACTTGTCCATTTTCTTGTGGGTGATAGGGAGATGACCTCCTATGATTGATCTGATAATGCACTGTGAAGGCTTGGATCATGTTAGACATGAATTGTGGCCCCTAATATGAAACTATACTTCTTAGTGCTCCAAACTTTACCATAATTTTGTGCCAAAGGAAATCAGCAACTGCTTCTTCAGTGACATTTGTTAAATCCTGAACTTCTACCCACTTTGTCACATAATCAGTACACACAAGAATGTACTCCATTCTTTGTGAAGGAGGGATAAAGGGACCAAAAAAATCTAAACCCCATATTTCAAATGCTTCAATCATCACTTGAGGTTGTAGAGGCATTTCATTGGTAAAATTTGGTTGCCCCCTCATTTGACAGGGATCACACCACTTGATATATCTCTTCACATCCTTGTACAAAGATGGCCAATAATATCCAGTTCCAAGTATCTTTTGATCTATTATTTTCATTGAAAATTGTCCTCCACTTGGTTCATCATGACATGCCCTCAGTATGTCAAAGATTTCATCTTCTCTCACACACTTGAGTAAAACCAAATCAGGACCACATTTAAACAACATTCTATTTAACCATTTAAATTGTTCACTGGTTTTGATCAGATTTTCATTTATTTATTAGTGAAAGGAGTAAACTTCTCTTTTGCAAGATAATTTTCCATATCATCAAACCATGGTCTATCAGCTGAAATAACAAACAATTGTTCATCTGGAAAATTGTCCTTAACTGGATGTTGCTCGCCTGTAGTGGTTAGTCTTGACAAGAAATCAGCTACCACATTAGATTTTCTTGGATTATCTACTATGGTAATATCAAATTATTGTAAAAGTAATAACCATCTAATTATCCTACCTCCGACCACTGATTTTTTCATTAAGTACCTAATTGCTGAGTGATCTATATGTACAAATATTTTGTACCTTGTGATATAATGTCTAAATTTATTAATTCCATAGATCACAGCAAGAAAATCTTTTTCAGTGGGTAATATTTTTATTGAGGTAATAAATAACATACATCTTTCCTTCTTCATATTTCTGCCCCAAAACTACACCAATGGAGTTATTTGAGGCATCTTTTTTAATGTGAAAAGGTTTTTCCCAATTAGGTCCTCTCAATATTGGGGCAGTGATTAATTTTTCTTATATTTCCTCAAAATCATGTTGACATATTTCATCCCAAAGAAATTCACAGTCCTTGGTAAGAAAATTAAACATGGGAGCAAAAATTTTACTAAAATACTTGTTAAAGCACCTATAGTATCCAACATGCCCTAAAAATGACTTGATATCCATGGGGGTTTGAGGAATAGGTAATTATGAAATAATTTTGATTTTTTTTTGTCAACCTAAATTCCTTTTTTCGAAATGTGGTGTCCTAATACAATCCGCTCATCAACCATTGTTAAAAAAATTCTCATGACTAAGAGATAGATGGTGTTCTTCACATATTGTTAATACTGTGTCTAAACTCCTCAAAGCATCATTAAATGTGTCTCCATGTACAATGAAATCTGTAGTGCCCACTTACCTTTGACACTTTTAGATACTGATTATGATACTATTTATCGTATTATGGACACTATTATGTTTTGTTATAGTATGATGGCTAGATCATGGATTTTTATTGATCTAGATTCAGTTATTATACAGGATGATTACTAGAGACATTTTCTATATGTGGTTGATGATATAATGTTTGATAGGGACATAGTATGGATATTGATTTGGACTTGTGACACTTGATATTTGGAGTAGACCTAGTATGGTAGATTCTTGATGATGATATAGTTAATTTATGAATTAAAAATGATAATGTTGAATTCTTGATATTGTTGTGATTCATGTGTTTAGATGATCTTGAAATGTTTTTTATATTATTTTGGATGTTCTGATATGGCAACAAGGCCAAAGGAGGTATTTGCATTTTGCAGGTTAAAAATCACAAAAATGTCAGGGGACTGGAGACTAACCATATTAAAATTTTGGGTGAATTCAACAAGGTCACCATGACAACTGTGTTGTATGTTATGTGTTGTGTTTTACTAGGAATTCCCATGGGGGGATTTCCATTATATGTGACCATGGGATAAGTGTTTTATTAATGTGTTCCTTTTTGAATTATTATTGTAAGTATTTTATTTGTAATGTGTTCCTTCTTTTAATGTGATAGATTAATGTGATAGTCATATAGTTAAATTTTATTTAAAACAAATTGGGATATGGAATGTAATAAATAAATTTGTTGTTATAAATATTAATGTGGTAGGAGTGTGTAAGTGATGTTGTAAGAAAATTTTAAGAGTCTTGTAAGGTAGATTTTGGAAGGTCTAGCACTCCATCTTTTATGAAATTCGAATTTGACCTTGGAGGCCAAATTTGGAGGCTTGTGGGACAAGTTAAACTTGTCCCACACCTCTTAAAATGATCCAAAAACCATGCCTATGGTTTGGAGGTTAAATATAGGCATTTATAATTCATTTTGAAGTAATAATATGTAAGTTTTAATTACACTTCCCTTATATGTTTTAAATTTGGTTCTTTTGGAGTATGGGAATTTTTGGAGTATGTAAGTGATTTTGTCATTTTTATTTATTGTGATTTGGTGAAGGAGGTTGACTTTCCTCTTGGGGTTGAGGAAGAATGATGTGGCATCCCACATGGATCCACATCATCCTCTTCTCTTCTCCCTCTCCTATAAAAGTGAAACTCCTTGCTTGTTTATGGTTGTTGGAACTTTGTCTATTTCCTCTTGGGGGCGCATTTTTTGGTGTTGTTTCCTTTAGAGCTTGTTTGAGGAAGAGCTTGGAGTCTTTTTACTTGCTTGGACATTGCTGATTTTGGACTGTATTAGGAATCTTGGAAAGCTTGTGAGCCTAGAAAAAACTTTAGTATGGATAGGTAGGATCTTGAGCTATGTTTTAATTGTTTTTTCCTTCTCTTACATGCATGTTTAAATGGTGTTTGTGTTTGCAGTCTTGGCTGGTTGGGTAGAATGCATAGGGCATGGTGTAGGAGAAGGCTATGGGGATTTCATATGGGGGGCATAAGGGATTTCCAATGGCACTATTTTATTGAGGAGGGAGTTTTGGTTTTGGATCCACCTTGCAAAAGAAACTACTTGCATTTCTTACTCTTGGGGGGGCATAAGGGATAAACTTGGGGGGCGGCATAAGGAGGGGTTGGGAGATATAAGGTTTATGGGGTTGATATGTTTATTGGTGGTATGCATTTTGGTGGATGTAAAATTCTAAATTGGGAGGCATGAGGAGTTCCCCATAGTTCTTTCTCTTGTTGGCTTGCTTGATCAAGACTATGTGTTGTGTGTATGATTCCAAATGCATTTGGGAAATATTGTCTTGTTGGAATGTGTATTTTATTGTTTGTATGCAATGTGAAGAATGTTTGTTTGTTGTGGAAGAAGCCTTTTTTCCATGTGTTGATGTTCATACTTTATTTCAATATGGTTGGGGCTTGGGGGCCGATGAGGAAAGGATGGCTTTCCTTTTTCATTCAATGTCTTGGTTGGGTGGAGAGCGTTGCCTTTCCCCCCTTCCTTGTTGGTGCCATTTTTGAGCTTGCACCTTGTTGCCCTAATTTTCAAAATTTGTATCTACTCAAAAAAAAAAATTATCCTTTGTTTTGATGGTCTATAATTCTTCCCCTCTAGTTGAATGCTTTAAAATGCTCACAAACTTGTTGTTTTTCCCTATTTTGAAGGAATATTCCAAGTTTTTCCCTTTTCTATGTCCTAGTTTTTCCAATTTTGTGGGCTGTGTCATTTTTTCCCTTTACCAGATGATGGAAAAATCAAAATTGATCAATTCATACTTGTTTGTATTTGAAAATCCAACCCTAAGGTCGAAAATGTCCGGAAATCATGCTTCAGTTGATTTAAAATAAAAAATCTAACATCCTTGGCAAAAAAATTGAATTTTAGGGCATCCCTGGAATTTTTTACGTTTTGACGGTCAGACGAGCGTCATTTTCCTATTAAAATCATCCTCATAAGGTATTGGCGACATGACAGGTTTTCATTGGCTGAGGAAAGGCGGAAAAGTGTTGTAACTTTTTATTTTTTTCCTTTTTTGACAAATGGGGCATTTTCGGGCCCAGGGACCCGTTTTTTCCAAAATTGCCTACATGGTATGTTCTGATTAGTAGGGGGATGGTGGGTGGTTAGATTCCCTTAAGGTTTTTAGAACCTTTTTTGTGAAAATTTTAAAAATAAAAAATAGGCCCGAAACCCCGCAGCCAATCGAGAGTGGACACGTGTCCATAAAAGGTCAGAGGGGATGCGGGTGGTGGAAGAATTTTGTGGCTTTTTATTTTTGGGATCAAATGGCTAAGGTAAAAGTTTTTGCCCGAAAGGCCATGGCCAATAACAGGTGGACATGTGTCCATAAAGGGGTCAGAGGGAAGTGCGGGCTATGGAAGGAAATGGGGAATTTTTCCCCTTTTTGGAAAAATGGATAAAAGGCAATACTTTGGGCCGAGGTTCTGTGACAAATCAGAAGAGGACACATGTCCACAATTTTTAAGAGGCGGGTTGGCGGGTCTGTGGAGGTAAAAGGGGATTTTTTACCTTTTTCACAAAAGGAGTTCAAAATAAAAAAATTTAGCGTGCCTCCATGAATAAATCATAGATGGACACGTGTCCAACAGAGCGGGTCAGCGGGCCAGCGGAGGAAGGAGGGAATTTTTCCCCTTTTGTAAAAAAGACTCAAAATCAAAATTTGAAGCGTTGGCCCACTAGCAAATCACAAGGAGACACGTGGTGAGGGAAAAATTGGAGGTGCAGGCCCGTGAGGTAAAAAATGAAATTTTCCCAATTTCCAAAAAAGGTCAAAATGCATAGAAATGAAGCACAATCCCAATGGGACCCACCATGTGCCACGTGTCAGCTCCAAAATTTAAAGGTGGAGGGGTGGAGGAAAAAGTCATTTCTTTTCCATTTTTTCAAAAATGTGGAAAAGTAAAAAATGAGCCCGATTTTGTCTCCAATCATTTCTTTCCACATATCTAGTCTTATCCAAAAATTAAAAAGGTAACTCAAGCTTATTTCTAAGTCTGTATCTTCCACGTGGAGGGCCAGAATTAAAAGATGGATAAGATCAACGGTTGTTGTGCATCCATTTGTTTTGACCACCATGAGAGCTCCAGGAAGCTTGGAATCATGATTTTTGCATCAAAATTCATCAAATTTATAGTGATTTTGTGTCGTCTTGGCCTTCTAGGATCATTGGCATCACTTTCATGACTCAATTTTTTGATTTGAGATGTTTTTGAAATATATTTTTACCCCAACCCGAGAAAACACGTGAAATGACAAAATCAAAAGTTGCAAAGGTAATTTGAAAAGGTGAAAATGATGAGTAAAATGTGTTTACATGCCTCAATGATGAAAAACATGCTTCCATGATGGATAATGATCTATATATTTGTTATGATTTAATCTTTTTGGGCACACCTGACAACCTACGAGTGTTTTTCTGTTTGATGTCATTTTCATTGAATCATGAGGATTGTTTTGTAACAAACTTGATCCCATGGCATATTCTTGGCTTGGGAAAGAAGGCTCCAATGTGGCATGAGATATATAATGCATTTTGTAGAAATTTTAAGAGGTCAGGAAAAAATTGAGAATCACGAGTAAAATTCTGAGAGAAAGCTCATTTTTTGAAAACCCACCAAAGAACCAGAATAATTTCTTATGTGTTGGATCTTCATGTATGTGAGTTGGTTACAAGTGTATAGACATTACACACCTCTAATATTGTTCATGAAACTCTCCCCTACTGATGAATCTAACAAGATTTAGAGTTAATATGTGTTTTTCTGGGCAATATGATGTATGTTATCATTTTTAAATGCCTACAAATAGTTTTCATTGTTCTTGTTGCAATATTGCATTGAAAGTATTTAGAAATCACACAGAATATTCATTTCTTGTTGATAGTTTAGTGGCATTTGCAATCTCATGTTTAGAAGAGCCTTCATTTGATAAGGAGATAAACAAATTTAAAATCACTTTATCTTCCTTGACTGTAGAGATTGCTTGTAAGCCTTTGGGGGCACCTTAGGCGTGGTTTGATCAAGGATTTTTGTGTTTAATTGAGTTCTTTACTTCAAGATTTTGTGGTGAGTTCTCAAAGATTGTCTGAAGAGTTCTTCCTAGGATTCCATTTATGCCTCTTTTGGTTGAAATAATTTCTTGATTATTTGAAGCATTTTATCTAATAGTTGTTCAAGTATTGCAGAGGTTGTCAAAGATCTTATATATCCTAGTTTTTCTTGTCAACACCCCACCAAAATTTAATTTAGAATAACTAATCCTACCTCATACTACCCCTGCATTGCATTGTGTGTCAACAAAAGAATACAATTCATTTACAAAAATGCACAAAGCAAATCAGGATCATATAATGTCTCCAGTAACCCTTGCCTTGCATTGAAAATATCTCCATAATTTGGGAGTGACAACTTGTGAAAGTCAGATTTGGAGTGTTGATCATATTTTCCCAAGGCCTTTTCATACTATTTCCATAAATTGAGGGATATCTTCATCTCCTTCACCATTTGGGGGTTACATTATAGGTTCTCTTACCTTGGTTGAAAGGCACAACCTAGAATAGTGAGGGTCAGATCAGATCCTTTCAAGGTGCTATCCATCTCTCCACAAATCTGAGTGCCAGTTAGATCACATCCTTAGCTACAAAATGACACACATCAAGATCTATCTGACTTCAAGCTTCATACCATATCTCTGAAGCTGCTCAGACTGAAAAGGAGAGAAAATTTGGTACCAACACCTTTCTGGCACCGTTGCCGGGGAATTCTTGGAACTTGTTAGTTTTTTAAGAGTTTGAGAATTTGTGTATTCAAGTATTTGAGTTGCTACATTGTTAAAATATCATTCTATGCTTCAAATCTGTAAGTTTTAAACAAGGGTTTCAAGTTTTGTCTGCCCTTTTTCCATTTCCTAGCAGTTCATACACTTTGGTTGCATTATGATTGATTGATTTAAGAAGAAGAAGGTCTAATTTATAAAGCCTTGCAAAGGTTTTAGTACTAGCAAACATTTGAAATATTATTTTAGTGCATTCTTGCACAAATAAGGTGAAATTCCTTAGTGGTGACTCCATGCTGATTTGATCTTGAAAATACCAGTTGTCTTACCTTTCTGTCATTTATAATTTGTTTTTCATATCTACAAAACTGGAAGGAAGAATATCTCTTTTCATCAAGCACTCTGCTAAGAAATTGTTTATAGATTTAAGAAACTCAGAGTTAGAGGGAAGAAAAGTGTGGAAGGTTGTTGGATACTTGGCTGCAAGAAAGGAGATCCCTATTGTTGAGTTTGTAAGTGAGCAACCTGTTATTGAGGACTGCAATTCTTATTCAAGTGGATCTGATTCAGATAATCCTATTGCTGATTTGAATTCCCCCTAAGGTGAGGGACCTTCTTCTGCATTTGAAAGGCTTGCTCCTAAATCTGCTCCTGTATTTTCTAAATTTTCTAGAGATCATCAAGAAGGAGATCCCTTAAGAGAAATTTGTTTTGAAGATTTCATTCCCATTCCCCAAAGACCTCCACTCCTCATCATTTTGTTTCTCCTCCAATATCACCACCACAAAATAGCATGGATCATCCTCCACCTAGACCCCCATTTGTTGTTAACACCTTTGGTCCCATCAATTTCAAAGGAATGGTTAGGTATCCAACTGCTGCCCCACAAGATGTGAGAAATAGGTTACCAAAGTTTCAAGGTAACAAGGTTATCACTAGAGATCAGCATCTCAAACTTTTTGATAATATGATGGAAGATTTTGAGATAGAGTTTAAGGATGTGTATGTCAAATTGTTTATTCATACACTAGAAGAGGATGCTAGGGATTGGTACAAGGCTCTACCTGATAATTCTATTGATTCATGGACTGAAATTAAAAATGCATTTAGGTTACAATATGGTGACAAGACTGATCCTATATTTCTTTTTGTCTGAGTTTGAGAATATCAAGAAGAACCCTAATGAATCATTCCATGACTTCAACACAAGATTTAACAAAACTTTGAGAAGGATACTTGTTGGTTTGAGGCCTTGTGATGAATCTTTTTTAATCAAATATGCAGATGCATTTGATAAAAAGGCAACCTATTACCTAAGAGACAAGAACCCTACCAATCTAAGACAAGCTTTCACCATGGCACTTCAAATTGAAAAACAATATCAAGGCTGTTGGGAAACCTCTCAAGAGAGATGGTGTAAAATTGATAAACCCTGAAAAACCTCAAGCTAGAAAAGGTGTTGATTTAGAAGAGGTTGTGAAGACTTTGGCAGGGGCTATCAAAGAAATCTCATACAATTTTAGCAAGAGCTGAGAAGGGAATTGGGCAGACTTCACAAGGTCAGCCTAGGCACCAAGCACAAGATAGATTTGGCAATCACCATAGGAATGAGCAAAGCTTTGATTACAAAGGTAAAGGGCCTATTGGATCTACAAATAGACATCCTCAAGCATGTGAAGGAAGAGTGTTACCTGATCCCTTAACGGCTAGGGTTGCTATTGTTGAAGAAGTTGCTAATATTGATTGGTGTGATTGGTGTTTTCTACCCCATCCTCCATGTGAAGTAGACCAACAAGAAGGTGAAGCTAATAATGATGATGGTACTGATGATGATATTTGCATGATGGGTTGTTCTTCAATCTCACAAGGAGGAGCAACATCTACTAAAGTGATAAGTGCTAGGACAACTGTAACTTTTTGGGATTGCATCAAATAGGGTACAATTCTTTCTTCCCCCTCATGCTCTTGAAGTTGATGCAGTGCAAGATTTTGAAATTCCTAACAATGACTTTGAATACTTAAGAGCTTTGATGATTAAGAAGTATGATGGTGGTATCCCTTCAGAGGAAGATAAACAATTGTTGATGAATGTTGTTGTATCTCAAGAGAAAGATTATAACACTAGAAGCAAAGTTATTAAAGGAAGTGGGCCTCAAGCCAAACCTAAAACACCCTTTATCACAAACATTCCCAAAGAATCTCCTAGGAAAGAAACACTTGTCAAAAGCTTTGTTGTCCCAAGCAAAAATTACAGTCCTCCTCATGCCTAAGCTACCAAGAATCCATTGCCATCTAATGAATCTTCTTGTCTCCCTTCCAATGTTGTTTTACCAAAGAGTGTCCCCTATGATATAGCTCAAGTATTGATCCAAATTAAAGTGAGTGTTCCAATCATTGAGTTTCTTAGAATTCATGAGCATAAGAAGAGAGCATTTGAGTACTTGGGGTTGAAAGAAGAGAAGGATATTCTAGGAAGAAATGTAAATGTTGTTGAGAATCCTACTCAAATCATTACAGACCTTGAAACACCACCAATAGTAGAATATCTTGGAGATACACCTAAGGTATATTTGGGGACATCTTTGGTTGATTCCCAATTGAATGTTGATTCATTTTTCACAACTTTGATTATAAAGGATAGGCTACTTCACAATTGTATGTTTGATTCTGGTGCATCATGTAATGTCATACCTCTAGAAGTCATGAATGAGTTGGATATCAAAGTGACAGCAGCCTATAGAAAGTGTACTGCCATGGATTCAAGAGAAGTGCCAGTAGTTTGTTGTGTAAAAGGTTTGGTTGTGCAGCTTACATCTTATCCCGTGAGGAATTTAAAATTGGATGTTGTGATTGTTGATTGCCCTGCCAAATGGGGTATGATTTTTTCAAGAAAGTGGGCTGCAAGTGTTAGAGGGAGTGTCCAAATGGATATGTCTTTTTCCACCATTCCCATTGAGGGTAACCTAGTCAAGCTCTATGGAGAAAAGAAAATGTTGCATCTAATTGAGGACCCAAACAATGCTACTTATGAAGTATTATTTGTTGATGTTGATGCTGATAATTTTATTGGTTTTGTTGATGGAAAAGAACAAAAAATGGATCAGTCAAAGTGCCTTGAAAAGGTATGTTCTCCTTGGACCTTGCTATTTGATGGAGCTTGCTCCAAATTTGGAAATTGTGCTGGTGTAATTCTGATTTCTCCTAGCTTGGAAGAATTTGTTTTTTCCTTCAAGCTTAATTTTAAATGTACTAACAAACATTACTGAGTATGAAGCCTTGTTGTTGGGTCTGAGAATTGCATGGAAGTATGGTGTCAAGGAAATAATTTCAAAGGGAGATTCAGATCTAGTTGTCAAACAAATAAGAAAACTGTATGCTACAAAAAAAATCAGCGGATGAAGTAGTATAAGCATTCAGTTTGGGATCTAATTGAAATGTTTGATTCTTTCAATATTGTGCATCATGACAAAAGTATGAATGTTGTTGCTGAAAGTTGATAGTTTTGGGGTCAATATTTAGTTTCACCTTATTATGAGTATAATGTGGAAGTGTTAACTAGACCAGTTATCCCTAATAATATCAAACATTGGCAAGTCTTTGATGATGATGCTCAAGTGCAGAGGTTCTTGCAAAATCAAGGTGAGTTTGTAGATCAGCATATTGATTGGGAACCAATGGTGTGTGTGACTGAAGAAAGAGAGACTTTGTTTGAAAATATGTTATCCAATTTAAAACTAACACCATTCCTAGAGGCCTTGTTACTCTTGAGTATAATTTTAACAATGTTGATTACATCATCAATAGAAACATGTCTTCCTCAAGGGACGTGGAAGAGCATGACTTGGGAACAAAGGAAAAACCAAGAATTTTTTTTTTGGGAAGCAAGTCTAAGCAAAGAGGAGAAATAAGCTTATGTTCAGCTGTTAAAGAAATATTAGGACTATCTTGCATGGTCATAGTCAGAGCTGAAAGCATATAGAGAAGATTTATTTCAGCATGAGATCCCTCTTGAGGCCAAGACTAAACCATTAGACAAAAGAAAAGGCCAATTAATCCACTCCTCTCCATGAAAATGTAAGATGAATTGAAGAAATTGAAGGAGGGAGGGATCATTCATCCCACAAGGTATTCATCTTAGGTTGCAAACCTTGTGCCAGTCATAAAGAAGAATGGAGATATCAGACTTTATGTAGAATTCAGAAACCTAAATAGAGCTTCATTAAAAGATAACTATCCCTTGCCAAATATGGAAAATATGTTACAGCTTGTGACAGGGTCTGAGTTACTTTCTACATTGGATGGTTTCTCTGGATACAATCAAGTGGTTGTCAAAGAATCAAAAAGACTTAAGACAACATTCACTACTCCTTGGGGAACATATGTTTTTGTTAGGATGCCCTTTGGTTTGATGAATGTTGGTGCCACTTTTTAAAGAGAAATGGATGTTGCTTTTGTTGGTTACATCAATGAGTTCATTGCAGTTTACCAAGATGATGTGACTATGTTTTCAAGGTAGAGAGGTGACCATTTTCAGCACTTGGAGAAGATGTTGATCAGATGTAGGGAGTATGGCATTTCTCTTAATCCAAAGAAGTGTCATTTTGGTGTGCAAAAGGCCAAGCTGTTTGGTCACATTGTGTCAAAAGATGGTGTTATGATATACCTTGAGAGAGTGGAAGCAATCAGTAAAGTACCTATCCCAAGAACCAAGAAAGGCATCCAATCTTTCTTTGGTCAAATTAATTTTATTAGAAGGTTTGTGTCCAATTTTTCAAAGTTGACTCTTCCTATCACATGCATGTTAAAGAAAGATCAGGTTATCAAATGGGAAGAGGCTACTATTTAGGATTTTGAAGGAATAAAGGAAGCACTCAAACATGCACATGTCTTGGCATCTCTGAATTACAAGAAGCCTTTTTAAATTTTCTCCTTTGCTTCTGAAAATACTATTGCATCTATTTTTCTCCAAAAGGATGAAGATGGGGCTGAGAGGCCTATTGCCTTCTTTAGCAAGGTTTTACAAGTTGTTGAGTTAAAGTATACAATCATGGATAAACAAGCCTTTTCCTTAGTGAAAGCAACAAAAGTTTTCAGGCCTTATATATTGAGTTCAAAAGTTGTTACCTATGTTCCACACACCATGGTAAAAGACATCTTATCAGATATGGAAATCTAAAGTAAAAGATGTAGATAGGTGAACAAACTGTAAGAGTATGATATGGACATCCAAACCACAAAGCTAATAATAGGTTTGGATCTTGCTAAGCTCATGGCTGAGAGCAACCTGCAGACTATGGAAGTGAATGAAGTAGAATAGGAAATGGTAGATGTTATTGGGAAATTGGTAAGTTATGAGTGGTACACGGATATAATCTTTTACCTCAGACCCCTTTGCTGTCCTAATCATTTAAATAAAAATAAGAAAAGATCCCTCAAGCTGGCTTCTCAAAAAAAATATATCATCATAGACCTTGGGCTAGCTTGGAATAACCCTGAAGGTGTCCTCTTGAAATGAATAACTGAAGATGAAGCTCCCAAGATAGTTGCTGATTTCCATGGGGGAATTTTTGGAGGACACTTTGCTAGAAGAGTAACAGCACATAAGATTTTGAGAGTTGGTTATTGGTGGCCTAATCTCTTCAAAGATGTAACCTAGCTAGTTAGAAGACGTGATAGCTGCCAATGTTTCTCTAGAAGACTGAAAGCTTCAGGCTCCCTTCCTTTGCAGCCTGTATCAATTAAATCTCTTTTCAAGCAATGGGGGATGAACTTCATTGGTGAGATTTTAGATCCTTCTAGTGTTGGCCATAAGTGGATCCTTGTAGCCACTGATTATTTTGAAAATTTGGTAGAGGCAATCCCCACCAAGAAAGAAACACACCAAATAGTTATGGACTTCTTGTTGAATCAAATCATATGTAGATTTGGAGTCCCAATCAAGATTGTAGCTGATAATGCCATGTGCTTTAGAGCCAAACCTTTAATGGTAATGTGCAATGAATATGGAATCATTTTGACTTATTCTTCAAACTATAACCCCCAAGGGAATGGACAAGTTGAGTCCAGCGATAAGAATTTGTTGAATATCATTAGAATAACCTTAGAGCAAAACAAGAATAAATGGGATGAAAAATTTAAATTTATAGTTTGGGCTGATAGGATAACTCCTAAAAGAGCTACTGGTAAAAGCCCATTTGAATTGGTGTATGGAACTCAAGATTTTCTTCCCTTGCACATTCAATTATGTTCATTTCAGTTTGTCCAACAATTGGAAGATGAAGAGCTTAGCCCATATGAATCAAGGATCAATCAGATTATTGAGCTTGATGAGGAGAGAAGAGCATCCCATCAAAGGCATGTCAGATTTAGGGAAAAATTGAAGATATTGTTTGACAAGAAGGTCACTCCTAGAGCCTTCAATGTTGGAGATCTGGTTTTGTTGTGGGATAGTAGGCATGAAGACAAGGGCAAACATGGAAAATTTGATGCATTATGGATGGGCCCTTATGCCATTGATATAAGAATTGGTGAACATACCTTCTTTCTCAAGGAATTAGATGGGGAATTATTGGAATTTCCTATTAATGGCAGACATCTAAAGCATTTCTTAGATTAAACCCCAAATTTGAGGTATGCACTGAAAGAGGAATTCATGAGAACCGATGTCGAAAAGTGATGCACCACAAAAAAGTTACACTCTGATGGTAACATCAAGCCAACGTAATACGTAAGATTCAAAACAATGGAAAGAAGATTGCAAGTAAGAAGAATGGGTTTGATCATAATCATAGATCAAAAAAAGGAAGTACAAATAGGGGTGATGTGTAACCCCCATGCCTAAACATGGAAAGAACCTCAATGATGCTACTGACGCATATGACATTGACTGACACATATGACACCACTAGAAGATGAGTTACAATTCCAAATAAGGAATGTAACTCCTATGACACATTAACGTAAATGACAATGTCAGATTCTATGATAGAATCTGACACTTGTCATTTGACTTCCTAAGACCTATGAATCTTGCAAGGCGAGATGACTCACCTAGGTGATGTGGACGATGACTAGATAGTCACACACACCAACACCCCCCCTTCATCAAAGCCACGGAAGAGGACAAGGTGAGCCAGAACAGAAAAGAAGACCCCCTAGACAACTAAGAAAGATGTGTTAATGGGCCTTGACAACTAAAGGCCTGATAAGGTGCCCATGTACAAACAACATCTTTCTGGAAAGAATAAGAGGAGAAGAGGAAAAAAAAAGGAGCGCTATCCAGCTCCCCCGGAAGATGATTTCTAATGGACTCCTAATGAATCTGAAGGGACCAAAGGTTTGTGATCAGAAGGAGAAGGAACATAGAGAGTGCCGAAAGGTGGCCCACTATGAGAAGGAGATAATATATCAAGAGAAGCAATGACAATCCTGTCAATCTCCATAAGGTGAGAGTTCACAAATATAGATATATCATCAAGAGATCCCTGAAGGGGCAAATGAACCTACTGCGGTGGAGAGTCAGTGGAAGCTGGTGGGATGGAAAATCTGATCTCAAAAGAGGCAGTAAGTTGAAGAAGATTCTACACTGTGATGTCGGTATCCTCAAGCACATCATCCAAGTTTGAGTCAAGGAAATCAATGTCTTGTTGTGGAGGATTATAAGAACCCTTTAAAGAAGCAATCTCAAAGTCTCTGGAAGCAACAGGGGATGGAAGAATCTCTAGGCTAGAATTAATGGAATCAGTAGATGCTCATGATGGGGAAAACCTGAGATCCAAGGTAGCATGGTTTGCATGTGAGAATTCAACCGAAGATTCTTGTGGAGGAGAGTCACTATAAACTATGATAGGAGAAATACTAAGTTCTGAAGGAGCATGCTCATAAATATGTGTGGGTGGCCCTTCATAAGAAAAAGTATCGGTGAACTCACTTTCCTTCATAGATGTAAGATCATCATAAGATCCATAACCAGATGAAGGAGGATCAAAGTCTCCATGAAAATTCTGAATGAAGATCCAAGCTCTGTGCGTAGACTTAGTGAATTCTAATCGACATTGAAGGTCCTCCGGTATAGTAAGACAAAGAAGCCCATATGCCATATCATTCTCGTTCAACCAATTTTGGTGATGAATGTGGTCAATAGGTTCAGGTGCCAACCCAAGAAGATGTGGTAACAAATTGTACATAATACAATGATCAAGTATCCCACTCTTCCATTGTAGGTAGTTTCTTGGTCCTAGTTGAACAACAGAGAGATGAAATTCAATGTCCATGACGAGAGGAGCCTCCAAGGAACACAAGTTTAACCCCACTTGTTTGTGGCACTTTATAATTTAGTGCGTTGATTACAACCAGATGTGACTATGTTCCGAGAACCAGTTTGTCACTCACTTTGTAATTAGCATAATAACGCGCAATGACAGAGACAACAATCAAGGTTCATAGGGCGCAATAGATCGACACTGCAAGCAAGCACAAAAAGAGAGAAGCAAGAGGGGGAAGAAAGAGCTTTGTGAGAAACAACATCTCACATCATACAAAAGAATCCCTTTGTCATAAGACTATGGTGGACGCGCTCACAAGTCCATGAAAAAAAGGAATAGAACAAAGCTCAAGAAAAAATGAGTTGAATTAAGCAATACAAAGACACCCCCCTAGAATGCGGCACTTTATAAAAATAGTGCATTTACAAAGATAATGATCCCATCATCTAGAGTGTAAAAAAACATTCAACTTTGACTAAATAAGTGCTGAGAACTGAGCAACGAGTCAAAATTTATAGCAAAAATCAATTCCCGCAACTGATGAGAAAAAACCAATAAGCCTGCAAATGGATTAAAAAAGTGCCCTAAATGCATGCAAAAGGTGTCATATGTATGCCCATTAGAAACGACATGGAATGTGAGTTATGGTTTGTTTGTATTGCAAGGGAGAATTAACCACCTGCCAATCTCGGACCTCACCCTTTGTCTTCAGCACTCGATGGAAGGTTAAAAATACAACAAGCCAAAAGACCAAATTTTATGATGCCAAAGAAATGTAATGTTTTTACCTTATACCTTTTAAAAGTAATGAAACAAAATGTTTTTAAGAAAAGTGATAAGGTAAAATGAATACAAACATGTTTTTTTTAAAGCTGAATAAAAAAAAAACATATTTTAGAAGGATATTACTTGGTAGCAGACTGAGAAGGCCACGTGGGGATCAAAGGCAAGTAAAAATGTAACGTCCACTACAAAAAAAAAACGTAACTGTCCACTGCAAGAATACACCAGCTGAAAGAAATGCTTGAACAGTCCAAAAAAATTCCTGGAACAGTGCAAAAATGTAGCCAGCTGAAAGAAAATGCTTGAGGACAGGGGAAAAACGTAGTTTGAAGCACGTGCTGGGAGAAAACACCTAGAACAGTGTAAAAAACGTGCCAGCTGGGAGAAAACACCAGAACAGTCCAAAAAAAATGCCTGGAATAGGTTGAACGTGGGAGAAAATGTAGGTTGGAGTGGGGAATGTAGCAAGGTTCACAAAAATGTGAGAGACCAGGAAAAAAACGTGAGTAGTTTTTAGTAGGCTCACAAAAATGTGAGAGACTAGGCAAAGATTAAAAGACTAGTGAAAATGACCAAAAACATTCATGCAAAGGTAACTTCGAGACAACAATGAACCACAATGATGAGGAAAAAGCTCAGAATTGTCTAAGTATACACCGCTGAAGAAAAAACAGCGATTCCAACTAGTAATCATAGGTCCATGCCAAAAAACGAGCTCTTCTTTTACCTTACAGGTGCTGAATCTGAACACAACCAATAAGAAACACACAAACAACCCAGAAACAATAGCCACAAAGATCTAGAAATATCCAAATACGAACTTAGCTAATAAGCAAACCAACCAAATAACTTAACTTGCAACTACTGAAACCTCAATACGAGGCGAGAGCAATAATTCCAAAATGATAATAGAAAAAAACTTTCACACAAGGAAATGAGAAGAAACCAGAAGTAATAAACAACTGAGAAATGAAGAGTGTAAGTTTACTGAAACCAACTCTAATACCATGAAAGAGGGATTTGTGAGAACCGATGTCGAAAAGTGATGCACCACAACGAAGTTAGACTCTGATGGTAACGTCAAGCCAACGCAATATGCAAGATTTGAAACAATGGAAAGAAGATTGCAAGTAAGAATAATGGGTCTTCTCATACTCATAGATAAAAAAAAGAAGTACAAATAGGGGTGCTATGTAACCCCCATGCCTAAACATGGAAAGAACTCAATGACACCACCGACGCATATGACGTTGACTAATGCATATGACCACTAGAAGAGGAGTTACAATTCCAAATAAGGAATGTAACTCCTATGACGCATTGACGTAAATGACAATGTCAGATTCTATGACAGAATCTAACACTTGTCATTTGACTTCCTAAGACCTATGACTCACCTAGGTGATGTGGACAATGACTAGACAGTCACACACACCAACATGACACCAGCTTGTATAGTGTATAGTGTTTGGTTTTTTTCTCTATTTTTGGTGTTTTGTCAGTTTTTGGTTTTCCTTGTTGTGTGGCAGTCATTTTTGTTGGGTTCTCAACTATTTTTTGGTGATTTTGGCTCATGAATCCTTATCCCAATGGATATCTTAGCACTTGGTCTACATTTTGTCCTTGTGGCACTCACTGGGAGTGCCCATCCCTAAGCAAGAGCTGATGTTGGTGCCATTTTTGAGCTTGCACCTTGTTGCCCTAATTTTCAAAATTTGTATCTGCTCAAAAAATATTTTATCCTTTGTTTTGATGCTCTGTAATTCTTCCCCTCCAGTTGAATTCTTTAAAATGCTCACAAACTTGTTGTTTTTCCGTATTTTGAAGGAATATTCCAAGTTTTCCCTTTTTCTGTGCCCTAGTTTTTCCAATTTTGTAAGCTGTGTCATTTTTTCCCTTTACCAGATCGTGGAAAAATCGAAATTGATCAATTCATACTTGTTTATATTTGAAAATCCAATCCCAAGGTCGAAAAATGTTTGGAAATCATGCTTCAGTTGATTTAAAATAAAAAATCTGCCATCCTTGGCAAAAAAATTGAATTCTAGGGCATCCCTGGAATTTTTTATGTTTTGACGATCAGACGGGTGTCATTTGCCCGTTAAACTCATCCTTATAAGGTATTGGTGACATGGTGGGTTTTCATTGGCTAAGGAAAGGTGGAAAAGTGTTGTAACTTTTTATTTTTCACCTTTTTTGACAAATAGGGCATTTTCGGGCCTAGGGACCCTTTTTTCCAAAATTGCCTACATGGTATGTTCTGATTGGCAGGGGGATGGTGGGTGGTTAGATTCCCTTAAGGTTTTTAGACCTTTTTTGTGAAAATTTTAAAAATAAAAAATTGGCCCGAAACCCTGCAGCCAATCGGGAGTGGACACGTGTCCATAAAATATCAGAGGGGATGCAGGTGGTGGAAGAATTTTGTGGTTTTTTTGTTTTTGGGATCAAATGGCTAAGGTAAAATTTTTAGCCCGTGGCCAATAACAGGTGGACATGTGTCCATAAAAGGGTCAGACGGAAGTGTAGGCAGCGGAGGAAAATGGGGAATTTTTCCTCTTTTTGGCAAAATGGATAAAAGGAAAAAAAAAATTTGCCGAGGTTCTGTGACGAATAAGAAGAGGACGTGTGTCCACAATTTGCAAGAGGCAGGTTGGCGAGTCTATGGAGGTAAAAGGGGATTTTTTACCTTTTTCACAAAAGGAGTTCAAAATAAAAAAAATTAGCGTGCCCCTGCGAATGAATCATAGGTGGACACGTGTCCAATAGAGCAGGTTGGCAGGCCAGCGGAGGAAGGAGGGGAATTTTTTCCCTTTTGCAAAAAAGACTCAAAATCAAAATTTGAAGTGCTGGCCCACTAGTGAATCACAAGGAGACACGTGGTGAGGGAAAAATTGGAGGTGCGAGCCTGCAGGGAAAAAACTAAAATTTTTCCAATTTCCAAAAAAGGTCAAAATGCATAGAATTGAAGTGTGATCCCAATGGTACCCACTATATGCCATGTGTCAGCTCCAAAATTCAAAGGCGGAGGGGCAGAGGAAAAAGTCATTTTTTTTTCCATTTTTTTAAAAAGATGGAAAATTCAAAAATGAGCCCAATTTTGTCTCCAATCATTTTTTGCCACGTGTCGGACCTTATCCAAAAATTAAAAAAGGAAACTCAAGCTTATTTCTAAGTCCATATCTTCCATGTGGAGGGCTAGGATTAAAAGATGGATAAGATCAATGGTTGTTGTGCATCCATTTGTTTTGACCACCATGGGAGCTCTAGGAAGCTTGGAATCACAATTTTTGCATCAAAATTCATCAAATTTATAGTGATTTTGTGTCATCTTGGCCTTCCAGGATCATTGGCATCACTTTCATGACTCAATTTTTTGATTTGAGATGTTTTTGAAATAAATTTTTGCCCCAGCCTGAGCAAACACGTGAAATGACAAAATCAAAAGTTGCAGAGGTAATTTGAAAAGGTGAAAATGATGAGTAAAAGGTGTTTGCATGCCTCAATGATGAAAAACATGCTTCCAGGATGGATAATGATCTAGATATTGGTAATGATTTACTTTTTGGGCACACCTGACAACCTACGAGTGTTTTTCTGTTTGGTGTCATATTCATTAAATCATGAGGATTGTTTTGTAACAAACTTGATCCCATGGCATATTCTTGGCTTGGGAAAGAAGGATCCAATGTGGCATGAGATATATAATGCATTTTGTAGAAATTTTAAGAGGTTGGGAAAAAATTGAGAATCACAAATAAAATTCTGAGAGAAAGCTCATTTTTTGAAAACCCACCTAAGAACCAGAATAATTTCTTCTGTGTTGGATCTTCATATATGTGAGTTGGTTACAAGTGTATAGCCATCACACATCTATGAGATTGTTCATAAAACTCTCCCTTGCTGATGAATCGAACAATATTTTGAGTTAATCTATGCTATTTTGGGCAATATGATGTTTGTTGTCATTTTTAAATGCCTGCAAATAGTTTTCATTGTTCTTGTTGCAATCTTGCATTGAAAGTATTTAGTTTAGTGGAATTTGCAATCTTATGTTCAGAAGAGCCTTCATCTGATAAGGAGATAAACAAATTTAAAATCACTTTACCTTCCTTGACTATAGAGATTGCTTGTAAGACTTTGGGGGCATCTTAGGCATGGTTTGAGCAAGGATTTTTGTGTTTAACTGAATTCTTTACTTCAAGTTTTTGTGGTGAGTTCTCAAAGATTGTGTGAAGAGTGCTGCCTGGGCTTCCATTTATGCCTATTCTGGTTAAAATAATTTCTTGATTATTTGAAGCATTTTATCTGATTGTTATTCAAGTATTGTCAGAGGTTGTCAAAGATCTGATATATCCCAGTTTGTGTTGTGAACACCCCACCAAAATTTCATTTAGAATAACTAATCCTACCTCATACTACCTCTGCATTGCATTGTGTGTCAACAGAAGAATACAATTCACTTACAAAAAATGCACAAAGCAAATCAGGATCATATAATGTCTCAAGTAACCCTTGCCTTGCATTGAAAATATCTCCATAATCTGGGAGTGACAACTTGTGAAAGTCAGATTTGGAGTGTTGATCATATTTTCCCAAGGCCTTTTCATACTATTTCCATAAATTGAGGGATATCTTCATCTCCTTCACAATTTGGGGGTTACAATATAGGTTCTCTTACCTTGGTTAAAAGGCACAACCCAAACTACTGAGGGTCAGATCAGATCCTGTCAAGGTGCTATCCATCTCTCCACAAATCTAAGTGCCAGTTAGATCACATCCCCGGCTACAAAATTACACACATCAATATCTATCTGACTTCAAGCTTCGACCCATATCTCTGATGCTGCTCAGACTGAAAAGGAGAGAAAATTTGGGTACCAACAAGATGTATAGTAATTGTGATGTGAATTTTTTGTAATGTAGATGGAAAATTTAAGTAGGATTGAGAAATGTAAATGATATTACATGCATTGTGTGATGTATTTTGGAAACCAAATCAAATGGGAAAAGTGATAAATTGTAAAATTGTATTGATGATCAATGAAGGATTGCATTGCTTTCTCAAAAGTGTTTTACCTTGTTCATATGATATCTTCTCCATTGGAAATCTGAGTTTTACTTGCAATGAGAAACCTCTGTTTGGGATGTCAAAAGAAGAATGCACATGGAATGAAAGTCAATGTTATTTTCCTTGCAAAATGTATATTAAAACTAAAACCAGAAATGTAGTTTCATTTAGAATTAGATGGATGATTTAATAAGCAATGTATTTGACTAAGTTAGGAATCATATGCACATTTAAATGACAAAATGGAGATTTCAATTTAAAGAAATAGTTCACTATAATATACTTCATCCTGGCAATTCACATTTTAATAAAAATGAACAGTCCATACTTGCACCAAACAATAAGTTATGAAACATTGAAAATTAGACTTATTACTACCTAAGGAACTCAAATTCACTATAACAGTCAAGAATGAATCTCAAAAACTAAATGAATTTCAATTCAGAGCTTACACAGTCGTTTTTCCATCTATTGCTAGAAAAATGCAACCTTGAATAGATTGGATAAATTGACTTATCTAAAACACTCTAAAACCTCCCTAGACTGATCCTCCATGTTTTTTTTGACATGTTGAGCGAAGGAGGAGTTCTAATTTTATCAAAATTATAAGTTGGAAATTGCTAGTTTGCCAAATAAAGGCCTGCAGATCATTTTTAAAAAAAAATTACCCTTAAAACTTCATCAAAAAGTAAATTTTATATTCCCTATGTAAAGAGGGCCTCAAGAGATTTCCAAAAAGTCCTCATTTACTCAAAACTAAGATTTCTAACTCAAGTTATGACAGTTTTAAGTTTTTGTGCCTTGGTGGGCCCGCAACCCAAAAATTTCCCATCAAATTTGCCCTTAGAATTTTTTTGAAATTTTGGGCTCGGGAAAATTTTCACTTCTCCCTCCACCGGCCCGTAGCCAATTAGAGTGCACTATGTGTCCCTTTTTGGCTACAGCAGAGGCACGGGTTCTTTTAAAACCCTTAGCTTTTATAAATTTCTTTTGGGAAAAATTCCCATGTTGACCTCGCCGGCCCGCGGCCAATGAAAGCGTGCCACGTGGCACCTTGGAGGTTGCGGTGGAGGTTCAAGAGAAATTTCATTTTGGGCCATTGGGAAAATTTTTAAAAATCCTCCCGCAGCCCATAACTCCGCCTTCTCCCTCGGATTCCCTTTTTCCATGGGCATGCAGACACGCGCGTCCTTTCTTTCCTTTTTTCCCCTCGGGCACTAGGCGCTAAATTCTTCCGCCACCCTGTTCCTCCTCAGTATTCCTCAGCTTTGACTCCATGGATGCCAAGTGTCCCCTTGTGGCTATGGTAGGTGTGTAGACCCGTGCACTTCCTTCTCCCTTTTTTCCCTTCGTTGCCGCAAAGCACCAAATCGGTCCGCAACCCTGCCCTTTCCTTTCCCCTTTTTCACCTTGCGTCTGGACCTGACACATGTCCCCTAGGGACCCGCAGGGGTGTGGAGTGTTTTTTGAATTTGTGCCATGTGTTGGGAAAATTTCCCAATGCCACCCCCCGTGACCCACCAACCCACCCAAGGTGCACTCCTCCTCCTCTTGCCATGTGTCCCTCTGGGAAAATTTGATCCCCAAACTCCGCCCACTCATATCTTGAGTTATACAAGGAGTTAGGAGGACTTATTTATATCACTGGAAAGGTGAGAAAATTTCCTATCCATTGGAAATGGTTTAGGGAAATTTTGAAAGTGTTGAATATGCGAAAAATATATTTAAAGCTTGGAGCCTGTTAGAGAGTAGGCATAGGATAAGATTACTCCCTGAACCTAACTAGAACATCTAACCCAAAAATTTGAACCTTATAAATGTGTTATAAGTTAATGAAGGAAACTTGTTTTTTGGTAAGTAGGTATTTTTTCCGAAAACTATTAGTGAAAAATAATGTCTTGCAATTTAGTTGTAGACACTTCAAAAAAAATTATTCGTTAATTTTCTAGCTAACCCTAGGTTGTTTCTCTAGTCTCAAGTGGTTTTCAAAACGAGAACTATAGTTTTGGTATCATAGAGGTGGTTCAAAAGCTTAGACCATTGGGCACACTAGAAAACTTGAGACATGAAAACTTAAACCTAGCACACTGAAACCTAGAAAATAACTTAGCAAAAATTTGTATGTTTTTAGTAAACATGGAAGCTGTATAACTTAGCAAATGAACTAAGTCTTTCTTTCGTCTGTGTAGGAGGCTCAGACAAAGCGAGAGGAACCTTCATAGAGACTCAAATCCACCACAACCACTAGAATAGGGTGTAGCAGATATTCTACCTCAGATTCTACAGACCCTTCAGGATGTTAATGACATTCTACGTGGAGGATTAGGTGGAGGGCAGACAACTAGTCATGATACAACTCCTTCTATCGAGGGATAGGTATCTCCTCGACTTAGTGAGGAGCATAGAGGAGAAAACTCCCATGTGGAGTCAACTAGAGTAGATTCACTAGTTAGGAGACAATGTGATAGAGTTCCAGAGTATAGAGAGAGGTCTCAGAGCCCTAGGCTTAGGGATGAGGGTGCAGAGAGACCTAGAGGCCGACAGACCACAACAACGGATCACATCAGGGAGATCTTGAAGCTTAGGCCCTCACATTACTCAGGTGATACAGGTGGATTTTAGGAAAATGCCTAGCTAATAAGCTTGAGCGGTTGCTTCAAGCTTTTTTCTTGTTCTAGCAACACAAAATCTTGTGTTGCGATCCATCTACTGAGGGATGGAGAAGGAGTATGGTGGAGGACAAATAAGTAAAAGCTCCATGTAGATTCAGAGACAGTGACTTGGGAGCTATTCGAGGAGAGATTCAGGAGTAGGTACCTATCATGGAGGTTTATCTAGTAGAGGATTGACTAGTTCCATGACCTCCAATAGGCTACCCTTTCAGTAGTAAAGTATGAGAGTAGATTTCTAGATCTACTTTAGTATGTAGAGTATATGTAGGATGAGCAGGGGTGGATTCACAGGTTCATCTAGGGCTTGAATTTAGATATTGGAGGTGTAGTGTGGATTCACTATCCACAGAATTTAGTAAAGGCCATTGAGAAGGCCTATATTGTAGAGGAGACTCGGGGTAAAACCCAAGAGGCTAGAGACAGAGTCAGGAGCCGCATTCAGCAGATGCAGTATGGTAGATTGAGAGGTTCAGTACCTCTTCCTTGTGGTGGTCAGCATTCAACATAGTCATCCTTTAGGCCACAGTAATAGCAGTCCCACCTACCATATAGACCTCCACAGAGAGCTGATGCACAAAGAGGTCAGAGCATGGGGCCTCCTCCTAGGGGTCCCATCAGGACACATGGTGGACCTAGAGCTCAGTCAGCTAGAGCTCGCCAGCAGAGACCATAAAATACCATAGTCGAATCATTAGGATCCACACCACAAGGCTTCTAGGGCACCTACTGGAGGTGTTGTTCCTTAGAGAGGATCAGGTGGTTGCTTTGGATGTGGAGTATCTGGACATTTTTGGAGATATTTTCCTCAAAACCCTAACAAGGGTAAGGCACTAGTTTCTAAGCTAACAGTTGGTGACATGGGATGCAACCACAAGATTTATGTAGCAGTTGAGAACCACCAGGTAGAGCACAGTCATTGAGACCATAGGTAGCATTGGTGGTATTTCTACCTCTATATTGTTTGATTCTGATTCTTCTGATTCTTTCATTGCACCATCTTTAGTAGAGCAATGTAGGCTAGTGGCAGTTAGGTAGGGTCTCAGTTGGGATGTCAAGATGGCTTTTGGAGCCAAGATCTTATGTAGACTCCTTATTTAAGGAGTGTGTTGTGGATTTGGGACCTTTCACCACCACCTCAGATCTCTGTATCCTTCCTTTGGGATCCTATGGAGTTATCTTAGGTATGGATTGGATATCTGCACACATGGCTAGGATGGATTGTTATCACAAGACTATAGCTTGTGCAGATGATGTAGGAGTTGAGTCGATGATCTTAGGGGCCAGAAGACCCATTTCTATTCACACCATTTCCTCTATGCAGCTTAAGCAGATGTGTGTGATGGGGTTGTCAGATGTATGTTGTTACAGTTAGTGACAGATCAGAGGATGGGTCTAGTGGACCATCGCTAGATGATCATCCCATCTTGAGAGATTTTTCTGATGTATTTCTAGGGGAGCTACCAGAGGTTACCACCCCCACGTGAGATTGATTTTCATATAGACCTAGTTACAGGAGCAGAGCCTATCTCACGAGCACCTTATCAGATGACCACCTCAGAGCTCTGTGATCTCAAGTTCCAGCTTGAGAGCCTTTTGGAGAATGACCTCATCCGTCCTAGTGTATCCCCTTGGGGTGCACCAGTGATCTTTCGTGAAGAAGAAGGATGGATAATTGTGGTTGTGTATTGATTACCGCCAGTTGAAAAAGGTAACGATCGAGAATCGTTATCCTCTTCGTTGCATTGATGACTTGTTTGATCAGATGAAGGGAGCAACCACGGTGTTCTCTAAGATTGATCTCAAGTTGGGATACCATCAGTTAAGGATTTCGGAGGTAGACATTCATAAGACCACCTTCCGCATGAGATATGGGCACTATGAGTTCACAGTGGTGCCTTTTGGTTTGACGAATTCCCCTGTAGTGTCTTATGAGTTTGATGAATGGGGTATTCAGAACCTTTTTAGATCGCTTCATGCTCATATTCCTTATATGACATATTGATTTACTCACGTACACGTGAGGAGCATGAGGGGAACCTTTCGATAGGCTCTTCGGTGTCTTCGTGAGAAACAAATTTATGGGAACTTGGAGAAGTGTGCTTTCTTCCAGATAGAGGTGTAGTATTTGGGTCATATTATTTCTAGGGAAGGTATCATAGTTGATCCTTCCAAGATTAGAGCCATTATGGATTGGCCAGCACCCACTACAATGACCAAGGTGCACAGCTTCATGGGTTTAGTAAGTTACTACCAAAGATTTGTTTAGGACTTCTCTCAGATTGTGCACCCTATCACTTCCCTTCAGAGGAAAGGGAAGAAGTTTTTTTGGTCAAATAGATGCGAGAAGACCTTCAGGAGACTAAATGAGTGCCTCAATATAAGAACCCATTTTTGCAATTTCAGATCCATAGGGTTAGTTATTTGTTTGCACAGATGCTTCTTTAGCAGGGCTTGGAGGTGTGTTGATGTAGGATGGCAGGGTTGTAGCTTTTGAGTCTCACAAACTCAAGGATCACGAAGCTTAATTATCCTACCCATGATCTTGATCTTGTGGTAGTTATGCATGCTTTGGTTAGATTGAGGACATTTTCTTCTTGGATGGAGATTCACAACTCAGGACAGATTATTTGAGTCTTCACCACCTATTCACGTAGCCCAATCTAAATGCTCATCAACGACATTGGATGGAGTTACTTTGTGAGTACAAAATGGAGATAGAGCATTTGAAGGGGAAGGAGAGTGTAGTAGTAGACACTCTTAGTAGACAGAGATACATGTGGCTATTGCTACCTCAATGAGCACAGATTTACGGAGTAGGATTCTTCAACAACTTTCTCTTGACAACTTCTACATGGCAGTACAAGTAGAGATCGATTCACAGATACACCCTCGAGGGGAAGTTTGATGGATTTTTCTTTAGAGAGCAGATGCTCTTCTCAGGCACAAAAGCATAGGATATATGCTTTTAGAGATGGAGGATTGAGGCAAGAAATATTGGTAGAGGCACATCATGCACCCTATTCATCCCATCCTGAGGGTGAAGAAGATGCACGCCACTTTGTGATAGTTGTACCATTGGAGAGTAATTCATTGATACATGGCTCAATTTGTGTCATGGTGTTTAGAGTGCCAAAGGGTTAAGGCTGAGCATCAGCATCCAGAAGGTCTTCTTTATCCTCGTGCCATACTGGAATGGAAGTGGGACACCATTTCCATGGATTTCATTGTTGGGCTACCTATGTCAAGATATCACCATGACGCCATTATGGTCATGGTTGATAAATTGACAAAAGTGGCTCACTTTTCTCTGGTGAAGACCACTTATACAGCTAGTGCAGTGGCATGGGTATATTTGGATAATATCATCAGGTTACACGGAATTATGTGGAAGATCATTTGTGATCGTGATCCTTTGTACACTTCACATTTCTGGACTACCATGCAGTATGTCCTTGGGACGAGGATTAACTTCAGCACAACATATCACCCTGAGATAGATGGACAGATCGAGTGAGTAAATCATATTTTATAGGATATGCTTAGGATGTATGTGATGGATCATTAGTCTAAGTGGGAGGAGTACCTGTACTTAGCGGATTTTGCCTACAATAATAGTTTTCAGAGTTCTATAGGCATGGCTCCTTTTTAGGCATTATATGGTAGAGAGTGTACGACACCTCTTAGCTAAGACAAGTTAGAGGATAGAGTATCTCTTGGACCAGCTCTTTTATAGGACATGGAGCAGTAGGTAGTGTTGATCAGGAAGAGATTATAGGAGGCACATGATAGGCAGAAGAATTATGCGGATCAGTATAGGATTGATCGTAGCTTTGATGTGGGCATGAAGGTGTTCCTTCGTGTTAGACTACATAAGATCCCTATCTGTTACAGAAAAGGTTCTAAGCTAGCTCCTAGATTCATTGGTCCCTTTTGAGATCTTAGAGCGTATTGGCCCTTTGGCTTACCATCTAGCATTACCACCCAGCTTGTCTCCCGTACATGATGTGTTTCATGTTTCTATCCTTAGGAGGTACATTGCAGATCCTTCTCATGTGTTGGACTGGACATCATTATAGGTGTAGGATCAAGGGGAAAGTGATGGTGGATCCCATCCATATCATAGATCATAGGACCCTGGGCCTTCGAGGTAGAGATATTGATCAGGTATAGGTGCAGTGGGACAGGTATGATAAGACTGCAGCCACTTGGGAGGATGCCACAGTATTACGAGTGCAGTTTCCACATTTGTTCCAGTGACTTCTAGGAGGAAGTCAATTCTAAGGGGAGGGGGATGTAGTGCCCACTTCCCTTTGACACTTTTAGATACTGATTATGATACTATTGATCATATTATGGACACTATTATGTTTTTTTTAGTATGATGGTTAGATCATGGATTTTTATTGATCTGGATTCAGTTATTATACAAGATGATTACTAGAGACATTTTTTATATGTGGTTGATGATATACTATTTGATAGGGACATAGTATGGATAATGATTTGGACTTATGACACTTGATATTTGGAGTAGACCTAGTATAGTAGATTCTTGATGATGATATAGTTGATTTATGAAATAAAAATTATAATGTTGAATTCTTGATATTGTTGTGATTCATGTGTTTAGATGATCTTGAAATGTTGTTTATATCATTTTGGATGTTCTGATATGGCCACGAGGCTAAAGGAGGTATTTGCATTTTACAGGTTAAAAATCACAACAATGTCGGGGGACTGGAGACTAACCTTATTAAAATTTCGGGTGAATTCAACAAGGTCACCATGGCAACTGTGTTATATGTTATGTGTTGTGTTTTTCTAGGAATTCCCATGGGGGGATTTCCATTATATGTGACCATGGGATAAGTGTTTTATTTATGTGTTCCTTTTTGAATTATTGTTGTATGTATTTTATTTGTAATGTGTTCCTTCGTTTAATGTGGTATATTAATGTGATAGTCATATAGTTAAATTTTATTTAAAATAAATTGGGATATGGAATGTAATAAATAAGGTTGTTGTTATAAATATTAATGTAGTAGGAGTGTGTAAGTGATGTTGTAAGAAATTTGTAAGAGTCTTGTAAGGTATATTTTGGAAGGTCTAGCACTCCATCTTTTATGAAATTCGAATTTGACCTTGGAGGTCAAATTTGGAGGCTTGTGGGACAAGTTAACTTGAACCACACCTCTTAAAGTGATCCACCAACCATGCCTATGGTTTGGAGGTTAAATGTAGGCATGTATAATGCATTTTGAAGTGACAATATGTAAGTTTTAATTGCACTTCCCTTATATGTTTTAAATTTGGTCCTTTTGGAGTATGGAAGCATTTTTGGAGTTGTGTAAGTGATTTTGTCATTTTTATTTATTGTGATTTGGTGAAGAAGGTTGAATTTCCTCTTGGGGTTGAGGAAGAATGATGTGGCATCTCACATGGATCCACATCATCCTCTTCTCTTCCCTCTCCTATAAAAGTGAAACTCCTTGTTTGTTTATGGTTGTTGAAACTTTGTCTATTTCCTCTTGGGGGCGCATTTTTTGGTGTTGTTTCCTTTGAAGTTTGTTTGAGGAAGAGCTTGGAGTCTGTTTTTCTTTGTATTGATGATCAATGAAGGATTGAATTCCTTTCTCAAAAGTGTTTTACCTTATTCATATTCTATAAGAAGCATTCTCCATTGGAAATCTAAGTTTTTACTTGGAATGAGAAACCTCTGTTTGGAATGTCGAAAGAAGAATGTAACATGGAATGAAAGTCAATGTTGTTTTCCTTACAAAATGTATATTAAAAGTCTCATTGAAATAAAAAATGTAGTTTCAAATTTAGAATTATATGGATGATTTAATAAGAATAATGTATTTTACTGAGTTAGGAATCATATGCACATTTAAATGACAAAGTGGAGATTTAAATTTAAAGAAATAGTTCACTGTAATATACTTCATCCTGACAATTCACATTTTAATAAAAATGAACAGTTCATATGTTACACTAAACAATAAGTTATGAAACATTGAAAATTAGACTTAGTACTACCTAAGGAACTCAAATTCACTATAACAGTCAAGAATGAATCTCAAAAGCTTAATGAATTTCAATTTGGAGCTTGCACAGTTGTTTTTTCTGTCTATTGCCAGAAAAATGTAACCTTGAACAGATTGGATAAATTGAGATTCCTTAAAACACTCTAAACCCTCCCTAGACTGATCCTCCATGTATGTTTGACATGTTGAGTGAAGGAGGAGTTCTAATTTTATCAAAATCAATAAGTTGGAAATTCCCAGTTTGCCAAATAAAGGCCTGCAATATTGTTTTTACAAAATTGACCCTTATAACTTCATCAAAAAGTAAATTTTATATTCCTTGTGCAAAGAGGGGCTTGAGAAATTTCTGAAAATTCCTTATTTTGGTAAAAACTGATATTTCTAGCTCAAGTTATGACACTTTGAAGTTTTTGTGCCTTGGTGGGAAAATTTGGGAAAATTTTCCCTAGTCGGGCCTGCAACCCAAAAATTTCCCATCAAATTTGCCCTTAGAAAATTTTCAAAAATTTTGAAAAGCTTGGGAAAATTTTCACTTCTCCCTAAAACACTGCTAACCTACAGCCAATTAGATGGCTCCACATGTCCCTTTGTGGCTACGGCAGAGGCACGGGTTCTTTTAAAACCCTTAACTTTTATAAATTTCTTTTGGGAAAAATTCCCATGTTGACCCCGCCGAACCGCGGCTAATGAAAGTGTGCCACATGGCACCTTGGGGGTGGCGGTGAGGGTTTGAGAGAAATTTCATTTTGGGCCTATGGGAAAATTTCTAGAAATCCTCCTACGGCCCACAATTCCACCTTCTCCCTTGGATTCCCTTCTTTTGCGGGCGTGCGGACCCATGCGTCCTTTCTTTCCTTTTTTCCCCTTGGGTGCTAGGTGCTAAATTCTTCCACCACCCCATTCCTCCCTAATCTTCTTTGGCTTTGAATCCACATGTGCCACATGTCCCCTTATTGCTACGGAGGGTGCACGAACCCATGCACTTCCTTCTCCCTTTTTTCCCTTCATTGGCAAAAAGTGCCAAATCAGTCCGCTGCCTCGCCCTTTCCTTTCCCCTTTTAAACCTTGCACCTGGACTTGACACGTGTCCCCTAGGGACCTGCGGGGGTGCAGAGTGTTTTTTGAATTTGATCCATGTGTTGGGAAAATTTCCCAATGCCACCCTGCGACCCGCCAACCCGCCCAAGGTGCACTCCTCCTCCTCTTGCCACATGTCCCTCTGGGAAAATTTGATCCCCAAACTCCACCCACTCATATCTTGAGTTCTACAAGGAGTTAGGAGGACTTCTTTATATCACCGGAAAGGTGAGAAAAATTCTTATCCATTGGGAATGGTTTAGGGAAATTTTTAAAGTGTTGAATATGAGAAAAATCTAGTTGAATTTCTGAGCCTGTTAGAGAGCAGGAATGGGGTAAGATTACTCCTTGAACCTAACTAGAACATCTAACCCAAAAATTTGAACCTTGTAAATGTGTTATAAGTTAATAAAGTTAACTTGTGTTTTGGTAAGTAGGTTTTGTTTCAAAACCTATTAGTGAAAAATGATGTCTTGTAATTTTGTTGTAGACACTTCAAAAAAAATTATCCCTTAATTTTCTAGCTAACCCTAGGTTGTTACTTTGGTCTCAAGTGGTTATCGAAACGAGCACTACAAAATCATCCATGTATACATCTACACAGTCATTTGTTAGGTCTACATAAATTTCTAATACAACTCTTTGGAAAGTTCCCAGAGCATTACATAATCCAAATGGTAATACCATGTAGGGAAAGGTACCCCATGGGCATGTAAAGGTAGTTTTTTCCTGATCCTCGGCAACAACTCTGATTTGATTATATCCACTAAATCCATCCAGAAAGGAAAATTACTTCTTACCTGCAAGTTTATCTAGGACTTGATCTATGACTGGTAAGGGAAAATAATCTCTCAGTGTGGCTTTTTTTAGTTCCCTATACTCAACACAAATTCTCCATTTTCCATTCTTTTTAGGAACAATTACAAGAGGAGACACCCACTGACTATTTGAGATAGGGTAGATAAAACCTACTTGTAATAGTTTTTTAATTTCTTGTTTGACTATATCTCTTAAGGCTAGATTAATCCTTCTCTGAGTTTTCCCAATTGGTCTAATGTCTTCAATATAAACGTGATGAGTGAAAATACTTGGATGGATTCCTTTCAAATCTTTGTAGTCCCTAGAAAAAGCTCTATTATTATTTTTAAAAACATCAAAAAAATTATCTTCTTCATCATTCTTCAACCAACTATTTATGTTCAAAATATTACCTAACTCAATCTCAACATTTTTTGTTCCAACATGTGATGAACTGATTTGTTGAAAGGGTTCTGTTATCCAAAATGAGCCCCTTCTTATTTTGGCTAACTTGCCTTCATTCTTTCCTTCCTTATGCTTCAACTTCAATTTTCACACATTGCAAGAAATCAAAAGATTCTAGAAATGGATTCATTAGATAGGATTTTTCTTCCCCTTTCCAGAAAGGTAAAGAAGTACTCCTAACTCCTTGTATTTTTTGAGTTATGGCTTGGTGGAGTTTGGAGGGGAAATTTTCCTAAGGCGGGCCTACGGAGGTAATGAGAAAATTGTGCTAGGAAACCTCAGGCTGGCGGAGTGGGGGAAGCATTTTTTCTAAGGAAATTTGGTGAGAAGGCAGACCTGTAGGAAAATTTTTGGCCCTTAACCCTTTGGGAAAAAAACCCAAAGGAAAAATTCGGCTCAAAAGCCCGCAGAGGGAAATAAATTGTTTGAAGCCCGCAACCAATCAGGGTGCGCCACGTGTAAAAGCAGAGCAGAGGGCACTAGAAGGAATTTAAAGTTTTTAGATTTTTTGTCTAAATTTCTCAAAGGAAAAAATAGAAGCACATCCCCACTGAGCAATCAAAAGATGCCACATGTCCATTTATCGGTGGGAATTGGGGTGCCGAGAGGATTTAGGAAATTTTGCCAAAGTTGCAAAAACACAAAAGGCAAGAATGGGCCGCATCTCCTCAACCAATTAGAAAGTTCCATGTGTCTTAGAGTGGTGGGGCCATAGAGGATATTTGGAAAAAAAAAATTTAATTTCGTGAAAAGGGGAAAAAGGTCAAATTTTGGCCCGTAGACTTGATTTTTGCCCTAATTTTGCCCTATTTTGCTCTAAATCTTCAGAGGGCCATATATTTCAATCCACAACTCAGATTTTCATGATTTTGGTATCATTTGAAAGATACTAAAATCCTCTACATGATGGAAACTTCAATTTTAAATTTTGATGGATTTTTCATGGGAGAAAAATTAGAAAACATCTCTGGCATGGAAAAATTGCAGAAAATGACCCCAATCACGAAAATTAATGAAGTATGGGCCTCTTTCTTGCTCTGCAAAGCAATGTACGATGAATTATGGGATTTTTATTGGAAACCCATCATTTTATAGGCTATTAAATGGATCTTTTTATTAGTTGGATTTTTAAAATGGATTTCCCGCATTCTCTCTCCTTTGTTCTGCGTTTTCATCAATAAAAAGCTAGTTTTGGCTCATTTGTAAAAGGTTGTTCATCCTTCTTTTCTACCTCTCCCTTGTTTTCTTACGCAGGGTCGAATATGGAGTTTGAACCTCATCCATTGCTCTGTAATGGCATTTTTTTCCTCTTACCCATGAAATGATGTTCTGTGCAAACTTTTGGAATAATAAAAAACGTGTTTTGTGATGCATTTGTCCATCCTCGCTCATTTTTTGGTTGTTTTCTTTTTGCCTCTCTTCATTGTAGGTATTTTTACATGTTTGGATGTTCATTGTAGGTTTTAGAGCTAGGTTCATGGAGTTTTGGAACATTTTCTATGTGAAATCCATCTTTGGTCTGTGATGCACTTGTCCATCCTTTCTATTGCTCACCTCTTCTTGTTCCATGGTAGTTTTTATAGATAATCAACACTTTCCTTCTCTGGTGTATCATCGTTTTAGTGTAGGATTTTTTTTTCCTTTTTTTCTTCCTCTCCTTATCTCCTTAGAAGTTAGATTTGATGACAATGCTATAGCTCTGATACCAAATGATAGGATATAATTAGATTGCAATGACCAAAGAGGGACGAAAGCCTCACAAATATTATTGATCATGAAATCAGATTACATAAAAATGTAAGAGCTGTAATATTTATAGATATTAGACAACCTCATATGGATAGACATGACACCCTATCAGGCACCAACTACAAGATGATAAGACCCATATCACATGCACATGTAATTACTACTAATACCAATATTGAATGTTATCTAACATAACAATATTGAATGCAAGTCACTAGACTAGAGTGCACATGTTGCACATTATTAAATAAAAGACAATGCAATAAATATGTAATACATATGTGTATGCTAAATTATGCTAACATTCCCCCCCTTAATTTTGCATAGTTTCTAAAAGTGGAGAGGAACTCTTTGAACAGTGTGAATTTGTCATGTGCAAGTGACTTAGTGAAAACATCTAACTTCTATTCAGCTGTAGTACAGAACTGGAGCTGTATGTTGTGCTTTAAGACATGCTTGTGTATGAAATGAACCTATACTTTAATATTCTTGGTTCTCTCATGAAATACTGGATTGCGAACAAGCTTCAGAACTCCTTCATTATCAATTTATACTACAGTAGATTTCTATTTTGGTAGACCAATTCCTTCCAGTATTCGGTGTAGCCATATTACTTCACAAACAGCTTCACCTGTAGCTCGATACTCTACTTCTGTAGAAGATCGAGAAACAAATTTCTGTTTCTTACTTCCCCATGATATCAGTCCAGATCCCATAAAGAAGACAAATCCTAATGTTGAATTGCTATCATCCATGTTTCCTGCATGATCTGAATTTGAATATCATGTCAAGAAGAAGTTGTCATTCTTCTTGTACTCTAGATCCAAGGTCAACTGTACCCTTTATATATCTCAGTATTCTCTTTGCTACTTTCTAATGACATATTTTTAGTTCTTGCATAAAGCATGATAAATAGCTGACTGCAAAGCTGATATCTAGTCTAGTATATATTAGGTAAATGAGACACTCAATCAACTGCCGATAGAGAGTTACATTCACCGGTGGTGATGGATCGGAACGAGATAACTAAGTGTCGCTTCCATAGGTGTAGCAATAGGAGTGCAGTCCATCATCCTAAATTTCTCGAGTGTTGTCTTGGTGTATTTCAACTGTGACACAAAGATATGATTCTCTTTTTTCCATACTTCCAACCCAAGAGAATAGTACATGAGCCTAAGATATGTCATGTCAAACGATCGATTAAAATTCTTCTTTGTTGCATCGATCATATTCACAGAAACTACCTGTAATGACTAGATCGTCAACATAAACAACCACAATGAAAATCTCCCCCCCTTTCTTTTTGAGGTAGATATTGGGGTCATAAGGATTCCTTTTGAATCCATGACTTATGAGATGCTCATAAATTTTGATGTACCATGCCTGGGGTGCTTGTTTTAGGTCATATAGAGATTTTATGAGTTTGCATACCATCATCTCTTTTCCTAGTATTACATAACCCTCTAGCTAAGTCATATAGACTTCTTCTTACAAAAATCCATTAAGAAAGGAACTTTTTACATCCATTTGGTGGACTTTCCAACCAAATTGTGTAAGAGCAAAGATCATCCTGATTGTCTTGATCTTGGTTGTGGGAGAAAATGTCTCCTCATAATCAATGCCTTCTTGTTGTGCATACCCCTTTGCCACAAGCCTTACTTTATACTTGTCAATAGTTCCATCTGATTTATACTTAGTCTTGAATATCCATCTGCATCCAATGATTTTCTTCCCTGGTGGAAGGTCGACAAGCTGCCATGTGTTGTTCTTCATCATTGACTGATGCTCTGAATCCATGGCATCTTTCCAAGATTTTGATTATAGGGCTTCCTAAACTGAAGATGGCTCAATTGTTTCAACAAATCTGCTCATTAGGGCATAATTGACCTCTTCACGAGCTTGACTACGAGTTCTTGGTCTAGGATTGGATGATGTGCTAGGTTATTCATCCAAATCTGCATATCTTATTAATTGAGTATACCATTTAGGTAACTTCTTAGCTGTTCCATTGGCTTATGGTGGATCCAATTTTTCACCATCATCCAATTCATCACTATCATCCTCAGTGGGAACATCAAATTATGTCTTCACAAGAGGTGTATTCTGCATGTTTGTTGAGTTGTTGAGTGGAGCATCTGCTTGTTTCTTCTCAAAGAACTCAACATCCCTAATTGTGTATAATTTCTTTGCTTTTGGATCACATAATCTGTACCCAAGTTACTTCTTCACTGTATCTAATGAATATTAGTTTCTTAGCTTTCATATCCAACTTGTTCATGTTCTTCTTGGGTATGTGCATGCTATCTTTACACCCAAATAATCTTAGGTGTGTAATTGATGGTTTCCAATTTGACCATGCTTCTTGAGGTGTCACTCCTTCAAGAGCTATTGTGGGCACTCTGTTCAACGAATAGACTGCAGTTCTTACAGCTTCTGCCCAGAATGTCTTTGTTAAACCTGAGTCGTCAATCATACATCGCACCATTTCCATGATAGTACAATTCGTTCTCTTGACTATACCATTCTGTTGTGGTGTGTGAGTAGGAGGCATTTGTCGATGAATCCCATGAGCTTCTAGGTAAGTATTGAACTCATTTCTTATGAACTCCCCCCCTCAATCTAAGCGGAGAGTTTTGATCTTGCGACCAACTTCATTCTTAGCAAGTTCTTTGAACTTTTGAAATGTCTCAAAGGCTTGACTCTTTTTTCTTAGACAATATATCCACATCTTTCTTGAGTAGTCATCAACACAAAGAATGAAGTATTGACATCTAGAATGACTTGGTTGCATGGGCCCACAAAGATCGGTGTGCACCAAGTCAAGCTTTCCCTTAGCTCTATATGTGTTCTTCTGGAAGGGTACTCTGTGTTGCTTTCCAGCTAGGCAATTGTGACACTTGTCACTGTTGTGCTTGAGTGTAGGAAATCCTTTCACCATGTTGCCATTTTGAAGTGTTTGGAGATAGCCAAAATTGATGTGACCATATCTGCATTGCCATAGTTCTATAGATTGTGTGTCTTTGGCCACTAGATCTTGATCATCCTTGTGGAAAAAATCAAGTTAGAACATGCATCCCACATTGGAGGCTCTTGCTACAATCTTGGAACCTCTTGACTTATCTCTTATCAAGCACACTTTTTCTTCATTATTACTATCAAAATCTAACTTCAAGTTGTGATCAAGGAGTTGACTAAATGATAGAAAATTCTTGGTCAACCCAAGTACATACAATACATCTGTGATTTTGCAGTTATGCTTTCCAAGAGGTAGTGGAATGTTTCCAATCCCCTTGACACTGTATGATGAGTCATCACCTAATGACACATAGTTCTTGTTAGGTGAATCACATAGTGTGTAGAACTAATCCTTGCATCCAATCATGTGTCGAGTTACACCCGAGTCAACATACCAGATATCTTGTGTGGACTTGGTTTCTTCATCAAATTGAGCAGAATACATGTGGTGTCCTTCATCTGAATCATCCTCATGTTCGGAAATGTACCCTTGTTTGGGTTTTCTTTGTCAATTACCATTTTTCTACCCTTGATTGTTGTTGTTGGACTTCCCTTGATTTGAATTGTTGTTACCCTGTTGGTTATTGGGTTTTGAATTGCTTGATCAACCCTTTTTGTAGGAATTGTACCAACAATCTTTGATGTCATGTCCCCCTTTATTGTAAATGGGACACTTCTCGGTGTTGTCTCGTTGACTTTGGTCCCTTTGTTGACTTTGATTTTGTTGGGACTTCTTGTGATTGGACTGAAATTTCCCCTTTCCTTTATGATTGGAAGATAGTGCTTGCTCATCTTCATGATCTTTCTTGTTCATTGCCTCTTCTTGTTGGAGTAGATTGACCAACTTCTCAAAGGTGACTGTGTGTTCACTCATATTGATAATTGTCACAAATATTATGTAGGAAGGAGGAAGTGCTCACAACACAATTGGTACGAGGTCTTCATCACTTATCTCTTTTCCCAATGTCAATAGAGATGCCCTCAAAGTAGCAACTCATCTAAAAAAAAATTCAATGTTATCATTTTGCTTGAACTTGAGAGTATGCAGTTGTGATAGTAGGTTGAGGATGGCATTCTTGTTCTTTTCCTCATAGACTGTGCTCAACTTATCCCATGCATCCTTGGCCGATGTGGCATCTCTAATGTGGGGTTGCACAACGTATGTTATGAAGAATAAGATGATCAACTTGGCCTTTTGATTGGCCTTGTCAAATTAAACTTGTTGTTTTCCATCATCAAGTGATCTTGTTGTTGTTCCATCTACAACTGTCCATAGGTCTTCAAACTCAAGTAACATCTTGATGTTCGGTTTCCATGTAGCATAGTTGTCTCCTCTAAGTAGTTGTGAATTTGGCAAGAAGAACTTTGGTGCTTGTGCACCCATTTCTGTAATCTGAATTTCTGAAACTTTGAATATCTAACAAAGGGTAAGGCTCTTATCACTCTAGGTTTATGGTCTCCCTCTCAATACACCGTCAGGCCGATATACCAAACCTTTCTATATACGCTCCCTTCCGATATACCTGTCAGTACATGGAAGAAGATCACCCTTTCAATATACCCGTCAGTATGGAAATATGTGTTAACGCACGTGAAAGAATTTAGTATGTGGTACGTAGATAGTACGGAGAGGGGTTTGTGCAAGCACAAACGGATGGGAGGGCTCAAATGTGTGTGTATTGTGTCCTTATTACTCCCCATCAATTTTATAGGGTCGATGCCCAGATGACATTTAGGTAGTTGTGTTAGGCATTAAGTACAGTAGTAGTCGTAATGGCATCACCTGTAAGCACTTCCCAGAGGCACCGTATATACCGAACGCTCCTATGAGATCAAAGATTTCGTGTGATAGAACCAAACATAAAATAAAAAAGTTGCACTTTTTTTTTTTTGCACTTTATGCACCAATACTAGTACAAAATACTCCAATATTACATCAAAATGAATTTTTTGTGTCCCCCCCTTTAGAAAAAAGGGTCTAGAATCACAAAATACACAATTTAGGCCAAAATTTTTTTTTACCCCCCAATAGGTGTTTTTCCGCTAAATTTAATGATGGCTCTAAATGTGTTTAGTGAGCTTATAAATTTGGAAATTTTCCAAAATTTAGTAATTTATCTAAATTTTCCAAAAAAATAATTTAATAAAAAATATGGAGAGAGTGGGAATTGAACTGCTGACCTGTTTGTTCCCAAGATCCAAACAAACAATCTGAATATTTTTATCACATTTTCTCACAAACCGTGTTCTAAGTTTTTCTAAAATTTTTACATCAGCATCACACAATATTTTTCTTTAAACCCACAAAATTTCAAAAGAATCGGAATCTTTATTTTTGAGATCTTACCAATTTACCAGCTAGATCTGATTTTTTTTTAAAAAAAAAATGATCTGACTTGTACAGGATTTTTGTCACATGTAGAGGCCGAATCTGAAGATGATGTAAACTGCAAAGTTGTGCACCTCCTTCTTATCTTTCCAAAAAAAAATGGCACATAAATATGACATTTTATGAAAAATTTATGTCCTTTTTTTCTAAAAACTATCTATTGGAATTTTGTTGACGGGACTGCTTCAACATTTGCTCCCGAATTCTTCACACCTCCACTTTCCGATTTGATTTTTTTTTTTTTAGATCTGATTTTTTTTTTCACTCTTTTTTTAAATCTACAATTTTTTTAAAGATCTTTCTTCTTCTTTTTTAAGATCTTTTTTTTTTCACAAATCAATTTTTTTTTTTCAAGATCTTTTTTTTTAAGATCTCCAAATCTGAAATATTCTGCCAATATGTTGGATCAATTAGCTATGCCAATGACTAATAAAAAAAAATTACCTTCCAAATAAGTGGATAGATCAAATTTTAATTGAGGGATGCTTGGAAGGAATGGAGGCTGCATGATGCTTCAATGGCTCTCCTTTGATGTAGATCTTCTTCTCCAATGGATCCTCTCAAATAGTGCTCCTCTTCAACCTTGCTTGGATAGAACCTACTCTGATACCAAATGATAAAAATGGCATAGCTCTGATACCGAATGATAGAATAAAATTAGATTGTAATGACCAAAGAGGGATGGAAGTCTCACAAATATTATTGGTCATGAAATCGGATTACATAACAATGCAAGAGTTGTAATATTTATAGATATTAGACAGCCTCATATGGATAGACATGACACCCTATCAAGCACCAACTACAAGATGATAAGACCCATCTCACATGCACATGTAATTACTACTAATACCAATATTGAATGTTATCCAACATAACAATATTGAATGCAAGTCACTAGACTAGAGTGCACATGTTGCACATTATTAAATAAAAGACAATGTAATAAATATGCCTATGCTAAATTATGCTAACAAGATTAGGTTAGATTAGCTTGCATGCCACTGGAATAGCTTGTTATAGGTAGTTTAGGAGGAGGAACCAACCTTCTCTATAGAGCTTTCCCCATTTGCAAAGGTCTGACACTTTGGGAAAGCTCAATGTCATGCAATCACACCAATGACATTTGCCTTAGAAAAGTATATCCATAACTCATTTGGGGGTGTTGTGAATTTGCACTAACAGGTTCCATTAAGGTATTTAGTGTAGATACATGTGGAGACAACATATGATATTTAGCAACATCTCTAAAATTTCCTTGAGACATAATATTGGAAAAAGGATAGTAGGATGAGTTATGACACTTATCTTGTTGTAGGTCGAACTTCTTGTCACTACTGCTTTCCTGAAATTCTTCACCATTTCCTGATATCTTAAAAACTAAAGCTGCCAATTATTCCTCCCCCTAAGATAAATCCCGTTCCTCTAAAGTGAAATTATGTATAGTCACAAGGAATTATTGTTGGTAGGGTTCCAAAACTAAATGTGATGGTTCTAGAACTAAATATGATGATTCCGAGATAAAGTCTGCAGGTTCTAGAACTAAGTTCGTAAGTTCCAGAACTATTTCCGATTGCTCTAAGGAAAATTGGCGTTCATTGAATGGTTTATTAATCATATCTTCTACCTCATGTATGTGATCATGCAACATTATCATGGCCAAAGAAGGCATGTTTTTATTATTAGTATCAGGAGCATTAACCTACAATTGTTCTTGATTATCAATAGAAGGTCATGCAGAAGGATATAAGGAGATTTTCATAGAATTCTTACCATTTGAGATAGTCATATCACCTAATCTGCAATCAATTAAAGCAACAACTGTAGATAACCATGGTCTGCCCAAAATAATGGGATAACCAAGTATTTTACCTTTTGTTTGTAATATAAGAAAATCAACTAGATACTCCCATGACTCCACCATAACTGCTACATCTTCAATAACTCCTAGTTTTTCTACAGTCTGATCTGCCATCTGTAATATGGTGTTAGTAGATTATATACCTATTAATGGTAATGTTTTCAAAGTTTCTACTATCATTACATTTATAGCCACTCAAAAATCAACCAAAACATTATGTATATCTTTAACCCATATAGATATAGAAATAACAGGACTTCCAGGATCTTCATATTTGGGAAGCAAAATTTTTCCTGCTAATAAATCAACAAGTTTCCCATCTACCATAATAGTTTTAGGGTACTGCTGCTTCCTTCCAGGTATTTTTAAACATAACATTTTGATTAACTTGTTCAATTTTTGAATGTCCTTAATTACTTGTAACAATGGTATTTCAATATTCAATCTCCTTAGTTCCTATACCAACTTGGATTCCTTAGTTTATATGGATTCCTTAAATCTCTCTGGAAATGGAGTCTAAGTAGAGTTGTTATCTGGCTCCTTATATTTTTATTTTTCATCCTTCTTGGGAAAAACCATACTAGGGGTTTTAGTTTCTTCTGTCATCTCATTGATTATAAAAAGTGGACTACTGATTATTTTGCCAGATCTAGTTTTAATATCTTTATAATCCATGGCATTCAGATCAACTGATTTTTTGGGTTTTTTTTCATAGATAAGATTTGTTTGTTTGTTTCTTGGGTTTGTTATTAGTTGTGCTGGTATTTGGGTTTGGACCACATTTTCATTTTGTGAATTTTGTGTTGGGGGACCCATTATGACTTGTTGATACCGATTGGTATTTTTTCTTCCTTGAACATAATTATTAGGGCTCCACCTAGGTTGTGACCTAGCATTTAGGTTTTCTTGACCAGACTATGGTTGTTAGTGTCCTTGGGCATACCAAGATTGACAAGCCAAATCTTTAGGATTCCATGTTGGATTAGGTGCCCAAGGTGATTGTCCCCAATCTTGTGGCACTATCTAAGTTACCCATGTCATCATCCAGCGGTTAGGAAATGACCTAGGCATGAAATGCCCTTGGCTATGTTGTCTCTGGACAAAATTTAATTCTTCTAATGTGGATGGAATGTTGCTTTGTTTAAGCTTATTTTTAATAAATGGAAGAAGAGAACATGCATCACTCTAATGGTCCCTAGATTCACAAATAAGACACATTTCCATTTTTTCTAGGGAATAATATTTTATTTCATGTTTCTTCCTGTATCTAGGACAATACATAGCTAATAGTTTAGTTTTAGCATTTTCTTTAGCTTGCAATCCATCTATGGTGGAGGTTAATTGAACTAAAAAGTCTGTTTTTAAATTTTCCAATTCATCCATTAATTTTTTCATATCTGGGTTTAAATTTTTAACTATTTTTCCTTTACTAGGTCCACCCCTTATTCATGAATAGATTCTATAAATGTCTTTAATATCATTCATTCTTATTTGATCAATATTTCCACCACCCATTAGATCAAGTGCCTCCCTTGATTCATCATCGAGAACCTTTAAGAAAAATGGTTTTTCTTAACTCCTCTTATAGTACAAATCCACATATTTTTCTCACAAAGAGGAATCTGTCTAAATAATCTTCCATATTCTCATCCTCCACCTGCTTGATTTTGAAAAATTATTCCTTCCTATTTCTCCCTCTACAATAATCTTGATACTTGTCTAGGAAGGAAACTTCCATTTGTGCCCAAGTGGTAATAAAATTAGATGTTAATCCATAAACCACCTCATTGCTACATCCTTTAGGGTAGATGGAACAAATTGAGTTTCTGAATTTCTTTTTTGTAATCATAAGTTTGACATAGTACTTTAAATTCAAACAAAAATTGGTCAGGGTCTTCAGATGACATCCCTCTAAATGTGGGTAAATGTGCAAGTGAAATATTTTGCATAGGTGTATATGTTAGCACAAAATCAGCAGCACCCCTGGATGTTGATCAGATTTCTAGTTTGATCATTTTATACATCCAATGTGATTGCACAACATCGAATCTTTTCCCCAAGTGTGGGACTTGCAAAAATGGGAAAAGAATCTCTAGGTTAGAAGGTTAGTTCCTGCTCCTAAACTACTCTGCCATCAGGTGTATTACAGTGCAAGTTGCAGAGGTAATTTAAACTCAAAATCCTAGCCATGCTAAGGAGAGAGAGAGAGAGAGAGACAGAGATAGAGAGAGAGAGAGAGAGAGAGAGAGAAGGGACTAACAACTAATGCCTACACTAAAACGGTGATACACCAGAGAAGGAGAATGGTGAGCATCTATCAAAACTGCCATAGAACAAGGAGAGGTGAGCAATGGGAAGGATGGATAGATGCATGACAGGCCCAAGGATACATTTCATACAGAAAATGTCCCAAAACTCCATGAAAACAGCTCTAAACCTGTAAAGATCATGGGTCAAACTTGCACAACATACCTACAATGAAAAGAGGCAAGACTAAAACTAGCGAAATTCGAGCAAGGATGGACAGATGCATCACAAAACACGTTTTTGTTGCTTCAGAAGTTTACACAGAACATCATTTCAATAGTAAAAGGAAAAAACACCATTACAGAGCAAAGAAGGAGGTTTGAACTCCATTTTCAACCCTGGAGAAGAAAAGAATGGAGGGCAGAGCCGAAAAGATGAACAACTTGTAATCTCTATCTCCAAAATGAGCCAAATCTGGCTTTTACATTGTATGGGTCGAGCCCATGAGAGAGAAAACATACAAAAACATGGGAGCCCATTCCTCATTGACTAAAAATGAATTAAATCAGCATGGAGGACCTTACAAACCCATACCCTGTCATTTTGACCAAATGGGAGGAGAGTGCGACCCATTCTGTATTAAATTTGGTCGTTGAAATGTCACTTCTGGCCATGAACATGTACCAGAAATGTTTTTGAATTTTCTCTCTCCAAACTACACCAAAATTAGAGATTGACCATGGAATCCTGTAGATAATTTCATAAGGTTTCTAATGATATAAAGAACGTGCAAATCTAAGCTCTAGATCAAAAGATATGGGGGTCTGAAGTTTTAGGGCAAAAACGGCCCAAAAAACAGATTTTGAATCTTTTCCCGCGCTCTGCCACCTGGATGACATGTGTCAGGTGCTGATTGGCCACGTAATTCTCTCTACTCCACCTTTCTACGGGCTTCCCTTTGAAAATTTTGACTTTTCTTACAATTTGGAAAAAAATTCATTTTCCCCCCACGACTCGCCACTTGGGACACGTGGCATCATTTGGTTCGTCAACAGGGGCGCGGGGAAAACCTTTACCTTTTAGTTTTTTGGCCAAAACTTTTGCTAAATTTTCTAAGTCCTCCCCAAGCTCTGCACTCCTATCTCCCTTAGGACACGCATCCTCTTTTTATTGGCTCGGGCTAATGCAAGATCTAACTCGCTCCCTTTGAACTTTTGGGCCCAAAAACACTTAGTCGAAATTTTTATTGCGCCTCCCCTTGTGACACGCATCACATTCTGATTCGTTGGCAGCTTTTCCGGGTCTTCATGTCCCTCACGTATTTTTGACCCGAATGTCCCAAACCATCTGGGACAAATTTCTCCGATCCGCCCGATTCGGGCTTCCTTGTCCCTCTTTGAGGCGAAGACACGTGGCACATTTCCATTCGCTCTCGGCTCTTTCGGCTCTTCACATCCTGTGCGTACTTTGGCCCAAATGTCCCAAATAAAAGTTCTTTGTTTCATCAGAACTGGCTGGTTCATGTCCTCCGCGTACTTTTGTCCCAACTGTCCCAACTGTGCAAAATAGACGGGTAATTTTTTCCCTTTTTCGGCCGAATCGGCTTTTCGCGTCCCGCGCATACCTACAGCCCAGATGTCCCAAATTGCTGCGTGGACCGCCTGGAGGCTTTTCGTCCGGTTCATGCCCCGACGTCCCAACTATCCCAAGGATCACCTGGACTAGGACTTAGCTGATTTTCATGATTTTTTCTGCCCCAAGCTTGGTTTTTGCAACTTTTTCACCCTTTCTAACTCGTTGGATTTTCTTCTTGGACAAGAGAGTTAGAAAGAACCTGAGGGGACCCTAGAAACACGATTTTTTTTCCTTGAATCAATCTATTTACATGGGACTAAGTAATCTGATGCATGTTATAAAAATTACCTTGGGGGGGTGAATTTTGGATAACAGTATCATCATCATCCAGTTGAATTGGATAAGTGAAGGTCCTATCAAATTCTCTTTTAGCTTCTCATGCCATTTACGTAGTACCTTCTAGAATTTTATCCCAATTAATATGGTATGTAATTTGTCTTGGGGAATGTGAAAATTCAAGAGTATGAGGTTGACTACTCAATTATGAATCAAAACTTTCTCTGAACGGATCTTGGAATATAATCTTTTTTCTAAAGGTTCTACTTCCTTCTGGTGATTGATCTAAGAATTCCATAGGTGGAAATTGTTTTGTGCCTAACAAGGGACAATGGTGCTTCTAATTCTTGATTAACTTCCTTATTTTATCGAGAGGATGATGATTCTTGTTCAGATATTTTTGGGAGGAATCGACCCTTAGAGTCTCTTGGTCTACTCATAAATTTTATGATCACGTAGGGAAGATCCTACAATTACTAGATGTATGATTGATGTTGTTGTTGACACGTAATTATACAATTCTAACTATTGGGTCCCTAACAACGGTGCTAAAAATGATGGATTTCATTATTCCCTTCATTTAATCAACTCTTTGTTGATGTCATATTCAAACTAAGGGTGGTGTCCGAAGCTATATGCAACAAAAAATCTCAGTGATCTAGGAACTGACTATAGGTATTTGTTTATTTTATATAAATTTTCTATGGGATTTTCTCAATGTCTTGAGCATTTCTTGGTCAAAACCGTATTGAAATCAGACTATGAAAATTTGCTAGAAGTAAACACTCTCTACAGAAATAAATTTCTGGAAATAAACACACATTTATATAATGGAATATATTTCTTTAAATATACACACATTACAGAAATAAACACACTTGCTTTGGAAATAAACACAAAATTTGAGAATGCTAGAATTTGATTGCAAAGAAATAAGAATCTAATCTAGAACATCTGCAGGAACAAATATACGACAGATTTCAACTTGAGTAATAAAAAGTATTTACATAATTAAGAGATCTATACTATTTGTTCTAAAAATATAAATACCAATAAAATGAAGATCTTGGTTCTTGGAAGAGTGGGACCTTACTCCCCCTTGAAACAAGATTTAACAACTTAATATACTCACAAAACTGAAATGGCTACTTTATTGATAAAATGTTCAGCATTACAAAAATGTACTCTCTTTTTATATCTGTGCCTTTATCTATGTATACATATATATCTCTATCTTCCTATCTAGCTATAGGTATGCATATATATACTTCTTCCACATGTGCATTTGTAGCCATAGTTGTCCTACTGATTCAGATAGAACCGAATCATGCCCATAATAGATGTTGAATTAGATCATGACTAGACGTACTGTTGTATGATAGTTATCCCAGGATCTGCGAGTATAAAGAATCAGAAATCTTCCAATCTGCTCCTGATTGAAAGGATCATTGATTGTTAAATCATTGTATGTTGTTGGAATAAATCAATTCTCATAGGTTCTGAAACTTAGAGACGTTCCAGAACTAAAGGAAAGCGTTCTAGATGTAACTGTGAGGGTTTTAGAGCTACATGCAGGAGTTTTAGAACTAAGTCTGAAAGTTCCGGAACTAAGTGATAGATCTCATAACTACGTAATGGAGTTCCGGAACTGGGCCATATTGAATCCAAAGCTTCCAAAAACATGTTGAACACTTCATACTTTGTTCTTTCGACTAATTTTGACCTATTTTATTACAATACTTAATTTCCAAAGCACTTTTTTAGGAATTACAGAGTTTTTAAACATTAGAACTATAATCAACAAAAGATGGACAATTACCTCCTAACTTATATTAGATCAAACAAAAGTCAAAAAATTTAATCAATCTTGATAAAAGGAGAGTAGAATAATATCATTTATTGTACATTAACGAGACATATTCTGGCCTCATCAACAACACTCATATATGTAACTCTTATTTTTGATCTATGAGCATTTGATACATTTTTTCTTTCTACTTGATTTTCCTTTATGATTCATTCTCTTTATTTTTGGAAGAAGAATTGACTGAGAGGGGGGTGAATCAGTCCTTACAATTTTAATTTCAATTTCAGATCACTCACATAAACCATTAATCAATTATCCATTCATTCAATTAACCATGAACAAGAGAAGAAACACCATAAAACAAGACGTAAGTTGGAAACCCTCAAGGGGAATAAAAACCACTAAAACATTTACTGATATTACACACAAAAAATACTTAAGTGAGAATTAAACATCACATGAGATTTCTGTAGTGAGGCACTAACCCCACAAGGAACACCAACCCCTAGACCCTTGTTGATACTAATCCCAACAATATACTTACATGACTATGACACATCACACAAGATTTTTATGAGAATATAATTAATGATATGATGTAATGACTCATCTAATGGTGATCACAATATTTAGCTCCAAATACCTTAAAACCCTTGCTCAAACCCCAGGTCTTCAATCTCTCTCAAACTAGCACTTTCTTCACCTTTAAAAACAAAAAACCCTTATATACATGATTTATTACATTCATCAACTTGTCACACACTTTATCAAAACTAAAATCATGCTCACACACCTGAAAAAATCTCACACCTAGGTCACACTTCTCACACACACCACTAGCTCAAAAAGCACCCAAAACTATGCTTTTATAAGATCTTCATCATTCAAGTTCAAAATAGGTAGTTTTACCTCCTTTATCAAAACCATTACATCTTAAAAGCATCCCATAAAATTTATTATAACAACCACAAATGACCCAAGTAGGTCGACCTAGAAAAAACCCTTCATCCATGCACCAAAAACTCGTCAAATCCCTATCATTAGAATAAGAAAAGTATCTTAAAACAAAAAACATTTTTAGTAAATATATAAAAAATCACCAAACATGTTTAAAATGAAACTTAATAATCATCCATAGTCACAATTATCATGAACTAATAAAATTATTTTGTTTAATGGGACCAGTGACTAATTGCCTTCACAAAACACTTGTTTCGAGTACACTTTGTTCACATTTTGCCTTCACGGTCATCAAATAACACCTAAAATATGAAATGTGACAACTTAAAAAAAATATATATATATATATATATATAATTTTTATAATATTTATAAACAAGTTTTAGCTCATGAAAAAATCATTGGTTTAAACCACATCAACTTTTTCCTTCACCAAAACAAGTTGCCCAAAAACTAGTTTTAAAAATACAACTAGTTAACACCATTCCTGACACTTTCATGACCTATATATTGATTCATTTTATTTAAAATTCATACCTATTCAAATTTTATGTGATATAAAGCATAACGCAATCCATTTCATGCACTAAATATCTCAATATTTCATAAAAAAAGTCATGTCTTGACAAGACTAAAACATTTTTGTCAAAAAAATGACCATGAAACCATATAAAAAATCATGATCATGAGTCAAAACTTATATAAGTGTAAATATATCTTAATTATCTTTCCAAAACAACTTGAATCACCTCCTAACTCCTCTTGTAGCTCCTACAATGTTAACTTTATTGAAGACTACTTTAGACTGCCCAAAACTACCCTTTAACTAGTCAACATAAATAAAGCACACTTGACCATTTATCAACATCACCATGACCTAAAACATATTTTTAAATCAATAAAAAAACTCACACAAATCACACAATGGTCATTTACTTTTCAACTGCTCTGGACAACCTTTTCCCAAACTGAATTTCTTCAGAAATTGACCTGTTTGAGTGGTGTCCACTAATCACCATAAATTATACCATAAATTTATGGAAATATGAATTATTCCTCTACATGTTACAATCATTACCAATCAAAACTATACACTAAGGAAGATAATGTCTCAAACCACTTTTAAGCTATGGTTTCAAACACATAACAAGTTGTTTACCTTCTTAACATTCGTTCATAAAAACCTAAATATGAAATGACCTAATTATTTTTTTGAAACATTCTAGACTCAAGTTAGAAACATCCATAAAATCTAAAAGGTACCATTTAAAGAACAAAATTTAGGGTGAGCATCAAAATTTCTAATTCGAGCTGGAAATAGCCTCGTTCTTGACCATGTTTCACAAAAAACATCATATACTGTTAAAATATCATAATGGGAACTTGAAATTTTTCCCACAACACCATGAAACACCCTATATACATATAAATTCATCCTAATTTCATAATAACCTATCAATATTTCTAGACACTAAGACTTATATAGCTAGTCCTTTGGGTTTTGCACTATAAAGGCTAGGGTCAACTGAAACAACCTCATAAAATAATATGAAAACACTCCAAAATGTGCTAACATACATATTACATCATGATACACCTACCTATATGAATTTATGAGATCATATAGCTCCATATCTCATCCTCATATCTCCTAACATCCATACCTGCTCCAAATGAGGACCTAAAACATGGTCAGAAAATTGTATCTATACCTTGTAACTCATGTGAGTTCCTAGAAACTCTCAAATAATTTTCTCCATCATGTCAAAAAGCTTCTAAATTTACCAAGAAGCTCCAACCTCCATGCACTATCACCTATGCTATCTAGGACACCTGAATATGCTTGCAGATACAAGCAAATCTCATTGAATCATCATAACAAACCAAAAAAATAACTAAAAATCCATGTAATTGTCATTCTGAGCATGTTATGACCCTAATATATCATCCAATTTTTCATTAATAATAATTTACATCAATGACAACACTTATGCAACAACATGCCAACAATCTTCCCCTTTGTCATTGATGGAAAACCACTTGAGATTCTCCCCCCGTTTACATTAATTACAAGGGAATACCTATACTAACATATTATTCATCTTCTATAGCTTCATAGGATCATTTTTTGGTTGGAAACATCAACTAAAGGTCTCAAATAAGATATCAAACTTGATTTTCCTCACAAAAACTAATTTTAGGCCATTTTCATGCATGAAGCACCATAACTCACCATGGGAAAATAACATAAACCATCTAGACTTACCGAAAAACATGAATAAATCAGCATCATACCTTTTCTTTTATGTAAGAAACTATCATTCACCTTGTAGGCATGGAAAACTTTTCCATTTCTTCTCAAACTCTTATTTTGACCTCTTATCAGCCTTTAGAACATTGTAGTAGACCTCTACCTAAACCATACAATACAAGAAACATACCAACAATGCTCATTTAAGATCAAAATACTATGTATGTTTTTGGGCCTCAGAATATTGGCCAAGTACAAGAAGGAGCGCGGGCACTCAGGGCCTATAAGAAAAAGGGTGTGCAAGGTGAAGGTGCATAAGATAGGGTTTTGGAAGGGTTTGGGAGAACCCAAGACAAGCGCCCAAGGAAAAATATTAATTTTGAGACTTAACTATATTTGGCATCCTAGGAAGCACATGAGAAAAGCATGACCCACCTAGCATGCAGAGTAGATAAGTTGCTAGCTTAGAAGCTGGATGGTTAAGAAATGAATATTCCATGCATGGGATGGAAGGATCCAAAAAGAAAATATTCTAAAGAGTAGAGAGCTTGGATCAAAGGAATCATGCTCCATTAGAGGGCCACATGGACACTTGGCAACTGATTTTTTATCTTAGTAAGGCTTGGCAGTGGAGACTAAAGCTATATATAGAAATTCTTGGGTACAAGAAGAGACACCAAGAGCGACATCATATAGTGTTGGATAGGTGAAGCTCTACAGGAATAATGAAGCATCATTTGGGTTGGGATAAGGAGAACCGTAGGAGTGATTGCATATTTAGAGGGATGGGTTTGTAATCAGTTTTGAAAATGTGCATATTTCAGGATCTAATGCATGACTCTAATCTGCATTATTATATTGGCATGCTATGGCCTTAATGAATGTAATGTGGTTATTGAACTTATAAATATGAATATAAGGTTTTATTCTAAAGTGTATATGTTGTTCATGGGCACAAACCATAGTGAATTTCCTTTCTATCATGAACCAGATCTGAATTATGTTTGATACTTCTCTTTTTTTATTTGAATGGATTTATTAGCATAATAACGCATCCTACGTTCTCAGAATGAATGCATGGTTCTTTTCTTTCTTGCATCTAAATATGTCATAAATGATGTATTCTCACACAACTCAAAAAAAAGAGGGGCTTGGTGCCTATGCGTGCCTCAGGTGAGTGCCCAACTTCATTGGTTGATAGGCCGATGTGCATGGGATTAGACAGTTGTTCTAAGGGTATAAAAATTACTACATATGCCTTCACTCTTAAGCTTAATTTTCTTCTATAGTCACAAAACTTTATTTAGTTACATGTTTCTTGTCATATTTATCTTCCAACCATCTCTAGGGTTGATATCCCTATTCAATAATATCATTGTAATTTCAACTAAAATTGGTGAGCCCTAAAACATCACACACATACTGAAAAAGCATGTCATAACTCCCCCTAAATCAAGTACAACCATATCTAGTAGATAAGAACAAAATTGAGAAACTGGTGCCTTGACTAGAAGCTGACTTAGCTTCTTTGGTGCTTCCCTAAACCATATTTTCATTGTATTACAGTCACATTGGGAAGATACAATGCATTAATAAGCACAAATCACTTGTTCTTGGAAACATTGCCACCCTCAAGAACATGATACCATGTTCCCCTTGTCTTAGTAGGTACTTATGTACCTCAATCCCACCTATAACATACTACTAACATCATTACATTATCATATCAAACCAATAGAAGTCCTTGAATTTACCTTTTAACCCAACCATAAAAATCTTATTTCACTAAATTAGGACTTATTCCAGTCGGAGTGGTTAAAAAATATAGCCAATGTTGGAATCCAATATAGCTATTTTCGGATTCCAAAATGTCAAATATTGGAATTATCTGCACACCAAAATCACACATATTGGATTCAAAAATATCACATATTAGATTCTAAAATTGCATATATTGGAACCCAAAATCACATATATTGGAATCCAAAATTTCCTATATTGGAATAATTGTTCTCCAAAATCACATATATTGGAATCAAAAATTCAAAATATTGGAATCCATTATTTCTCCTTCCGAAGTCCAATATATCTCTATTCATGATTTAAATTTATGAATCTATGAAAAAACATTTAATGATTTTAGGGAATCCAACATTGATATGAGAAATAATTCTCGGCAGTTGTTATCTCGTATAGAATAGATACATGTTCTATTTTATAAGGGCTAATGGCTGCTAGGCTTAATGATTGCTTTAGAATAATACTCTTATCAATTTAAAGATGTTTTTAAGATTAAACTATGAAAATTTGAATATTTCAAATTCCATTGGCGAAATGGCCACTAGGCCAATGACATTCATGAGATGTGAGACACTTCCAGATTTAATTACTATGGTTTGATTAAACCTTGGGGAAACAATAGAGTTACCGAATATGTTATGAAGAAACTTAATGATGGTGACAATTCAATTTAGGATAATGTAATTATCTATAAAATCATTCTAGATATATTTTCATATTTAAAGTTAGATCTCATATTTACTTCATTTATTATGGTGTGATTGAACCTCAACACAACCAAAGAATTTTTGAATATGTTATGAAGAAATTATCAGAGGGTGACAATCCAGTGTAGGAGAATGTAATTAATTATAAAACCATACCAAATTTATTTTCATATTTAAATTTAGATATAAAATCAATTGTAAGAGACATGTCATAAAAAATTTCATATTCAAATATGGATATGAACTTATTTAAAATTAACTCTAAAGCTATACCATATATATTTTAGTATTTAAATATAACTATGAAATAAATTGAAATTCCTTTACTAAACGTAGGTACGATTATAGTAAAACATTTGATGAATAATTTGAATTTATAATGAAACATTATTCCCGAAGATGGGATTCCAAATCAACAATACAAAACATAGTAAAGCTCCAATAAAAAATCTCCCTACAATATTTTTTGTGATCTAATATAATCTTGAACATCTTCGACATCCTTTAATGGTTAAAAAAAAGGCCACAACACATCTAACAAGTATGTGTATTCTGACTTAGAATCTATGTTAAATGTTTCGCCAATTATGTACTTCGCAACATCATTGAAATTGTTTTTCTCCAAAGAGTCATCTACAAGAACTGTATTTTTACAATTGTACAATGTATTAAACTGCGACCAAATGGAGTTAAGATGCTTGAGATATAATTTAGGATTCCTAGAACCTTCATAATTAGAGCATTTGGTCTCAACACAATCTTCTTGTGTAAATATGAACTCGAAGCTTACAACCTTAAAGCCAATGTTTTGAAGGAATGGAGGCATCATGTCATCAACATTTTACTTTCTTGCCGATGTCCATATTATTGTGTTGAAATGTTTTTTGCATTGTTGCAAGAACTCTTTCATATTAGGTCTGATAAAATAATTTTTATTTTTGAGCTCGATGCCACCAATTTTTTTTTTAACTATTTAAATGTCGAATATTCCTTGTGGAGGGTGTGTTCCAAAACACCATTTATATCAAATATGATCAGTTTCATGTTGCATGTGTTCATTAAAATGAAAAAAACACAAAATCAAATGGTTGAGCGTGGTGAATCAATTAAAAAATAAAAAACAAGTCCTTTTCGATATTTTTATATCAAATATCAAATGGTTGTAGGTGGTGACAAAGGTAAAATATAAGGGCATTCCTCATTGCTTATTGTTATGTAGTAGGAATATTTTTGTGAAGAATTTATTTGAATAGAAAGTAATGTTTTAGTGAGATGAGTCTTTATATACCGTATTTTATAAATTTCATTGCATTAGAAAGTGGTATACATTTTCTAATATCGAAGCAAAAAATAGTACTTAAGAATGCTTGGAATTAATTTAGGAATACATATTTCATTAATAAAAATTGTTCAAATATTTTTTACATTAAAGATTTTCTATTAATTTGCATTTGCAACTTATACACTCACACTCTAAACTTATAATCAGGGAAATTTTTAATTCTTCCAACTTATAATTGTAAAATCATAATTTAAATAGTTACGCAAAAACCATCACTAAAACATATGAATTTATTTTATTTACAATGTTAAATTCTATCATCACAATAACATTTTAAAATGCTAACTTTTTATTTAGCATTTACTCGATCCAAATATTTGATGCCCTCTACCACATTAAATCCCTTTGACAATATTAGTGATAACTCTTTGTACAAATCATTCATTAACCATCTATCTTTTGAGAAATTTTCTCCTCTTCTTGTCATCCCAACCATAAAATTTTCTCGAGGGTTTCTCTTTTCACCTACTGTAATACACATTGTATCTTTAGAATTTTAGGGAAGATCATTTCTACTCCAAATGTTTTCTAAATATTTTATTGCAATTCCATTGAATATTTTACACCGTTATTTTCCACAGGTGAGTACTGAATTCAATTCAGTTGATAATTTTTTATTGAAGGCCTTTGTCAGCTTTTCAACATTAGCTAAAGTGAGTTTGTCTTAATAGAATCCCATTTCAAATTTTATTAATAATGAATTTATAAAATATTTCAGGCCACCTCACACATTGATAGTCTCCCTACAGAACTTGAATGTGATGTCCCCAGAGGGTGATTAGTTTTTATTATACAATAAGCCCTCCAAATCTAAAATAAGCAAGTAATTATTGTGGCTAACTATAGGGAAACAAATAATTTTTTCAATCGGTATCATATCAATTCTAACCAATGGAAAAAATCAACATTTTAGCTTGTGGCTACCACTTACCAGTGGGTCTTGTGCGTAGGATTGCATCTTCTTTACTCATAGCTAGATCCTTTGATGAAAAATTTGTTTCAAATAAACATTAATCTATTCATTATTAATATAACTATTGTTATGGAAAATGAAAGCGTATTTGAAAAAAACATAGTGAACTACGTGGTAAAATGGTAAATTTAGTATTAGCACTTTAGGTAGCTACCACTTACCGACTAAGATTCTGACTTAGATTTCATAGACCTTACTAGCTATTGATTTTTTTGATGCAAGATGTATTACAAACAAAAATAATCAATTAAAAATCTATTTCATGCTATTGCAAATGAAATCATAATTGAAAAGCATACTGGTCTTTGTGGTAATATGGTAAGTACAAATAAAAAATGTTCTATGTCTTCTGAATGAATTGTAGCGCCCACTAGGTTTTTTTATATCCATTGAATAACCCATTGGTGGACAACACTTTTGAGATATTGATGTGGATTAGTAACCACTAGGCTATGTAATCATTTCCTGAAATAAGCATAGATTCTAATGTTTGTATTGTTATGTTAATACTAATGGTTTATGAAAACAACCAACAACTTTGAAACTACAAACTATGTTAGATTGGATGCCACCATGAAATTTTGAAATAAGTTATTTGGCAATTCATTCTTTGAAAATGGTTACACTTCTAGAATTAATTGATATTGTTTTCTATAACTTTGCAAACCTGATAAATGGTTATGTTTAAAAATATGCATAGCTAACATACCTAGTTTTTTCTGCATATTCATGTTAGCTATCACCGCACACTCCACTATTACTTTCTTTAGGTGTTGGTAGTCTACATAAACCATTAATATTTTTATAAATTTGTGGGGATTAATAGTGGTTCTTATTTATAAATTCACACAGATAACATACCAATTTTTTCTTGTATATTCATGGATGATGTGGCTGAGTTAACCTGATCTGTGGTTAGAGCTGGTGAGCATAGAGTATTGTCAAAAAATGAGAACAATGTTAATTGAAAACAAATTTTATTAAAAATATTTATAAATTTATTTAAGTTCAATCACCATGATGAGTTGGTTGTGTAACATCAAGTTGAGAGGTTTGTACATCGAATCCTATTGTTCTTTGGTTGTCTGTGTAAATAAGAAATGTGTATGTAGATTTTTCAATTGAAATACTTCTAACATAATCACATGTTCGAGTTGTATTCTGGTACAAGCATTTCTTCATATGAGAACAGTAATGTTTCAAAAACATTTCCTAACTATGTGTTTCAACAATCAAAAAATAGATTGATTGGATTCAACTATTGCATGTAATGCGACACTACCGCCGTATAGAACTAATACTATAGAATCCTGGAAACAACATCGAGTGAACATCTTAGACCATAATTCATATTATAACTCACAAGGAAAAGGATTTTTTTTCCTTTTAGGCTAATTTTTCTTTTAGTTATCAATTGTTATGGTAGTTTTTCCATCCAATCCCTAGTGACTTCTTCTCTTTCATCATTTTTATCATTGCAGTTATGCACTCCAGTTATTGTGTACATAAGACACAAACTTTTAAATTTATAATTGCTATCATAGAGTCTGTAGCATCCATCCAAAATTGATTCTTCATTGTATTTAACCCTTTCCATGTATTTTTTTACTGTTTCTCTCAATATTATTGAATATTCAATTGGTATGACAACAATAATAATACTTTCCATCTCACTAGTTCCAATAACTATTAACAAATCCATTATTCCTTCAAAATAAATATCGCTAGAAAAATTACAAAAATCAACGATAACACATTCTACATTGAAAGGATTGGTGGCAAGAATATCTACTAGATTTAATAAAATCTAGAATGATTATGCACATTTACAAGTAAATTATTTTTTTTCCTCCATCCTTTCTGACATATTGTCTTCCATTGATACCACATAGTTGTTTAATATTGTCTGAGCCTTGACAGAAAGAACTTCTTCTCCTACTTGGTCCTTTTTTCTCTTAGTTTTTTTTTCTCCTATGTGGGAATCAAATTTTATATTTCCTTTCCTCTCTTCACCCAATAGTAAAAAAATGGTGGTAGAGTGATTCATGCAATTTAAATTTTTCAATTACATTGGATTCACTATAGGATGTCAATAGATCACTATCTGGATGTTTTTCTTTAAAATATTGTAGAACTTTTACTCTCATTTTTTTGTCTCCTTTTATTCTCCAGTAGTAAGAATCAAATGTCTCTGCTATTATGCTTACCTGAATAGGGCCAATTAACAAGACATACCCCAATTTTTATTTATCTACTAGTACTGATAGTTATTTTTTGTTCATTCCTCTAGCAGCCATGAATGAATTGGTTGTGAATCTTGCCAGTGAATTAGGCTGAAAGTTATCCTTATTATCTTTAATAGGTGAACAAGAAAGGCCACCATATCTAAACAAATCAAATTTTGTAGTCCATTTAGTCCATATATGATCCAATAATAATAGAAAATTCCATTTGTTGTGTAGATTTTTGGTTGTGTCAATTTTGAAAATCAAAAGGCATTAATTCTCAAAGTTTTGCATTCAAAGGAAAATCATATGTTTTATATTTTCATATAAGGAAGATAAAAATTAATAAAAAATGAAATAAAATTAAAATACATTACCCTCCACTCCTCTATTTTTTTTTCAACCTGGGACGTTAAGGACATCTAAGTGATTTCCAAACCGATCTAGCTTTGTCCAAGAAATCAATAAACTTGGTTTTTATCCGAGTTCTATTCAATTCATTCTGTTGTTTTCAAATATTAGTGATGGCTTCATTAGGTTCTTTTGCATAAGAATGCAAGCCCTTCGAAACCATATCCTCTTATGTAAATAATTGTAAGTATTTGATCCCAAAATATTTTTTTGGGGACATATTGTATGTTGTTTGTCAAGTATATAAAATTTAATGCCATACATTTCCATCTCTTTCAGATCTCGGAGCTCCACAACCTTATTCGTAGAATCCAAGAAGGGAAGAAGAATTGTGTCCCTCTATGTAGGAATAACATTTATCAACATGGAGTGCACAAGACGGTCAAGATTCTCATCATCTATAAGATGATAATGACACTCTGGAGTGACTACATGGCACCTGGAAACATCAATTGTAAATACTTCACCATTGAACAAAACGTAATCAAACTAATATTTAGTTGAAGGTTATGTTTTCGTGAATATAGTGGTTATTTTCTTTAGCAATGCAACTGATTTAGTATTATTTTTCAACCCATGCAACTTTGATCTAGATCGATTGATCTCCAATTTCGAAAAATATTTACTCTTTAGCATAGTAAACAACTTGGCATGTTTAGGTGGTGAAAGCGAACCTTTTCTATTAAAAAAATGACAAATGGAAGAAGTTTTATCACCTATATACAATTTTCTAAGTACTATAGGAATGCCACTGTGAATGTATTTTGCATTTAAATAGCCACTTTTGTCTTTATCCACCAACAACAAAAAATCCCAGCCATATATTGAATAGGAACATTGTCTTTTGTCATATGAGGCTTTCATCTCCCATTTCTTGAATAAAGAATCATCCAACTACATATCCAGAATAATACACTTATTATTTTCACAGTCAATGTGTTTGACTTGAACACGTAGTGTACTCGAATTAAAAACTATAAAGGATATAAACATTTTGACTTCTTCATGGCCATCATCTATAACAAAAAATGACCACACATCATTGCAGTATTTGTCAAGGCCATGGATTTCAACAAACCATTCCTCATCTCTTTTCTTCCAGCACTCAGCGCCTTCAATGAATGAAATTTCCAAGAATGGATTGTGACCAATGGAAGACATTATGCCTATAATTGGAGTCAAATGTATTAATAATTACTTCAAATATGGAGTAATTTTTGTTCTCATTATATGATAATGAATGTAATTATTAGCCTTTATGATCACCAATATCTATAATACATTACTTTGTATCATTGATGAGTGTTTCACCTGATTCTAGATGTGTTTTTTTGAATGTTGACAAAACAGATAAGGGTAATGGGCTAGGAGGAATACCTGTTGAAATATTGGTTTTAGGTTCTTACACACATATGACTTCTGAATCCACAGCTGATCATGAGAGTTTCCTTTTTGCTAGGAGGAACTACCTAAAATGGAAAACAATACCACCAAATAAAAGTTAAACAATATATGCAGTGGACTTCCTAGCGTGTGCTAGATCCGGGAAGTGTGATACTTCCTAGATGGTTGTCAACCCACTATTTAAAACAACTTAATGCTAACAATAAAGAAAATCCTACTGTAGTTAAAATGATTTAGGTATCTCATTCATCTACAATAAGAAAATTCATTCACAACAGGCTAAGCTATGAATGAATCTTAAGGTCAAGGTCTTGGTCAGGGTACTGGTATAGGTCAGGGTGAGATTCTGGGTATTTTGGTATTTGGTGGAGGTTTTAAGCTCTGTTCCTGGTTTTTGGTAAAAGACATAGAGACTGACGTCAGTCTAGTATGACCAATGTCGGTTTAGGTTAACCGGCGATGGTTGTGGGTAACCGGCGTCGGTATGGTCGGGGTACATGAAACTCAATAAAACTTGGCAAGGTGATAGATTTGGTGCTAGATGAGAATGAAAGGGCAATGGCAAGGTTCGTGTGGGTCCTAGATATGCACAGGAATGATGAAATTCTAGATATGGGCAGTTCAAGGGTGTGGGTAAAGGGATGGTCAAGTTTGCATGGAGATAAAATGGTGGGGAATGGAAATGAGAGTAGAAACTAACAACAGAAGTGAAAGGATCTACTAAAATGATAATGAACCAGTGTTGGTTAACAAAACTTACTGTTTGTACGAGCTTGATGTCTGGTTGACAATGGTGGGTGATCAAATGGAAGGAACTTGGTGTGGTGCTGGCACTTCCCTGGATGCTCCTGTGAAGGCAAATGGCTGTGTGATTGCTTCTAGTGCTATGGCTATGGATGCTCTGATGTGTGTACTAATGTTGGTTCTGCTTGCATGCAACTCTGGTTTTATCACTTGTTCTCAAAAGATGTGATTATCTCTCAGAAATGTGCCAACCTTGAAATAAGGTTGTTTTGGGGTTAAATGGTAACCGACGGTGGTTCCGGCTTAACCGGTGGCGGTTTAGGGTAACTGGCATCAGTTAGGGTGGGATTTCCTAGGTTTACTAAACTAGGCAGATCCCCTTGATTTTTTGGGATCTTGTTTCATTTACTCCGTGGATTAGCATGGAAGCTTCCTTCTAATGGGTGGGAATGTGGTTAGAGGGAATGTAGGCATTGATTTTTAGGGTTTGGGTAGGTCTTAGTTAGTTATGGCAACTTACTAAGAATAGGTCTTAGGGTGAGGTGGCTAGATGAGGTGGATATGTGGGCATTATCCCAATTAGGATATTTAAATAATAAATATTGTGAGGATAATGAATTAATTTAATTAAATTAATATTAGAGTGGGATGAAAGGGGCCATGGTTAGGTGAATGTGTTCAAGGTGTTTATTTGATGGGGGACTAAGGGGAGTATGACCTAATTTTAGTGTCTACATTTTGCCCCTTTTTGTTACGTAGCTTGTATTGGTAAGCGATACTGACAAAAATAAGATGTGGTTGCCCCATGTGTGGGTGAAGGTAATCCCCCTCAAACCAGGAACTGATGAGGTAGAAGGAAGAATCGGTGAGTGGTTTGATAAAAGGTGAATGTGATGAAGAAGAAGGTGGGGTAATGGGTAAAAAAGGGAAAAAGGTCCACTCGGGTAATCCAGGTAATGGGTTAGGGTCAAAGGTAGTGACAGTCAAACGCACACACATGTATAAACTATAGCACAGTACCAGGTTGAAGAGCAGGAAAACTCTACATTGTCTAAGGTTGATAGGTTTATCCAAACAAGGTTGAAGTGATTCTGATATCCAAGGTATAGGATATGGTCAGGAAACATGATGTAGGTCAGGTGCAGGAATGTTTAGGTGTGTTCCGGTACACCAAAGGTTGGGTCAGGATAAACGGTCATGGCAAGAGGCAAGGTAAGGTCATTATGGAAATCAACACAAGTAACATTGCCGCAAGGTATAGTGAACACATGGGGTCAAAGGTCACTAGTGATGTTCCAGGTCCAAGTATCTAGGTCACAACATGGGTAGGGCTGAGGTATGGGAAAAATAATGAGTCCCCGAATGAGGATGAGGTGAGGGGATAAAGGGTAAGGTCAAGAAGGTCAAGTGGTGTGGCCAAGTGAGGTGAGTGTAGGATAAAAAGGGATTTAGGGCAAAAATTGGGGGTAGGGGGTAGGGTAAAAGGTTAAGCAAGGGAAAAAGAGTGATGGGAAGGGTAATAGGGTGAAATTGTGGGCAATGTGGAAGAGAGGGTGACCGATGCCGGTCAAGGGTAACCGATGTCGGTATAGGGTAACCGACCACAGTAAGGTAGGGCATGTGACTGATGTCGGTGAAGGTAAAACCAACATCGGTTAGGTCAGGGATGTTATAAAAAAGAAAAATTCCACATTTTTCAGAATCATTTGTCCCATGTGAAATAGAGGAAAATGACACAAGAGAGAGGGAAAGTTGGAAAGTGTCCAGTTGGAATGGAAAGCTGAGTTGGCAAGCCAAACGGTGGGTGATTGGTAGTTGAGAGGCGGGTCCACGAGATCAGATTGTTGGGTTCGGGTGGTTGGAGGTGAGGTGACCGATTGGTGATGGCAGAGGCCGGAGAGGGATCGGGCGGGCCACTAGTGTAGTGGCCAGACATGCCACCATAGTGATGACACCGTGATGAGGTAAGCGTCAAACCCTTTTCATGTTTTGTGAGATAGATTAGGTGATAGGTTGGGTTTGAAATATTGGGTGTGTGGGGGGAAAATGAAATTTGAAATGTGGGAGGGTAAATTGGGTAGAATAGGAACGGGGAGAGAGGTAAGTGGGTGAATGAGGGGTGGGACAACATTGAGGGGAATTGTAGGGGAGAATGGGTGGGTAGAAGGGTCAGGAGAGGGAGTTTTTTTGAGAGGGGAGGGTTTGGGGGTTGTGGGTTTTTCCGCGACAGTGACCGGCGTCGGTCGGGGTTAGCCGGAGTCGGTAGGGTCAAACTGGTATCGGTCATGAAACAGGTGACCCATGCTGGTTTAGGGGTGACTGAGGTCAGTTAGAGATAACCAAAATTGGTCAGGTTTTGGAGAAAAAGGGGCCAAAAGGGCCCCAGGTCAAGTGGGTGAGAGAGGTAGGGGGAAAAGAAGGTGTTTTGGTGCAAAATATGGCATAGGAAGGGGGTGAAATGGGCATGGGTAGATGATAGTGGGTGAGAGTGGGGGTGGGTAGATAGAAATGTGATACGAAGGTAGGTTGGGGAAGAAAGAATGAGATGGGGCAGTAGGTATAGGTGAGGTGTTGAGTGTGGGTATGATGAAGGTAGATTAATTTGATGTTTGTGTTGGATGTAGGGGAGAGATTAGCTGCGGATGAGAGACAGGGTGCCACCCCTGCTCTTGAGAGTGTGAGGCACAGTGATAGTTGAGGAGTGGTGGAACATGTGGAGGAGGTGGGCCTGATTGGGGTCTGACGCTATCAGCATGTAGTCTGGTAGCCGAGTCTGATGGTCACCCTCATCGATAGATGGGATTCAATGACCAACACGTTCCACCTACCGATGGGTGAGATGACAATCACCCTAGAGGACATGTTTAGGATCCTGCGGTTACCGATACTAGGGATGCAGGTGTACTCGATCTCCTTCGAGGCCTCAGAGGAGTTGATGCTGATAGTGTTTGGGGAGGGACTGGTAGACATGACATTCCATAGTGCCAGCTTGAGTTACAGGGGGATGTACCTAGCCGTCTAGAGGAGACGAGGCTAGTTGTTTTATTGATGGAGGTAGTGTGTTGTTTTGCACTACTGGATGCAGAGGGTGGGAGATTTCCCCGCTCCTTGATGGGGGTTTTACATGACATGGTGATGGATCAGACCTACTTTTCCTGGGCACCAACATTCCTGGTGCAGTTATACAGAGAGTTGTGGGCGTATGGGCATGGCTCCGCAGGTTTAGCCTATGTTGCACCTTTTTACTACACTGTTGGGCCTATGAGCACATAGTTTGTGTGCGGCCAGTGGGTATGCCCTGAGCAGATGCATTTCCACCAAGATTGGTTTAGGTGGGGTATAGGTGATGGGTGCCTGTGATTGGAGAGCATCGATCAGACAGGGCTACACATGATGTAGCATATTACAGGTGTCTATTGGAGGGGTTGTCTGGGGTGGACATCATATGGAGACCGTATGTGGGTTATCCCTCATACAGATAGATGCATGATGAGCTAGATGGCCTTCAGCTACTGAGATGGATAGAGGGGTGCACCGTGCCAGGGAGCACGAGATGATCCCAGTTGACAGGGTTAGGTGGTAGTTTGGGCTGCTACAGGACATACCTCCACCCTTCCCGTAGTACAGGAGAGATGACGTGGAGAGGCCATTGCCTCTACCACAGCCTGACAGTGCCCACAGGGCAGGAGGAGCAGGTGGTAGACCGGTGGATCGATGATGCCAGAGTGACAGATAGATATAGACAGTGGTGGGTGGCTCATTTACGAGTAGTACCACCCAGACCTGGGCATCCAGATTTAGCCACTATCATGGTGTAGAGAGATGCCCTACAGGGGCAGGTGGTGACCCTGATTACCCAGTTGGGGATGGTGTAGGGGTAGTTAGCCAGTTCAGAGGTGGAGGTGGCCGAGTTACATGCACAGGTGGCCAGTCTTCAGGCCCAGATGGCCCAGGGTGGAGATGGGGATGGTGATGATGGTCAGGTGGCTGCCCTACAGGCACAGGTTATAGGGCTGCAGGGCCAGTTGGCCATGACATAGGTGTAGATTCAAGCATTACAGGTGCAGGTACAGGCACAGGGTGTGAGGCTGATGGCACCTCCACAAGCACCGGGACAGGGGCCCAGTTCATAGGTAGGGGTGGGACAGGGTCCCGCAGGATAGGTACAGGGGCCGAGGCCTATGGGGCCACCATAGACCATTCCCATATCTAGGTTATGGGATGCCCTAGGTGAGGCTAGATACTACTAGGATCAGTTGATGGCAGTCGGGATAGATTTTCTATCCTATGGAGAGTACAGGGCACAATAGGCCTCGAGTGAGAGGACTAGATCCCAGACTCATAGTGTAGAGAGCACAGGGGGCCATCAAGCTCCAAGATAGGATCAGGGAGAGGCCACCAGCTCATGGAGACTAGCTCCAGGTGATGTGCCAGTAGGGGGTGGTGAGATGATACCAGGCCGGTCGGACAGGAGCTGAGGAGGAGACTAGAGAGACTGACATGGAGGATGTCTGACAGGATGAGGCTTGATGCCCATTCCTGTATTTTGATGTATTGTAGTCATTTTTTGATATATACGGCCTGTGTGCCGAAGATGGTGAGGATGTACTAGAGTTTTGTATATTTTGATCATATACTAGCCTGTGCCGAAGATGGTGAGGCTGTATATGAGAGTTTTGAGAGACTGGATTATATACACCGGCCTACGTGCCGAAGACATTTGACAGTTATGTATATGGATACACATGTTTGGATATTGTATTTATATAGATGATGATGATTATGGGCATTATGTGTTTGTGTTGATAACATTTTATTATTATGCATAGATGGACTTATGGTAGGTGTGTTAGGCATGGATTGAGTCAGGTCATGGATTTAGGCATGATGGAGTCAGGTCGTGGTTTTAGGCATGGATTGAGTTAGGTTTTGGTTTAGGCATGATGGAGTTCAGGTTATGGATTTAGGCATGGATGGAGTTAGGTTATGGTTTTAGGCATGGATGGAGTCAGGTCATGGGCATGGATTGAGTTAGGTTTTGGATTTAGGCATGATGGATTGAGTTTTAGGCATGGATTGAGTTAGGTTTTGGTTGTAATTCATTAATTTCATATGAAGATGACGGCGCCATATGGTTGTCATGTATTAAGATGGATTGAAGTGGTTTATAATACATGCATGATGCTTCATGTTGGTAAAGAAATGGTAATCAAAATAAATGTATGTTTTGATGATGATAAAAATGTGAAGCAATTTGTCATGTTTGTTTGGTTTAATTTCCAATTTTTGATATAAAAAGGAAATGAAGTAGGGTAGAATGTGATTTAGGAAAATGAAAGATGAATTGGTTAGGGTAGAGAGTGGCTGAGCTAACCTCCAAGGGCCCCATGCCCATGGAGTGTTGCCTACATAGTCCCAGCGAAAAGGGACCTCAGGCCGATGTAGTTCTCCCATAAGCTAGGGAAGAATATGAGGAGGTATGAGAATGAGTTGGTAGGTTTTAGGCATGGTTTGGGTTTTGGTCTGTTAGGTGTGGGTGAGTTGTGGGAAACTTGGTATAGGTGATTTCGATTGTGGTAGAAGAAGAAGATTACCCAAAGGTAAGCGTCGAGGACCAAGTCCTGTATAAGGTAATCAATACGTAATAAAGAAGGTTAAAAGATAAGAGGGGGCAAGAAAGCCACCTGATTGGTGAGGATCATAACTGGTGGACCATACCGTAGGTAGGCTAGTGAACATAAGACCCTAAAGACTTTACATGAGTGATTATCCTAAAGGTGAATAATAGTCACATGATCACCAAATGTCACAGTTCCAAGAGGTCCCTTGAGGCGGTGGGAAATGGGAGTGTGAATGGTGAGAGGGATGAAAGGTGGTAAATATTTATAGGGTACGAGGTAGCATGCTCTTTGGGCAAGAGATCCAAGGTCATAATGGGCAAGTCCATGACTAAAAGGATTTTCTGTTTTGACTGATATTTGAGATAGACTGATCGATGTGGGAAGTCTATATGGGATGAGGAAATTAACTCCTTGAGGTCTTCATGAAGTTGATCGATGTGGGAAGCTTCAGATTCTCTCTCTCTCTCTCTCTCTTTTTTTTTTTGAAAGAGCTTTACATAGCTGTCCTTCGAGGGAGCAGTCTATTTATAGTAGCAATTGTAGAGAGGAAGATGTCCTTTTGAGGGAGTCATCTTTTTATTTGAAGTTTGACTCAAGGAGTTGGATCCCATGTGAGGGCCTTTAAGTCACATGGACAAGACTAAGGTGAAGAATAAGATTCTTTTTCAGAAATTAGGGTGAAATGACCATGGGATCTCATCTAAAAATAGATGAAAAGTATCCATGAGAATCATGCTATGTGCAGACGCCATGGTACACATATTTAAGAAAGATAAAAAGTGACGGGTACACACATGATTCTTATTTAATCGTTAGTGATTGCATTAGGAAGTGGATAGCACTCAAGGGACGAGAATGGAAAGAGGCAAAAAGTGAGGTGGGACTAAAAATCAACAGTAGAATGGTCTAAGATGTAAGGCATTAAGGGGCTCAGGTTTAGGTTTTACCATCGAGTGAAGATAAACGATAAGCACCTGATCCATAAGTATGGGTCACGATGTATGGTCCAAGCCAATTAGGAGCAAATTTTCCCAGTTTAATTTTTTTATGCTTTAGTTACATGTTGATTTTCTTTCAGGACAAGGTCACCGATGTGAAAATTCTCATTCATGAACACATTTATCATAGGCACGTTTGATACATTTTTGGTAAACTTGAAGGTGGTCAAGAGCGTTAAGACGACATTCGTCTAATAACTCAAGTTGTGCTAAATGGTCCTGACAAAATTCGTCATCATTGAGCATGTCATGGAGAGAAATGCGGAGTGAGGGGAATCTAGACTTCGAGAGGCAGAACTACCTCTATACCATAGACTAGAGAAAAGGGTGTGTGGCAACAGTGGAAGTACATTTACTAGTGTTCAGTATGCCCACAGGGCGAAAGGAATGTGCATATGTCAGTCCTTCCTAGTATTGTTAACCACTTTCATGAGAATTTTTGTTTAGGGTTTTGTTAGTGGATTCAGCTTAACCATTGGTATGTGGGTAATAAGGTGACGGGAAACTTAGCTGAATGTCAAAGATGTCGCAAATGTTTTACAATTTTTGAATTGTTTTCCATTATCAGTGATGAGGCGATGAGGAACACCAAAGCAACAAATGATGTGATGATTTCTGAACTCACATATTTTCTCAGATTTTGTGGAGATGAGTGGTATGGCTTCAAGCCATTTTTTTGTAGTATTTGGTAGCATTGATGATCCATTGATGGTGTTGGGAAGAATGGGGATTGATCTCTCCGACAATGATCCAAACCCCATTGAGAGAAGGGCCAAAGGTCATGGGTGCAAACTATAAGGCATGACGGGGTGTATGATGAAGATTGGAATGTTGTTTGAATTTGACACAATGCTTGACATAGTCACAAAAATAATGGTTAAGGGTATAGCTAATAATAGCCTAGGCAAAGAATACACTTAAGCAACAGCGAGGCCACTGGAGTGACCTCCACATATGCCATCATGAACTTCCTTGATGGTATAAGGAATTTCAGAACTTGTGAGGCATCGTAAGAGAATACCATCAAATCTACACTTATAGAGAAGGCCCCCCATGATGACATAATGAGAGACCTTTTTAAGTAAAGCACGTTTTCCATTACAAGTGAGGTCAGGAGGTAAGATGGAGAGAGAAAGATAGTCAGAGTATTGTTTATACCAAAGGTCACTCGGGTCAGGGGTAGCGGTTTCGAAGGAGTAAACTTTGTGAGGTAAATAATAGGGTGATTGGAGTCGTTATATGGTGACAAAGATTATAGAATTGGTGGGTGAAGCAGGAATTTGAGAAGCTAAGCAAGCCATGGTATCAGCAAATTTGTTGGTTGAACATGGGATGGTTTTAATGACATAGCAGTCGAAGGTGGTCAAAAGTATGTGTTAGTGTGAAATCACAACACCCCCAAATGAATTCTAAAAATCTACTTTTCTAAGGTAGAATCATCTGGTGTGATTCCATAACATTGAACTTTCCCCAAGTTGTGGGTCCTTGCAAAAGTGGGAAATCTCTCCAGAGAAGGTTGGTTACTCTTCCTAAACTACATGCCATATGCTATTCGAGTGCAGGATAGCTAATCTAATCCTAATCTAACTTCCAAGGAGACAAGGAGAGAAACAAAACAAGGAAAAAAAAGATCCTACACTAAAATGGTGATACACCAGAGAAGAAAAATGTTGATCATCTATCAAAATGGTCATGAAAACAAAGAGAGGTGAGGTGAGAAATGGAGAGGATGGACAACAACATCACAGACCAAATGTTAGATTCACACAGAACTCCGTTTTTAATCCCCACGAACAAAGCTCCCAGATCTACAAACGAAATGTCCAAAACATGCACAGAATACTCCAAAATGATGAGATGCAAGAGTATGCAATGAAAACAAGCAAAGGATGGACAAATGCATCACAAAAATGAGTTTTATTGCTTCATAAATTTGCACCGAGCATCATACACAAGAAAGAGGAAAAAAATGAAATTTACAAAGCAGGGGAGGAGATTCAAACTCAATTTCAACACTGCGGAAGAAAAGAAAGGGGAGGCAGAGAAGAAGAATGAAAAAATAACCCTGAAAAATGATGCCTCTGTTACATTATATAGCAAAATGTGAGAAGGGAAGGGAAAAAATGATGGGATTTTCTCCAACCACTTTTCAAAATGCATTTTAATTCTTCATATGTTGATGGGCTTGATGAAAAATCTCATATTTCCATGCATCTACTTCGCAGACCAAAGAAAATGACCCATACTTCATTAAATATGGTGGTTGGAACTGGTTTTTTGTCTTTTCCACGCCAAAACGTGTTTTGCAAAATTTATCCCCCAAATCTTCACCAAAATCCAAAATTGAAGTTTCCATCATGTAGATGATTTCAACAGATTTCCATTGATACCAAAATCATGAAAATCTGAGCTCTGGATCGAAAGATATGGCCCTCTGAAGATTTAGGGCAAAGGGCAAAATTAGGGCAAAAATTGGGTCTACGGGCCAAAATTTGACCTTTTTCCCCTTTTCACGAAATTGGATTTTTTTTCCAAAAATCCTCCATGCTAGCCCTACCACTCCGATGAAACGTGGAGCTTTAAATTTGGTCCGCGGGTCTCAAAATCACATTCTACCCATTTTTCCCACAAGGGTAAATTTTTCCAAGGTCTTCCGCCAGTGAATTTTTCCACTGCTAATGTAGACACGTGACACCCTGTGATTGGCCACGGGGATCCAATTCTATTTTTACCTTTGACATGTTTTGACCAAAATCCAAAAACTTAAAGTTCTCTCTAGGCCCCACTGCTATGCCTTGACACATGGTGCATCTTGTTTGGTTGCGGGCCTCAAACAATTTATTTTACTCTGTGGGCTTTTGGGCCGAAATTTTCCTTTGAGTTTTTTTGCCAAAAAGGGCTAAGTGCCAAAAAATTTTCCCGTGGGTCCGCCTTGGCAAATTTTCCCTCCAATCTCCATCGAGCCATAACTCAAAAAATACAAGGAGTTAGGAGGACTTCTTTACCTTTCTGGAAAGGGGAAGAAATTATCTATTTGTTGAAGCCATTTCCATAATCTTTTGAGTGCTCGAAATGTGTGAAAATTGAATTTGAAGCACAAGGAAGGAAAGGATGAAGGAAAATTAGCCAAAATAAGCAGGGGACTCATTTTGGATAACAATTTTGGTGACTCAGAGGGGTCATCTGCCTGCTAGATGAATGATCAGTGGCCTTTGTTGCATCCATTGGGCATGGAGTCAAGCTTGATAAACTAATTCTGATCTAAACTCTGAAATTTTGACCTCTGAGTCACTTGGAAACCCACTGAAACTTGAAATTGATCTTCACCAAAATGCCACTGAAATGGACTTTGCAAGAGCAATACAATAGCACCAAAAACTATGTACAAACTGAAAAATCATACATGCTCCAAATGTAACATGCAGAGTGTGCAAAAGCACTTCTTTTGCCAAAAACAAACCTACCTACACTACTCTAACCAAGAGCAAAGGGAGCTCAAACAAAGCCTACAACTGACAGGGAGAAATAGCTTCCCTTCCTCAAAAATGGCAGCCATGCAACTAATTTGGCACTGAACATGGCTAGTTGGATGAGTGAAAAACTAACTACAAGCTGATCTTCCACCCAAATCACCAAAGTATCAACTGAAGACAAAAACAATACCTCTTTTAGTTGCTCTACATTTGGATTGAAAAGGTATGGCAGCTGATCCTTGGCACTTTGCATATCATCCTCATGCTTAGAGGCAAGCATGACTAGTTGTGGCTTCTCCTTTGGCTCCAATGAAGCCAAATACCTGATTGGGCAAGGTCTGATCCATTTGATATGCCCATAGCTCTGATTTTCCACTCCAAAAATGGAATCATCTTGTAGACCTCTTTGGGTGAATGGCGAGGAAGGAATGGTGGAACTCTTCTGTTGTTTCTCTTCTTCCTCCTGTGAAGAGCATGGAAGGTTTGAGTCTCCCAAACTAGATTCCAAAAGGACTGCTATAAAGTGCAGACTACTGCAAATGAATGCTCTCCTCCATGACAACAGGACTCAAGTGTTTGGAATGTGGATGATGAAGGAGAAAATGGTGTGATTTCAACTAGGTTCCTCTCCATCAAAATAGTCCTCCAAATCAGACAAGTACTCTGCTTCATTGTTGTCCTGCTGCAAATGTTCAACCTCTTCCATGGTGTCTTTTTGATCAGCAACTTCTTCACCATGTTTTCTCTCATCTTCAATCATTGAGTTTGAAAGACCAAACTCTTCTTCAGCATGCTAGAACTCGAGGGAGATGAAGTAGAAGGAAGAACTAAAGGTTCTTTTATAGCCTGTTTTGTGCTTGAAGCTTTTGGATCTGCATTTCTCTCCTCCACAGCTGGAAAGCACTCCTCTTCTTTTTGCAGCTCTTCATCTCTGATTGCAACATCCACTTGCTCCTTTCCAATGGGACTTTGAGCTGATTTTCTTTCCTCTTCCATGGCTGATTGTGCAACTTCTATTGGATCAACATCTTCTTCTAGCAGAGTGCCAACATGGACACTACACTCTGAGCAACTTGATGACTGATCTTCTTGCTTCTCTACTGCTATAAAATCAGCCTTGGCCACCACTTGTTCTTCAACCTTTACCTCCTCTATAGGCTTAACCAACAAGGGGATCTTTGTAAACCCAAATTTAGCAGCTAAACTCATTATATTGCTCTGGTATTTCTTTCTTGCTTGGGCTCCTCTTCTTGTTGTCCTTGATTGGATTCTTGAGTATCTTCCCAACATGGACTTGGGAAAGTAAGAGGAGTGAGTAGGTTGGGGTTCAACCAGCTTTGTCAATTGTTTGTGGTGGGGATGGAGGTGGAACTTCTTGTTTGTTCGAAGGGGATGACTGTTTGGAAGGGAAAAGTGAAGAAGAAGCTGAAATGGGATGGAAGACTAGGGGATGGAGAAATGGAACCAACATTTGGAGTAGCATGGGCTGGATTTGGAATTTGGCATTCAAAATGAGATGGTGCTTCTTGAGGAATGGAAAGAGAAAAACCAGATGATGGTGTAGAACTTACCCATTGACAAGGTTGCTCAACACCAAATTCATAGGCCCCTATCTCTTCAGTCCATTGTGATAAGTTGGGGCAGCCATCTCCACCATGAAGTCCAGGTTCTCGTGAGGGCTGAAGTGTCTTGGAAAAGGGCCAACCCATGGACAAGGTGCCCTATAACCAATTCTGAAAGCCTTCATTTGAGTTGTTGCTCTTGATTGCACCATGCTAATCTCCATTTTTTGGATCTTCTCCAATAGACCAACATCTTGCATTTGATTGTCTTCATTGTTGGCATACCCCTGCTCTTGGAAAGCTCCATAGCCAAACTGATTTTGACACTGCTGCTCATAGGAGTAAACATGTTGATCTTGAATCTGCTCAAAATGCTGATTTGAAAGAGTTGTAAAGCACATTGGAGGTGGAATGTACTACTACTGCTATGAATGTGAATTCCATGATGGAAATGAAGTCATGATTGCACAACTTCATGGAATGATGGAAAATAATGAAAGATATGGAAATAAGAGTGAATGGAAATGGATGGAAAACAGGTTTGCAACTCAGAGAATGAGTTATTTACCAGATGGATTCACTAGATGTGCAAACTATTACTTCCTAAAAACCTAGAAATTGTAACAAGTGCACATCAATCTTGTTGCAATGAAGTGAAGACCTCTAAGGTCCCACTGGGCATTCCAAAACTATTAGTGCGAAATCATAGCACCACCAAATGAATTCTAAAAATCTACTTTTCTAAGGCAGAATCATCTGGTGTGATTGCATAACATTGAACTTTCCCCAAGGTGTGGGACCTTGCAAAAGTGGGAAAACTCTCCAGAGAAGGCTGGTTCCTCTTCCTAAACTACTCGTCACAAGCTATTCCAATGTAGGCAAGCTAATCTAATCCTAATATAACTTCCAAGGAGATAAGGAGAGAAAGAAAACTGGAAAAAACAGAGCCTACACTAAAATGGTAATACACTAGAGAAGGAAAATATTGATCATCTATCAAAATGGCCATGGAAATAAAGAGAGGTGAGGTGAGCAATGGAGAGGATGGACAACAACATCACAGACCAAATTTCAGATTCACACAGAACTCCATTTTCAATCCCCACGAACATAGCTCCTAGATCTGCAAATGAAATGTCCAAAACATGCACAGAATACTCCAAAATGATGAGATGCAAGAGTATGCAATGAAAACAAGCAAAGGATGGACAAATGTATCACAAAAATGAGTTTTATTGCTTCAGAAATTTACACAGAACATCATACACAAGAAAGAGGAAAAAAATTCCATTTACAGAGCAAGGGAGGAGATTCAAACTCTATTTTGAACCTGGGGAAGAAAAGTAAGGGGAGGCAGAGAAGAAGAATGAAAAACAACCTTGAAAAATGATGCCTCTGTTACATTATATAGCAAAATGCGAGAAGGGAAGGGAAAAAATGTGGGAGTTTCTCTAACCACTTTTCAAAATGCATTTTAATTCTTCACCTGTTGATGGGATCAATGCGAATTCTCATATTCCCATGCATCTACTTCACAGACCAAAGAAAATGACCCATACTTCATTAAATTTGGTGGTTGGAAATGGCTTTTTGTCTTTTCCACGCTGAAACACATTTTACAAAATTTATCCCCCAAATATTCACTAAAATCCAAAATTGAAGTGTCCATCATGTAGAGGATTTTGACATCTTTCCATTAATACCAAAATCACGAAAATCTGAGTTCTGGATCGAAAGATATGGCCCTATGAAGATTTAGGGCAAAACAAGGCAAAAATAGGGCAAAAATTGTGTCTATGGGCCAAAATTTGCTTTAAATTTGGTCCACCTTTTTACCCTTTTCACAAAAATTGGAAAATCTTCCAAAAATCCTCCACAACCCTACTGCTTTGATGACACGTGGCGCTTTAAATTTGGTCCGCGGGTCCGCCTTGGCAAATTTTCCCTCCAATCTCCACCGAGCCATAACTCAAAAAATACAAGGAGTTATGAGGACTTCTTTACCTTTCTGGAAAGGGGAAGAAATTATCTATCAGTTGAATCCATTGCCAGAATATTTTGAGTGCTTGAAATGTGTGAAAATTGAAGTTGAAGCACAAGGAAGGAAAGGATGCAGGTAAATTAGCCAAAATAAACAGGGCTCATTTTGGATAACAGTATGTCTACGTGATGTTTGTAATTTTGAAGTTTCTCATTACGACATTGGTATTTACCATTGGCTTGGTTTACGACCAATTATGAATCACCAAAGATGTTGATGGATTTGACATCCAAGGCATAGGTAGTTTAGATACCTAATACGAGTGCTTCATATTCGGTAATATTGTTTGTACAATCAAAATCTAGTTTGAAAGACAAAGGCATGGGTTCTCCATCAAGCAGAATGAGGATAACACTAGCCCCACCACCATGATAACACTTGGAACCATCGAAGAAGAGTGTCATTTGGTAAGTGGGTTCATCTAGGGAAAGGGAAGCGATTGACTCATTGGGAAAGTCAAAGTTAGATGGCTACTCCTCAGAAATAGGTGTAGCATCAAATTGGTCAGGGATAGATTGGCCCTTGATGGAATTTTGATGAATGACTGCGAGGTCGAGGTCAGCCCAAAGCATAAGCTAGCATGTGGCACGTTGATTTTGGTAAGGTTTAGCATACATGAAGTGTAAGGGGTTGGTGTTGGTCACAACATAGGTTTTGTGATTGAGTAGGTAATGGTGGAGTTTTGTGGCAACGAAAACTAAGGCTAAGTAAAGTTTTTTTGGATGTGTGTATCAGGTTTTGTAGTCCAAAAGAGTATGGTTTATGTAATAAACTACCTTCTCTTTGTGTTGTTCATCACGATGAGTGAGCATGGCCCCCAAGGAGTGGTCGGTAGTTGAGATGTATAGGTAGAAGGGTTGATCATATTTAGGTGGAATGAGCATGGGTGGTTGAAGAAGGTATTGTTTTAAGGCCTCAAAAGATTTTTGGCAGTCATCATCCCATTTAAAGGAGATGTCCTTCTTGAGAAGGTGATGAAATGGTTGACACCGATCAAATAATTGTGAAATGAAACATCGAATAGACTGCAACTTACCTTTCAGGATATGGAGTTGCCTAAGGTTGGTGGGTGGAGGCATTTCAAGAATGGCCTTGACTTTAGTAGGTTTTAACTTCTATACCATGTAAGGAAACGATAAATCCCAAGAGATTTCCTAAGAGAACCGCGAAGATACACTTCTTGGGTTGAAGGCAGACGTAATATTTAATAAGGTGATCAAAGATGGTTTTTAGGACAGTGAGGTTCTTAGAGCGATGTTTAGATTTGGCCAGGATATCGTCCATGTAATATTATAATATACAATGCATGATGTCATGGAAGATATAAGTCATAACCCCCAATTGAGTGAATTTTAGGTATGCACATTTGAGTGAATGCATGGGATGAAATGATATTAATGCTAGCACCCCCATTGATCATAACACATCATACACATATATCATTGATGTGGATAGAGATGAAGAGAGCTGGATCTGGGTCATCTATTTAATGTGATGCGATCTCTTCCTCTAAGAAGCTAAGGGAGGCTACTTTGTCAGTAGGTTGAGGTGTGGATAAAGGTGGCAATTTGGTGAGAGAGGCTACATGATGGGGTGTGATAATGGAGGCTATGGGTGTAGGGTCATTGGGTAAAACCTCAATAGATTGTAGGACCTCCATGAGAGCTTGATGATGGGATTCCGAGGTTTAGATGAGGTCATATAAGGACATTTTGAGGGGATATTGGTGTAGTTGTTTGTGCATCGCGCGATGTGTGACCCCATTAGAAATAAGATATGTGGGGCCGCGGATAGTGATTTTAGGTGTGGGTGCAAATGGTATGTTGGGTATAAGATTGGTTGGTGAGTCAGTTTCCTTTTCCTTTCCTTTATCCTTTTGAGCACAGGTAGAAACGTGGATCATGTTGATCTAAGGTGGGGAGGTAGGTGAGGTAGGTGAGTCATGAAAGGTATAACGACATGAAGGGAAAAATCCCAGTGGTGGGAAGGAACTTTGTGAGATGAGCTGGGCACATCAACATTTGGGTTGAGGTTTGGTGAGGTTGTTGATGAAAACCATGTTAATTTCAAATCTCAGAGGTGGTTCTAGGAGCTGTGGGGGTAAATGTTCAGGTCGTTGAGTAGGTAGTAAGGGAAGATTTGTGGGAATGGGTGTTGGTGAAATGGGGTCCTCATCAAGAAGGTCATCATCACTAAAGTTTTCTTCGGGAGGACACAACTAGATAAGAATGGTTTTTAAAGCTTTGCAATTCTCTACATTGTGCCCTAGCACACGATGGTAGGCACAAATTTTGGTGTCATCAAACCCCTTTGGTTTGGGTTTGAGTGGGTCATAAGGTATGAGAGGTGGTAATGTGATGACAGAAGTTTCAAGGAGGTTGGTTAAGATTTTGGCATAGGACCCTACTAGTGGATCACAATGGGAAGTGAAGGTGGGTTTGGGTGTAGGCATAGAGGACTATAGAGGAATGGTCTTTGCATGAGGGGGAGTAGGTTGAGATATGATTTTAGGTGTTGGTGTGATTTTAGGCATTGGTTGTGTTTATTTGGGTAGGGGTATGGTAGACGAACTGGTAGGAGAGTGTGTGGTTGTTTCGAATACCTTATTAGAGGGAAGGGGATTTTTGTCCTTAGGTTACACCTTCTTAGGTAAAGGTGATACAGGCACACGAGATCTAGAGGGAAAGGTGGATGGTGGAAGAGGGCACGTTACCCACGGGGATAATAGAGGTGTTATGAAGGTAGATGGTGTAGGTCGTGCTAGAGGTGTGAGGGAAAGAGATTGAAGTGTTGTGGGTAGTGAAGGAGTGATCGATGGTATTAGAGGTATGGGTGGTAAAGATGTTGTAGATGTGGGCAGAATTCATGGTGGGTGCTTGGATATGTTTGAGGTTTGCAATGGTGGAATGAGCTGCTATGTTTTTAGTTTACTGGCGGGTGGAGGTTTCTTAACCGTGTTAGAAGGGTAAGGTCCTAAGACAAACAAAGAGGGTGAAGGTGATGAAGTTTGATTAGTGAGGTTGGAGTATGAGATTTATGGGGTTAGATCTTCTATTTAGGTGTCAGAGTAGGTTTTTTATTGGCCTTGGAGGATGTAGCTAAATCTAATTTGATGGGTGGATGAGTAAGGCTGGCAGTTGGGATGAACCCTAATGTAGTGTTGGGTTTAGGTGAAGAAGATGATGTAAGTGTAGGATTGGGTGTAGATGCATGTTGGGTTATGGGTAGGGGTGTGGTTTGATCCATGAGGGGTATCATGGAAGAAGTTGTGATAGAGGTGGTTGTGCTTAGTTCAATTGGCTGAAATATTTTTGGGTAGATAGTGGAAGTGTCAATAGAGACATCTACATTTACGTTTAGATAGGAAGCAGAAGATGCCCCCAAAGTAAGGCTCTATCCACTTAATCTAAGTGATCGGCTAAGTGTGAGAATGACATGTTTGTACATGAGGTTGATGAGGATCTAATGGAAATTCCCATGAAATATTTCTTAGAGATAGGGAATTTTCTAGCTTCGGCTTCCATTGGTAAGAGAGCCGAAAGCAAGTCTGTAGGCTCTTGGGTAGCTGATGGAGAATGGTCACCTAGAGGTACAGGAATTTCTATTGGTTCTTTGATAGGAGGAGGGGGTGATGGGTGCTCCTTTGTAGGTGGAGGAGATGATGGGTGATCCTCTGTAGGTGGAGAAGATGATGGGTGCTCCTTTGTGGGTGGAAGAGATAAACACATATCCTCCCTAGATTGAAGAAGTACTATTGGTGACAGTTCCCTAGGTGGAGAAGCCAAAAGTGTAATAGTTTTGATATTAATTGAAGGCTCCTCCATAGGAGAGGAAGGAGGTGAAAGGTGCTCCTCGATGGGTGGAGGAATAGGTGAGGTGGATTCAAGTGCAAGCGGAGGACTTCGGGCTAGGATTTCCTCGATGGAAGGAATATGAGGTAATTGGGCAGCAGCAGGTGTATCGCTGAAATTAGCATGGACCTCCCAGGTATGACTATCATGAGTTGAGGTTTCTCCCATTTGATCAGAAGAATGGGCATGATTATGAAAGGGTTTCTTGAAGATGTGCATGTTTTGATTGGTAGGTGCGTTAGGATTATCCAAGGTTAACTTTCCTTTCTCAAGTATTTCTTGGACAATGTTTTTGAAAGTGATGCAATTGCCATCACTATGACCCTTTACTTGATGATAATTACAGAAATCATGCTCTTTATATCGTGCGGGTGTGGGGAGAGTAGGGTGAAAACCAATGTGTGGTTTCACGGGAGGAAGGGTGATGGCCCCATCTTTGATGAGCTTCTCTAGGACAGAAGAATAAGATTCCCCAATTGGGGTATACTTCCGTTGTTCCCGTATGAATTGAAAAGTCTAAACGGGTGAGGGATTAGATTAAGGTCTAGCCTGATTTGACAAACGAGCTAGGCCAAATTTTAGTACCATTGCATTAGTAGTGCCCTTAGCCTTTGAATAATTGTTTTGTGGTTTTGAAGAAGAAGAGGTATCATTTGACTTGAATGTCAAGATCTTATTGCGTAATTGGATTTTCTTATCTTCAATAGCATGAATCTCAAGCTATTGTGCCATGGTGAATGCTTCATCAAATGTTTGGAAGGTTTGGACCTGTAGAGTCAGTGAGATATACCTAGCACAAGCCTGCATGAAGAGTTTGATGACTTCGGTTTGTGGTAGTTGGAATGTGAGTTGATTGATCAGGCTACACCAACGAGTAATAAAATCTGTGATAGATTCATCATCAAACTAACGCATAGAGTAGAGGTTAGTCATGGTAACCTTCTTAACGATATTAATGGAGAAGTGATCTAATAAGGCTTGGGCTACCTGATTAAATGAGAATATAGAGTGTCTAGGTAACCCACTATACCAATCTAATGTGGGTCTAGTCATAGACATGGGAAAGGTCCTCAGGAGCAAAGCATCATCATGGGTGATTAGCTAACACTTGTGTTTGAAAGACCGTATATGTTGTTGCGGGTCTTCTTTGATATTGAAATAGTTAAATTTAGGCATTTCCCAATGCAAGGGATATGGATGGATAGAAATGGATGGGTGTATAGGCTCATTACAAATCTCATCATAGGTGAGAGTGTTGTGGGAGCCAGAAACCGATGCCTCCAATGTCTGCATCTTGTCCATCATTAACTTGATTAGGTTGTTAGTAGGTTTTTATGGATGGGTGACTCCTATCACGTAAGAGGGTTGGTGTTGGGCATATAACGGGGGTGACATTCTATTATATGGTGTTGTCGTATAGGTACATTGAGAAAAAGGCAGTGAAATAGGGGGTACGTACCCAAAGTGAATAATAGATGAAAAAAGAGGCTATTGGTAGTACGTATATAGAGGTGGAAGGGTCATGGTGACTCTAGTGGAAATGGGGGATAAAGATTGCAGAAGAGAAAGGAAGATGTTTTGAAAAGGGGTAGGGGTCACCGACACCGGTGGTGGTAGTGTAGCTATGGGTATATGCGATATAATAGGCGCATATGAGGTTGTGTTTTGGGTGGTTGGTGAAGGTATAGTGGATGTGGTGGGTGAAATGGATGTAGCAAATGTGGTAGTCATAGCAGGTATAGGGTCTTGCTGTGAAATGATAAGGGGCAAGGTAGATGCGGGTAATGTGGAGCCAAATGGGGCTGACGCAGGAGTGGAAACGAGATTCAGGGGGATAGATATAGGCATGCGATATATCAACTGACTCAAGGCATCTTGAGTGGATGAGTGGGAAAGGTAAAACTATAAGGCAACAGGATTTTGGTCAAGGAGTTGTGTGAACTCCTCATCTCCGGTAGTGATAGAGATAGGTTGGATAGGTTCCGTGGCTAGTGATAAAATGGAAGGTGGTGAAGGGCCAGATGGGAGTAGTTAACAACTGATGTGGAATATGAGGGTGCTTGCTTGTTGATGCATCAGTACCATGTGAACAGGTACTGACATGGTAAGACTATTTTTTGTAAATGACATAGAAATACAACACAGGTAGGATAAATAGGTAGTGGTAGGTGAATTCGGGTTAAAATGTTAGCTAGAAAATGACATAGGCTAACCGATGTTGGTTAGGTTAAACTGACGCTGGTCATATGTAACCGCTATCAGTCACTATGGACCATGGATAGTTGGTCAAAAACAAGGTATAAGGCCAAATTTGCCAGGTATGTAAAATTCTGATGGGACTTACTAGGTCAATGGATATGATAAGAGTGACAGAGACTCTAAATAGCTAACAAAGGGGAATAGGTGTCATTTTTGGTTTGGTTAACAAGAAGAATAGTTAACCGACGTCGGTTGAGTAAAACTGATGATGGTTAGAGGGTAACCGACTATGGTCGTTGGACTAACACCAGTTACTACAAAATTGAAACAACGATGAAGAAAATGTGGTTTTGAGTTAAAATTAAATGTGGAGTCAAAACCTAAACTTTTAGAATGATGAGGATAAGGTTTAGGCACACTTAGATGAAGCTAGAATAAACCAACTATGATGAGGAGTGTGCAAGGGGAAATAAGAAGAATGAAGAACGTGACCTCTCACCTCAAAATGCAAGCCAAGTAGAAACACTATGAAAAATACGATCCTAAGAGTGTTTTTCTATTATGTTTGTTTAGCTTATGATATTTAAGGACTGACTCATGAACTATAAAATAGAGTTTTTTTGGTGAGGATGAATTCCTATGAAGAAGGATATCTACAAGGAGAGGTTTCAGGTATGTTATGGCGGGAGTAGGCCGTCCTCTAATGGGGTACTGGATAGAGATAACCAGTGGGGTTCCCACTGTGCCATGATCATGTGATCACCTACAACTTCTTTTAGGTGAGATGTTGTTTAAGAATGTGTATATATTTTAAATTTGTGATGTTTGGGTAAGACTCAGAGAGAGAAAAATAAAGGAAGTGTTGGTCTACAATTTATTTGTCAACCATCAGCTGTGAATGACTTCCAGTGTATAGGTTGCCCTTAATTAATGTGAGCTAATGCAGAAAAGCAGAATGAAATGAAATGATTTTTAAACCCAAATCGAAATGTAGAATTCAATGAAACAAATAGATGAACATGAGAAGGGATGCTCTTTCACTAATGCGATACTAATGAAAGAGAATAAATGTTCGTTTTAAGCACCAAAATAAGATTACATTTAGACAATAGAAGAGAAGAAGGTTCCAGGGGAGAAATTTTCATGTAAGAACTTTTTAGAAAAGAAACAAACATACAACATTTTCACCTAGAAATGAAAGAATGCAAAGAACCCCGAATGGGTCCCACCGGGTGTGCCAAAATGTTTCACCTGATTCTAAATGTGTTTCTTTCAATGTTGACGAAACAGATAAGGGTAATGGGCTAGGAGGAATACATATTGAAATGTTATTTGTAGGTTATCACGCGCGTATGACTTATAAATCCACAGCTGATCATGAAAGTTTCCTTTTTTCTTAGAGGAACTACCTGAAATGGAAAACAATACCACCAAATAAAAGTTAAACAATATATGCACTAGACTACCTAGTCTGTGCTATATCCGGGAAGCATGATACTTCCTAGATGGCTGTCAACCCACTATTTAAGACAACTTAATCCTAACAATAAAGGAAACCCTACTGTAGTTAAAATGATTAATGTATCTCATTCATCTATAATAAGCAAATTCATTCACAACGGGCTAAGCTATGACTAAATCTGAAGGTCAAGGTCTTGGTTAGGGTACTGGTATAAGTCAGGGTGAGATTCTGGGTGGTTTTGGGTATTTGATGGAGGTTTAGAAGCTCTGTTCTTCGTTTCTCGTAGAAGACTAAGAGACTAATGTCAGTCTAGTATGACCAGTGTCGGTTTAGGTTAACTGGCGATGGTTTTAGGTAACTAGTGTCAGTATGGTTGAGGTACATGAAACTCAATAAAACTTGGCAAGGTGATAGATTTGGTGCTAGATGAGAATGACAGGGAAATGGCAAGGTTCATGTGGGTCTTAAGTATGCACAGGAATGATGAAAGTCTGGATATGGGTAGTTTAATGGTGTGGGTAAAGGGATGGTTGAGTTTGCATGGATTTCAAATGGTGGGGAATGGGAGTGGGAGTAGAAACTAACAATAGAAGTAAAAAGATATGCTCAAATGATAATGAACCAGTCCTGGTTAATAAAACTTACTAATTGTACGAGCTTGATGTCTGGTTAGCAATGGTGGGTTATAAAATGTAAGGAACTTGGTGAGGTGTTGGCACTTCCCCAAATGCTCCTGTGAAGGTAAATGGTTATTTGACTACTTCTGGTGCTGGCTATGGATGCTCTGATGTGTGTACTAACTTTGGTTCTGCTTGCATGCAGCTCTGGTTTCGTCACTTATTCTCAAAAGATGTGATTATCTCTTAGAAATGTGCCAACCTCAAAATAAGGTTATTTTAGGGGTTAAATGGTAACTGACAGCGGTTCCGTCTTAACCAGCGATGGTTTAGGATAACCAGCATTGGTTAGGGTGGGATTTCCTAGGTTTACTAAACTAGGCAAATCCCCTTGATTTTTTGGTATCTCATTTCATTTCCTCCATAGATTAGCATGGAAGCTTCCTTTTAATGGGTGGGAATGTGGTTAGAGGGAATGTAGGCATTGATTTTTAGGGTTCGGGTAAGTCTTATTTAGTTATGGCAACTTACTAAGAATAGGTCTTAGAGTGAGGTGGATATGTGGGCATTATCCCAATTAGGATACTTAAATAATAAATATTGTGAGGATAATAAATTGATTTAATTAAATTAATTAAATTAATATTAAAGTGGGATGAAAGGGGCCATGGTTAGGTGAATGTGTTCAAGGTGTTTATTTTACGAGGGACCAAGGGGAGTATGACCTAATTTTAGTGTCTACAATGAGTAATGAATGTAAATGTTGGCTATTATTAGGCTTCGATAGAACATGATATCTAACCTTCAATTGGTTACCATATATCATATTTGTTGGATCACATCATTAATACCAGAAACTATGAAAAAATTTTCTTTACAATTAACATGCACCATATTTTGGAAGGATTATTCGTTGTCTATTAACCATCCACATTACGTAAATAACATGAAAGGATTGTTTGAAAACATAGATGTTAGCGAGAGAGAGGACTTAAGTTAACATATGAATGGGTAGTTTTTAACATTACATGTTGGTAATTTACACCAATTTAATGGACTAGCATAAAGGCCATTAAGATTTAATCTCCATTACTAGTTGAAAAGAATAACATAGTGGCCTCTAGGCTTGACATTATATTTATATGAAAATAGCTATATACTAAAAAAAAATGGTCAAGCTTAACGGCCACTAAGCTCCTCTGATTACAAATTGTCATTGTACGCACTATATATTTAGCTTTGGACCGATATTGTTTTTCAATGATAGTAATTATATCGTATTGGCTGGACTTCGCATGTCGGATCCGATTGCAGCACTACATTTTAAGACGGACAAATAATTATAAATTTTGTATAAAATATATCTTTGTAAATTATAATCCATATCCATTTGTATCAAAGAAAAATCCTATAAACTACTATAATTTCTTAATTTCAAAATAACTATTAAATAAAAAATCATGATCTAGCTTAGCATCTACTACGATACTTTCATTACCTCTAGTCATAGTAATTACTAGATGTATAACTTTAGAACGATTTTTATTTTTAATAGCTATAATTGTATCAAATTAGCCGCACGTTACCTAGTGTAGCTAATTGTTGCACTACTTTCCATCGAGATGGATCGATAATTTCTCTTTATATCAAAGGAATAACGTTGTGGCTGATAGGCTTAAAAATTTATAAATTTGAGAATAGATATATAATAACAAACAATGGTCTAGCTTAGTGGCCGCTGGGATCCTATCATTATCATTTTACATTGTAATCACTATCTACTCAAATTTGGATTGTTAATGTTTTTCATTGATTTTAAATCTAACATATTGGGTAGACTTCACATGATGAACTGTTGGGCCCCTACAATATTGACTAAGTACAAAAGGTGTGTAGGCACACAAGGTCCCAGTTAAAGAAAGGTGCACAAGGACAAAGCGCATAAGGCAAGGTTTTGGAAAAGGGTTTTAGGAAGCCTGTGGCATGCGCAACGCACACAGACAAAACCAAGGGTTTGGGACTTAGAAAAATTGGACGTTTGGCGCTGAACACGTGAAAAGCAGGACCCGACTATGCATGGATAAGATGCCATCCTGGTGACAGGTTGGCCTAGGAAGGAGCATGCATGTGGTAGAATCTTCTAGAAGCACATCATGAGATAAAGTGGAAAGCTCAGGCCTGAAGGAGCATGCTCGCATGGGGGACCACATTCAGACAGTTGCCATCAGATTTGAGGGCATTGGAGGATGAGCTGGCAGTCTAGAAAAGCTATAAATAAAAGCATCTGCACAGTAAATAGAGAGACTTAGAGTGTGGGGGGAGCTCTATAGAAATAATGCAAGAACTCTGTTAATGGGTAATTGCATTCAGGAAAGGATGTATTGGGCATGGGGATTGTAAGTTTTTTTCTTTTTGGTATCTTAGTTACATTAGTCCAATTGCAATGCATGACCATGGTCTACTTCTCTGTGACACTCTGTAATGGCTCCATGGATGTAATGAGGTTACCTGTTATATATACATGAATATCAATGATTCTAATGAATACTTCTCTCTAATGAGTTCTCTTTCCTTTTATGCTAAGTATGGATGTTTGTATGATTCTTTCTGATATGATACATGTTATAGATTCTTTTAAGTACTCTATCTGAAATGACTACAAGGATCTAGAGGCCATTCTGAGATCTATGGTTCTTATATGTCCTAAATCCATTTGAAAGTGTTTTAAACACAAATAATAGATGTGGTATCCCACTAAACTCACATAAAAGAGAAACTCGGCACCTGCACGTGCCTCGAGTGAGCACCTAGCTTCTACTGGGTGATAGGTTGGAATGCATGGGATTCCTTTCTTGTAAGTTAAGGGTAAAAATGACTACATCTTGGTTCCATTTCTGGGACTCTTTTCGAAGTTGTAGTGGGAATTAACATTCATCATGGTCTCTGTAGTGAGTAATGACAGAGTGGTTAACTTTGGAAAGTGTTGAATCATGGTTTAAGAGAACAGAGGATGAATTCACTCAGAGATTCAGCATTGGACCTAAGTTTAATGCACATAGATGGGTAGAAGAGAACCTCTACCATGATCTATATGAGACATGTTTCTGCTGCTTCACAGTGGAACTGTATGAATGGCTCACAGCCTATGCATCTAGATCAAGTTAGCATTATGGATCACATGTGTGGACCCAAGAAGAATATCAGAGGCTATAAGATGAAGATCTGACATGGACCCATGTTGTGGATCATTGGTGGAAAGGAGTATTAGCTAGCTACACTCTAGAGTATGCCATTTCCACATAGTCTTGTCTGGAGGTTTTTAATTTTGAGTTTCTATAGGAGCCCAAAGGATCATTTTTACAAGTTATCCCTCTAGATATGAAGATCTTGATGGTTACCATGATTTTAGAGGCATTCGCAATGGTCGGCTAAACAATTCTGAGTGCTGGGCGAGGAAGCTAGGGTGGAGGAAGATGGTAGATGTTACGATGGAAAAAGATAGGGAGGAAAGAAAACTCAAGTATGGTGAATCATGTGAAAGGGAGATTGCTAGACAATGTGAGGTTATAGGTGTGATGGATGTATGGTGGAAAATGTTGCGGGAAGGATTTGAGGTTCATGTATAGGACATGGAACCTGAGTAGTCTGTGTGACCCCATCTTGGCAAGTGCATAAGAGAGACCCCTTTGACTTCTAATGATATTTTGTTGCGCGGAGAAAGAAGAACCATTGGCACGCATCTAAGATCACCTAGTGACCAGACCCTAGTGCTTGGTTTTCCAGATCAGGGGGAAAATATTTTCTGTCCAGTTGGTTACAGTGGAAGTGATTAGTCTACACCTAGGAGGTATAATTTTTTGTTTGGGACTTCTATGGTTACAAAAACCAACCCAGTGTTAGGACTTTTTAAGCAAGGTATAGACACACAAGCTTTTGGTTTCGCATCTAAGAATGACACGAGGTATACTATTCGTAGTGGGGCATTGTTGTAGACCATAGGTGTGTAGTTCAGTGAAACTTTGGGGACCCTTGGAGTGATCACTTTAGGACCTGGTGGGTCTGGTGGATCTAGTGGTTTAGGACCTGGTGGACCTGGTGGGTCTGGTGGTTTAGGAGGAATATGAGCTAGTGGGTCTTATGGATCTAGTGGATCAGTACCTGGTGGTCCTAGTGGATTTGGTGGTTCAGGACCTAATGGACCTGATGGATCAAGAAGTGGGGGAAACACACATGGAAACCAAGGTTCTGACTTAAGGGGATTCTAGCCCTAACCACCCCCACAAGTTTTCTTTGAAATGTCTCTACATTTTCCCGATTACAGAGGTATTGAGGATGCTGCAAAACATGTTCACAAGTGCGAACTGCTATGGCACAGAAAGGGTATCACAACCCTAGAATGGAAGGCTAGACAGTTTCTAACCATATTACAAGGGCACACGCATATCTGGTATAGGAAGTAAGACCCTCATCAGATATTAGTGGACTATATCGCTTTAAATAATGCATTCTTGGCAGAATTCCACATTCCTGAGTTTGAGTAGAAGAGCATCAGTGCTTTGAAGGATATTCAGTAAGGACTGGTAGAGAGTGTGCGGGAGTATGATGTGTGCTTTAAAACTCTCTTGTCTAAATTATCATATGATATTCACCCTTCACAGCATGCTCAGTGATTTTTTGGAGGGTTAATCACTCCTTTTAGAATGGCCTTATCTCATAAAACTTTTACAAACCCGCATGAGGTATTGGAAGCTTCTCTGAGTGCTGAGGTTGTTGGTAGTGTTGATACTAGAGTTAGCCCGTTCCTTGAGGCTCATATTGTTGCTATGGCCAAGCAGTTGGAAAATTTGTCTAGGAACTCAACCCATGAGACTCATGGTGGTTTGTGGTGCATATATTTTTAAGTAGAGGGGCACGTTACGGATAATTTCCCCTGGAGGATAGTATGCACCATGGAAGTAGATTATGAAATTTGTTATGGGGACCATGATGCAAGTAGGTGCCCCTTACTGCAACACATAATTTGGAAAAATGTATCTTGTTACTGCAAGATTTGCACCTCTACAACCCATGATACTAAGGAATGTAAGCTCATTGATCAGATCCATGAGGCCATTGATAATGGGGTGTGCCAGACTAGCATTTCTAGTAGTTCCAAGGGTGATGATCGCTGTTATGAAGAGCACGTAGATGGAGGCACACATGGAAGAGGTTTTTGAGGAGGATTTTGTCATCATGGTAACCGTGAAGGAGGACGGACTGAGTTCCCACATGGAATCTATTTCAACTATGGATCTACAGATCATTACAAATGTGAATGCCTGGACCTGTTGCAGTGCTTGTGGTGCGGAAAGAAGTATAAGTGTGAGGAGTGCCTAGAATTATTTGAGCATATGAATCAGCAGCACCAGAAAGACAAGGGCACTGCAATGGTCAGTATTAACAAGGCAGACACCTAGTGGATGCCTCAGGTAAGATGGGATGCAGGTTTGGATCCTACCTTGGTAACAAAAAGGGTAGAAGTTGTGTGTGTAAGAGAGATACCAAGACAGAAGAACTTGGTTTCAAGGGAGGAAGTAGTTCATGGAAAGTATCCAGACCCTGCGCACCAGAAGGAGGTGTATTAAGACACTATGGATGTCATTCAAAGTTTATAAGGGGAAATCTAGTGTCTAAAGGAGAAATCCAAGAGGGAGGAATAAGGAAGGAGAGTCGAGGTGCCAAAGGATGACCTTGATGAGGTCAAGGAGGTGTGTAAAATGCTAAGGCAAGAGAATATCATTCCCTTGCTAAGATCATGGTTGAGAGAGAAGGTACCACACACCATAGGAGAGCACGAGAGGTAGTTCTTGCACGTAAACCTTCCCCCTCATATCCTTGACTATGACAAGGAGAACACATTAAATGCAATTGTAGATGGATGGCTCCTTAGTAATATCCCCATTGGCACTGGCGCAGAGGTTAATGTTCTAACTTTGGATGCATGGCATCATATGGGAAGACCTGCGTTACAGCCATCTTTGAATGTGATGTATATGGAAAACAAGACTAAGGTGATGCCCATTAGTGTCTTAAAGGATGCAACTATTAGTATCTAGGGAGCTAAGTTTACTGGGGACTTCAAAGTCTTGGTGCTCGTTGAGGCAAACAATTTCCCAGTGCTACTTGGGCACCCTTGGTGTTACAAGAACAATGCATATCTTCGGTTCAACAAAGGGTACATCAGATTTGAAAACAAGGAGGAGGGGGTAGTTATACCCGTGGCTGATGGGAATTTGACACCCTATATTGAACCTTTGGGGATATAATTGCGCTCAATCAAGGATCCAGAGATAATACATCCTACTAATAGAGTTATCTAGTTTGAGGAAGCGCAGTCAGTAAGTGACACCACCAATCTAGCATGTGACAATTTAGCGCATGGAAATTATGAATTGATGGGACAGAAGTTGAGAGGGTCAGTGACCAAGGTAATAAAGGTGCGCATAGTCCGACACCTAGGAGGAAAAGAGCTACCCAAGTATTCAGGAGGATCCTTCCTTGAGATATTTCTACAGGAGGTGGAAGCTTAGTGGAAGGATGAGAAGGAATAGAAAGGGATGCTAAGTTATGTCCTACTTGACACAACAGCATGGTGGTGGGCTACACATTAGGAGAGCCTATTGGAATGGCGTAAGGTAAGAATTTCTCTCTCTATCAGATTCTCTAGGAGTAACGTGCCCACCACCATCAAGGACTACCATGGGAAGGAGCCCACCTCTTTCCATATCCATGACTGTGAGAGGATCTCGAGAGAAGTTACGGAAGCTTTGCCAACATCCCTTTGGGTGCACACATTGTATTCTACACTACAGTGTTACGCACACGTATGGTACATTCATTTGGAGACACGCCACCAGACAGGGAATTGGAAAGAGCTCGTGGCTGACCTTATTCAAATATTTGATTATTGGAGTACCAAGCCATTAGTTGATAAGGCCTTATAGGGTATCAAGTGCCTAACCATTGGGGATAGTACCATGGTGGAAGATAGGATGTTGGAATTACTAGGTGAACAAGGATTAGAGGTGCACTTTGAAGAAGAAGTAGAGGAAACATAAGAGTTACAACTTGAGTGTGCATGCTTGGAAAAGGAGAAAGGAAAGTTAGTGTATGTGATTGATGGAGAGGAATCAGAAATCTTGGATGTTAGCCATTCTGTAGGGACACATGAGGTAGTGGACAGTGCTGATACTTGTGTGCGCGCCTACCATGAGCCCTTAAAGACAAAGAAGGTTAACATCACTTCAGGAGAAGAACCTAAGGAAGCTATTATTAGAGATTAGTGGTTGGAGAAGGAAGTATCTAAGATCATTAATATGTTATGCGAATTTGAGGATTTATTCCCACATGGGTACCATGAGCTCAAATGCGTTCACCATTGCTTGGGGGAGATAAAGATAAAGTTGAAGGATGGTGTGCACCTGTTTAGGAAGAGGTCTTATCAGATGAATCCCAATTTACACATTAAGGTTAAGGAGGAGATAGATAAAATGATAGCTTTTGGGATCATTAAAGTAGTGGAAGAATCGGAATGGATAAGTCTAATGGTGATCAACATTAAGAAGGATGGAGAAATTAGGATCTACGTGGATTATAGGGAGCTAAACGCATTTTGTGTCATTGATCCCTTTCCGACCCCCTTCACTGAAGAAATTTTGGAAGGATTCGTTGGGCACAAAATCTATTCCTTTACAGATGGATTTTCAGGGTACCACCATGTCTGGATTACAAAGAAGGACCAGGAGAAGACAACTTTCACCACTGAGTGGGGAATTTTTTCATACACAATCATGCCCTTTGGGTTGAAGAATGCACCTTTGGTTTTTTCACACATAGTGGTGCAAACATTCCAGGAATTTATCCATAAGTTTCTTCAGGTCTATTTGGATGATTGGACAATGTATGGTCTAGTTAAAGACCATTGTGACAATTTAAGGCTAATGTTTGAGAGGTGTAGGCAATTGAAGATATCCATCAATATTAAGAAGTGTGTGTCTGCTACACCCTTTAGGACTTTATTGGGGCATATCATATGTAAGGAGGGGTTTTTGGTAGATCCCACTAACCAGATTCCTTGGTAGTGCACGGATTCCTTGGGCATACGGGTTATTACAGGAAATTCATCAATGGGTATGCAAGGATCACCACACCTTTAGAGGAGATGCTCAGACATAAAAGTTCCTTTCATTGGGGAGAGGCACAATAGAGGGAGTTTTATACATTAAAATATAGGTTTGTCATTGTGCCTATATTACATTTTCCCTCTTGGGACAATCCCTTTCATGTCCATGTAGATGCCTCAGGGACCACTATTGGAGCAGTGCTTGCACAACCAGGTGAAGGAATTATTTATCATCCTTTGTGTTTTGCAAGCAGGAAGTTGACACAAGAAGAGAAGAACTACACCACAATTGAGTGTGAGGCATTGTCAATGATTTACACACTTTTCAAGTTTAGATAGTATCTGTTGGCAACACCCTTTGTGTTTTACACCGACCACATGGCATTAAAGTATTTGATGAAAAAGCCTATTCTACAAGGGCACATATATTGGTGGGTGTTGTTGTTTCAAGAGTTTGAATTCACCATTGTAGTGAAGCCTGGGAAAAGAAATTGTGGACCTGATCATCTGTTGAGAATTGATTCAGGGAAGGACGTGCAAAGTATTGAGGAGACAATGCTAGAAGTGTAACTATTTAGGTTGCAGCGCATGCCATCATATTTTTTAGAGATTGCAGCATTTTTAAAGGAAGGTAGGGCACCAGAAGGAATGAAGGCATTAGAGAAAAAGTAGTTAGCCATATGCGTCATGCCCTACATGTTAATCAGTGGGGACTTATACAAGTTGGGACGTGATGAAGTATTGGGCAGGTGTGTATCAGAGCATGAGCGTCTGGCCATCATGGAGGAAGCACATGAAAGAAGTGCAGCTGGGAATTATGTTGGTGATGCCATCGCGCGTAAGATATTAATGGTAGGTTTGTGGTGGGAAACCCTATACAAGGATTGTAAAGACTATTGTAAAGCATGTGATCATTGTCAGCACATTGGAAAACCAGTAAAGAGAGATGAAATGCCTTTGCGCCCTATCTCTAGTGTGGAGCCCTTTGAAAAGTGGGCAATAGTATTTTTAGGCCCTATTACACCAGTGGCACATAGGACTGGGTCATGCTATGTCATCACTTACATGGATTATTTGACCAAGTGGGTAGAGGAATCCCAACTAAAGATTACACAGCAGCCACAATGGTAAGGTTCTTATGGGAGAACACTATCATGAGGTATGGATGTCCGTTGCGTTTGACCAGCGATAGGGGTATGAATTTATTGAATGAGATCATGAGGATCTGTCATCACCAATCCAGCACTATGATAATTCTTCACTAGGAACTCCTTGTGCTATGATTATTTACTAATGCACAACCTTTAGTTTGGTGGCTGTAATCTGGAAACAAAACAATAACATAACACAAGAATACCATCGACTATGATAAGATGGAATGATGACAAATCTGAAATATCAAAGTAAATTATAATATTAACATGAAATTGTTACAATCTCACCCATGAGGTACTTCAAATGTTATTGACTTCACTTGCCTTTCACCAAGACTATGGGAGAAACTTTACAATTACACCTCTTAATGGCTTCTTCAACACACCTTTAAACTGATGGCTTCCTTCGCACACTTCCTACAATATTTCTCACTACTTCCTTCTATGCTAATGAGGGGGGGTGGCCTCTCTATTTATAGAACTTCCAGGCTTATCCATCTTATCTCTAAGATAGGATAAGAAATCCACTCTGACGAATCATATTCCATACCTTAACTCTTATCTGTACATGTAAGCTTATCTTTTAAGATAAGATAAACCTTATCATTTTACATGGGTTCCACATTTTTTAGACTTTTTACAAATAAGATACACAAAATATTTATGACCTCACTCCTTGTCCTTATTACCAATATAATATTTCTAATTCCTAATCATGTAGACCCTACTTCTCTAATTACCCAAACTTTGACATTTTAACCTTACCGGACCACTTATGACAAATATTTACTTTTTACAACATTCCTATTGTACTTTGACTGTTACCGTACTCCACATTATTGGTAGCACTGTACTGATGGCGCCGTTATCTTCTATCAAACGATACTACTAATTATACTTAACATCCTATTCCTAATACATACATTAATGAAATAGAAATTATGGAGGAAAATTTTAGTGTCGACATCTTCCCCCTTCCTAGCTTCTGCTCCGTCCTCGGAGTAGACTATTCTGGTGCTTGGAAAATCTTCAACTTGTCGTGGTTGACCCATTTCATAATGGGTGAGTGCCATCCAATTACTCCAGTCGGTACGTACCATTTTCATGCACAACTACTATTTTGTGCACAGCTGCTATTTTGTAGGGCCGCATCCATTTTGACCATCAGATCTTTTGATCAAAGTATTCCTTCTGCTTCATTTTCTTCTTATAGCTTGTATCCTTAGCTATTTCCCTCATTTCCTCTAGCAAATTAAGATGTACCAACGTTTCTTTTACTGAATCACTTTCATCCATCCTTTCATTTTTCATAACTCTCACAGTGGGAATATCAAACTCAATAGGAAGAACTGGATCAATGCCATAGGCCATCTGAAATGGGGAGTATCTTGTTGCTGACTTTGATGTTGCCCTACTATGCCCACAATGCTGCATGAATCCTTTTATCCCACTTATGTACCTACAAGGCTGCATCTTTTGCTAGAATTTGAAACAACACAAAATTTGTTCGTTCCACCTGTCCATTTGTGCTTGGCTTGTATGTTGTTGCCTTCCTGTGCTTAATAGAAAATTTATTGACTAGGGGCTTCTACTACCTCATTAATGAAGTGGCTTCCTTGATCTATTACAATTTCTAATGGATAACCAAATCTGGTGATAATACGTTCATATATGAACCTTGCCACCTCATCCATGGAAGCTGTTTTCAATGGCCTAGCTTCAACCCACTTGGTTAAATAATCTATGGCAACTACAATATACTTATTTTGGCATGAGGTAGTTGGAAGTGGACCTACAATGTCTATTCCCCAGTTTTTAAAGGGACCAAGTGGAAGAATAGGGCATAATGGAGCTGATGAAGTCTTACGGTTACCATGTGTTTGACAAATATCACATGTCTTACAATAATTATAACAATCTTTAAAAAGAGTGGGCCAGTGATAACCTACATCCAAGATCCTTCCTGCTGTAAGTTGTCTAGAGAAGTGCTCTCCACATGTACCATTGTGGACTTCTGTCTAGCAATTCGTTCCCTTGATCACATCCAACTGCCCTCTTGTACTGTCCATCAGGTCCTATTCGAAATAATACTCCATGCAGAATAGAATATGGACGACTGGCTTGAGTAATCTTTCTCTTAGTCTTTGCATTGGCACCATCAAGAAACTTGAATTCATTCAGATAATTATAAATATCTATGTATTCACTAGGGATTGTGTCAAGGGATAACAAGGCTGCATCGGGGAAATCATCATCATCACAAGATGATCCTAAACCATCATAGGCTCGAGAGAGTGCATCTGCATTGACATGCTTCTTTCCTGGCCTATCTATAATATCAAATTCAAATTCTTGTAGCAAAATTATCCATCTTGCTATCCTCCCTGATGGGTTAGGCTTATTTACAATATATTTTAGAGCCTGATGATCTGTTACAACTAGAAATTTTTACCCTAGCAAGTAATTTCTAAACTTCTTTACAACAAAAATGATAGCCAGAGCCTCTTTTTCAATTACAGTATAATTTACCTCAGCACTGCTCATTTGTCTACTCCCAAAGTAAATTGGATGTTTAGTCCCATTTTCATCCTTTTGGCTCAAAGTACTTCCTAGTGCTGCATTTGAGGCATCAGTGTACACAATGAATGGCTTGCTCCAATCTGGATTCTTCAAAACAGGTGAAGACACCAGGGCTTCCTTCAGTTGTCCAAAAGCTTCATGCACCTTATTTCCTGGTTCATAAGTAACATCCTTCTTCAAGAACTGGGTTAGTGGCTATGCAATCTTTGAGAAATTCTTGATGAACCTTCTATAGTAACCCACATGGCCTAAAAATGGTCTCAACTTACTTCTATTCATAGGAAATGGTAAATCTTTGATTTTTGAAACTTTATCAGGATTAGTACCAATACCATCTCTAGATACAACATGCCCTAGCAAAACGCCTTTAGAACATCCAAAGACACACTTTGTAGGGTTTAGTGAGGCTTGTGCTTCATCTAACCTTTCAAATGTTGTCTCCATCTGGTGCAGGTGGTCTAACTTGCTCCCATAGATGTAAAAATCATCCAGAAATACTCTGATGAAGGTCCCAATGTAGGGTTTGAACACCCTATTCATCAAACACTAGAATGTTGCTGGAGCATTACACAACCCAAAATGCATAACTCTATAAGCAAACATTCCCCAAGGAGTGGTGAACGTGGTCTTCAGCTGATCTTTCTCTGCTATACGAACTTGGTTGTAGCTGCTATATCCATCAGCAAAACTATAGCACTCCTAGCCAGCTACTTCGTCCAAGATCTGATCTGAAAATGGAAGAGGGTAATGATCCTTCTTTGTTGCCTTATTGAGCTTCCTGTAATCAACACAAATGCGTAGCTTCCCATTCTTTTTTGTTGAGATCACAATGGGAGAAACCCATTCTGAATTCTCCACAGCAAATATGAATCCTGCATCAAGCAACTTATCTATTTCTTCTTTTACAGTCTTGGAAAAATTAGGATTCATTCTATATGGCATTTACTTTATGGGGCTTAGCACCATCTACCAACTCAATACAATGTTCTACCCCAACTTACTTGATGGAGTTCCTTGTAATCAAAAGTGAATAGGTGTATGTACCCTCGAAAGAGCTGGAGGTAGGATTCCTTCTCACTCTCCATCACAGCATCACCAATCTTTATTTGTTGGAGACGATCATCAACTTCTTCTTCAAACAATTCTATGGGGTCATGGGTTGGTGTGACTGGAAGGATATCCATGACTGAAACATCCATCTCACTTTCTTCATCTTCAGTGTCCACTTCACTAGTACTAGAGTAATCAGAGGATGTCCAATCATCAGTTTCATCACATGAATCCACAGGTTTTGCTTTATGATGTCGAGGGATCACGTTTATCTTCACCCTATCTCTACCACGTCCAAGTGTCATGAAACCTTCATTCCAGAAGTTTCTTGCATGAACTCTCCTTAGCCATGGTCTTCCCAGCAGCATTGGGTACGCAACAATACCATTGTTCATCACCTAAAAGTCTACCACACATACAACACCCATAACAGATATTGCCACATTTGAAACTACACCTTCTGGTTTAGTTTTTCCTTTATTTAATGACCTTAACATAAGTGTTGAAGGGTGATCAATTTTTAAACCCAACATATTCATTACAGACTTGGTCATTACATTAACTACAACACCTCCATCAACTAAGAAATCATGAATTGAAATACCATTACATAATACCTCAGCTTGTGGAGCATAGGGATCCGCCTCTGCCTCCAAAATAGGGACCTCAACCTCCTTCCTTCGTCGAGCATTGAGTCCACTTCGCAACTCCCGCCTCTTCTCAGAAGACATAACCAAGAGTTGACTATATGTAATATTTGCAGGCCTTTTGGACAGATCTTCCAAGATGGAGTATGGTCCTTGCCCCTGTGAAATCAGAAAATCCTACACACCCAACTTTCTTCTCCTATGTTTCTTACTAGTTTCTACTTTCATCTTCTTAGGATCATTTCCATCTTGATTATCTTTTTCTTTCTTTCTTTTTGTTACAAACACATCTACTTCATTATTTCTGCTCTTATCTACTACATCAAAAGAATTCACAGGTGCTTTTCCTTTATCATTATCTCCTTTACCAGATGTAGAAGCTCTATCTGGACAATTATACTTATAATGACCCTTTTTATAACAACCATAACATACAACTTCAAAAATATTTCTTTTTGGACCTCTACCTCCTCCCTGAGAACTAAATTCTTTTCCTTGAAGAAGATTAATAGTTAACTGACCCATCTTTTTGAGCAGATCTTCATACTCAATAGATGTACTAGGAGAAATATTTGTGCTCACCGGGAGTGGTTGTGGATTCTGGACCAAAGGTGCTGGTGTAGGCTCTACTTTAGCAACAATTTCTTTGGGCTCCTCTTCCATGCTTTCTTCTTGTCTTCTTACAATCTCCTTTGCTTGTTCAATGGTAGCCGGGCGGTCATACTTCACTTGTTTTCTGATCTCTGGCTTCATCCCAAGAATGAAGTGCTTACAGAGGAGATTATCCACGCCATTCATCAACCCATCCGCTAATCCTTCCTTCCGGATCTGGGCATCGAGCTTCCTCCTTAGCTCTAGAACACGAGCGATGATAATCCCTTATCTTCTCCTTCTCTCCTTAGGATAGCTTTGTGATCTCAATCATGAGATCTGCATATTTCTGTTGTTCACCAAATTCTTCAAGAAAACTTTTAGTTAATAAATCCCATGAATTTTTCACATTATCACCTAGTGTTTCAAACCACCTAAGTGTTGAACCATCCAAAAAGGTAGGAAAAAATTCAGTCCATTGTTCCCTTCTTATAAGGCCATTACAAATACAAGATCATTTAAAATCTTGAATGAAAGAAGAAGCATCTTCATTAGATTGAGCTGAAAAAATAGGAATCTTTCCGATTTTCAAAAGTAACCACCGTGAAATACCAACCCACAAGTACAATCAACAAGACTTATGTGCACAAATAATTGGAATCACTATACTAGAAAGTGACTTTACACCTTTCTATAGTAAAATAGAAATGACCATGGTAAACTATGGTAAAACTTGACTTACTGCGGTAAAAACTGACTTTACTGTGGTAAACACTATTCACGGTAAAAAGTGAAGTTACTGCGGTAAATACTATTCATAGTAAAAAGTGACTTTACTGCGGTAAATACTATTCCCAGCAAAAATGACTTTACCATGGTAAACTACTATTCATGGCAAAAATGACTTTACCATGGTAACTACTATGCACAGTAAAAACAAGGTTACCCTCCAATTGATTTTTTGACTAAGTGGGAATATCTCTCCAGAAAATCCACCAATGAGGAATGGTCCCGGCAGCAGAACCAAAATGTCATCACCAATCCGGCACTATGATAATTCTTCACCGGGAACTCCTCATGCTATGATTATTTACTAATGCACAGCCTCTAGTTTGGTGAATGTAATCTGGAAACAAAACAACAACATAACACAAGAATACCATCGACTATGATAAGACGGAATGATGACAAATCTGAAATATCAAAGTAAATTATAATATTAACATGAAATTGTTACAATCTCACCCATGAGGTACTTCAAGTGTTATTGACTTCACTTTCCTTTCACCAAGACTATGGAAGAAACTTTACAATTACACCTCTTAATGGCTTCTTCAACACACCTTTAAACTGATGGCTTCCTTCGCACACTTCCTACAATATTTTCTCACTACTTCCTTCTATGCTAAATGAGGGGGGGTGGCCTCTCTATTTATAGAAATTCTAGGCTTATCCATCTTATCTCTAAGATAGGATAAGAAATCCACTCTGACGAATCATATTCCATACCTTAACTCTTATCTGTACATGTAAGCTTATCTTTTAAGATAAGATAAACCTTATCATTTTACATGGGTTCCACATTTTTAGACTTTTTACAAATAAAATACACAAAATATTTATGACCTCACTTCTTATCCTTATTACCAATATAATATTTCTAATTCCTAATCATGTAGACCCTACTTCTCTAATTACCCAAACTTTGACATTTTAACCTTACCGGACCACTTATGACAAATATTTACTTTTTACAACATTCCTATTGTACTTTGATTGTTACCGTACTCCACATTATTGGCAGCACCGTACTGATGGCGCCGTTATCTTCTATCAAATGCTACTACTAATTATACTTAACAACATCCTATTCATAATACATATATTAATGAAATAGAAATTATGGAGGAAAATTTTAGTGTTGACAGATCCTGTTAGCAGAGTTCATGGTGGCTCATCAAAATACTACGCCCTATCACCCACAATCAAATGGAACTGCAGAAGCATTCAACAAAATACAGAGTCATACCCTGACCAAAATTTGTGATGTCGGAAGACAAGATTGGGATGATAAAGTATCAACAGTATTGCGGGCTTACAGGACAACATATAAGAGGTTGAACAAAGCCACACCATTTCAATTGGTGTTTGGCATGGAAGTTCTTCTACGGTTGAATTGATGTTACCTTCTCTGAAAATAACACACGTAGGAGGGTTGGCTGATGAGCAAGTGATGGAAGAAAGAATTGAGGAGTTAATGAAATTGGATGAGAGACGATCACTCACCAAGTGGAGCTAGATAACAAAGAAAGAAAACTAGAAAGCTTGGCATGATTGTCTCATTAGAAACAAGAAGTTTGAGGTTCGGAAGATGGTTTTACTATATGATTATAAGTTTCTACGCCATCCTGGGAAGGTGAAATTCCATTGGTTGGCTCCTTAAGAAATCTTGTACATCCTTGATTTGGGTGCATTCTAGTTATAAGAGCTGGATGGGACAAAGTTTCTTGGACACTTCAATGGGAGTAGGCTGAAGCCCTACTATAAATAAGTCTTCTTGGTGTTTATAAATAAGGTAGTTTTTCCAATTAGTTTAGAATTTTCCTTTATGCATTTCTTTTCTTGTGTTTCCTTTTTGCATTGTTTTTTATTTTGCATCTTGGGCACTAGTAACCTTATTACTACTTTTTGATAATTTGTGAGTGCGCAGAGGACCGCACATCAATCTAAGTGTGGGGTGGAGTAATGTGAAGGAGTGCATGGTTAATGTGCTAAGGAAGTTTGTGTTAAAAATCCTAGTTGAATGGCCTAGTTGAAAGAGATGTATGGAGAGAAAAGATGGAAAATAAAGGGTTGGTGCCAAGATAAAGCTACTTATAGATCCCACATACAAAGGAGGAGAAAGTGCATTAATTAACACGAGGTAGGTGAGAAAAAAATAAGGATAGAAGAAGTTCCTTTGGTGTTGGTTTTATGCACATAAGAGTCTCCTGTCAGGTTGGATTGGTTGCATGCTAGAAGGTTGGAGAATTTTTCGTGCAGGTTGGGTGTGTGATGGTAAGTGCTTGAGTCAGGATTTGTTTGAAAAAGCCGCATTAAATGAAGAAAGTATAGTGGTAGGTGAAGTAGCACTTAATGTTCAAAAGGGAAAAACTATAAATAAGAGGGTTGGGACAATTCATTTTTCACTTTGCATATAAGGAGAACGAAGTGCTTTTTGCACCTTTACAAACTAGGGCTTCCACAAAACTGATCCATAGGAAGAAAAATTTGGAGAAATTGAAGCATAAGTAGCTAGTTCGGATTTGCGAACTAGGAGGAAGGTATTTCATGGGCATGGGAGAAAGTGTGAGAAGACGTCATCTTGTGAAAGAAGTATCCCAGTTAGGGTTTGAAGAACTAGGGCACGGGTTTAAGTAATTTTCTTGACAAGTTTGAGATCTAAGGTTAGAGAGAGCGAAAGGAAACAGTAACGAAAGTGATTTAAGTGGGAAGAAGACCTAGAAAATGGCACCCAAAAAACCAACTAGTACACCCAAGAAGGGAAAACAAAAGGGTAAGGGAAATCTGTAAGAAATTGAAGCAAGCACAAATGAGGAATGGTATGCAGAAATGCAGTACCCAGATGGAGTGTTATTGGGGAAGGAGTGGGAGTCCCATATTAGGGATATGTCTGTAAATGATTATAATCATTGGACAAGCACAATTGAAAAGGAGTTGGCGCTGGAGTTAGTGCACCCAAAAAATAAGAGGACTCTAGAAGGTTTGCCCATATATAATGATGACGTGCAAGTCAAATTGGAGAATGCAGGGTTACTACAACTCTTTGAGTTGCCCTACTTCGGGAAACCAGAGTGACTATATCAATGGCTGATGTCACGTGTACACGAGGACTCTTTCCACTTTGCGGGGCACAAGATGTGCATAAATACTTAGCTCATTTCACAATTCATAGGCCTCATCCGTGAAGGATATGATTTAGAAGATGACTTGATAGACAAGGAAGCGATTAAGGAAACTATCACCACTTTTCCTTGCAAAAAGGAGTAAAGGTATTATTATGTCACAAAAATCAAGGATCCAGTAATGAAGATGGCCGTGCACCTGGTGTCCAAGTTAAATGGCTAGGAGAGATGGACTCAAGTCAGTAAGCCATGGTTAAATTTTTGTAGAAAGATTTTAGAGGGCACCATCTATAATTTTTCTGCATTCATCATGGATAAAATTATCAACTACACAAAGGAAGGTGACAGGATCCTTTTTGGAAATGTGCTACTGACCATCGTGTTCTCGAAGACAGGGGTACCAGATGCATCAGATAATTTCGTATGGGATTACCCTGATGAATACCCCTTGCCCACAAAAATATTTTAGAAGTATTCTTGTGACACTATGACAACATTACACAATGTGTTCTTGGAAAATTGGTACACGCACCTAAGGAACGCGTTCAGGGTAGAATGGAGAATTCCCGAACAACTGCCAGTGGCCACTAAGGGAGAGGCAAAATTTTCTATGTACCAACATTACTACCTAGGAAGATTCAAGTTGATAGATGACTCATAGAGCCCATGGTGCAAGCTCTCCTTTTCCTTCATAGCTCAGTACTTCCAAGTGGGAGTAAACAGGTTCAAGGAGTCCAAAAATGTTAAGTTGGACCTTGGTAGTTTGGAAAAAGACCACAAGGAATTGTGCAAAGGGTTGGTCTACCCTGGCAAGCATGAGTACATAGAGAGGTACGTGTCACATGAAATTTAAATGACAAGGCCCATGACTTTGCCCATTACAGGAGGATCTGCAGCACGTGTTTACATTCACATAAGGCCCAAGTTAGAGAAGGGCACATACCTAGAAAATGAGGTATTTATACCTCAGGATCCAACTAAGAGGAAGAGATCCATGCCCAAGCAAGAGGAAAAGAAACCAGAAAAGAAAAATCCAAGTGTGGTAGACACATAGGCAATAGGTTCCCCCAGGACAAGCACCAGAACCAACACGTACACACACAAGAAAAAGGATGTAATAAGAGAAAAGAATCCAGAGCTAGAAAATCTATCAGATAAGGAGTCATTAGGAGAAGAAGAAACATAGTTACCTACACTGGAATCTCTTATTAGGAAAAAGTAGAGGGTAGAAGAGGAGATCACCTTGGAAGAATCTGGAAGTATGGGAAAGTACATAGGAGAGAAGGATGGTAGTGAGGAAGAACTAAGTGTGGAAGAGGACCCTAGGAAAGATCAAGGGCTGTCTATTTTCAATATACATGATTAAGAGGAGGAAGGCAGAGAATAATAACAAGGGTTCCTTTTATGCGGCGCAAGGATAGCCAAGTAGGAGGAAACACCCAGGACATGGGAAAATATGAAGAGGCTAGAATGTAGAAACAAGATTTTCTAAGCTCGGAATAAGAGCAAACGGACAAGGTGGCAGAAGAAGAGGAGATAAGGGACATTAAGACCCTAGTGGAGGACAAGGTGGAGTGCAGTGCTGAACCAGTGTTGAACAAGGAGAAGGACAGCGCGAAAGAGGAACGCGGTAGAACTAAAGGCCCAATTTTAACTATAAGTATACCCAAGGGTATGCACACATGAGGAAGGTGCACAAAGGTGGGAAGCTAGAGATGGGTTATATTTATGACCCCAAGAAGGTGTTTCACACATGGTTCCAGAGTACACTTCCAGTGGAGGAGCTTGTATGCATGTCATCTTTCGACAAGGAGGTTGCCTACCTGTGGATAAGAAAGATGATCTCTTGGGAAATTGATTCCCACCTTGATGAACTAGAGTTTGAGGTAAGCCAAGGGGAAATAGTAACAATATCAGGACCAGGAGAAGATAACCCAGTGGTGGATACCCAACAGCTCTCAGATGAACAACTGTGTAACGCACTTAACAAAGTATCCATTGAGATAGAAGCTAGAGTCTTCAGGGAAAATAATAGGATCAAAGATCTGAAAGGGGAGCTGAAGGAGAAAGAAGAAGAGCTAGCCACATTAACCAAGGAGTTGAGCCATGAAAATTTAATCAGCGCCCAGTGGGAGAGGGTGTTAGAGGATGAGAAATCCAAGGTGAGCACTATGTACAAGAAAGTAGAATATATCAATGAGGCCATACTATTGAAGCATCCGGACTTAGCATCACCCGCGTAGAAGTATGGATTTTCCTTCTGATGCCTAGAGGATTTGACAAGGGTACTCACCATGGAAAGACAACAGCTAGTCTTGGAGTCTATAGAGGAAATGGCAGTGTGCTTAGAAAATTAAGATAAGTTGAAAATTATAGCACTTGTTGCAGAGTAGAGCAAAGTACTGGCTAATGTAAGGGCTACTTCCCAGACCACTGAGGCCACATATGACAATTGTGCAGATAGAGAAAAAGTGGCAGACACCTTGGTTTCCACTCATGAGGTAGAACTCAAGGAGTTCTAGGAGAAAAAAAGGGGAATAGGGCAGAGAGAGACAAAATCCTTTCCGAGGTTGAGAGGAAATCAAAGGCCATTGAAACCTTAAGGGTTTCAATAAAAAACTAGTTAAAGGAGCTATATCCACGTATCACATGAATAATGGACATGCTGGAGGATATATGCAAGGAGTTGGAGAAGATCATGAATACTATGTGTGCGCAAGGAGATGGATTAAATTTTGGGGAGGTGAGTGCCTTGGTCAATGACCTCTATCAAAGAGCACAACACGAAGTCAATGCCTGGAATAAATTGGAGGTCGACTTACAAAAGGATTTTTCCAGTTTGTTGCAGTGATTCTTTCACTCTCCCATTCTTTCTTCTTTCCCATTATTTAATCCTCTTATTCGTTTTCCTAGGTGTAAGCCTATTTCTATTCTTTCTCTCACTAAGGGAAGTGTTCCCATGGATAGAGAACAGGCGTAGTATGGGGTGATGTTGGGCCCCTAGAATATTGACTAAGTACAAAAGGTGCATATGCGTGCAAGGTAGGGTTTTAGGAAGCTTGTGGTGCATGCAATGTGCGTGGACAGAACCAAGGGTTCAGGACTTAGAAAAATTGGACGTTTGGGGATGAACATGTGAAAAGCATGACCCGACTATGAGTGGATAAGATGTCAGCCTGGCGACAAGTTATCCTAGGAAGCAGCATGCCTGCGGTAGAATATTCTAGAAGCACATCATGGGTTAAAGTGGGAAGATCAGACCTAAAGGAGCATGCTCACATGGAGGACCACATTTGGACACTTGGCATCAGTTCTGAGGGTGCTGGAGGATGAGTTGGTAGTACAGAAAAGCTATAAATACAAGCAACTACAGAGTAAACAGAGAGGCTTAGAGTGTGGGGGGATCTCTACATAAATACTACAAGAACTCTATTAATGGGTTATTGCATTCGGGAAAGGCTGTATTGGGAATGGGGATTGTAATTGTTTTTCTTTTTGGTAGCTTAGTTACATTAGTCCAGTTGCAATTCATGATTGTGGTCTACTTCTTTGTGACACTCTGTAATGGCTCCATGGATGTAATGAGGTTACCTATTATATATACATGAATATCAATGATTCTGATGCATACTTCTCTCTCATGAGTTCTCTTTCCTTTTATGCTAAGTATGGATGCTTGTATGCTTCTTTCTGATATAATACATGTTATAGATTCTGTTAAGTACTCTATCTGAAATGACTGCAAGGATCTAAAGGCCATTTTGAGTTCTATGGTTCTTGTATGTCCTAAATCCATTTGAAATTATTTTAAACACAAATAATAGATGATGTTTCCCACTAAACTCACATAAAAGAGAGACTTGACACCTGCGCGTGCCTCGGGTGAGCACCCAGCTTCTGCTGGGTGATAGGCTGACACGCATGGGGTTCCTTTCTTTTGACTTAAGGGTAAAAATGACTACATGAAGCCATTTATTGCACTACATTCCATCAAGAGGCATATCCTCTTATTTATTTCTCCTAAGATATATCTTTGAAAAGTATAATCCATATTTGATAGTATCAGAGAAAAATGGTATCAACCGCGATGCTCAATAATTTTTTAATTTCATAATAGTCATTGAATAACAAATCATGGAATAGCTTAATGGCTGCTACGATCATATCATTACCTCTTGTCATTACAATCACTATTTGTGCAACTTTAGATTGATTATAATTATAAATAATTATAATTTTAAGAAATTTTCCATGCGTTACTTGGTGGAGCTAATTCTTGCAGTGATTTCCATCAAGAGGGATCAAGACTTTCTATTCTTATCAAAGAAAATTCTTGGCAACCTCTATCCTTCATTACTCATTGAAAGGAATAACATAGTGTCCTCTCAGCTCAACAATTTTAATTTTTAGAGGATTCAAGATTTATTTATTTCTCCTAAGATATATCTTTATAAATTATAATCCATATTTGTTCGTATCAAAGAAAAATCCTAGTGGACGATAGGCTTAATAATTTATCAATTTCCAAGTAGCTATTGATTAATAGCTCATGATGTAGCTTAGAGAATATCAAGATCCTTTCATTACCTCTTGTTGTAGTAATCACTATATTTACATCTTTAGAACAATTATAATTTGTAATGATTATGATTGTTTCAAATCGGTTACATGTTATGTGGTGGAGAGAATTCCTACACTACGTTCCATTGAGAGGGATCAAAACTTTTGGTTCATATCAAAGAAAAGGTTTAGTGACTGCTAAGCTCCATTACTTGTTGAAAGGAATAACATAGTGGTGACTAGGCTCAACAATTTTTAATTTGTGAATAGCTATATTATAACAAATAATTTTTCTAACTTAGCAGCTACTAGGATCCTATCATTACCACTTGTCATTGTAATTGTATCATTTTGGGTGGACTTTACATGACAGCCCCAATTGTTTCACTACATATTCATCTCGTAGAAGATATATCATCGTAAATTGGAATCCATATATACCCCTGAGAGTAAGTGATATTTTTGTAGTTTTGATAAGATTAATAATTGCAACATATAATTCACATTGGTTCTTATCAAAGAAAATGCATGGCGACCTCTAAGTTACTTTATTTATTGATTGAAATGACATATGGTCCAATGTGCACAACATTTACTTAATTTGGAAATAGAAATAGAATAAAAATTCATGATATAGCCTAGTGGCTACTAGTTATATACCAATACCTTTTCTCATTGTAAAACACTATCTTAACAACTTTGAGGTGTTAGTGTTTTTCATTGTTTCAAGGCTAAAAAAACTTCTGGAATTTTAGAATTTTCATGCCATGTGTCATCGTTTTACTAGTAGCTATTTATATTATAATATCATAGTTTCATATAGTTTCAAAATATTTTATGTAATTCATTTCTTTACAATTAAATTTCGTAATAAATGTGTCAATTATAATGTTTTCTAACTATTAGGTTCAAAACATGCCACATGACACAATATAATTGGATTATTATTTTTCATTTGCGCACTACATCTAACATTGTATATGTCGATTTTGATATAAAAAAAATTGCCTATACATTCATACACTTTATTTCATTTGTTTTATTAAAATATTATATTTTTTATTGTGTTTTAACCATTTTAAGCTATAGCTACGTGTTGCAGTTTTACTGGTTGCTACTTATATTATAATATCGTGGTTTCATATTATACTCATTTCTTTACATTTTAATTTCATAATAAATGTGTCAATTATAATGTTTTCTAACTATCATGTTCAAATTTACCATGTGACATAGAGTAATTGAAGAATTATATTTCATTAGCGCACTACATCTAACATTATCTAGGTGATTTTTGATAAATAAAAATGTTCCTATAAATTGATATAATTTATTTCTACTGTTTTATTATAATATTATAAGTTTTGTTACATTTCAACTATTTTAAGATATAACCAATAACAAAAGGTGTTGTTTTCAATATTGTTTATTTTTTCACTATCCCACACCTTTTCTCAATGAGTGGAAAATTCAAAATTCGAATTGCAAATCCCCCTATTTTTGAGAATTTGAAATTTTTATAATAACGCAATTTCATGTGCTCTAATTTTTAAATTTCTATATCCTACTGTAGACACCAAATTTGGGTCACACTCTACTTGGTCCCCTTCAATCAATTAACATAATATATTTAATTAATCATGACTCCTTCATCCTATACTAATATTCATCCTCACATTATTAATTAATTTAATTATTTTAATTAAATTAATTTCACCCTCACACCTCCACCTCATCGTTAAACCTCACCTTGGACCCATTCCAGTGACATTTAACTCACAATGAATGAGTCATCACTCTTAGCACTGATTCATCACTCCTAATTCCAAGTCACCACTTAACCTAACTAACTAAGACCTCTCCTAAACCTAATTGGACTTCTTCTATGACCTTCCTACCTTTTCTCACGTGAACTCCACTTCCCTAAGTAGAATCAATCAATATCACGCCAAAAATAGTAAATATCTACCTATTTTTAATAAAATTATAATTTCCTACCTTAACCGATGCTGGTTATCCATCAACTAACACCGGTCACCTAACCACCATCGGTTACCTTATATACACTTTCACAACTCTTTACACGGCTTGGTCATTCAGCTATTGGATCCTGATTACATTCAAGCGTAAATCTTCAAGCCCTTTTGCATCCAAGTGACGAACACACACAACCACATTGCAAGACAAGTAATCATTTTCCCTTTTAGAGAATTGGAATACTCACGGGAGCACATAGGTTGTATTTCCATGGTACTAGACTCAAGAAATTATTCTTCGATCAACCATCAACCATTCAAACTCCCAAGATCTGTAAGACAACAAGTAAGTATTGTGATTCTAATCATTTGGCTTATTCCTTTTGTAGATATTTTACTCCTTTCAGTAGTTTATTTCCTTTGTTTCCTGTATATCACCTTCTTCCCACTAACCCACTATTCAACCATTCCAAGCCTTTTCATCATTCCAAACATCCTCCTTAGTATCCATGAGTCTTATCAGCCATATTAAAACCCAAACCATACTACCCTCTCTCTCTGTGTAATCACAGAGAGCCTAAAAGCCTCTCTTTAATAATTTACTATCAAATTGGCCCCACCAGACACCGGTCACCTTAACCATCGTCGGTCTCCCCTCTCTATCAACATCGGTCACCAGACCGATATTATTCATAGTGTTTTTTGTTAACCTTCACCAAAATACCTCTAACATCACCTAAAATCCACCCAGACCTTACCAGAAACCTTTGTGACCTTACCTAACACCCTTGTTACCTATCCTAATAAGAAACATACATTGCTTGATGCTAAATTAGTTTAGATTTTAATACTTTTCTTAATATAGTTTTGTTGATAATGTTTTGAGATACCTAAATCAAATTGTTAGCAATAGGACCTTTATTTATTGTATTTACTTTCATTGATTTGATAAAAAACAATGGATTGACAACCATCTAGGAAGTATCACACTTACCAAAACTAGCAATTTCTACGTAGTCCACTTTCATTTTCTATTTAATATCTTTTGGTGGTCTTTCTTTGAATCTACAGGTATTCCTTACCATAGAAAAAGGAGTTCTCTATGATCAACTTGGATAAAGTCAATAACGTGCGCATTCAACCTTCAACCTACATATCACAGGTATTCCTCCATGACCGTTGCCTTATCTTTTTTATTGCACAAATTATTCGGTGAGACATTTTGGCATGCTTGGTGGGACCCATTTGGGATTCTTTTGCATTGTTCATTCCTAGGTGAAAGATTGTGTGTCTATTTTCTTTTGAAAGTGTCCACTTTAAATTTTCTCCTTTGGAACATTCTTTCTCCTCTAGTTGTCTCATTGACACTCATATTTTGGATTAAAAATAACCATTCTTTTTATTTTGGTATTGCATTAGTGAAAGATATAATCTTTCCTATTAATCATTTCTCTCATCAAATGTCATTGTGGATTTGGGTCTAAAATCTTTGCATATCATTTTTGAGTGTTGAATTTGTAGCTCATTTAAAAATTGTGGGCTACCTATATGTTATAAGTCATGCCCAACTGATGGTTGAAAAATTGAACCGTAGTGCACACTTTCTTCTCTACACCAAACCACTAAAAATAAATTTCTCATTTCCTTAAAGAACATCCTACATGGAAGAGGATGTCAACGATCACATGATCAGAGGATTGACAGTGGGCTCCAAACTAGTTTCTCTATCCAGTTATTATCTCAGAGAAAGGACCCTCCCTTGCCAAAACTTACCTGAAACTATCCTTGGTTTTTGGATTTTCATAGGAAACCTTTTATCAAACCAAAAACTCTACTCTATTCACAATTTAGTACAAAATGGCATAAGCCAGAACATAAAATCCACCACATAGGATTTCATGTTTGCTAGTTTTTACTTGATCTTTGTTTCGAGGTGTGAGTTTGTATTCTTAATTCTTCACTCCTTTCACACTCCATAATAATTTTGGTATATTCTGACTCTTTCTGAGTGTGTTAGGGTCAATCATTTCCATACTCAGGTTTCTGGGTTGGTATTTTATTTGATCTAAATCACCAAATTTACTTTTTTCCATCTTTTCACAAATTTCACAGTGACCGACGTTTCGGTCCATCGAATTTCATCGGTTTACTGATCATTGTTGGTTTCATGTTGTTTTGGACATTTTAACCAAAGTATCATTCATTGCATTTTTGTTCTGTTTGGGTTTTCCTTGATTACATCACCATATCTCTGTTGCTTTGAAATCACTATCAAAATCTAAATTTTCATTTCAGCATTTATTACCACATTTACAAATCCTTTATTTTCCATTGAATCCAGTATCGGTCCTCTGATTGGCATTAGTTACCCTTTGTCACTAACACTGGTTACCCAACCACCATCTATGGTTGTGTTTTAAATTTTCAATTAAAACAATGCTAGTTGTCACCTTCTGTAACCATTTTCTCTAGTCCTTTTGTACTCATGTGTCATTTATAGAGCTCAAATTACCTAGTCTACTATGATTCACATGGTTTTGACTCGTAGCCAAGACAATGCCCTCATGTTCCCTGCTAGCCTTCAGCCACTCCCACCTATCCCATTACTGCCTTCCATTCTATCATCCATGGATCCCAGTCAGCCTATTACCATTAGTACCAGTGATGAGGAGTTTGCAAGACTCCTTGATCAAAACCTCACTTATTTATAATATTATTTAGCCTATTCATCCACTCAGGATTCATCAGGGAAGCTTGTATATGGCATGCATGTGTCCATTCCTCCTACCCTCACACCCACTTCTGCATCAACTACTACTATCTTGGCCTTACCCTCTTCCACCTTACCACCTGTGGTGTCCCAACTTGACCCTACATCATCGATATCTTCTACACCTATGACATCTGTCGCACCTTTCACATTAGTTACTCTTGTGATGTCAACCATTCCTTTATCAACTGCCCTTAGAGTGTAGGTATATCTTACACTTGCTACCTCTTATATACCTATTGCATCTCAGCCACCCATGGTGTCGGCATCCCATACTCCCTTCCAAAACATTGTCCTCTCCATCCCGTAGTTGTTTCCTCTAATTACTACGAGAGTTGTTACATCCACTCCACCTACCTACACTTATCACCAACAACCCCTATTTCATCTATTGCTTATTTAGGATACTTTCCACTTGCATCTATTCCTCCCTCACAATTTTTGTACTTGACACCACCATATACTGGGATTCCATCCCACATCATACCTTCATCATCTACCCCCTTATACTACAAGGGAGTTCCCAGTCATCACAACCCACTAACGATCTTATCAAAATGATGATGGACAAGATATAGACATTGGAAGCATCGGTCTCCAGCTCACGTAATTCTCTAACATATGATGAGATTTGCAATGACCCCATTCAACCATCCATTATGATTCATCCATAACCTATGCATTGGGAAATTCCTAAATTCAACCAATTTAACAACAAAGAATACCCATAACAACACTTGTGGTATTTTAAACATGGGTGTTATCTGATCGCTCATGATGACGCTTTGCTCTTACAGAACATTACCAATGTCCTTGATAGGACCTACGTTGGATTGGTATAGTGCTCTACCTAGGCACTCCATTTTCTCATTCAACCAAGTAGCTCAAGCTTTCCTAGACCAATTTTCTATCAATCATCTGTCAAGAAAGTCACCATGACCAGTACTTGTACTCGACATGCCAATACTAAAGATGAATCTATCATAGATTTTATCATTTGTTTGCAAAGCCTAATAAACCAGCTCACGTTCCAACTGCTTCAAAACTGAGTTAATAGATTTTTTCACCAAGGCTTGTGCAAGGCACATCTCACCAAATCTCTAAGTTCAAACCTTCCACACATTCGACGAGGCATTCACCTTGGCCCAAACACTTTAAATTCATACCATTGAAGAGAAGAAGATACAATTACGTAACAAGAATGACATTGCATTTAAATCAAATGATACCTATTCTTCTTCCAAACCATAAAATAATTACTCCAAAGAAAAAGGGTCTACCCACATGGTAGTTTTGAAAGTTGACCCATCTCATCCATCCAACCAATCAAATCCTTCTTCCAACCTTTCTCCTGTTTAAGCTTTCTAGTTCAAGTGGGAGCAATGAAAATATAGTCCCATAGAAGAACCCTACTCTTTGGTTTTAGAAAAACTTCTAAAATTCAGAGCCATCACTCTTCCACCTGTCAAACCACATATAGGTTTTGACCCCTCTTGTCCTATGCCTGTATGGTACAAAGAAAATAATTACTGCAACTATCATTGTGTTAAAGGTCATAACAATAGTAATTGTATAACTTTCAAAAATATCATCCAAGAAATGTTAGATAGTGGATATCTCATCTTGGATAATGCTAACGCACTGGCTAATCAGAACCTTCAAATCTTCAAGAAACCATTCCCAAACCACACCCTGGTCATCTAACCAAACCAGTGAACCTTTGACCAATGACAATAACGTTCGTGAGGTTCATGTTGTTTTCAACATCATACCATCCCTTCCTCAATTTCCTACTACTCCATCTATCAAGGAGATTCTTGCATGAGCCCCTTTATCCATGGAAGATTTTGTTTCATTTACTCCTTTACCCATAGGAGTCTCCCTTATCTCCCCCTTCACCCATAGAGGAGTTTCTGCCATATCCACCGAGTATTTCCCCACACACCTCTCAACCTGACGAACAACCCACAGTATTTACTCTCCTACCCATGGGAGAGTCATTGTTTACCTTCCTATTTGCCAAAAGATGAACCTACCTCATCCTACTTGTCATCTCCCCTACCCATAGGGGATCCATTAGTAGTGCCCCTTCCTATTGGTGATAATTCTCCATTGGCTTTCAAGGATCCTGTTGATTTTCTCTCAGCTCTTTTACCCACAGAGTCTGAAGCCAACCATTTCCCTAGTCTCACATACATTCTTTACAAGGATTACTACCAAATCAACATCATCCCCTCCTCCAATGAGTTTCATTTTCAAATTTGGCTGACCACTTGGATTATGTTAACAATTCCATGCTTTGGGGATGCCCTTCGGCTACCTTTCTCAACTCAGATGCAAATGTTATTTGTTGATACTTCTACAATTTATCCAAAGGTGTTTCAGACAACATAACCAACCATGCCCATGCTAGTTGTAGCGATATCCTCTTCATCACCCTTACCCACACGTAAACCTTTACCATCGAATGAACATTTTCCAATGCCTAAAGCCTTACCTACATCTATATCTTCCTCCACGTCCAAACACATTGCCACATTGGGAGTCATGCCAACATCAAGCCTAGTCCATCCTCCTATGTCAAAATGGATTTAGCCATGTCCTCACAAGCCAACTGCAAATACTATTACCCCACCTAAGAGGAAGACCCTAACCTCTTAGGCTGCATACACCGGTTTTTTCCAACTACCCCTCTGTCACCTTCACCCTTTCCATCTATCCTAGGACCCCACCCATTAACCCCAAGCAGCCTCCTAGATAAAAATAAAAACACAACACCCACCTCCTCATCACGATCCTCAGTTACACCCAAATTACCTACACAACTTACACCTTCATTTTCACCTACATCCTTTCTACCACCTATACCTACACCACCTCCAGTATCCTCATCATTACCTATGATATTTCCTTCTCTTCAATCAATAACCTTCCACCTCTCCTCTTCCCACATCCTTCACCACACCACCATTATCACCTTGGTATAACTCATCCCCTTCCACCATCTTCCTTCCCTTCTACATCATGCACTCCTTCTTCACCTTTACCTCAAGAAGGTGCAACCAAAATTCAAAAACCCACTACCCTCTAAAGAATTAGTTAAACCTACACCACCTTCAACCATCTAGCTCCTCTGCTACATCTTTACCCAAGAAGGTGTGATCCAAACCTAAAACCATACTACCTACCAAATAGGTGGTCAAATTGACTCAACCTCTGATTCTACCTCCCGTGGCACCTCTCCCACAAAAATTATCTCACACTTCCATCTAGACCCAAACTTACTTCACATTGTGATCCATTGGCAGGGTCTTACGCCAACATCTTATTTAACCTTTTGGAAACCTCTGTCATCACATTGCCACCACTTAGACCTTATGACCCACTCAAACCTAAACCAAAGGGGTTTGATGATACAAAAATTTGTGCTTACCATCGTGTGTCAGGGCATGATGTTGAAAACTATAAGGCTCTTAAGAACTATTCTTCTACAATTTTTTCCTCTCAAAGAAAATTTTGATGATGATGATCTTTTAGATGAGGACCCTATTCCACCTCCATCTATCACCACACCTCCTCATCCCTTACCTATTCAGTGACCTTCATATCCCCCTCAAAAACCCTTTTATCCTCCTCAAACATTTAAGATCAATATGGTCTGCATAAGATAGCTAGCCAAACCTCTACCATAACGCCAATGCGCAGAATTTTTTTCAAAAACCCATTATATACCCTCACCATATTTTTTCCTGTCATTTCACTACACCTATCATGACTCACTTGCTCCTTTCCTCCACACATTAATATGGTTAATATTACCACTCGAGCCCAGAAGGACAAAGGAAAGGAGAAAAAAACTAGGCCATCCACCACTCTTTTACCCAATATCCCATCTACACCTACACCAATAATCACCATCTGTGGACCCACATTCCCTATTTCTAATGGGGTTTCCCATTGTATAATGATTAAAAAATTTCACCAATATCATCTCAAAATGTCTTTGTATAACCTTTTTCAAACATTTGAGTCTCATTGACAAGCCCTCATTGAGGTTCTGTAATATATTGAGGTTTTACCTAATGACCCTACTCCTATGGAATTAATTATCACTCCTCACCATGTGACCTCTCTCACCACTTCATCCCCTTCCTCTGCTCCTACTACCACTCATCAAGTAACCACTCTTAGTTTCCTTGATGACGAGATTATACCTCTCCAATAAGATGATCCTGATCCCTCCCTATTTATTTTTGTCTACATTGATATATACACATTCAACGCATTATGATCAATGGCGATGCCAATATCAACATAATTTATTCCCATGCATATAACCAAATGCGCATACCTACCTATTGCATGCATAATAACCCAGTTATGATGCATTCATTCAATAATGTCATGATTTCCACCCTTGGCACCATCATTCTCCACATTTGTGTGGGCCCCCGTATCATTCCATAATTATTCTATGTCTTAGAGGGGGAATTCCAGTATAACATGTTGCTTGGCCGACCTTGGATCCGCACCATGGGTTATGTTCCTTCAACCTTACACCGTTGTTTTAAATTTAAACATGAAGGAAACATGTATACCATTCCAACTAACCCTTCACCATTCAAGACATATAACATTTTGTATCAACCCAATGATGTCCTTATACCAGTTAAGGAATCTACCACCACTACCACTTTCCCTTCACCTATGGCCCCATCCACCAATGTTGCTGCTACCTCTTCAACAAACAACTCCTCTATTCCCACTACTGCCACAACTTCTGTAACTAACTCATTATCCAATCCATCTACTTATCAACCAATCAACGCTTCTTCTTCCCAACCATCAAGTAATTCATCCATTCTTGCTACCCACATATCAACTATTGATCCCTTAGAAGGTATTTTTCAATGCCTCACTCTGGGGGAGTACCACCTTTATTAGATGGACACATTCCTTACTCCTCAACAGTATTGTAAAATTCACCAACGTCCCCACTATGATCACTACTTAGTTAAATTTTTCCTCTGTGGTCCTCCCCACTGTCACACACAAATTAACATATGGGGGAATTGATTCTTCTACCTACTCTCCCAATCCACCTTCCCAAACTCAACCATTTTCCTCCAACTTTCAATCTCTCACCAACCTCTGCTCTCACCCACACTTTCCTCCGTCGTTGTTCTTGGAAGGGTTTTGGCTTTGGTTTCTATGAATAAGGCCACCATACTATCATCACATGCACCACCCATAACCATAAAGACTACAGTGGTATCATATTTTCCAATCCATCTCCTAACAAGGCTTGAGTCGAACTCATTGAAGGAAGATAAACAATTCCCCACCCATTCACCAACTTCACCACCTTCACATATAGAGTCTATAGATCCAGAATTCCATTCATCCTAAATCTTTTCTTTTTGTGAAAACCATTTCCCTGGGATATTTAATTCATCAACGAGTTGGTGAGGCTCCCTCTTCTCTTCCCTTCATGTATCATGAAATTATGGATGACGATACACCTTCTATTAATGTCATTCAATGTCAGGATGATGAGTTTATTCTGACCTACCTTGGTGCGGAAGATTCTTATATTCATTGGTTATTACCTTCTGAGATGTAAACCATGTTGAATGAATCGACCATCAAAATCAATATTCACACTCAGGATGACCCACACATTCTAAAAATAGGCAAATATTTAGATGTTTCTTAACACGAAGCTTTTTAAATTATTTCCTCTAGAATCATATCAAATGCTTTTTCTTGGTCCTATGATGATATGTCTGGTATTTACCCAAACATTTTGGTCCACAATATCATAACTATTCATGAGGCCAAACCCATGAAACATAAGATGCGGAAAATGAATCCTCCGCATTTCCCTTCTAGTCAAAAAAGAACTCCAACACCTTCTTTCGATTTCCTTCATCCTACCAATGTATCATCCCCCAATGGATCTCAAACATTGTTCATAGTTTCAAAGGAACTAGGGGGAGATCCACATTTGCATGGATTTCCATCACCTTAACTTAGCTTGCCCCAAAGGTGACTTTCCTTTACCTAGTATTGACCAACTAGTTGATCTCGCTATCAGCCATGAGATGCTATATTTTTTATTATTAAGAATGAATAGTTTTTAGAGGGGACTATACCTTGTTTACAAAAAAGTCTCAAAATCTAGATATAGCAATAAAAAACAATCCAAAGATATAAGGGACCAAATCCCTTTACAATAAGGCTCAAAAGCCAGATATCGCAGTAAAAACAACAAAAAAGGGTTAGAATCCATTGAAGAACATGAGGACCAACTATATTTTAACTGATAACTATAAAAAGGAGAAAAATAGAGAAAAACCAACATCATAATAGCAAGGAAAACATCTTCCTGACAGCAACACAACAACAAACTAGAGGTAGCTCTACTCAATTGCTTTATCAATCTTCATCTTGACTTTCTGTAAAGGAGCTGAATAATGCAAGGGGTAGTGACATGAGAGGGATCATTCTTGTCTAATTGAAAAAATACTAGGTCCTTTGTAGTTTCTAACTCCTAAATGGAAGCTTGAATGTCACTAAGAATACAAACACTTTTGACGTGTTGTTATAGAAAGTTGTAGATAGCTTTAAGCACAAAAATGGTACAATCATGTCACCATTTAGCATTTATGAGTCTATTATCCAGAGAATGGAGTCTCTTGAAAAAAAATTCAACTTGCTCATTATCCATACTAGGTTCAACATGCATCTTCCTTTTACCTTCACTTTTACCAACCTACTTGATTTCATCTTTGAGGTCCAAAACCTCCCTTTCTAACTTTTCAATCCTGCTTAGCATCCCTTATTCTTTTTCTGTAGTAGTTTATTCAACTAGATTACTAATATGGAGTAGGTTTTTGGCTGAATCAATCTATTTATTAATCCAAAGAACCCTCTGAGAGGGGTATAAGGGATTCTTGTTTCTTTTATAGTTAGTGGAAGAAGATATGGGGTTAATGGAATCTAAGAAAGGGGGGGAAATAGGGACAGCAAGAACAGAGTGGGAGTGTAAATGAAATTGGTGATGGGTCAGCAAAATTAGACCTTAATAGAGGGGGACAACACGAGTATGATTCTGGAACTCAAGAACAAAGTGTCCCAGTGAGTTCAAAAGGTAATGTGGGAAATTAACAGTTAAATTCCTCCTGAAATGATTAAGGAAGACCAAATGCTTAAAAGGAATCATCACATATCTGCCCTCAAGAGTGACATACCTAACCATCATTCGTTAAATTTCAGCAAATGGCTTTGGAATAGAAGACAATTTTATACTAGCAATAACATATTCAATATTTTCTCCTTCATCAAGGAATTTCTTAGCTTCCACATTCCTATTGACATGTTTGCTGAATAATTTTTCCCCTATCTAAGATCAATCCTGTGACTTGAGCAATGAGCTCTTTAGTGATTTTGATGTTGATATCTCCATATTCAAGTGCTCTTTTCTTCCAGTCATTTTTGAATTGAACCGAGATATCTTGGTTATGGCCCTACATTTTTTCTATGAGATTTGAAACCCCACCCATTTGTAAATACTTCCACAGGAGCTTGTCATTCTTCCAGTCAGGGTCATGAATAGGCTCTGTTTTGCAAGGAGGCCCACCCATTTTGTTTTCATTTCTTCCTTGGTTCCCAACAATAAATTTTTGATTCCAATATCACCTATGCTCACCACCTCTGCAACTGTATACCCAGAAATCTTGCAAAATCTTAATGTAATTATTATCCCTACATGCGAAGTTAATAATCACTTTCCCATCGGCGGAGGGGGATTTTTTAATGATCATTGTGAATAGCATACTTATCTTCAATGATGTCATTATGTACCTTGGTCGGGAGAGGGTCACCACTAAACCATTTTTTCATGTTGTTACTAACTCCATATTTTTTCAAACTTTCCGCCACTTTATTACCTTCACGATAGGAATGTATGATCTTGCAATTATCAAAATCTTTATAAATATCTATAGCTTCATATATAAAATCTCTAATGGACCAACTAGGAGGTTGATTTTGATTTAAGATATTTATAATGTTTAAAGAGTCTCCTTCAATTATAATATTTGAAATATTACAGTCTCTTACAAGCCTTATCCCCCATAATGTTGTCATAGCTTCATCATAATGATTTGTTTAATGACCCATATTTCCTGTAAATGTAGCAAAAAACATCCTCTATGATCTCTGATCACCCCACCTCCTCATGAAGATCTAGGATTTCCTTTGGAAGCTACATAAAAATTCAATTTATACCATGAGGTGGGTGAGTGAATCTAATGCATTGAAGACCTGTCAATGTTGTTGTTATCCATATTATGAATTTTGTTAGTATCAATCCTCCAAGTAGCAATAATGTGTTCCTCTTCCTTGGGATATAATATATTTTTTGGAGGCCTAAACCTTTCATGTTATCCTTGACATCAATGACAATTTCATTAAAAAAAATTGTACAAACTTGTCTTCTATTCCTTAAGATAACATCATTTCTTGCTTTCCACAATCTCCATTTGGTATGAGGAATAACCAAATTTCATAATCTCCTTATCATGCAATGTTTATATGGCAGATCACATTTCTCCCATGTCTACAAATAAGTACGAGGAAGAGTCCAATACAAATTGAATTTTGCAAAGATAAGACTCAAAACCTTGGAAGCATACTCATAGTGCAAGGAAATATGTTTGATGTCTTCAGCCTTATTTTTACACATGCAACATCTATTAAGCATAATAAAAAACCTTTCTAATAATATTTTTACAAGTGATAATTTTACCTTTTAGAACAAGCCACATGAAAAATTTGACTTTGGGGTTAATTTAGGCATCCAGAGTTTGTTCCACTTTATATCACTTTGAGGATCATCAAAAAAAGTATTGTATCCCAACTTGATATAATAATCCCCATCAAAAGAGTCCACCCATATGAGCTCATCTTTTTCTATCCTTTTGATTACTAGGAATGAGAGAAATTTTATTTTGTAGAGAAGATACCATAGGTTCCAGATTTTCCATTTCCACTTTGAGCTTCTTCCAATTCCTCTTATTTCCAATCAACTCAATGTAGTCTTTAACATTATCACAATAATTTTTAATTAGACAATATTTTATGGAGCCAAAATTATCACTCAATATGAAAATCAGTCTAGGCATCATGCCAAAAATTAATATCCTGCCCATTACCAAGTTTCCATTTATAACCCTTAACAAGAATATGCCTGATTTGAAGCAAGCTGTTCTAGAATATGGAACCATTAGGAAGTTATTGATAAAAAAAGGAATGAACTCTCATTTTTTTGAGATAAGTATTTTATCCTAATAAGATCAATCCAAGGTTTTTTTCCTTCATTAATCTCCAACCAATTTGGCAATTAGAGCAGTATTCAGTTTTATGATATCCTTTATCCCCAAACCCTGATCCCAAGCCATCAGATGCTATCACTCATGGATGGTTTCTTGAGTTATAACCAAACATTACTTACCCCAGAAGATCAACATAAAAATTCCTTCATCAATCCTTAGGGGACCCTTCTACTATCATGTCATGCCCTTTTCCCCTTAAAATCATCGATGCTACATATCAGCGGGATATGAATTATATATTTCATGACATTATGCATCACATATTAGAATATTGTGTTGATGATATTATTTCCAAATCCAAACCATCACGCTAAAACACCTTACAATCCTTAAGGTCATCTACAACCATCTCATCAAGTACTATGTTTTCCTTTAACCTAAGAAGTGTGTCTTTGTTGTTATCTTTGGTAATCTCCTTGGTTTTATTATTTATTTATGTTACATAAAAGTCAATCCTGCTAAAATTGAGGCCATTCTCAAAATTCCTCCACCTAATAACAATCATCAACTTCGTATTTTGTAATGCAAGTTGCAATATATTCGTCACTTTATTTCTCAGCTTTCCAGCCGCTAGCATCCATTTTCATCATATCCTAAAAAAGGATGTCTCCTTAAAATGGGATGATGAATGCCACAAAGCCTTTGACGTCTTAAAACAATACCTCCTCTAACCACCTATGATCATTTCCTCTAAGGATGACCAACCATTTTACCTTTACATTTCTACTACCGATCATTTGCTCAATGCCATGCTCTCTCATCGTGGGTGAGTGACACAGGGAATGGGAGGTTTATTATATAGGTTGTATGTTGTTAGAATACAAAAGTAGATATACTCACACTAAAAAAACTTTTTTTAGCCTTAGTTTTTTTCACCACTAACATTTTCCATTACCTACTCAACCACAAAACCTTTGTGGTCACCAATACTGACCCCCTTACATTACATGTAGGCTAAAACCTACCAACATCAATGTGATATACATTGGATCATGCTTCTTTCAGACTTAGATCTCAAATTCACCCATTAAAAATCTATCAAAGGACAAAAATTTGAAGACCAACTTGCAGAGGCACCTCTCTCCGTAAATTAATTCTCTAAATTTGATTTCCATGATGAATCCATCGCTACCCTCTCTTTGGATGATATTGTTTACCAGATAACCTTATTCTTCGAAGGTTCCAAATGTCAGCATGGGGGTGGTGCCAAATTTATCATCATTCCTCTTAATGGTGAGCCTATGCCATTATCTTTCAAACTATATTTTGATTGTACTAACAATATCACCGAATATGAAGCACTCGTGTTAGGTATTCAAACCGCCATAGCCTTAGACATTAAATCAATTAATATCTTTGGTGACTCTTAACTAGTTGTGAACCAAATTAATGGTATATATCAGTGTCATAACGAGATACTTCAAAAGTATAAACATCATGTTGACATACTTTTGACTACCTTTGACTGTTATGAACTTTAAACCCACCCCACGATCCACTAATAAATTTATGGATACCATGGCTTGTCTTGCCTCTCAAATCCCCGCTTTTCCCTCCAACTCGAAAATATTTTCACATTACAAAGGTTGTAATCACCATCTAATCTATTTCGAGACATCAACCTTGTAGCAACCATTAAAACTGACCTAAGTGACATTTATTATAAATAGTTTGTTGACTACCTTTCCCTTTCCATTCTGCCTCCAGATCTTACTCACAATTGACAATGAGCCTTTCTCAAAAGTGTCTCTCACTATGTCATCATGGGTGGTCCTCTTTATAAATTTGTTTTTGATGTTATCCCTCTTACAATATCTTATGATTTTTGAAATTCCCTACACCATCAAGGAAGTTAATGATGAAATTTGTGGGGGTCACTTTAGTGGTTTAGCTATCGATAAATGCATTCTTTACCTGGGCTATTACTAGAAAACCCTAAACATGCGATTGTTATGACTGTGTCAAGCATTATGTGAAGTGTCAGAAACATGCTAATATTCATCACACCCCTATTCATTCCTTACAGGTCGCATGAGACCTTTGGCCTTTCTCTCAATGGGGTTTGGATCTTTTTGGAGAGATCAATCCTCATTCTTCTCAACATCATCAATGGATTATTAACACTACTGAATATTACGCTAAGTGGGTGAAATCCACACCTCTTATTTATAACAAAAGATGAGAGAATATTTGGATTGATCAGCCATCACATTATTTTCTGCTTTGGTGTCCCTCACCACCTCATCACTGATAACGGAAAATAATTCAAAACCAAAGCCCTATGGAAAACTCTGTGATGCCTTCGACATAAAACTCAGTTTTTCTTCACCTTATCATCCTCAAAAAAATGGTCAGGATGAATCAACCAACAAAACATTAAACAAAATTCTTATGAAATTGGGTTGACGATATTGGAAAGGATTGGTACACGCAAATTCCTTTTTCCTTATGGGCTTATCGCACTAGAATTCATAACCTCAACTACTGCCACACAACAACACCTTTTTCTTTTGTCTATGGTACAGAGAATGCCCTACCTCTCAAAGTAAAAATTCCATCTCTTCATATCTCACTCAAAAGATATGCTTAATGGTGATGACTTTTCACCAGGATCATTTGGCATAGCTTGAGTTATTAGACGAGCACCCATCAAAATGCTCTTTATCACCTCTAAATCTACCAAAAATGTATCAAATGTTGCCTACAATAAATGTTTCCAAGAACAAGCCTTCTAGGTCGATGACCTCATCCATAGGGAAAATAAACATATACCAAAACTTGAGAAAAGTAAACAGTGAAACTTTCTCTCTTAATTGTCTTGGACCCTATATCATTACTCATACCTATGGATCAGGTGTTTATCATTTTTCTTCACTCAAAGGTAAATCCAAACCTGATCCCCTCAATGTCATGCATCTTTGACCATTATATTGTTGAATCAAGTCCTAAATCATCTTATGTCTATTAAGAACTTGTCCCTTGAGCACCATTACTATTCCACTTACCTATTTTAAGGATCAATGACTAAACAAGACTCATGTGATTATGTGTCACATTTCAGCCTTATCTTAAATATGAGCACCATGACTCTACTCATGGTATGATTTTCATGGATAATTTTCATCCTTTTAAGGATGGAATCCCATGGTCGTTCATCACTTAAAAAATTTCTTTCATAGCTAACCCCTGTGTGCTATTGTTTTGGTCTTCATAAAATAAGCCTATACTTCTCTATAGTCTTGTCCATGACCTAAAAGTCCAAAAAAAAAATTCAAAAGCAAAATACAGGATTTTAAAATTTAAAACTCCTTGAGTCAAACTTCTCAAAAAAAGATGACTCCCCTCAACAAGGGACATCTATAGTTCTATCTTTTTGCTATAAATAGACTACTCCCTCGAAGAACAACTATACAAAGCTAGCCATACTATACATAGTCTATCACCAATAGAGGGACTATTCTTGCAAAAATAAAATATAATAAAAATATTCTAAAGTTTCCTGCATTAATTAGCTTCACGAAGACCTCAAGGAGATACTCTACTCATCCCACATATACTTCCCGCATCGATAAGTCTATAAAAAAAAAAAAGAAAAAAGAAAAAGATGACTTTTTTGTCATGGAATTTCCTATTTTGATCTTGGGTCTCTTTTCAAAGAGGCATGTTGTTTCACACTAGGTTACACTAAACCAACTTATTTCACCTCACCTTCTTTCCTTTCTAATTTTATTCATACTCAAGGGATGTCCCTGGCATATGTGAAATTTCATGATCATGTGACCCTTCTTCACCCTTAGAACAGTCAATCATGCAACGCCTTTAGGGGTTTTATGTTCATACATCATCTTTGGTATGATAGACCTCATAATGGTTCTTATCAATTAGGTGGATCTTTTGTCTCCTCTTACCATTCACCTTTTTTCTTATTTATTTTATTCTCCTATACAAGACTAGACCTTCAACACCTACATTTTAGGAATTCCTAAATCATCTAAAACTCAACCATTCCTAAATGACCTAAACTCAACCATGCCATAAATGACCTAGAATCATCCATGCCTAAATGACCTAGAATCAATCATGCCTAAAACCTACCAACCCCATACCTCTACCTCATCATATTCTTCCCTAGCTTATGGGAGAACTACATCATCCTAAGGCCCCCTTTTCATCGGGGCTATGTAGGTAACACTTAGAGAGCATGGGGCCCTTGAAGGTTAGCTCGCCACTCTTTCCCCTAAACAATTTTACCCTTTTAATATTCTAGTTATTTTCCATTTTTAAAAAAATTGGGAAATTAAACAATCATAAAAAATATACATACCTACCATTTATATAACATCAACCATATTATACATCAATCCTTTCACATTTCCATGATATCAAACATTTGGAAATTTACACCACAACATACATATACATCATTATTTATTTTCCATATTACCAATAACTTGGAAATTAAATCAAACACAAAAACATGACCAAATCATGCCTAAATCATTCCCAACCCTATTTTTACCTACGTTTAACCTTCCCACACCTCATTTCCTTCATTTTTTTACCCACAATTTCACAAATTAAAATTACACCCAAAATTTAAACAAAATTGATTTCTAAAAACTATTTTCAACCAAATGAAGGATTCATATTGTCTCCTACCTCTATTGGATGTCATCTCCATGGTGGAACATTTAGCCACTGTGCTGGTGGTCCACCTGATCCCCTCTCTCATTTGCGCCATGCCCAAAATCAACTCCTCACCTCACAACCAATTGAATCAATCAATTCGATCTCCCCCCCCCCCCCCCCCCATGGACCCCCTAATCAAATTCCAATCACCTGCTATGTGGCTTATAAAATCATCTTGATGCCTTGTAATATCATTTTCTACTCCTAAACTTCTCCTATATCATTTTATAAAAGTGGAAAGGTCCACATGAAATCCATAAAAAGTATAATTTTTACTTGTTTAACCTCAAATCAACATAACTGACATCGTTCATGTCGATCCCTAGCCAACTGACTTCAGTTACACTATAACCAACATTGGTCACTTGACATAACCATTTGACCCACCCCATGCCCATTCTGCCTAAAACTATTGTTGATCCAACAACATTTGACCTTACCAACACCTATTACACCATACATGTAAACCTACATTACCTATACATTTCCTTAACTATGTTTAGGGACATGTTATTTACCTATACCTCGGCCTTAAATGTGCCCTAACCTACATACCCTAACCTGAATCACCTTTTGTGACATTTAAATTTGTGTACTCGCTATACCTTACGATGTTGTTACCCATGTTGTTTAGCCTAATGACCTTACCTTTCCTAGTGACGTAATTTTTATCCCGACCATACCTTTGATTCCATGGAACAAAACCTATTAGTTGTTCCTACATTGGACCTCATTTTTCTTCATAACCATATCCTATACCTTGGGTACCTAAATCACTTCAACATTTTTTGGATAAACCTATCACCCTTTTAAAAGTGTAGAATTTGTAAGCTCTTCCTCCTAGTACCATATCGTAATCTATACATTTGTGTGCATTCAGTTTCCATTACCCAAAATGACCATACCCTTACCTATTGACCCGCAATTTCATTAATCACCTATTTATCAAACCACTCCCCGCCTACTTTTCAAACCTCATCTGTTTGTGGTTTGAGGGGGGTCACCTTCATCCCTACTTGGGGAAACCTAAGCTCCACTTATACCTAGGAAATATACTCCCTATTTTTATTAGCATCACTTACCAATACAAGTTATGCGACAAAAGAGGAAAATGTAGACACCAAATTTGGGTCACACTCCCCTTGGTCATCTTCAATCAATTAACATAATATATTTAATTAATCATGACCCCTTAATCCTATACTAATATTCATCCTCACATTATTAATTAATTTAATTATTTTAGTTAAGTTAATTTCACCCTCACACCTCCACCTCATTGTTACACCTAACCCAAGATCCATTCCACGGTAATTTAACTCATAATGACCGAGTCATCACTCATAGTGTTGAGTCACCACTTAACCTACCTGACTAAGAATTATTCCTAAACCTAATTGGACTTATTATATGGCCTTTGTTCCTTATCTCATGTGAACTCCACTTCCCTAAGTGGACTTAATCAAAATCACATCAAAAATAGTAAAGATATTCCTATTTTTGGTAAACCTAGACTTTCCCACCTTAAGCGACACCGGTTATCCCTCAACCAACGCTGGTCACCTAACTACTATAAATTATCTTATATACACTTTCACAACTCTTTACACAGGTTGGTAATTCAGTTATTAGAGCATGACTACATTCAAAAGGGAATCTTCATGCCCTCTTGCATCCAAGCGATGAACACACACAACCACAGTTCAAGACAAGTAGCCGTTTTCCCTTCCAGATCATTGGAATACTCATAGGAGCACATAGGCCATATTGCCATGGCACTAGACTCAAGCACTTCTTCTCTAATTAACCATCAACCATTCCAACTCCAAAAATATGCAATACATCAAGTAAGTATTGTGATTCTAGTCATTAGGATTATTCCTTTTGTAGATCTTTTTCTCCTTTTAGTAGTTTATTTCCTCTGTTGCCTGTATATCACATTCTTCCCACCAACCCATTATTCAACCATCATAATATTTTTCATCATTCCAAACCTCTTCCTCAGTATCCCCAAGTCTTCTCAGCCATATTACGACCCAAACCATAATACCCTCTCTCTCTGTGTAATCACAGAGAGCATAAAAACCTCTTTTTAATAATTTACTATCAAATTTCCCCCACCAAATCTAGTCACCTTAACCATTATTGCTCTCCCCTCTCTACCGGTGTCGGTCACAAGACTAATATAATTCATTTTGTTTCATGTTAACCTCCACCAAACTACCTCTAACATCACCTAAACTCCACCCAGACCTTACCAGATACCTTTATGACCTTACCTAATACCCCTGTGACCTATCCTAACTAGAAACATACCTTACCTGATGCTAGATTAGTTTATATTTTAATAATTTTCTTAATCTAGTTTGTTGATAATGTTTTGAGATAAGTAAATCAAAGTGTTAGCAATATGACCTTTATTTCTCATATTTACTTTCATTAATTTGATAGAAAACAATGGATTGATAGCCATCTAGGAAATATCACACTTCCTAAAACTAGCAATCGCTAAACATTCCACTATCATTTTCTATTTAATATCATTTTTTGGTCTTGCTTTGTATCTATAGGTAGTCCTTACTAGACAAAAATAAGTTCTCTATGATCAACTTGGATAAAGTCAGCAACGCGCACATCCAACCTTCAACCTATATATCATAGGTATTCCTCCTTGACCATTACCTTATCTATTTTATCACACAAATTATTCGGTGACCATGGAAAAATTTTGGTATGAAAAAAATGAAATTCTACTGAAAACAACAACAAAAAAGTAGCAAATAAACTTGTTGCTAATGTGCGAAATAAATTTGTCAAGAACAATAATAATGGACAAAAGACCTATGGGAGTGAGAATGATAAATTTAAGGCTGGAAATAAATTTGAGTCTAGGAAGGGACCTATAGGAGGATTTTACAATTGTAGAAAATATCATTATGTAAATCTATGTACTTTGAAGAAAGATGACTACAGTCAGCAGCATAAGATGCATGCTGCAGTAGCTGACAAAAAGGTTGAAAAGAAAGCCACACCCATAGAAGTTCCAAGTAAGTTATTTGGTATACCTTTGACTATAATTTTTGATACTAGAGCTACTAAATGTTTCATTTCTACTAAATTAGCATCGAAATTAAAAATAAAATCTAGAAAAATGGATAAATCATGGGCTGTACATTATGGGAATAATGTTGTTTTCACAGTTAGTATGTGTCTTTTTGCAGCAGTCCTTGACTTGCCTAGTTTTTCCACTAAAGTTGACCTTTATGTTGCTCCTTTGGGGTCTTATGATGTAATTATAGGTGTTAACTTGCTAGCTGATCATAAATCAAAGGTTGACTGGTTTGAGAAACATATTAGTTGTTTGGATGACCTACAAAAAACAACAAACATTTGGGGAATAAAATGTGAGATTTTAGTTAGGAAATTGTCAGCTATGCAACTTAAAAAGGCCAAAAACAAATATTACACTTTTTATGTAGTAAATATTTCTGAAACAATTGATGAAAGTGGTGACTTCATGGAAACGTACCTATTGTTAAGAAATTTTAGTGATGTGTTTCCAGAAGAGTTACCCGGTCTTCCACCCAAACGAGAGTTTGACTTCACGATTGAGATAAAACTGGGAACCGAACCTATTTCTAAGGCACCATATAGAATTACTACCATTGAATTAGTGGAGCTTAAGGCATAGTTGCAATAAATTTTGTCCAAAGGTTTGATAAGATGGAGTGTCTCACCTTGGGGAGCATCGGTAATTTTTGTGACAAAGAAAGATGGAACACTTAGATTGTGCATTGATTATAGGATGTTAAACAAAGTAAAAATTAAGAACAGATATCCACTTCCTAGAATTGATGATCTATTTGATCAGATGCATGGAGCATCAGTGTATTCTAAAATAGATCTTTGATCTAGATATCACCAATTAAGAATAAAGGATAAAGATATTCATAAAACAACTTTTAGAACAAGGTATGGACATTATGAATTCATAGTTTTACCATTTGGATTAACGAATGCACCTACAACTTTTATGAATTTATTGAATAACATTTTTCAAGAATAATTGGAAATTTTTGTGCTTGTATTCTTGGACGATATTCTCATATACTCTAAAAGCATCAATGAGCATCTTGAGAATTTGAAGATAGTTTTGGAAATATTGAGAAAGAGAAGGTTATATGGGAATTTTTCTAAATGTTTCTTCTACAAGACAGAAATGCACTATTTGGGTCATGTCATAAGCAAGGATAAAATAACAGTAGATCCTTCAAAAATTGTTGCAATAACTGAGTTTCTTTCACCTAAGAATGTACATGAAGTTAGAAGCTTTATGAGTCTTGTTGGTTACTATAGGAAGTTTGTTAAAGACTTTTCTAAGGTTTCTGCACAAATAACTTTGTTATAGAAGAAAGATAAGAAATTTGTGTGGAATGAGAAATGCTAATATGAATTTAAGACTCTAAAGGAATAGTTAACATCAACACCTATCCTAGTTGTACCTGATCCTAATGGATACTTCACTGTAGTGACAGATGTATCCGGTGAGGGTCTTGGAGGTATTTTACTACAAAATGATCATGTTATGACTTATGAAAGTAGAAAAATCAAGTTACATGAAATGAATTATGCTCCACATGACCTAGAGCTTGTTGTCATTGTTCATGCACTTTAGGTATGGAGGCATTATCTCCTTGGTAGACCTTTTGAACTAAAACTTGATCATCTTGGGTTGAATTATATTTTAACTCAGCCAAATCTAAATGCAAGACAATGAAGATGGTTATAATTTCTATCTCAGTATGATTTTGACATAAGTTATATTAAAGGAAAAGGAAATAGAGTTCCAGATGCTCTAATTCGTAGGAAGCACATTTCTACTCTTATAATGCTGAGAACTTGTTTAAAGATGAAGTAAAAAGTGTCAGGGAATCTGATTCTTATTATCAGCAAGAGAAAACAACACTTGCTGCAGAACCAAATGATGTGAGGTATAAAGGTTTTCACTTTGACAACAAAGGAATCTTGAGGTTTGAAAATAGAGTATACATACCTTTGTTAAATGAATTAAGAAAGAAATTGTTAGCTGAATTTCATAATTCACCTTTTTCTGGACACCCTGGCATTAAAAAAATGCTTTCTAATATAAAACAACAATATTTCATGAAATAGATGAAAAAGGATGTGATTGATTTTATGACACACTGCTTAGAATGTCAACATGTTAAATCTGAACATATGCATCCAGCAAGTTTACTGTACCCTCATAAAATACTGCAATATAAATGGAAAGTAATAAGCATGGATTTTGTATAAGGGTTTGCTATGTCAAGAAATAAACATGATGTTATTCTAGTTGTTATTGACAAACTAACCAAAGTAACACATTTTTATTGTTGGTAACCGTAAGGATGAGGCACTTGTTTTAACAAAAATATTTATGCATGAAATTTTTAGATTATATGGAGTACTTGAATTGATCATATCTAATAGAGACCCAAGAAAGACATCTAAATTTTGCAAACACTTAATGCAGCCCTAGGGACTAAACTGAATTTTAGTTCTGCATACCATCTAGAAATAGATGGATAGACTAAAAGAGTTAATCAAGTTTTAGAGGATATGTTATGAATGTATTGTATGGGTCAGCAGTATAAATGGGAAGAGTACTTTCCATTAGTTGAGTTTTCTTATAATAACACGTATCACGCCTCTTTAAAAATGGCCCCTTTTGAAGCATTATACAAAAGGAAATGTAGAAATCATGTTAGTTGGGATAGTTTTATCCTGTAAAATTGACAAGGGAAATTTTGCAGGTAACCTTACCAAACTTTTATTATGTTTCCTTGTAGAGGTCCCTCAACATTTGGAATGTTGTAAAATTCCTTTTCGAAAAATCTGGTTTCTCGAACTTGGTCATTTTGGTCCTTCTTAGGCATTGGGCGCAGATTTTGTTCCATGCAACACAAAGCTTATTTACGCCCCCTTTTATTCCTTTGGCGCACCCTTTGGAGTGTTACAACACAACAATTGTTGTGCCTCCCCATGATGTGCCTTTCTTGCCTGTGCCAAGGTGCATGCGCCTTCCTGTCGACAATAAAAATGTTGTGCCATATTTTGGTACACTAAGGCACTCAGAATCTAATTTCGATAGTCCTAAATTTGTGCTTAAGGCACAGATAATTTCATGTTGACAAAAACATATCTGCGGTGCCACTGGGTGCAAAGTTTTCCATGTCGACACGTGTTTTAGTGCACCCCTTTAAAAAGTGGTTGGCACATTTATTACACTTTTTGATATATATAGGTGCAATCTGCCCTAATCATTTTCACGATTCAAAAACACGTGAGAACTTTATTCCTCTACACCTGTCAGCTTGCGTCCGTCATCCTCGTGTGTCACCTTCGTGGACCCCACTTCGTTTCTCTCATTTTATATATTCCCAGGTAAGTGGTCCTTGCTTCTCTTGTGTTTTTGTTTTTGTTGGTTGTTTGTGAAGTATGGTGAAATGAATATGAGGAAACCATGAACCCCTCCTTCCCATTTTGCACAAATCTTCCCTCCCAAGCCGTTTTTACCCTCATTCCAGATCTGCTGGCTAAGAGGGCTCTGTCTCAAAAATTAATCCTAGACCTCTTTGTTGTGTACCCCTCGCTGTCGGATCAATGTCGATAAAAACTGAAAAATCACAAAATCAAGAACTCAAGAGGCAAGGAACCTGAAAAAGGGTTATCTTTTCCACCCACAGATTTTCCTTTGGCGCAAATGCCATTCTTGTTACAAACAAAATAGAGTCATGCCAATGGCGCACTGACCCTGATTGCAGCATGCGCCTTTCTTGCACCATGCAACAAACAAGAAAAAACCTACCTCATATAAAGGCACAGGTGCACAATCTCGCTTGCAACAACAAATCATTTTATGCGATCTTTTCCTATGCACCGTGCCAAAGGCCCCCTTTGTGCACATAAAGTTAGTGCCACACACGCATTAATCCTGCGCCCCTTGGCACACCAGACATTCCATGTTACATGTTACATACCTGCGCCATTGGTGCATCCTTCTCCCATGCAACACCAGACTTATTTACGCACCCAGTATAAAAGACCTCATATAGAATGGCACAAGCGTACACCCCTGTCTACAACAACAATGATGTTATATGCAAAATTCCTGCGCCCTGTGCCCTTTAGTGCACTGATTTCTTCCTTACAACACTCTGCTTTAGTGCACCATATTTTTAACCTTGTAGCCTACAAATTTCCTTATGCTCCTTGCGCTCTAGAGGATTATAAATTGCTAACTCCTCATTCTGTAAAGCTTTAATGGAAGATCTAACAGCTAACATAGCTCTTCTGTATTGGACTTTCGCTCCTTCTTCTTGTAGATCAACAACTGAACTCATATCCACATATTTCTACATCAAGCAAAAGGCCAACTAAGTCAAAGGGTAAGGCTAAGCTCACAGATGAAGAGATGAAAATACAAATATCAAAGGGTCAAAATGCCTGAGTCCCAAGCAAAATGTGACCTAGACATCAGAGATTCCGAACTTGGCCACATCAACATGGAAGATTTTTGGGCCAAGACCAGGAGGGTCACAGGAAGTCCTTAGATGGACAAGTTGATGAGGAAGTGGTTTGCATTTTGCTAGGGGAATCCCCGCCAGTGTAGTAAATAACGAGTTTATGATGGTGGTGGCCCGCTGTTATAACAAAGACATAAGGTGTGTCAAAAATGAAAAGGGCAAGGTCATAATCAACCTCACTAGCCCGGCACTTCTGAGATCATGCTAGGTATTCCCCACCACCGGCATTTTGTGGCTGTAAGCCCAAGAAGAATACACTCAAGGCGTGGGAGGAAAATGAAGACAAGTGCATGCAGCTGATGAATGAAGGTGTATTTGAAGAATAAGAAGGTGATAACCAAGTGGCCACAGGTTATTCACCGTAGTAGACTTCTCTGAGGAACTGAGTGATACCATCACATTCACTAAGAAGATTTTTTTGGGATTTCTGATGCCCATTACTTTCACAAATGGATGCTCAGGTACCTAGAAACCATGAATAAGAACATGTGCCTGATCAGCACTTTTACTGGGAAGAGATCATAAGCAACACCATCTCTGAGCAGCTCCAACAACTCACCACAACAGGAAGGTTCTACATGAACTCCTACATAGTCTACGATACAGCCCTCAGAGAGGGATAATCCAGCACTAAGCCAATGCAGGGCTTTGGCCTCAGGTGGAAAATATACGAATACTACCTAGAGTTTGAAGCTAGAGAACAACATCTCATATGTTTACCAAGATTAATGATGCTTTCTTCTATAGCATCATCTTCCTTTTGAGGCCAAATATGACTCATGTTCGGATGACCAAGAGCATATTCACAGCAACTGAGAAGCGGGGGATATTATTTACCCAATTCCCCACCTTCACCTACCTCAGAGCAGCTAACTTCTTGGGGGATCCCACCAAATTGCCAAGGGTATACTGGCCCTAAGTTGATCCTGTTGGAGCTATCCAGGCAACTCATAACATATCATTATAAGTGCCTAAAAAGAAAGAAGGGTGAAACTCCTTTCCCCCTCACAGTGGGCAGGTACACTTGCACTTGCTCACACCAAAGCCTCGGGAAATGTTTGCAGAACTGGAACTGCTCAATCTAAAGCGTAATTTCCTAACAAGGCCAACCTTTGATCCAAGAAATTGCCTTCCAAAGGAAAAACTCAATCTGATTCATGTTCCATAGATCGAGGACATCTACATCGACCTGTATCATGAGGTCGAATTTAAAAGAAAGGATCACTCTCTACCTAGCCCTAGACAGAGATTATTCAATATGGCGTGGCCATTATTCTAAAAGGTTATCAAATAACTGATCAATAAGTTTGATCACGTGTATCTAGACATGGATGGGGATAGGTGGCTGTTTGCCGAAATAAATAGAACAAAGGCACCTCAGGACCATTAAGGTCAGGGTCAAGGAAACATTGTAGCGAGACAGAGCATTGGTACAGAATGAATGGCCTTATCTACCTCGGAGTAGATTTCACCATGTCCCCTTTGGGAAATGCACCTGTCAGGCCGAAAGTATCTGCCAAAGGGAAAAGGCAAGGATAAAGAGGGAGAATCGAGCTCCACTCAAGAAGAATCTCCTTAGATTCCTTCCTCTGCCACTGCACAAGAACAGGTTGTGACTCCTGGATATCTCTAGAGAAAGAAGCGGCAAAAAGGTGTTCTGACATGGGAACATCCATTCAGGATGTCGCCACTGCTACAACTACTGGAGGTCCCTTCTATCCCCTTCTTCCTCTCCTCCTTCCCCTCCTCACGTGACTCAAGCGACCATTACTTTTAGTCGTATCCTCTCCCCCATCTTCTAATGTTCCCCCTTCCTCTTCCTCCATTTTCTTTTCCCTCGTGCAAAGCTCTCCCCCACCATTTTTTCTCTCATCTCTCAGCTCCCTTCCACTCCCATGACTACCTCCCCTGCAGTGTCTCTTCATCCCATGAGCACTTTCTTGGCCTCTCTCTCGATGCTGCCACCAAGTGTCTCAACCCAATTCCCCTCATCCACTATAGCTTCTCCCTCTTCCACCTCTGGTCCCACTCCCTTAAGCCCAAAATGGATCTCTAAGCACCTGAGCCAATATAAGAGAAAAGTACCTATTGTACCTATGGACTTCTCCGTCATCCTAGAAAAAAGGGTGCTAAGAAGCAAAAAATCCGATAACCCGCTTCTCTCAGAGTGCATCGGGTGAAAGAGAAATGGATATTGCATGTATCCCAATCCCTCAAAAGATAAAAAGGATCTATCCCCTACAGATTATACAGTGATGCAGGTCACAATGGGAACATCATCTAAGAGCCTTCAAGGAGAGGCCCCTATCTACGGTAGATGCCCTTTACAAGAAACTTCAAGAAGCAAAGGAAGAGAAGATGTTGTTAAAAGAACAGAATAAGCATCTTCTCCACGCCCTGTAGAAAATGGGTAGTGCACCTCCTACAACTACCACTGAAAACTCCTGATGTCCTAATCTCAGGATAAGATAAATGAATATGCCAAGATTGGTGAACAAGGCATGGCAGTATCCACGTGGAGAGACCAGATCCTCAAAGACAGCGAGGAAGTAATTGTCAAGTTCACCGAGTTATATCAGAAACATTGGTCGGGTGAACAAGGTACTCCAGGTGATTACAAGACCTATCTCCTAAGAGTTGGACCATGTTAGGTTGCAACATGAGACATTCTAGAAGATGCTCCACTACTTAGTTGATGATTTAGTAAAATTTGGCGTCTTTCGATCACCCCAGGGTACCCAACAAAATCCTTGCTGCTTTGGACTATCGGGTCGATCAGATGGAATTTTTCGTGGAAAAGATAGATAAGGTCAAGGAGGAAGCCCTGGATGTAATGCATCAAATGGAGAGAAAATTTTCCTAAGGATGTTTTCGGGCTTGCTCACTCCTTCATTCACCTTGAGGAAGGAAGATGAAACTATTTGAATCTTCAAGGAGATCATCTCTCAAGGGCTAGGGCTAGAAGTCACTTTCGACACTGAATCCATCAATAACCTACTGGTCTACCACGATTTTTTGGGGTACCTAATGGAGGCAGGTAATGAATATTTCAATCTCCTTGAAAAACTCATAGACAAATGCAGGAGACTTGCGAGGTCATCGGTGATCATATCAAGGGTCCTACCTAGGATCAACTTGTAGTCGATGGTCAGTAAATTCATGGAATACCAGGCCTAATACCACATTGTCTCTCCTGAGCAGACAGCAAGATACTCCCTTTCCAGCCACGAGATGATGACGATGAAAAGCTTTCTTCCTCTTGGATTTCATTTTGTAAATATCTAAAAGTATGTTGGTGCATAAACGATGACATCATCCATGTTGCACCATGGGATGTTGTCATCCGCCAAGTTACCTAAAGTTAACAGTTGAATTTTAGATATTCTTGTAGATATTTTGTAATTAGTTGTTAGTTTCTTTTTGCCTTCTCTCTTCTCCTTCTTTTATATATACTTGGATACTTGTTGTATTCAGGTGGTGGAAACTTTTTAGATGAAAAATAGAAGTGAGGAGAAAAGGCTTTGTACTTTTTGTAACAGAAGAAAAATATGAATACAAATATTGAGACTTTGTGCTGAATACCTCTGTGTCATGGGCATCATGATATTTCTTATGTTAGATTTGTATGTTTACTCTGTTGAATTTACTTCTACTTTTTTGTCGTTTGTTCATCATTATTTCTTTTTTCGTCTATGCAAGTAGGTTTGGCTCCATTTATTACCAACCCCAAAAACATAGACCTTCGGATCTTTCTACTTTGGAAATCTATTCTTTTCTCCCTTCGGATCTATCTTATCTTCATCTTTCCCTTCTTTCCTTTCTTCTTATAGTCATGGAAATACCCCAATTAGGATAAGATCCCAGACCCCTAAAGGCGGAATATTGTGAGACTTGCATAGGTTCCTGCTGGTGGAATAACAATAAACCAGTTTCGCTTTGCTGACTCAAAGAAGGGCTATGTCCTTGCACACTATTGGCTCTGTCTATCCATAGATCTGCCCAAGCGACAGATTTTCAGACCAACAGTTTTTGGTGACTCTACTGGGGAATCAAACAGATCTATGGTTTTGGTATTCTAGAAAATCCAGTAAAAATAAAAAAAATCACTACCTGTTTGTAAATTTTAACTTTTTGCTTCAAAATCTGAAATTTTTGCAAAAGTGATCCAAACTGAAAATTTTCTTCAGAGATCCATAGATCTGGACTAGTTAGAGATCTTTAGTTCGCTGAGTTTTTATAAAAAACCCATATTTTTTTCCGTTGATCTGAGTTTTTTACTATTTTACAAAAAATTCAAACTGTTGTCAAAAGTCAACTCCAAGATTCGAAAATCAGTTTGCTAAGTTTTTACCATCATTTTATCCTCGTTGATCTTTGTCATTAAACCACAATCAGTTTTTAAAAAGAGGGATAAAATTAAATATCTAGAATAGGTACATGCTGCTGATTTTTGTCAGATAAAATCAGAAAATCAGCAAGTACAAATAAAAAAGAGTTTCTTTAGATCTGCTCCAAAATTATTGTAGATCTAGAAGGGTACATTGGCGGGTGAACCATTTACTCATAGTAAGAAAGCTCATGGAGAAGTCGATCCTACTTTCGATCTGCTTCAAAGGCACAACTTCAGTGTTACACTTGCAGCATGCTTCTCGTTGCTAAGTTCAGCTAATCGGTCAACCAGAAGTGTCTCGCCTCCATGAAGGTATCATTCTTTCACAAGGTGCATCCACATCTCTTTGTAGTGCTTTGTTGCTCAGTGGAACTGTCCTCCCTATCTCGCATCCTTTTTCCAGCCTGTTCAAATAGTAGTACCATGGGGAAATTCTATGGGCCCTCTCGCTTTGCCACACCCTGTCCACCTGTCGCGCTCCCTCATGGAAACCAGAAAGAATTTTCCCAAATTTGATGGGAGCAGAAACCAAAGCACAGATTCACACATATCTGCATTCATCATGTCATGTAGTATCCTGGATGTGACCCATGAGGATGTGTCAGTTTGCCTCTTCCTAGAAACCTTGTAAGGACCCGCAGTAGAATGGGTTTCAGCATTTGCTCGGCCAGATCTATCACTAGTTGGGCCACCTTACGGACTGCATTTGAGGAAAGGTATAATCCTTCAGAGGACACGTTCGCATTACTGTCCAAGATCACCCACCTGAAGAAGGAGGTCAGTGAAACCATGCACGATTTCATCACCTGTTTCAATTCACTAATCAATCATGTTCTACCTACCATGTTGTCAATGCCAGAAAATTAGAAGTGTTTTCTTCGTAAATGCCATGAGCTCAAAAGTAAGTTTTTTACTCTTGCAAGAGCAAGTCACTACCCTAGTCTCGCCCAAGCTGCTACCATTCGGATTGAAGATAAATTACTAATATCTGGTGAATTAAAGTGAGAGCCATCCAAATGAAAAGTTTCAACTCTTTCTCAAGCCACTTCATCAGATCTGGCATTCTAGAAGATGGCGAATGACTTACTAGCGTTAAAGAAGTAGTTAGCTCAAGCTTCTCCTAGCACTTTGTACCGGGATATCCCATGGAGGAATTTCACTTCTAACAACATCCCACAAAGGCCACGTTTACCTGCAACCACTCCATAGTTGGCACTTGAGGCCCCTTCAGTCAATGCCTTTAGCCGAAATCGAAGAAGAGGAGAAAAATTATGAAGAACCTTCATCGTACCAGGTGAAGGTGATCAAGATGTCAATGAACCGACTGGTGACTCTACTAATCGGGTATATGGAATTTGATGAGGAGGGATCTAATGAAGAAGAGGGTACCCAAGGATATGTGAGTAGACATTCATATGCTATTTTCACCCGCTCGCAAGGAAAAGAAGTAGAAGTTGCTGCCAGGATGCAAAAAGAGAAGGCCGTGTCAAACGTGCCTCCAACCATCGCTAAAAGAGGTAGTCCCCTTCCTTCTCAACCTATTATTAAGTCTTTTTTGAAGAAATATTTTTCCCCTATCTCCCTTCCGAATCAGCCCTCATCCTAATCCTATCAAGACTAGTAATCCTACCCCACCATCGTGAAACGAGGGACTCATTCCTTCATCAACGCAACCCTTGGCCACATTTGACATAATTGATCATGCTGAAAAAGACCAAAATCCAAATGTCTGAAGCCAAGTATCTTCAGTCAAACCCTGAAGTAGCTTGTAAGGTTGACCAAATACATTCAAAGCCAAGCTGTCATAACTTCCCAGGTCTCCCCATAAAGGAATTCTTTCTACTACCACCTACATCTCACATAAATGTTGCCTCGACTTCTGCATTAGGAAAAAATAGAACCTTTCTATCTCTCCCTCCTAATCAATGGTCACAATCTAAGAAACTGTATAATTGATTCTGGGGCTTTTGATAACATCATGCCAGCAAAGGTAACCCATGCTCTAGGCCTCACACTTACCAAGCCTTTCGGTAGATTTTACTCATTGGAAACTAAGTAGGTTCCATTGATCGGTCAGATCAAAGACGTGCGGTTCACATTTGCCAGCGTTCCTAGAGAAAAGAGTAAAGAAGACCGTCCTCGTTACCAATATTCCAGTGGCATATGGAATTCTACTAGGAAGGAGCTTTTACAGTGAAGGTGGAGGAGAGATTCATATGGACTGGTCTAAGGCTAGAATCCCTGTCAAATGTGTAATGCAAACATTGGAGCCGGAATCACAAAAGAAGTACTTGGTCACCAATTCTAACGATGAACCCCAAGCCCAAATTCTCTTCGAATCGTCAGGGATGGGGAATTATTTCTTCTCTACTAGAGTCTAATAAAATGAACATTCTCTTCTAAGAAGAGGGTCTTAACAAGATCTGGACGTTGTAGTTTGATGGCAGCTGTGTAACTAGCAGGATGCGGTGCCGAAGCTATGTTGATTTCCCCGGAGGAAGGAGATTATTCCTCTCTCTTTCAAGTTGTCATTTTTTGAACATAAATAATACTGCTGAGTATGAATCTTTACTACTTAGCATGCAAGCTGCACAAAGGATATGTGAATCAAGAAATCTGAAAGTGCAAGGTGATGTAGAGCTTGTAGTAAATCAAGTAAAAAGGATTATACCAAGTAAAAAATGAAAGACTCAGGCATTATCGCAACGCATGTTATGGGACAACATTGAAGAATTTGATGCTTTTTCAATAAAAGACATTCCAAGATCTCAAAATGACATGGACGATTCTTTAGCCATCTCATCATCCCTCATGCTCCCCCCACCCAAGGTTGAAAACAGACACATATACCATTGAGGTAGTTTTTCCGCCCAAGTGTGCCAGACAACTCTCAGCACTGGCAGGTATTCAATGACGACAATAAACTTATTGCCTTCCTGAGAAAAGGTAGAAAATTTCAGCATGAGCTTCATTTTGAAGGATCTAATTCTACATGCCGTGAATCTGTTACTGACCAAGATGGTGAATCAAAAAGGAAGTGACGGCATATGCTCATCTCAAAGGAAATAAAATTCCAAAAGGTTTGGTTTCTCTAGAACGTCTTATTCAACAGACACGATTGTTTTGTCAAGAAGAATAGGCAAGATAATCCTAACTCCTCTCTAGAGACTGAGCCGGTCAATCTAGGTACTGGTGGAACATCCACAGCTTATGAACATCGGAAAATGTTGTACACCTGAAGAAAAGTGAAAGTTTTTCAAATTGCTGAAGAAATACATGGATGTATTGGCATGGTCCTATGCTAATCTAAAGTATTTCAAGCCAAAGGACGTCTAACATGACATCCCATTGAAGGGAGATGTAAAACCATTTTTCTAGAATACAAAGGCACTATAATCCCAAGGTCTCGGGTACCATCTAAGTGGAAATACAGAAAATGCTAGACGCAAGGATCATTTTTCCTATCCATCACATAGTACCTAGGTCATGAACATTATGCTAGTACATGAAAAAATAATGGCGAAATATGCATTTGTGTAGATTTTCACAACCTGAGTCAGGCGTCCTTGAAAGGACAACTACCCGCTTCTCATAATGGATTAGGTTCTCCAGGTAGTAACTGGATCAAAAAATGTTGTCAATGCTTGAATGGTTTTTTGGGCTACAATCAGATTGAAGTCTCACCTGAAGACCAATTCAAAACATGGCATTCACTACCCCCTGGGGCACATTCACCTATAGCATAGGATGTCTTTTAGCCTGACCAATGCTGGCACCACCTTCCAGCGGGAAATGGACTTCATGTTCAAAGGTATGATGGGGAAGGTCATCAGTAGTTTATTTGGATGACTTAACTGTGTTCTCTAAATGAGCGAAGATGATCATTGTGATAATTTAGAGCAAGTATTGAATAGATGCCGAGAACACGAGATCTCCCTAAATTCAAAAAAGTTTGTTTTTGGGGTCACGGAAGGAAAGTTGCTAGGACACATGTGGTCAGAAAAGAAGGGACAAAGATAGATACTGAAAGGGTTAGGGATATTCAGAGCCTCACTTTACCCACAAGCAAAACTAGCATTCACTCCTTCTTTGAAAAGTGAATTTTCTCAGGCGCTTCGTTCCTGACTTTGCTAAAAAGACTCGCCACATATCAAAACATGATGAAAGGGTTGCAAAATTTTTGGTGGAGCGAAGAAGGAAAGGCGTCATTTGAGGATATAAAAACCTCCATTCGCTCACACACCAGCCCTGGTATGTCTCAATTTCTCTAAGGATTTTATCATGTATAGTTATGCATCTGAGCATACCGTATTGGCTATCTTAATGCAAAATAATTATGAGGATGTCGAATCCCCAATTCAAGTTCATGAGCTCTCCCCTCAAGCCTCATGAATTGAAGATGTCTCAGTTGGAAAAACATGGCCTTCACTATTGTCAAAGTAGTTAAGAACTTTAGGTATTATATTCTAAACTCTCATACAGTGGAGCTAGTCCCTGACACGATGAGTCAAGTCAATTTTAACTCAACAGGAGTTAGGAAGTTTGTGAGGGAATTAGATTGTAAAGGTCCAGGAGTAAGATCTAGATATAAAACCAACCAAGCTAGTAAAAGGCAAGGGCCTATGTCAGCTTATGGCTGGAAAACCAATATTCAAAAGACTTTAAGGAAAAGGATGATCGCGTCAATAAAACACTCAGGTCAGCTGGAGAAAGTTGATTCTCTACCCATGGTTATATTTGTCGCAACTAGCGATGATTGGTATTCTGATATCACTTTCTTTATCACTTATTATGAGTGCCCAGCTCATTTAACTTCAAAAGAGAAGTGTACTATAAAGCTCAGAGCAGCCAGGTATCCGTAATTTGGGATGACTGGTTTATACAAATGTAGAATAGATGGCATCTTCTTGCCATGTGTTGACAATCCACAGCAGATAAAGTCTACTCAAGATTTTTCATTATTTAGCCTATGTGGTGGTCATTTCTTCTCTTCCATAACAACACACAAGATCATCCTGAGCTAGGTACTATTGGCCAACGTTGTTTCAGGATACAGCCACCTGGGTAGTAAAAATGTGAGCTCTACCAATAATTTATTCAGCAAACCAAAATTGGTTGCTTTTCCCCTCAGGCCGGTCATTATTGATGAGCCATTCAGGCAGTAGGGAATCAAATTTATCAGAGCTCTCAATACCCTAATCGAGTGTCTAGACATAGTTATGTTCTAATAGGCAACAGATTACTTCACTAAATGGGTGGAGGCCATATCTGTCAAACATGCCACTTCTGAGGTTGTTTGCAGTTTCATCAAAGAGAATATCATTGTAAGGTTTGGCGTTCCAAAAAAAATCATTGTTGATAACGCTTCTAAATTCTCCTCATCAGGAAGTTATTGGTTTCTGCTACGAATACGGGATAACCTTGGTTCACGCCTCGGATTATTACCCTCAAGGGAAATGGTCAGGCAGAATCTAGTGATAACAACTTAGTAACTATCATACGAAAGCTAGTTGATGAGAATCAGCGGACGTTGCACAAGTCATTGTATGACACTTTGTGGGCGGTACCGTATTACTCCCAAGAGGTCTCTCCGTATGTCACCTTTTCAAGTGTTATATGGAATCGACGCCGAGCTTCCTATTTCTACAAAACTTCCTACTTTGTGCTTGGCACGAGTGATTGAAGATGAGACTTTCCAAAATTCTCTTGAAAAAAGGATCATGTATCTAGCAGAGCTCAAAGAAAAAAGAGTAAGAGTGATCGATAGGATCACCGAACATTAGAATCAAGTCAAGAGAATGTTCGATAAAAAAGCTAAGTAAAGATATTTTCAAGTGGGAGGTCTCGTCCTTTTGTGGGACAAACGAAGAGAAACAAAGGGCATGCACAGGAAATTTGATTCTCTATGGAGAGGGCCTTTTAAGATCAAGCATCTCAATGGAGAGAATAGCTTCTATCTCTTGTATCTAGACAGAACTGATCTCCCACTTCCCTATAGTGGGTAGCATATTAAAATATTCAAGAAGTAGAGCTTGTCATCTCTTCTTTATACAGTTTGCGTTTGTTATGTGTTTATGTTTGCTTTTGTCTGTTTCTTTGCTTTTGTCTTCACCCTTGTTTTTGTGACTCTGTAACCCAGATGGGTACGCACATATTGATCTAGGTATTTCACTACCCTTAAGCTTCGCTTAAAGACAGCCCCCAGAAAGAGCCAGCTGTTATCCTATAAAATTGACAAGGGGAATTTTGCAGGTAAACTTACCAAACTTTTGTTCTGTTTCCTCGTAGAGGTCCCTCAGCGTTCTGAATGGTGTAAAATTCCTTTCCAGAAAATCTGGTTTCTCGAACTTAGTCATTTTGGTCATTTTTAGGCTGGGCACATATTTTGTCATGCAACACAAAGCTTATTTGCACCCCCTTATTCCTTTGGCACACCCTTTGGAGTGTTGACACAATAATTGTTGCCTCCCCGTGATGCGCCTTTCTTGCCTGCGCCAAGGTGCATGCGCCTTCCTGTCAACAAAAAAAATGTTGCGCCATATTTTGGTGCGCCAAGGTGCTCAAAATCCAGTGTCGACAGTCCTAAATTTGTGCTTAAGGCGCAGATAATTTCATGTTGACAAAAACATATCTGCACCACTGGGTGCAAAGTTTTCCATGTCGACACGTGTTTTGGTGCACCCCTTTAAAAAGTGGTTGGCACATTTATTACACTTTTGGCTATATATAGGCACATCTTCCCTGTCATTTTCACAATTCAAAAAACACGTGAAAACTTTATTCCTCTGCACCTGTCAGCGTGCCCGTCATCCTCATGTCATGTTCATGGACCCCACTTCGTTTCTCTCATTCTATATATTCTGGGTAAGTGGTCCTTGCTTCTCTTGTGTTTTTGTTTTTGTTGGTTGTTTGTGAAGTATGGTGAAATGAATCTAAGGAAACCATGAACCCCTCCATCCCATTTTTACAAATTTTCCCTCCCAAGCCGTTTTCACCCTCTTTCCAAATCTGCTGGCCAAGAGGGCTCTGTCTAAAAAATGAATCCAAACCTCTTTGCTATGTACCCCTCGCTGTCGGAGATCATGTCGGTAAAACCTAAAAAATCACAAACTCAAGAGGCAAGAAACCTAAAAAAGTTATCTTTTCCACCCACGGTTTTCCTTTGGTGCAAACGCCATTCCTTTTACAAAAAAACACAGTCGCGCCAATGGCGCACTGACCCTGATTGCAGCACGCACCTTTCTTGCACCATACAAAACTAGAAAAAACCTGTCTCAGGTGCTTGTGCGTAATCCCACTTGCAACAACAAATCATGTTATGCAATCTTTTCCTGTGCCATGCCAAAGGCCCCCTTTGTGCACATAAAGTTAGTGCTACACGCATTTATGTTGCGCCCCTCAGCGCACACCAAAATTCCATGTTACATGTTACATACCTGTGCCATTGGAACATCTACTTCCATGCAACACCAAACTTATTTGTGCCCAGTATAAAAACCTCATATAATGGCACAAGCGCACCCCTGTCTACAACGAACAATGATGTTATATGCAAAATTCCTACGCCCTGTGCCCTTTGGCATTGATTTATTCCTTGCAACACTCCACTTCAGTGTGCCATAATTTTGACCCTGTAACCTACAAATTTCCTGCACCGTGCACCCAGAGGCTTCTAAATTTCTAACTCCTCATTCTGTAAAGCTTTAATGGAAGATCTGATAGCTAACATGGCTCTTCTGCGTTGGACTTCGCTCCTTCTTTCAGATCAGCAACTGAACTCAGATCCACATATGTCTACATCAAGCAAAAGGCCAACCAAGTCAAAGGGTAAGGCTAAGCTCACAGAGGAAGAGATGAAATACAAATATCAAAGGGTCACAATGCCCAAGTCCCAGGTAGAATGTGACCTAGACATTAGAGATTCCAAACTTGGCCACATCAACATGGAAGATTTTTGGGCCAGGACCAGGAGGGTCACAAGAAGTCCTTGGATGGACAAGCTTGTGGGTCAGTGGTCTGCATTTTTCTGGGGGAATCCCCGTCAGTGTAGTAAATAATGAGTTTATGATGGTGGTGGCTCGTTGTTATAACAAAGACACAAGATGTGTCGAGAACGAAAAGGGAGAGGTTATAATCAACCTCATACCTTGACACTTTGAGATCCTGCTAGGTATTCCCCACCACTGAAATTTTGTGGCTATAAGCCAAGAGGACTGCATCAAGGCATGGGAGGAAAATGAGGACAAGTGCATGCAGCTGATGAATGAAGTTATCCCTGAAGAATAAGAAGGTGATAACTAGGTGGCCAAAGGTTATTCACCACAACAACTTCTCTGAGGAACTAAGTGATACCATCACCTTCCTAAGTAGAGTATTTGGGCTTTCTAATGCCCATTACTTTCACAAATGGATGCTCAGGTACCTGGAAACCATGAATAAGAACATGTGCCTAATCAGCGCTTTGAGTGGGCAGAGATCATAAGCAACACCATCTCTGAGCAGCTCCAATAACTCACCACAACGGGGAGGTTCTACATGAACTCCTACGTAGTCTATACTGCAGCCTCAGAGAGGGATTATCTAGCACTAAGCCGATGCAAAGTTTGGCCTCAGGTGAAAATATAGGAATACTACCTAGATTTGAAACTCAAGAACAAAATCTCACAGTTTACCAAGATCGATGATGCTTTCCTGTACGGCATCAACTGCCTTTTGAGGCCAAATATGACTCATGGTCGGATGACCAAGAGCATAGTCATAGCAACTAAGAAGTGGGGGGCATTATTTACCCAATTCTCCACCTTCACCTACCTTAGAGTAGCTAAATTCCTGGGGGAGCCCACAAAATTGCCAAGGTATGCTAGCCCTAAGCTTATCCTGTTGGAGCTGTCTAGGCAGCTCATAACATATCATAAGAAGTGCCTGAAAAGAAAAGAAGGGTGGAACTCCTTTCCCCCTCATAGTGGGCAGGTATACTTGCACTTCTCACACCAAAGCCTGATGAAATGCTTGCAGAGACTGGAACTGCTTAACCTAAAGCACAATTTCCCGGCAAGGCCCACCTTGGATCCAAGAAATTACCTCCCTAAGGAAAAACTCGATCCGATCAATGTTCCACATATCGAGGAAATCTACATTGACCTGTATCATGAGGTTGAACTCAGAAGAAAGGATCACTCTCATCTGGCCCTAGCAGAGATTATTCAATATGGCATGGCCATTGTTCCAGAAGGTTATCAAGCAACTGATCAAGAAGTTGATTAAGTATATCTAGACACAGATGGGGACAACTAGCCATTTGCAGAAATAGATAGAACAAAGGCACCTTAGACCATTAAGGTAAGGGTTAAGGACAACACTGTGGTCGAACAGAGCATTGGTGCAGGATGAATGGCCTTATCTACATTGGAGTAGATTTCACCACATCCCCTTTAGGCAACGCACTTGCCAGGTCAAAGCATCTACCAAAGTGAAAAGGTAAAGATAAAGAGGGAGAATCAAGCTCCGCTCAAGAAAAAGCTCTTGAGAGCCCTCCTTCCGCCACATAGGAACAGGTTGTAACACTAGTATCCCCAGTAAAAAGGAGTGGCAGAGAGTGTTCCAATGGGCACATCCACTCATGATGTTTCTGCTACTACAACCATGGAGGTTCCCACCATCTCTTCTCCCTCTCCTCATGTGACTCAAGAAACCATTCCTTTGGTCATATCCTCTCCCCCATCTTCTATTTTTCCCCCTTCCTCTTCCTCCATTTTCTCTTCTCTCATGCAAAGCTGTCCCCCACCATTTCTTCTCTCATCTCTTAACTCCCTTCCATTCCCATGACTACCTCCCCTGCAGTGTATCTTCCTCCCATGAGCACTTTCTTGGCCTCTCTCTTAATGCCACCACCAAGTGTCTCGATCCATTTCCCCTCATCCCCTGCAGCTGCCCCCTCTTCTACCTCTAGTCCCACTCCCTTATGTCCAGTGTGGATATCCTCAGCACCTGAGCCAGCATAAGAGGAAAGTCCCCATTACACCAATGGAATTTTCCATCATCCCAGCAAAAGGAGCTAAGAAGCAAAAACTTATAACCCGCTTCTTTCATAGTGCATCGGGAGAAATATTAATGGAGATCACGTATCCCGATCCCTCAAAAGATAAAAAAGATCTGTCCCTTACAGATTATATGGTGATACAGGTCACAATGGGAATGTCATCTGAGAGCCTTCAAGGAGAGGCCCTATCTACATTGGATTCCCTTTGTAAGAAACTTCAAGAAGAAAAGGAAGAGAAGAGGTTGTTAAAAGAACAAAATAAGAATCTTCTCCAGGCCCTACAAAAAATGGGTAGTGCACCTCCCACAACTGCTACTGAAACTCTTGAGGTCCTTATTCAGGATAAGATAAAAAAATACGCCAAGATTGGTGAACAAGGCATGGTAGTAGCCACCTGGAGAAACCAGATCCTCAAAGATAGTGAGGAAGTAATTGTCAAGTTCACCGAGTTATATCAAAACATTAGTCGAGTGAAAAAGGAACTCTAGGTGATTGCATGACCTATCTCCGAAGATTTGGACCATGCTAGGTTACAACATGAGACATTCCAGAAGATGCTCGACTGCTCAGTCAATGATTTAGTAAAATTCGGCAGTTTTCAAATCACCCCAGGGTACCCAGCAAAATCCTTGCTTCTTTGGACTACCGGGTCGATTAGATGGAATTTTTCCTAGAGAAGCTAGACAAGGTCAAGGAGGAAGCCCTAGATGTGATGCATCAAATAGAGCAAATTGTCCTAAGAATGTCTCTGGGCTTGCTCACTCCTTATTTCACCTTAAGGAAGGTAGATGAAACTATTCAAATCTTCAAGGAGATCGTCTCGCAAGGGCTAGGGCCAAAAGTCACTTTAGACACTGAATCCATCAATAACCTTCTGGCCTACCATGATTTTGTGGGGTACCTAATGGAGGTAGGTAATGATTATTTCAAGCTTCCCTGAAAAACTCAGAGATGAGTGGGAGACTTGTGAGGTCATCGGTGATCATACCAAGGGTCCTGCCTAGGATCAACTTCAGTCGATGGTCAGTAAATTCATGGAATATCAGACCCAGTTCCACATTACCTCTCCTGAAACAATAGTAGGATACTCCTTTCCATCCGCGGGATGATGACGAATAGCCTTCTTCCTCTTGGATTTCTTTTTGTAAATATTTAAAAGTATGTTGGCATAAATGATGACATCATCCATGTTGCATCATGGGATGTTGTCATCCACCAAGTTTCCCAAAGTCAACAGCTTGACTTTTAGATATTTTGTAAATATGTTTGTAGTTAGTTGTTGGTTTCTTTTTTCCTTCTCTCTTCTCCCTCTTCTATATATACTTGAATACTTGTTGTATTCGAAGTGGTGGACACTTTTTAGATAAAAAATAGAAGTGAGAAGAAAAATATTTTTACTTTTGTAACAGAAGAAAAAAATAATACAAATATTAAAACTTTGTGCTGAATATGTGTGTCATGGGCATCTAAGCTTTCTTATGTCAGATCTGTATGCATTTATTCTATTAGAATCTATCTCTACTTTTTTGTCATTTGTTCATCAGTATTGCTTTGTTCGTTTATGTAAGTAGGTTTGGCTCCATTTATTACCAATCCCAAAACATTGACCTTGTGACCTTTTTGCTTTGGAATTAATTTCTTTTCTCCCTTCGGATCTATCTTACCTTCGTCTTTCCCTTCTTTCCTTTCTTCTCATAGTTGGAAATACCCCAACTGGGATAAGATCCCAAACCCCTGAAGGTAGAATATTGTGTGACTTGCACAGATTCTTGCTAGTGGAATAACAATAAACTAGTTTCACTTTGCTAACTAAAAGAAGGGCTATGCCCTACACACTGTTGGCCTGTCTATCCATAGATCTTCCCAAGCGGCAGATTTTCGGGCCAACAGATAGCATAAAGGATAGAGAGGTAATTGGGCCTGAAATCCTTACAGGAATGGAACAAGAATTTAAAATGATTCGTGAACACATGAAAGAAGCAACATATATGTAAAAGAGTTATGCATACTTAAAGTGGGTTGATAAGAAATTTGAACTTTGTGAGAAGGTCTTTTCTATAGATAAAAATGAAAAATATTTCTATAACTTTTAGCAAGGCTGCCAAGTTATCACCTCATTATGTGGGACCCTTTGAAATTGTTGAAGTAATTAACCCTATAGCTTATCATTTAGCTTTACCTCCTACCTTATCACGAATGCATGATGTTTTCCATATTTATCTGTTTATGAAATATGTTTCACATTTATCACATGTGTTAAATTGGAATTCCTTGTAGGTCTCTATGACCTAGGAATAATTGTGGTTAAACCCATTCGAGTGCTGGAATCTTGTCAGTTGCACTTAATAAATAGTGAAATAAGTCAATGTAAGGGTCCAGTGGGATCATTTTAACAAAGAAATCACAACCTGGGAAAATCTTGAAGATATGAAAACTTCTTTTCCATATTTTTTTGAATAGAATTGATTCTATTGAATGATAAAATTTTAAGATTTTTATTCATGTTATGTCAATAAATTTGCCAGTCTTGGGTAGATATTACACTATTTAAAAATGGACATCTATTTTAATGTTGATTATGGAATTTTAATTTCTCAAATCTAGTTTTTTTATGAACATATGAATGGAAGGATGATAATTTGAGTTTTTCCTAGACTTAAATTGTTTGACTAAGTTGATCATCGGGAAGATGATTCTTTTTAGGAGGGAGGTATGTAACATATTTGACATGACTTTTACTGTGATAACTTCCATTCTTGACATTGCAAATGTTGACATGTGATTTTTTTTAGGAAGGAGTACTCTTTTGATTTTTGGAAATCATGTTTGCAATGGATAATTATTTATTTGTTGAAAAGGTTCATTTTGGTTGTGATTTCTGCTTACTTGAAAATAAGGCCATTTATCTCTTTGTACAACTTAAATTCACTTTTAAAAAGGTGATGAACTTGTATTGTGTAGAATTAATTTATCTTGTGTAAACAACAAAACCTTGGATCACAAGGTATGCTTCAGTTCTTCTTACCTACTCGACTTGTTACCCTGAAATTTAGATATGAAGGTGAAGTTGGACTAGGACTTGTTTTGTTTACAATTATGAAGAATTATTCTTAGGGATCCTTGATTGGAAATATTCTTTAGGGTGATAGGCCTGGGCCTTTTTGTTAAATGTTTAAACATTGTATAGCGTATAAGGATCGTAGATCTAATAGTAAATTACTGAGGTGGATACCCTAACCTAGAATGTTCTATATTTATTAAGTTGGACTATAACCTAAGGTAAATAAGACTTACCTAGGGACTAAGGTTGATTTACTAACCTAATAGTAATCTAACCTAAACTATTACTAACCTAAGGGGGTACCTATGGACTACTTGGCAATTGGAATGGTTGGTGGAATCAATTTTCAAGGCATTAATTGGAATTGATTTTGGTCTAAATGATACGGATTGCCAATTTTGGCGGAGGCATTGGGAGTTTAGTGGATGCCTAATTGGCATCACCACTAAATAGAAATTCTATGTAAATTTTGAATTAAAGTTTCACCAAACTTGGATTGCAGTGACATAGAGAAATCAGAGGGAAATTTATTTTCCTTTGCATTAATTGATCTCTTTTTTCACAAAGAGAATGCTTGGGAAAAAAATGCATGGCGGGTTTTTGGAAAGGTTGTTTGATCTTTAGTTCATTTCAATTTTTTCTCTGCATGGGGTTTTTGGTTCTTCAAACCAGAAGTTCTATTTTTAATATATCTATATTCTTGGCAGTCTTGAGCTATTTTTGGACTCTATGGAACTATAAGAAGAAGTAGAAAGATTGGGGTGGTGATGTTGCTTGGATAAGAAGATACTGTTGAGGTTAGGCGGAGAAATCATGTACAAATCAAGAAGAAGCTCTATCAGGCATGATAGGCTCTACCCATTAAGTTGTTCTACTTTTTCCTAAACGTATTCATTAAAAGAAATTTTATCTTGGGGAACAAATGAGTTTTTTTGTGTTGTTTGATCTTGATTTTGAAACTTATATTCTCTGTATTTTATTTGTAAGATATCACTGATATAGTAGAAAAACATTTTGGGTTTGTTTCCTTTGTTGGAAAAATGAATGAATCACGCTTAAACCTTTGTTTGAACTTAAGATGAAGTTGATTCATTTTGCACATTGTTAAGTGGTGATAAAACTTGTTAGTGACTTGTATGTTAATTGAACTTGATGAATCTTCTTGAATGTAATTTTTCTATTTGGCATGGTTAATAGTTTAACCTTCCTATGTGATATGAGGATTGGGTTATTCAGTTGTATCTTCTCTGGTGTGAAAAAAAAAGAGGTTAAAATCCGCTCTTCTAGATAAGACTTGATGTGCATGTATTTTTTTACTCTAAAACAGAAAAGTTGTTACTAAATGAGCTTTTGGTAAATAAGGGGAAATTGTTGAGTAACTCAACCTTATCTACCTTAAAGGAAATAGACTATATATTTTTTGGCTTAGCAATTCCTCTAAGCTCGAATCTGTGCACAAATCTTGTGGTCATGTTGATGCTTTGTTTGTCTCCCTCTTGAGTTATGAATCTTGTTGGGTTTTTATTCTTCATGTAGCTGTTATATTTTCATTGATTATATTCAAGATATTGTTTCTGAGTTAGCTTGAATGAAAGTTTAGAATATAAGTCTTGTTTTAGTCTCTTCGTCACCATCAATAGATGGGAAAGCTTATTATGTTATTTCCTTAAAAAGGAAATTGTTGCCTGAAAAAAAAGAAGATAAGTTCCTGATATATTACTTTATCTTCTTTATTTGGGGAAACTAAAATAACTTCATGATCTGATATTATTATTTTATTATTGCTAGATGGGATATCAGTCTCAATTGGTAGTCTTTGTGCTATGATTGTTGTTATCATTTATAAGTTGGGAAAATATCAATTTCGGTCTATAGATTTTATGTTATAGTTAATGATTGTAATATTGAGTTGCTCTTTGGGCTTCAATGGTTGTTATAAGTTAATTGTGTTCTTGGTCTTGAGCAATTAAATTTGTTTTGGTTCTTTTTCAGCCTCAAGCAAGAGTACCTATGTTTAAGGAATGTGTATTGAAACCACATCCTTACCATTATTCAATATTATTACCTCTTACTCCTCTAAGATGTGAAATATGGGTAAACTTACCCCTTGGCTACTCTTTCCATTCTCTTCTGTATATGTTAGGAAATGGTTACTGCAGTTAGGGAGTTAAGGTATTTCTAGTGTAGTGCCCACTTCCCTTTGACACTTTTAGATATTGATTATGATACTATTGATTATATTATGGACACTATTGTCTTTTGTTTTAGTATGATGGTTAGATGTTAGATCATGGATTATTATTCATCTGGATTCAATTATTATGCATGATGGTTACTAGAGACACTTTCTATATGTGGTTGATGATATACTGTTTGATAGGGACATATTATGGATATTGATTTGGAATTGTGACACTTGATATTTAGAGTAGACCTAGTATGGTAGATTCTTGATGATGATATAGTTGATTTATGAATTAAAAATGATAATGTTGAATTCTTGATATGGTTGTGATTCATGTGTTTACATGATCTTGAAATGTTTTTTATATCTTTTTGGATGTTCTGATATGGCAACAAGGTCGAAGGGGGTATTTTCATTTCACAGGTTAAAAATTACAACAACGTCGGGGGACTGGAGACTAACCATATTAAAATTTCGGGTGAATTCAACAAGGTCACCATGGCAACTCTATTCTGAGTTTGTGTGTTATGTTATGTTAGGATTTCCCATGGGGGCATTTCCATTATTGTGACCATGGGATAAGTGTTTTATTTATGTGTTCATTTTTGAATTATTGTTGTATGTATTTTATTTGTAATGTGTTCCTTTTAATTAATTTAAATGTGGTAGATTAATGTGTGAAATCCTATAGTTAAACTTTTATTAAATTTAATTGGGACATGGGATGTAATTAATAAAGTTGTTGAATTTAAATGATAATGTTGGAAGAGTGTGTAAGTTAATGTGTAAGAAATTTGTAAGAGCTTGTAAGGCAGATTTTGGAATGTTAAACACTCCATCCTTTATGAAATTCGAATTTGACCTTGGAGGCCAAATTTGGAGGCTTGTGGGACAAGTTAAACTTGTCCCACACTTCTTAAAATAATCCACCAACCATTCCTATGGTTTGGAGGTTAAATGTAGGCATTTATAATGTATTTTGAAGTGACAATATGTAAGTTTTAATTGCACCTCCCTTACATGTTTTAAATTTGGTCCTTTTGGAGTATGTAAGTGATTTTGTCATTTTTATTTATTGTGTTTTGGTGAGGGGGTTGAATTTCCTCTTGGGGTTGAGGAAGAATGATGTGGCATCCCACATGGATCCACATCATCCTCTTCTCTTCCGTCTCCTATAAAAGTGAAACTCCTTGCTTGTTTATGGTTTTTGAAAATTTGTCCATTTCCTCTTGGGGGAGCATTTTTTTGGTGTTGTTTCTTTTAGAGCTTGTTTGAGGAAGAGATTGGAGTATTTTTTCTTGCTTGAACCTTGCTGATTTTGGACTGTATTTGGCATCTTGGAAAGCTTGTGAGATTGGAACAAACTTCAATATGGACAGGTAGGATCTTGAGCTGTGTTTTAATTAATTTTCCTTCTCTTGCATGCATGTTTAAATGGTGTTGGTGTTTGCATTCTTGGCAGGTTGGGTAGAATTCTTAGGTCATGGTGTAGGAGAAGGTTATGGGGATTTCATATGGGGGGCACAAGGGATTGGCAATGGCACTGTTTTATTGAGGAGGGAGTTTTGGTTTGGGATCCACCTTGGAAAATAAACTTCTTGCATTTCTTACTCTTAGGAGGGTATAAGGAGGGGTAGGGAGATATAAGGTTTATGGGGTTGATATGTTTATTGGTGGTATGCATTTTGGTGATGCCCAATTCCAAATTGGGAGGCATAAGGAGTTCCCCATAGTTCTTTCTCTTGTTGGCTTGCTTGATCAAGCCTATGTGTTGCATGAATTGTTTTAAATGCAAATGGGAACTGCTGTCTTGTTTTGAACTATGAATTTTATTGATTGTATGCATTGTGAATGTTTCTTATATGTGAAAGAAGCCTTTGTTTCCTTATTTGATATTCATGCTCCATTTCAATATGGTTGGGGCTCGGGGGCCAATGAGGAAAGGATGCCTTCTCCTTTCTTATTGGATGTCTTGGCTGGGTGGAGAGCGTTGCCTTTCCCCCTTCCTTGTTGTGATCAAAGTTGCAAAGAAGAAGAAACAAGCATGCTGCTGTTTGGAGAAGGAATTTCAGAGTTTGAGAGTCCCTTTCCTTTGAGCAAATTCAATGTAACCTTTCCCACCTTGAGTGGATGAGATGTATAGTAATTGTAATGTGAATTTATTACATTGTAGATTGAAGTTGAATTTGAATTGAGAAATGTAAAGAAGAATGATATCTCTATTTTGAAAAGGAATAAGAAACAATGTTGTTATTGTATATATTGTATTTGAAATCAAATAGAAAGGAAAGTTGTAAAATTGTATTGATGATTAATGAAGGATTCCATTCCTTTCTCAAAAGTGTTTTACTTTTTTCATATGCTATCTTCTCCATTGGAATTCTTAGTTTTATTTTCAATGAGAAACCTCTGTTTGGAATGTTGAAAGAAGAATACATATGGAATAAAATTCAATGTTATTTTCCTTGCAAAATGTATATTAAAAATGAAATCAGATATGTAGCTTCATTTAGAATTGTATGGATGATTTAATAAGCAATGTTTTTGACTAAGTTAGGAATCATATGCACATTTAAATGACAAAATGGAGGTTCCAATTTGAAGAAACAATTCACTGTAGTATACTTCATCCTGACAACTCACATTTTAATAAAAATGAACAGTTCATAATTGCACTAAACAATAAGTTTTCAAACATTTAAAATTAGACTTGGAACTACCTAAGGAATTCAAATTCACTATAACAGCCAAGAATGAATCTCCAAAACTTAATGAATTTCAATTCGGAGCTTACAAAGTCATTTTTATATATATTGCTGGAAAAATTCAACCTTGAATAGATTGGATAAATTGACTTCCTTAAAACACTCTAAACCCTCCCTAGACTAATCCTCCATGTGTGTTTAACATGTTGAGTGAAAGAGGAGTTCTAATTTTATCAAAATTAAAAGTTGGAAATTGCCAGTTTGCCAAATAAAGACCTGCAGATTGTTTTTACAAAATTCACCCTTAAAAATTCATCAAAAAGTAAATTTTATGTTTTTTGTGAAAAGAGGGCATTGAGAGATTTCTGATAAAAATCCTCGTTTGCCCAAAACTGAGATTTCTAGCTCAAGTTATGGCACTTTGAAGTTTTTGTGCCTTTGCAGGAAATTTTGGGAAAATTTTCCCTGGTGGGCCCGCAACCCAAAAATTTCCCATCAAAATTGCCCTTAGAAATTTTTTGAAATTTCGGGCTCAAGAAAATTTTCACTTTTCCCTGAACCATCCCGTAGCCAATCAGAGGCTGCCACGTGTCCTCCAGGGCCTGAGGCGGAGGCGCAGATACAATTTTACCTCTTTAATTTTTTGAATTTTTTTTGAAAATTTTCACTTCTCCCTCCACCGGCTCGCAGCTAATTAGAGGGCACCACATGTCCCCTTGTGGTTATGGTGGAGGCATGGGTTCTTTTAAAACCCTTAGCTTTTTACAAAAAAAATTGGGAAAAATTCCCATGTTGACCCTGTTGGCCCGCGGCCAATGAAAACGTGCCACGTGGCACCTTGGGGGGGTGGAAGCGGGAGGGCGGACCTTCCTTCCCCCTTTTGTTTTGTGTTTTGGATTTGGAAATTTTCCAATTTTCTTTCTACCACCCACAACTCCGCTTCCCCTTTTTTCCTTGTCTTTTGGCGGGTGCGTGGACCCGTGCACTTCCTTCTCCCTTTTTTTCCCTTTGTTGGCGCAAAGTGCTAAATCGGTCTACCACCCCTTTCCTTTCCTTTCCCTTTTTTTTTTACCTTGCGCCAGGACCTGACATGTGTCTCCTGGGGACCCATGGGGGTGCGGAGCACATTTTTTCTTTGAGCCCGTGTTGGGGAAAATTTCCCAATGTCACCCTATGACCCGCCAACCCGCCCAAGGATGCGCTTCTCCTCCTCTTGCCACGTGTCTCTCTGGGAAAATTTTCCCCCAAGACTCTGCCCACTCATAGCTAGAGTTCTACAAGGAATTAGGAGGAATTATTTATATCACCAGAAAGGTGAGAAAATTTCCTATCCATTGGGAATAATTTAGGTAAATTTTGAAAATGTTGAATGTGAGAAATATCTAGTTGAATCTCTAAGTCTGTTAGAGAGCAGGCATGGGGTAAGATTACTCCCTGAAACTAACTAGAACATCTAATCCTAAAATTTAAACCTTGTAAACTTGTTATGATTTAATAAAGGAAAATTGTGTATTAGTAAATAGGTTTGTTCCAGAACCTATTAGTAAAAATTGATGTCTTGCAATTTAGTTGTAAACACTTCAAATAAAAAAAATTATCCTATAATTTTCTAGCTAACCCTGGGTTGTTTCTTTTGTCTCAAGTGGTTGTTTAAATAGGAACTACATAAAGTCGTTCCCCCTTTGAATTCTAAGAGGAAGATGTATGTTGTTCTTTGTTCTCTCTATTTTCAGGACTATTATCTAACCCGAGCCTAATCCAAATTCTATCATGATTTAGAATAAAGACCAGACTTGTCTATATTACATTCTTGCTTGGATTTATAGTTTACAATCTCTTTGTCTCTTTTCATTCATCTCTAACTTGTATCACTCCTGAGGAGGGAGCTGACTTGTTTGGTTTGTAGTATGTTGAAGGATTGCAGGTTCGGTAGTTGATTTATAAATCTGTTCTTTCTTCTCCTTGACTGTTACATTGGTAATGAGGTAATTGTTGAATAGTTCGATGTACATGTTAATTTAAATTCATCCTTTGTCAAATATGTGGATGTTGATCCCAAAACTTAGGTTGGAATTTGAGTCTGAATTTAGGATATAGATTCTTAATTAAGAAACTCTTTCCTAAAATTGTTGTTGGTTCATCCTAAATTCATGCTAATGTCTGATGGAGCTTGGCATTTTATATTTTAGAATAAAATTAAGTTAATACTGAGATAAAAGTATTATTGTTCCATCTAATGTAGATTGTTCCTTTGAGATATTAGTGTTAGTATCTTCTCAAGTTAGATGGAATTAATTAATATGTGTATCATAAAAGTTTGTAAATGAAAAGCGGTCTATGATTTGGTGAACTATTATTTATCTAGACTAATGTATTAATTATTTCTATGGAATCATTAGATAAAAATTGAATCCTATTATGTCATGATCTTTTCTTAGTGATGATATGGATTATCACTTTGTTTCTCTCTCTTATGACTTTTAATTCTTTATGACATGTCAATCTATAATGCTTTAATTGTTTCATAAAAGTAGAGTTCTCTTTATGAAATAGTTAGTTAAAAGCACATCATTTTAATGCTTAGTGATTATCATGCTCAATTCAATGAACTAACCCATGCTAGCAATTTTTGCAAATGGACTTCGTAAGTGGTAAAAGGAGACAAGATATTTTATTATGTTTCTTTTTTTACCAAAAAACTAGATTTTTTATGAAGAAATATGATTCATTATTGAAATATATTGTTGGAAAGGAAATTTTTATTTTAATAGAGCTTATTGTTGTTGTTTGACACTAAATATATCTGAAGTGTTTGTACTTGCAATATTTTAATTCCACCATGATAAATGGAAAAGATTGTGGGTTTATATGTACTTGGTGTGTCATCTTTTTGGATATTCTATGAATAGTAATGATAAGATTATATATATATATATATATATATATATATATATATATATATATATATATATATATATCTGAAATGAACCCTTTTGGGCTGAATTAAAATGAACTAGGGAGTAAAGGTACTAGATATACTACCCCTTACTATTTAATGTAACTTATAAAGTTGGCATTCATGGTTGGTCATTCAATTAAATGAGGTTAGAGGATAAACAAATACATTATGATAACTTGTATAATATTAAAGGGTTAAAAATGAACCCTAATTATTAATAAGTAAAAGGAAGACAACTATTCTGCAATGATAATCAGTTTGTTTTAGAATCCTTTGGAATTAAAACCTAATGTCATCTTGGAAAGAGGAAGATGTACTTCCTCTTGTTTAATTCCTTAATTTGAGTAAAACAAATAAAAGGAATACACACACACACACACACACACACACACACACACACACACACACACACACACACACACACACATATACATATATAAATAAAATAGTAGGCTTCATTTTAATGAAGTCTATTACAAAAGAATTTGATTCAGAACTTAAACAAGTTAAGTCATGTATAAGTTAAATAAGTGAACCACATTGTTAGTATGCTGATTCTGTTTGTAAAAATGAATCTTAAATTAGGAAGTTAATGAATGAAAAAGAAATATTTGATGTATCTACATGGAAATTGCAATTCATTTATTTCTTGTAACCCTAATGTTTAATGAAACTAGGGATTTAGCATGGTTGTTGTAATTAAAATTTAATTAAGGAAAATAATTAAGTAATTATCTTCTTTCTTGGGTATGTACATCCATATGGGATGACTCATTTGGATGTTGGAACACACTATCTGCAGCACCGTACCTCTGTGAAGACTAGGTTCTTCATGAGGATACTATGTTGCAGTTGACATGTTGCAACTCCCTTGAGAGTTGAATAATCTAAATCTACATTAACTTAGACTTAATCTTAGTTATACCCTAGGTTATGTTAGAATCATGATCTAGTGTCAGGGGAAACTCACAACATCTTAGGATAACTAGACACATGCAATTGACTCCGGTCAATTGATTATGCTTATGTACCATTAGTCATTGTGAGTAGTTGTCTACACTAAACTATGTTGCTAACCCTGGTTAGGGTTAAATCTTGAACAAGTGGACTGACAGGAGTCAGTGAAGACCATTCTAGATAACAGATGAAGTGGGGGTGAAGGACGCATTTCTTTTGACGATTATGTCATCTAAGAATACTAACATAGACAGTATGTTGGAAAACTTTGGCCAAAGTATCACAAGCTGCTGGTTGCGTTGTCCTATGCCACCTAGTTTTAAGAAGCGAAATTTCATATGAATATTGGTAACAAATATTTAGATAGGCCTCTTAAACCAAACACTTAATACCCCAAAAAAGGGTATGAAAACCAAGTATATAATTCATTGAGTTAACATGAGAGATCGGGATGATACCGAGTCATTATAATTGCACATGGTTATCTGTGATGAGATTGATTGGACATGAAATGTGTGTTCTATATTATGATTATTTAGAACAGAGAACATTATTATATAAAAAAAGACCTCATTTCCAAAGTCTTAAAATGAGAATGTTACATTAACAGTAACTAGGGTTTCACAAAATAAAGTAATGTAGTGTGAAATTAGCATCAACTACATACTCCCTGTTAATGATGGTCCTTGTAGATGAACCGTCAAAGTTGTAGGAAACCTTAGGTTAGTGGGATGTGCACCCTAAGGTGACCTCCAAATTTTAAAGAAGTTGGCTCTTCTTTGTGGTATGAGATGAGGGCCACTGAAAATTAAAACATAAAACTTAATTGGAGATATACGCTGAAAAGTGAAGGAGTTAACCCAAAGCACAACTGCCTGAAATAGGGGAAATGCGAACAATAAAAAATTTGGACAAGATGTATTATAGGCTAGAGAAGATTCACATAGAAAACTAATTTAAACTACTCAAGCACAACTTCGGAAGATAGTAATAACATATAAAAATGCATAATATACCCATATCAAAATAAAGGCTATCAAAGAAAATATAAATTGCATAGAGGATGGAAAAATTTCACCACAAGGCATATTATATTACTCCAAATATGTGCATAGTATTATAATAGATAAGAGAAAAGATTGTTATTACAAAGCTCATAAAGAAGGTCAAAGCTCTAGGCCTCTACATTTTACAAAAGAGGAACCAAGATAGAAAAGGGAATCGCTAATTCTCTCCCTCTTAAAATGAGACCCAGGTCAATATATATAATCACAAAGAGATGAGAGTGAAATCCTGAAATTTCTCTTCCAACCACTTATAAGATGTAATAAATGAGTGTAATCAATGGAAACCTACTTGTAAAAGACTCCCCATCATGTCCCATGACCTATAGTAGTGAAATAATGATGGCCATGCTCATTAAATGCATTCCTAACCACTTTCCAACTGTCTCTTGGAATTAGGTTTATTTTCATTAAAATTCACCATCAACGCTTCATCAGTTTCTTCATTTCTTGATTAATGTGTGTTGTGCTTGGTTTATTGGAGCTGGATAGGTTTATTTTATTTTCACTCACCTACCCTTACTAAAAATATGAAATCCATTTTTGTATGGTGCAGAGGATGTCGAGAGCTTTCCGAAAAGTCCCATTTAGTGAAAATCAAAGTTTTGGGTCAAACATTATGCTCATTTTAGCTTCGAGGTCACGCATTTCACATGGGCTCTCACAATGTTTTAAAATATCTGAGCATTTAAAATTCTTAGTGGGCTTCATGATTAATCCTACATTGAATTGACCTGTCACCAATATTTTGCGACTAGCTTTGGATTTAGAGTCTATACATGCTGAGCTCCACCTGAAGGCCAAACACATCTGTAGGGTCTCCACTTTTCTTGCACCTTTTGAAAGTGCACCGAGTTGACACGTGGCACCCTTTTTTCTTTTTCACGAGTTTTTAATGAGAATCATTACACATTAATATAAGGACCCTCTCTTGGAGGGCCCCTCATTATTGACTCCATGTGGATGTCTCATGGGGTTTGGCATTTTACTTTCCCTCTCACTTTTTTGGAATTACACAGAGATTGTTAGAGTAGGTATTTACCTTAGCTCATGTTCACCTAGGTACTTTATTTACCTTTATTGTATTTATCCTCACCCACTTATGTGTGAGGATATTTCTTTTATCTTATTTAGATATTAGGAGATATTATCTAGTTGTTAGGTATAGTTCTTTCCTTGATCTATGGTATTGACTAGTTCTTTGATTACTAGTTATTTTCCTTGATTTATGGCTTGATCTATGACCTTGACTGGTTCTTAGATTGTTATTCCTTGCCTATTTAAGCAAGGCTCATTCTTAATGTATTGCATTGAGTTCCATAATAATATATGATATTGCTACTCATTTGTTTACAAAGGTTTTATGTAAAGCTATTCTATCAAATTGCTTTCATCTTATTGATCATGGTGTTTGATTAGCATCTATGTTCTTGGCTTGGTACGATATGGTTATCGTTCCTTTCATGGTATCAGATCAGGAGATTGTTAGTGACATCCGTCTGTGAGTTTTTTTTTGTAAATAAAATCTTTGTATATTCATATATGTGGGACTTGGTCGTATTTTTTTGCTGCATGCATTTTTATGTAAAACGAATGCTTCCACTAGATCCAAAAGGTGGGAAAACCATAAGATCAACTATAAACTTGACCATTTCTAGAGGCAGTCATTTTTTTAGGTTTTTTGCATTATTGCAGGGAAGCACACCAGTCTGCCTTGGGATCCATGCCACAAAGAAGAAAAATGTGGGATTATTTTTTTGGTCTATTGGATTTCTTGAGATTTTTATAGGGTAATTTTCTATTGGCAGCGTATGTGTTTCAGTTTATGTGCAGGACATTTTTCAGATATTTCCTTTTTTGGCAGGGGTCCATGGATGTTGTGCACGTCTTTTGCTATTTCAGGCAAACCTGAAGGCAAGTATATTTTTGGTAGTAAAGGTCACTGTCTACGTAGTACAGAGAAGAGGAAGCTGGATGTGACTTTCTCAAAAACATGTGACACACCCCCAAAATAGTAAGTTGTGGAAAGACCTATTAAAAATCCTTCGCACTTGGTCATATGGTATGGTCATCTGAGGGATTAAAACTTGTGATTCCTACTAGTAGGTGCTTAACTTCAGCCCCCTTAATTTTTTTTTATGTGGTGAAGGCAACAACAATTTATTTGTTTAAGTAGCAACTGAAATGAATAACAGAGAAAAATATTTAAAAAGCTTGTATCTTTTGATCGGTAACTCAGTTTTGAGTGCCATTTTTGCAAACGTGCTTATTTTTTCATGCTCTTTCCATTAGAGTTATTTATTTTGAGACTTGCAGTATAATTATAAAGTGCCAAATATGGAGGAGTCTTGTAATCAATTATGGATGCAATTTCAGCTGAGGCCAACATCCTAAATTTTTGGGAGTTACAGTTTGTACCTATTATGGATTCTGAGAATGATATGCTTTTCTCTAAAGTATGTGGACTTCAAGAGGATATTGTAAAATTTGTGGAAGAAAATAAATCGCTCAAGAAGATAAATTATCTTCTACAATCACTCATTCAAGATAGGGATACAATAATACACTCCCTACAGAACAAACTTGCTAGCCTACAACATCACCATCATATTGTGGACAACCATATCCATGCTCATAATCCACTTGTAGTTGTTTCTCTTGTACCCACTGACACTGATCTATCAGTCTTTGAGCTTGAACCTACTTTTGATGCTTCTAAACCTGTGAGGCTTATTACTGCATGCTCTTGCACATATGTGCTTATGACAGTACCACATGTTTGGTATCCTACTTCTACTTAGCTTGCATGGATTTTTTAAGAAGCATACCACTACATTCAGTTCTCGCAATTCTCTATTCTATGGGTCTCAAAAGCGGAGTCATTAGCAGAAATTCATAGGGTATTGTTTCCTCTGTTCCACATGTTAAGTGGAATTCTCATCATGACATTAGTTTTCAAGAAGATACTTCATTGGGATCACACATTGACAAAGCTCCTTTTTTATCACTTGAATCTTTCCGAGGATCATGAGCAACACATGAGTTCTGCACCTTCACTTAGGCTTGCAAAACTTGAGATTTCAATTTTCAGACATGATCAACTTGACACACATTTTGATGTTCTTTTACATACACCCATTGTGCATTTTACACCAAGTCATATGTAGGAATCTTCTTCATCCATCCATGTTGATTTTGGGGTGGATATCTGATCACTTGTGGTGGTGACATAGGCATTCATTGAGAGGAATCTACAGGTGTGGCTTCTCCACCATTCGGCCTCTTTCTCCACTTTCTCTACCTTATGCATTGTGATGCTTCTTGTTTTGAGAATTTTTCTTTAGCAGATGTAGTTTATCTCTCTTATTTGTTGAGAGATTTTGTATCTGTATTTTCGACACTTTTAGAATTTTGATAGTATCTCTTGTGGGGGATCTATTTTGGTGGAGTCTAGTTTTATTTTTTCATTGTTCAAGTAGTTGATTTTGGGAAACTCATACAGATTTGTAACGTCACTCCACCCATTCAGTAGTATGGGAGGGAGTGGTGTTGATCCTGCTTCTTTGGGTTTCATGTCCTTACCTTGTTACCTTGGATTTTCTTGGATCGTGACACTTTGGAGTTTATGTCCTTGCCTTGTTTCTTTGGTTATTGTTCTTGGATCATGTCACACCTATTTGAAGTATTTCATCGAATTATGTTTGGTGTTTTTTTTACACTTTCAACATCACTTTGCTGACAGTCGCCTTGTATGGAGCTATTCTGGTGAAACCCAATGTAAGTTATTTTTAATTTTCATGATCAAGCAGTGAATTCAAACCATAGTGCAGACCAAACTTCTTTAGAATTATATGAGTTTTTTGAGCTGAGCTTCTTGGGATGACTTAGAGCGGGTTTTTACTCTCTCTACTTTGTTGTTACTGGTTTTGGGTACCTTGTGGTGTCCTTTTTTTTCCCAATTATTGTACATGAGTGCCTCATCAGGCCTAGTTGTTAGAACTCATATTGTGGACATGACACTTCTAGTTTAGCCCCTAGCTTCACTTGAGGGGGGGTGTTAGAGTAGTTATTTACCTTAGCTCATGTTCACCTAGGTAATTTATTTACCTTTATTGTATTTATCCTCACCCACTTATGTTTGTGGATATTTATTTTATCTTATTTAGGTATCAGGAGATATTATCTAGTTGTTAGGTATAGTTCTTTCCTTGATCTATGGTATTGACTAGATCTTTGATGTCTAGTTCTCTCCTAAATCTATGATCTTGACTAGTTCTTTGATTACTAGTTATTTCCTTGATTTATGGCTTGATCTACGACCTTGACTGGTTCTTAGATTGTTATTCCTTGCCTATTTAAGCAAGGCCCATTCTCAATGTATTGCATTGAGTTCCATAATAATATATGATATTATTGCTCATTTGTTTGCAAAGGTTTTATGTAAAGCTATTATGGTGAATTTATTTTATCTTATTGATCGTGGTGTTTGATTAGCATCTGTGTTCTTGGATTGGTAGGATCTGGTTATTGTTCCTTTCATAGATGACATGTGGTGCCTTCTATGACTCTTCTACTTTTCCTGAGTTGACTCGATCTGGGCTTCACTTTCTCACCGTGATTTGGCTAACTCTTCTCTTGTATGTCGAGGTCTTGACTCTTTTTGCATTAGTATGAGATTCTCAACACTATCTTGATTAATCACATCCGTAATCTACTTTTTATCTAATTTTAGCGGTGGTGGAGGAAATTAGATAGCACTACCACAACATAATATTTAAATTTTTTTATCTCAATTGGATTTAACATTTTGAATAAAATTGATTTAATCTTATCAACCACTATCCTTTACAATGATGTAATAATTTAAGTTTAGCACTCATTAAGATTTAACCTATAATTTTCGAAGCATAGCGGTCACAAGGATTTAATAGATTAAATGAAGATTCTAGGAGGCTAGAATCCTCTAAAATATGCATACTCATAATGTTTGCAAGTTTTTAGTGGTATGATTTAACAAATCAAATTAACAAATTTTGAGTTGCATGTTTTTATCTTAGCGTCCACTATCTTATGTTGCAACATATTATTTGAAGATATGTTATCGCTAGGATTCAAATAAAATCAAGTAACATATTACAAGGTTAGCATCCTGTAGGTTATGCCTCAAAAAAATTTTCTGAGCTTAGTATTTATTTATCAATAATGGATATCATGAATAGAGATGCCGCTAAGACACTGTCGCATCATAATATTCAAAACATAATGGCTGCTAGGATTTTAAAAAATATGGTAAGATATTTCAAAATTAGTGTCCGTTAGGTATTTTTGAAAAATATTATTTGGATCTTAGCAATTGCTAGGATTTCACACATTTAATTAACGTAGTATGAAATTAGTGTCCTCTACCTACTACCTCAACATAATAATTTATGCTTAACATTCATTAGGATTTAACACATAATTTAGAGCATAGTGGTTGAAAGGATGAAACACATTACATTAAGATCTTGAGAGGATATAATTTTGAGCTACAAGACATCTAAGTGCTTCCACAATAGAATATTTTGTTCATAGATGTCTTGAACATTTAACAAGACAAAGAGTGAAAATTTAAGTTTTTCATCTGAAAGCTTAGTTTGCAACATATTATTTGAAATTATGTTTTCACTAGGATATTATGAACTATTAGGATGTTAAGAAACTGCCACATCATAATAGTTTGTTTGGAATTAGGGTAAAATGAGGGTTTTAGGAGGTCCCACAACCTTTTACAAAAATCCCATATGGTAATATAGAGAAGTGAAGATTACATTGTGAATACCCATAAATATCCCAAAAACACAAAGCACTTGAAAAAAAGAGATAAAACGGTATACTTAACGATATACATCATAGGATAATATGAGATTTTCAGCTCAATAATAGTCTTTCTAACATTAACATAACCACTTTCCATAGAATCTGATAATGCGATCAATTTAGCATAGTCTTTGTTGATGGAAGCTTTGGTGTTGTCTGTTAATTCTTCCTAGGCCTTCAAAATAGAAAAGGCCCTTTGCAGTTTAGTGAGGATAGAAGTATCTATTTCCACATTACTATTCTTAGTAGAGATTCTATTTAATTTCTGCTTAATTCTTTTTACCATAATCTTTGTCGGTCTAGATTTCCTTAGCCCCCAACTATACATCTTCCTCAGCCACATATTGAACAATATGTAATTCAAACATCTGAACGTCAGAATTTTCATGCTGGATTTCTTCAGCAGCAACAGGTTGTTCTTCTTCCATAACAACTAGCTCAGATTCAGGAGAATCTAGATACAGAGAAGTTGTTTCAAACTAGAAACAGGGAAAGGAAGATGAAGATAAGTATTAAATTCCCAAAATGAGGCACCACCAATCCCGGACCTCACCCTTCGTCTTCGGCACTCGACGGAAGGTTAATAAAACAAGCCAAAAAACTTACAATGCCAATAAAATGTAATGTTTTTACCTTATACCTTTTAAAAATAATGAAACAACACGTTTTTTTAGAAGAGTGATAAGCTAAAAAGAATGCAACCATGTTTTTTTAAGAAAAGTGCAGTTTAGCGAGGATAGAAGTATCTATTTCCACATTACTATTCTTAGTAGAGAGATTCTATTTAATTTCTACTTAATTATTTTTACCATAATCTTGAAGCTGGGGAATGTAGCAAGGGTCAAAAAAACATTGAGAGATCCTTAGCAAAAAACATGAGAGGTTTTCAGCAGGCTCACAAAAAACGTTGAGGACTAGGCAGAGGTAATTTCGAGACAGTAAGGAACCACAGCGAGGAGGAAAAAGATCGGAATAGTCTGAGTATACACCGATGAAGAAAAAACAATGATTCCAACTAGTAATCACAGGTCCACTCCAAAAAACGATCTCTTCTTTTACCCTGCAGCTGAATCTGAACACAACCAACAAGAAATAACCCAGAAACAACAGCCACAAAGATCTAGAAATATCCAAATATGAACTCAGCTGATAAGCAAACCAACCAAATACCTTAACTTGCAACTGCTGAAACCTCTATATGAGGTGAGCAATAATTCCAAAATGATAATCGAAAAAAACTTGCACACGAGGAAATGAGAAGAAACCAAAAGTAATAAACAACTGAGAAACGAAGAGTGCATGTTTACCGAAACCAACTCTGATACCATGAAAGAGGGATTTACGAGAACCGATGTTGAAAAGTGATGCACCACAACGAAGTTACACTCCGATGGTAACCTCAAGCCAATGCAATATGTAAGATTTGAAACAATGGAATGAAGATTGCAAGTAAGAAGAATGGGTCTACTCATACTCATAGATCAAAAAATAGGAAGTACAAATAGGGGTGCTGTGTAACCCCCATGCCTAAACATGGAAAGAACTCAATGAAGCTACTGACGCATATGATGCCACTAGAAGAGGAGTTACAATTCCAAATAAGGAATGTAACTCCTATGACGCATTGACGCAAATGACAATGTCAGATTCTATGACAAAATCTGACACTTGTCATTTGACTTCCTAAGACCTATGACTCTCGCAAGGCGAGATGACTCACCTAGGTGATGTGGACGATGACTGGATAGTCACACACACCAAAAAAAAAAGGGATTATTGGGAGAGTGGGGATGGAGCATAATCCATAGGGGACATACCCTCAAAAGAGGAGCCCACAATGGTAAATTTAGAATCAAATTTACTGACAATTATCCTACAGCGCTAGATACTAGATGAAGGATGGGAGGTGGGAGAAGGAAGTGGGGAATTTTTAGGAGTATGATGAACCTCACCAAATTTGGGTGGGAAGCAGATGAGTTTAGTAGGGGAGGCCATAAATTGGGAAAAAAATATATATAGGAGACACTGATGTAGAAGGGGACCATCACCCTCCCTAGTAAGATTCATAGGGTGTTTGAAACATTGAAAAAGAGAGAGATTAATCTTCATACCATGATGAAGGTGAGAGAGAATGAAGAAATGAGGCATGTATACCAGCTTGTAGCCACCATAAATAGTGAAGAAGTACATGATAAACTCAGCCACTCTGTTCCATGGAGGATATAGGGATTCCCTCGCATAACCCAAAAAATACTTAGTGTGATTCTTGTCAGGCTTAATAAAATCTTGCAATTATGCCTTGAGTGAGCATTTGAAGTAAAGCACTCCTGAGGCTGAAAGACCAATCACTTCAGATATTTAATTGGTTGAAATCATGAAATAGGTGTTTCCTATCTACACCTTGCCCCTCGACCAAGTAGCCAAGACACCATACAAAACTTTTGGCTGAGTAACTTGAAATTCTTTCCAGAAAGGTGGTAATACAATGGTAATACCATTTTCCCTTAGAATTTCCAACACCTCTTCATCCTACCGATATTCATCACAAGAAATAGGCTCAATGCGCTTCAATTGACCTCCCATGGCGATGAACTAGACATAACATATAAAAATGGAACTTGGGGCATCAAATTTATAATTCATGCTTACGGTTCGAGGGATATCTCCTCATTATTACACCTTGAATAGGTATGATTATAAGGCATTAAATAATATCTTTCCCTAAGATTCACATGAATTAAAATTCAAATGCCACACATGCCTAGATCAATCAATTGTCACATCGACATAATGGAAATATTATGGAAACCACCATTTAAAAATAAGGTTTTTTTTATTACTATCCTTACTGACATCAGAAACAACCAACATAAACCACAAAAGATTAATGATTAAAAGAATAATCATTATGGAAGATTTGGAGTAGCTCGCTTGGGAAGTTCCCAATCCAAGTTTGTTGATTTTCCTATAGGATGCCCAAATTAGTAAGGCGGTCAACAACCTTATTACCTTCTCTGTAAACATGTTGATACTTAATGTCCTGGAATTTATTTTGAAGAATACGAATGTCAGAAATGATATTCCTGGTAGTTCATTGTCTAGGGTCTTCTGAATTAAGGATTTTCATGATTTTCAGCAAATCACTTTCAATTATTATATGTCCACTCCCTAATTACAGATTCATCTCAAGACCTTTAATATTATCCATAGCCTCCACCATGTGATTGGTTCCTTCACTAAGATTAGCTATGGTAAAATCTAGAGGGGCGCCATCATTATTACGAAGAATAACACCTCCTCCATAAATTCCCAGATTTCCTTTAGATGCACCATTAGTATTAAGTTTAAGCCATATAGGAGGGGAAGGGGTCTAAATTACATCAGACTATGCAACAACAAAAGGTTTGGTTGTAATTTGTATCATAAGTTGCATACAGTAATTCCTTTTTCCACAAAACTTAACCTTCTAGTGATACTTCTTCTAGAGATAGTTGTTATTATTTTCTTGAAAGAGAATATAAATTATTTTGGCTACATGTGTAGGTTCCATACTTTTTTCTTTGAATATATGCATGTTCCTTTCCTTCCAAATACCCCATAAACCATGAGGTAATATTAGCTTCTAGGCAAGAGAAGGGATCTGATGAATGAAAGGGGAGCATCATTAGTTAAAAGTAGTATGTAGAGACTCGGGAAAAATCAATGATAATTCAAAGTGGCTTAAGAGCCATTTCCATATGGTTTGGGTAAAGGAACAGTGAAGAAGAAGGTGAGAATAAGACTCCAGAGCAGCACAATAGAGGACACATCTAGAAGGAAGAGAGAAACCTCTCCTTTTAAGGTTCTTTTTAGATAGGAAATCATTCCTAAAGGAAAGATAGGGAAAAAAAACTAATTTTGGGTATAAATTCCAGAGGCCAAATGTGGTAAAGAGGCAAACCATTGGGAATGTAAGGCTTAGAAGCATAAGTATATTTGATAGTCAAATTCCCAGTAGAAGAAAGGGGCCAAATGCATCCATCCATAGGTAAGGAAAAAAGGAATATACTGAGAGGATAGAATATTCCTCAAACAAATCATTCATTGACTTTGGATGTCACTAATGCCAGACCAATCAGGAATAAGTCAAGTAGTTTTGGAGTTGAGGATTTTCCATTAACCAACAACTTTCTTGCCACATCGAGTGATAAGGGGCAATTTAATTGAATCCTAGGAAGGGTCTTGACAAATAAGTATGTCCCCAACCAACCAATCCATTGAGAACTCAATTTAGCAACCATTTCCTAGACATCATTTAGTACCAACACTCAAAAGATGGAGGGAACTCACCACTGAGTTCCAAATGGCAGATTTGCAAGGGGGGAGGAATGAAGAAAATTTCCTGAGTGCGCTAGATATTTGGATTGGAGAATATGGATCCTAAGAAGATGAGTTTTCTAATGCCACTTCCCAACCAATCTTAACAAGTAACACTTCATTCATGTCAATAATGCATCTAAGCCCTAAACCTCCCAAGTTGGTCAGTTGGCACACAACATTCTAAGAGAGTAAATGGATTATTTTCTTATCTTATGTACCCAATCAGAGGAATCTCTTTTAGATATGTTCAATAGCATTGATCATGGATCGAAGGGATTTTGAGAAGTGACATAAAATAAATGGGAAGAATCTAGAATGTAGTTTTAACTAGTTGGAGTTTACCAGCCTGGCTTAGAAGGGCCCCTTTCTATCTTGTCAGTTTCTTTTGGTAGTGATCAATGACATGATTCCACAAGTTGTTTATTTATTTTCCTTTGAAAAGTGTTATACCAAGATAAGAAGATGGTAGATCCATGATGTTGCATCTAAATATATCAGCGATCTTCCTTTGTCGACTTGGAGGGGTGTTTATAAAAGCTATGCCACTTTTAGAGAAATTTATCAATTGTTGAGAGACTTCTTGATAACATTCCAGAATTTCTTTAAGGGATTTTAACTCTACCACTGATGTTGCACTCAAGAGAACTATGTCATCTATGAATTGGCTATGAGTAGCGGAAGGTGAGGTATTTATGATCTTAATACCAGAAATATTAGTAGCCTATTTGGCTGCTTCTAAAGCTCTACTAATTGAGTCTACCATTAACAAGAAGATAAAAGGAGACATGGGGTCTTCTTGTCTAATTCCTTTGCTAATCTTAAAGAAGCCAACCGAAGTATCATTTATGAGGATGGCAGTAACAAGGTGAAGAAATACATGTCAAAATCTAGTTATACCATTAGTGATCAAATCCAAAGTTGCTCAGCACATGCAAGAGGAAGGTCCAACTGACTCAATCAAAATATTTTTGCATATCCAATTTGAGGATCATTCTTGTAGACTTAGCTTGTTGTGCTGAGTGAATTTCTTTTTTGAACCATAATAATACCTTCATGTATAAGCCTACCGTTGATGAATCCATTTTTTTGTTCAGAGATTAGTAAGTTCATCAAAGATTTTAATATAGCTGCCATCATTTTGCTGATTATTTTGTAAGTAGTATTGCAAAGATGTATAGGCTGAAATTTTATAACCAACTTGGATCCCAGAGATTTGGGGGGGTAGAGCAAATGAAAGTTATATTCCATTCTTTCAGAATGGAGTTTCTATTTTTAAATTCATTCACTACACTAAAGAGATCAAGCATGAGGATTTCCTAATAGATTTGGAAAAAAGTAGTAGGAAATCCAGGGTCAGGAGATTTATCCCCTTTCGTAGTGAAGACAACAATATTAATTTCCTCTATAGAGAAGGGCTTTTTGATTTTCTCATTCATTTCCACTCTAACAATCTTAGGGATGTATTGAAGCATCTTGAGTATATCATTCTCATTAGGAGGATCCTCTTCATGTAGATGTTTAGAATAAAAATAAACAAGATCATTACAAATATACAAATTAGGTGACAGGAGGTTACCTTCAACGGATATCATATCCTTAATTTTTTCTCTTCTTTTGTGCTTAGAAGACATGACATAGAAGAATTTGGTGTTTATGTCTCCCTGGTTTAGCTAGAGATCCCTCGATCTTTGTCTCTAGTATGATTCCTCCTCTATCAAGGTATTGTGGTATTCACTGAGCATATCATTTCTTGCTGATGGAGCTGGTCTATTCTAACTTCTTTCTCAATTTCCATAGAATTACTCATAACTTTTTGAGTTAGTTTTTTCTTGTAAAGCTTGATGTTATCAAACACTCTAACGTTCCAAATCTTGAGTTGTTTCTTGATTTCTTTGAGTTTTTTTGGCAAATTTGTACATGGCAGTACCTTGGACATTTATTTCCAATTAGCACTTTATAAGAGGAGTAAGATTATTGTTTTCCAACCAAGCCAACTCAAATCTGAATAGTGGATTTTTAGTTTTGAGATTGGTATTGGCACATAGAAGCAGAGATATGTGGTCTAATGCCACTCTAGGTAAATAACTAAGATAAAATTTAGGGTAAAGTAAGATCCAATTCATAGATCCTAACACTCTGTCAATCCTGCTTTGTATATGATTCCTACCCAATATTTGGTTGGACAAAGTGAAGGAGGCCCCATAAAGATCCATATCAAAAAATTCCCCCTATCTAATAAAATTAGCCAATACTCCCATACTGGTGGAGATAGCAGGGGCCCACCCTATTTTTACGATGGGTAAGGAGTGCTATTACAGCCTCCCATGATAAGACATGGAAATTAAATACAACTCCTTTTGAATTCCGTGATGCCCTGCCATAGTTGTTCTATTTTTTATTCTAGATTAGGAGCATAAATGTTGATAGAAATCCAGTAAACATCAGAGCCAACTTCCTGGAAGAGCATGCCTAAGAATTTTGGATTTTTTATGAGGTAGTCACCATGTATAACTTTAGGGTTCCAAAGGGTGCACGAACCTCCAGGGTTTCCAAATGATTTTTGAGCAATAAAAGAAGCATTTGGCCAAAGCTTTAAAAGACTATCTTCATTTTTGAGTTTTTTTTTTGGACCATAATGATATTAGGAGATTGATTAAATCTAATATCCATTAGGACTCTTTTATTTTGAAAAGAATTAAGACCCCTAATATTACATGAGATTATCTTCATCTTCTAGATTTGGTTTTTTTCCCCACAACCATGGGGATGGTACTCTTTGTTCCTTGAGCCACATTTAGAGATGATTCTTGTTAAAGCTTAATATTTCCAAGGATTCTCCCTCTAGTTTTTTCCATACCTATGCCAGGTTCTTTGCTATTGCTTCTGGTTACCAAGGGTTTATTTTTATCAGCAAAGGTTGAAGGAGAGGGGGGATGAAGTGACTTGAGATTCAACTCAACAAGTAAGGAAAGAGGAGGAAATGAAATGGGGGACTCAATAGAGGGAGAAATGGAGAGGGAGAGTGAAGAGAAGAAGATAGAAGCATGGGTGAGAACATCAACAGAGAGGGGGGGAGTGGGGAAGCCTAGACGATAACTTTGGTCACTTTAGCAGAAGAAGTAGGAAATGGGGAAGCCTTGGTGGCAACAATGGGTATCATAACAGTAGAAGAGGGATGTGGGGAAGCCTAATTAGCAACAATAGGAATATCAATAGTAGAAGAAGGAGGTGGGGAATATTGGTTAGAAATAGAGGACTCGTCAAGATTAATTTCTCCATATTCCAAAAGAGGAAAGGGATTAAGATATGAATCTCAGGATTCATCTCTGAGAGAACTTTAGGTATATATTTCCCTTTCTTGTTAGGGGTAAACTTAGGATTTTTTTATTTAGATTGTGGCTTAGAAGGGAAAGCAGGGGATCTATGACCAATGCTTTTTCAGATTGAGCACACTTGTGGGAAATATTCATATTCAATGGGTTGTGTTCAAATTCCAAAATCAAAGAGAAGATCTATAGATTTTGGGATTGGACCACTAACATCAACATTAACAAAAAATTGAGTGTGAATAAATCTATTTTTGGCCTTAGTGGCATGATTAATGGTGATGAGAGAGCCCATGGAAAGAGAAATACATTCAATGACCTTTGAATCCCAAAAATCCAAAGGAAGGCCTGGAAGACGCATCTATATTGGAGCATGTGTCATGGTTTTAGCTAGTGGATTAAATCCAGGAGTCCATTTTTTAATGTAGAAACCCCACCTACCAAAAAACCATGGACCATCAAGAAGATCCCACACAAATTCATCTTTAAAGATAAACGAAAAGAGGATGAATCCATTTGGCATGGAAAAAATCTCCATAGAACCAGAGGGGGGCCATTTCATTCGTGCCCATTTTTTAATTTCCTCCAGTGGGGGTCTAAGTCCCATTAGTTTTCCAACCAGAGACAAATCTCGAGATGCAGCAGTCAAGGTGGTGATGTGAGAAGGAATTTAAGAGGAAAATGTCCCATCAGGAAGGATAGGTGAAAAATTCTCTGTATGTGGGGTAGAGGATGACCCAGCCAATTTTTTTTCCATGCCTCATTAAGGGGTCTAGGAGACAAGTCATCAGAGTCAGCATGACGAGACTTATGGCTAGATCAGAGGGCTCTGGCATCCAAGAAATCACCAAAGGTCGTAAAAGGAAAATTGATTATTTTTCACCACATCATTATAATTGGAACACAGTGGCCATCATGATTTAACAAAATATAAAAAAGATATTTCAAGTCTATCATGCACTAGGTATTGCTGCAACATATTATTTTTAGTTTATGCCACAATAACAAATTTGGAGCTTAGCGTATCAAAACAACAAATGCATGTTAAGATAAGTATAGCTTTGGAATACATACATGATCATTATATCAATTATAAATATTCATCTATTAACATGTCATACATATAAAAGTTCTTTCCTGCCTATCTCAGATACTACAATTTATGATTCAATGTGGTTCTCCCTTAACTGCGAGGGGTTGTTGATTCAAGACCGCAGACATGGTTGCTTCTTGGGTTTGTTCCTCTTCTTTAGGACCTATTTTATCCTCTCACTGTCATGTCTCCTCAAAATCTTTTTTGTAAATATGAGAATCTCTTTTTATCTTTTTCATATCTAGAATCATGCTTCTATATAGCACAACAAACTTGTCAAGAAAATACTTTTGACTTCCACATGCTTTTTTGGCAATTTCCTTTAGAGTCTCTATTTTTTGTATTTTTTCCCTTGTTTTGGAAACAATCTCAATGACATGTGAAGTTTCTCCTTTGAAAATTAACCATGAATTGCTGAAGGGATGTCATGAACTCTTCATAAAAAACTAATAAATGGTTTCCTTTAAATATTTTGATCACCGAAGCTTCTATGAAAAAATTATTTTTCTAGAAATAATGCCATCAAACTACAAATAAATTTTTCTTACTTGTTCATTTGATTCCCTTAGTATTTTCTTTGTATAATTAGCATATGTCTATCATATACCAATATCATCTAAGGTCATAACTATAGGGTCTTTAAAAATGCCTTTTTTAATGACCTAATTTATATGTGTTAATGTTTTCTATAACGATGTCATTCCTATAATGATTTTTTCATTTTTTTTCCAAGAATGGTTATGCATTTTCCTTTACATAGATGCAATTGCTTATATTATTTTACAAGACATTCAATGCCTCTTCTATATAAAAAATTGTGCCAGAAGGAATTTTAGCCTTTAATTGAGTTTCATTCTCTTTATTTCTAGCACGTACTCCCATCACTACTTCTACGGTTTCTTTTTTTATATACCTTATCAAGGATTTTGGATCTTTCTCATATTGCACCACTTGGGATCCTTTAGCTTTCCTTTTCTTTGTAAGAGTGAAGAGGTCTTCTAAATTTTTGTGTCAAATGATGGCTTGTTATGTTGAAATCTTCTTTTTGGTTACCCTTTTCCAAGTTCTTTTCCTTGGATTTAATTCAATTTTCACTAAGGGGTCCTCTTATGCCTCCCATTTTAGATGTTCTTTGTAGGAAATTAGGAATTGTTCTACCCAATCATTTCTCACTTATTGTGAGGTAGAGGTAAAAGAATGAAAGGGTTTCATTGGGGCTTCACTAGATAGAATTTAACTTTGCGTAGTCTCCTCTTCTTCACTTGATGAAGTTAAGGCATATGTGACCAAATTTGGAGCTTTATTTGGTTTGGAAAATACTTCTCAAAACTCCCCATACTGAGATTCATTTGGTGGAGATAAGGGAGCACAAGGTTATTGTGAATGTTTTGAATACAAATATTGCTTTCTCTTTGTAACCTCCTTTTTAATAATTGATCTTGGAGGTGAAACCACCACTATCTCCTTCATATTCTGGTGAACAATGCTATCTTGTGTTTGGGCAATCCATACCCAATCATTATCATCATGCACATGAGCATACATTATATTTAATTGTCCTTTAATCAAATTAAGGTGATTGGAAACACTTTTCCTATTATAGACACCAAAAATATAGATGGCCCGCTTCCACATAAATAATCGAATAAACCCGCTTTCCTTCTCATGACCTAAGTCATCCCTTCAATTAGCTCGTTTTAACTCATCATCGCATTATCCCTAAAACCTAAGACATTACACCCCTCAAATTAATTAAATCATTTATCCCACATCATATCCCCCATTTCATGGCTAATTAATTAAATAATTAATTAACATATTCACCCCTACACTTCACTCATCCTAACTTAGTAGATATGACTAGTTTAACTAAACCTTCTAAATATATTGTCTTAACCACCTTTAACTAATTCTATCCTGTTATGAGTAAGATCAATTAGGAAACCTTCTAAATTATCCCTCGTCTATCTTAGCTACTTCTATCCACCTCTAAACCCTCACACTCAACATTTCTAAGTTATCAAACCATAATCCCCCTAAATACCTTACACCTAAGTTCAAATTAGAATTTTTATTCCCTCGTATCTCACCCAAGATCTAACTAACCAAAAATATCAGCGATTCCCTCAAACGCTGGCAATCTATAAATACAAGTTTTCCTGCCTCTCTTTGGGACCATTCACAACTATCCAAGTGAGTCAAGAGCATTATCAAGATTTCTCAAGTGTTACCAGGTTTCATTAACAATGTCTTACATTCATCCACAACACATTCACATCCGTTGAACATTTTGGAGTTGTATGGAGACTTGTTCATCGTCTAACTGCAATCACCGTCAGCTTGTTATCTTTCATTATCCACCAAGGTTTATCACTATCCTTCTGTCATGTTTTTCATCTCAAATAATCTCATATTATCAATACTTATTTCCCTTTTGTGTTTATAAGATCATAGTTTATCAAAATCATATGTTTTAGATTTCTATTAATATTTCTCAGAATCACCTGTGATTAGCCTAATCGCCTATGATTTCTATGTTTTCTATCTACTTAGTAATAAGTTTTCATTAGAAGCTTTCATAAACCATTTTATTTTTTTTGTTACTAATATTTTGGTTAAGAATGGATCTTGTAGATGGCCATAACAAGACTTAACCATTTGATCACCAACATCAATTCACTCCTGATTATTCAGTATCCTCTATACTGGGAATAATATGACTTATTGCATGATTTGGAGCTATGTGCTATCCATACAGCCCCCATAGATCGAATAGAGACTATGTTTGCATCATATTAGAAGATACCTGAAGCCATTGATTAGTTCTAGGAAGAATATTACAAGGTACAACGTATCTAAGATGATCTAGCCTAGTTCAAGTACCACCATGAAGTGGGATTTAACATCCCTAAAGACATAAAAAATGAATCTGAGCCAGACATTTAGAGTGCAATCATCCTTTTGGAATCTTATTCCGATCTTGCACATATGTACGTTAAGGAGGAGGAGGATATTTATGAATTCTTCATCGATGATTACATTAAAGAACTAGACTCATACTTTACTGAGGAAGATAATTTATCCTATTTAGTTGGCTATAACTTTTTTGAGAATCTAGATACAGACCTAGATTCTGATTTTGAGTTTTAGATGCATTTTTCTCCATCATTATCAACTGATATTTGTAATAAACTAAATAAGTGATAGAAATTTGATCACCCTTTTCATCTATCTTATATTGTAATCCTTTTTCACAAATAAGGCTTAAATGTTTTCAATGCAGGTTGACATCCATGTAAGGAAGTCCTTTGGCTTCTAGGAACTGGCCTTTGCTAGGCAACCCTCCCATCCATTTTACTAATCCCATCTTGTGCAGTATCGTTGTTTACATTATTACTCATAAGAAAGGATCCTAATCCATTTTTCACAGAGCTCACAATCAACATCCATCAGCATCGTTTGTCGGTACCTTGAAAACCCCATCATATTTGAGGTTGATCTTGTTTTACCTCTTTAAAATACCATACCAAACTTTAAGGTGAATTTGTCATCAACATTCTAATAAAATTTATTTGTCTAATGCATTGTGTGATAATTGCATGGGTCTAGCCTAATCGCCTGCGTTTGGAATGCTTGGTGGGACCCCGTCCCTTATTATTTTTCTTCATTTCATCAATAAAATTTATTTTTCTAATCCATTGTGTGATAATTGCACGGGTTTAGCCTAATCACCTCATAATCACCATTATATAGGAGTGCTAGTTTGGGCCAATCAATTACATTTTAATAGTTTGTTTTTTCTTAAATATTACTTCATAGTCTGGTTTCTACTTCTTCTTTTTTTTTCTCTATTTTCTTCCTAATATTGTTATAGGGTACTATTTCTAAAGGCTTCATCTGCTGGATTTGTTGATTGCTCACTTTAAAAAATTGCTAAAATATAAAAAAATATTGATCTCACGGTAAGTCCTAATCCCTCTTTTGCTTTATGTATTTATATAACTAGCATTCTGCATTTCCTGCTCTCATCGAAAGTAACACTTCATTTTGGTTCTTAAAAAGAAACATTTCATACTTCTTGATCATCTAGATTTAATTAGGAGGAAAATTTTTTCTTTTTATAAAATTGTAAACGAAACTTTTGAATAGGTAACAACGTATTATGTTGTTACCTATTCCGTCAAATTCACATATTTCTTCCACCACACACAACCAAATCACTTCAAATCAAAAACGCATTCAAACACTTCCCACCCAGGTTAAACTTATTGGGATTTCACCACCCAATAGGGAAACTAACTTGGTGTTCTAGCCGAGTATAATCTCTTGTCTGTTAGTATATATTGGCTCAGCACCCGACTCACTTATCACAGTGAGACCATGAAGTGAGGGGTTAGGCCCTAATATACACACCTGTATCGCTAGTAATACAGAGTTGGGGCTCATGTACCTTTGGGTATATTAAAGACTCCACCCTTAACAATTCCTAAAACCAACCTTAGAGTACCATTTCCTAGGACCTTCGTTAACATCCTTACACATTTCATCCTTTCATAATTACTCAAGATAAATAAAAAACAACACTTTGCTTTCTTTTTCCTGTTGTTTGTAAATCAATCTAACTAGTCATTTTTCATCTTTTAAGTGTTTTGTGTATTTTTTTTCCATGGCACTTACTATACAACACGTTCATAATAAATATTTTAAAAACATTTCCACTCCACCACCTACATTTTAACAACATGTTCTATTTTATACTACATCACCTCCTGCAACATTTTCTCCACCACCACTACAACAAAAGACTCCATTTTATCAAACAATTACATCCACTCCCCTTTCCAACACCCAAAAAAATTTGAATGAATCAGGGGCCAATAATAGTAAAGAAATGGGACAAAAAAAAAATTCATTCCCCACATCAATATCATAATCAAATTCTTCACAAACCTAGACTAGAAGAAAATAAACACCCCTTTTCTCCTAGTTCTCAATTAGGAGTGTCCAAACCTCCTTTCTATAATAAGGGATATCTTGTATTTTAAAAAATTATATATTCAAAACCTATTGCTCTCAACTCTTATCTAGTAGCTAGAAATTTTTAAATGAAACCATTTACACCCCAACCCATTCCATACACCCACAATATGTCATCTACAATCACATGTCTCATCGATCAAAATCGAGAACTGGTCATCCAACAATTATACCCATACACTTCAATAAATCAACTTGAAACATCAAATGTCAATTTTTCTATTCATATTGACTAATCTGAAGTAATTAATGGTCAATTCTATACCATTCAACCTGAGATATTTGATGTCTCTTTGATCCCTATTTACGAACTTCATATGATTTCATCACAAAAATCATTACTTAGCAACCCACATCCTCACCAAGTCCTTCTACACGTTCCACACCTCCCCTAAGTAATACCACCACTTCCTCATCTACTCTATCAGCCTATTCACAAGTACAAACACCTCCATCAAGTTATGTGGCCTTCTCTATTGTTGTATCTTCACAACTTGTTAGTAGTCCCATTCAAAACATAACCATGTCTATCCCTACATCCACACCAATAATCAATACTAGCATCATCATTAGTACTCACCCTGTTTCACAACACATACCACAACCATCATAGCCATTAATCTCCCTACCAAAATCTACACCTTTTCAAAACATATTACAACATAGTATACCGCAACAAAACATTTCACACCAAGAACTACCCTTTATTGCCTCAGCTATATCCTTCTAGTAGTAACTTACATATTCATAACCACTCACTTATACATGAGTTACATTGCACTACTAGTACATATAACCCTCACAACCTTTAGTCTCCCAACAAAGTTTTCCATCTCATCAGAATATCCCATAATAGAATATCCCTCGTTAGCATCATATACCATAGCAAAACATCTCACAATACCATATACCACAACAATACATACCTCAAAAAAAATCCCACTATATAATATCTCGCAACAAAATGTCCCTTATGAGTAGAATGTTCCTCAATATAACGTTCTCCAATAAAACATTCCCTACCAACAAGGTATTCCTCAACAGTATCAGGCATACTCAAAACCTATCCAATATTCATTCTAATCTGGTTCATCCTCATAACAACAAACTCAACCCAATCTTCTTCAAGAATTTTTGAACTGCATATCCTGTCTCGAAGTGGCTTCATCTCCATCCAAGTGTGTCCTCTCCTATGATCAAATTTGAAATGAGCCCATTCATCCTTCAATAACATACAAATATTATACACCTCACTGGGAAATTCCAAAGTTTGTCAAATTTTACAGCAAGTAAGATCCCCAAAAACATATCTATGCCTTCTGTCACGCCTACTATCTAATATCTCACAACCAAGAGCTTATGCTGAGGACCTTTCCCTTGTCTCCTTTCGGTATTTATTTGGATAGGTACAATGACATTCCACAAAATTCTTTATTCTCCTTTACACATGTTTCTCATCTCTTCTTAGAACACTTTTCCATAAACATAGCTCACAAACTCACTATCAATGACCTATATGCCATCAAATAATTCAAAGACGAATTTATTTCTGATTTCATCACCCATTTGAGAGGTGTAGTTAATCAACTATGATTTTCATTACCAAAAAAATAATCAATCAAAGTATTTTTCCATGTGTGTGCTAAACATATCTCATCCACACTACAAATCCAATCATTTCAAACTTTTGATGAGGCTTTCAACATGGACTATAAGTTAGAATTGTGATCTCTAGAAAATGTTCAGGTCAAGCTTCATCCTAAGAAACCAAAAGTTGAGTCCCCATCTAAGTCAACATCTAGCCCTGATAAGTCTAGGACATCCACTAACATCGTCGTAATTAAATCTTCTCCCAAAGAAAATATCACTGTCGAGTGATCCTACTAACAAATTAGCTATACACCTATCGGAGAGACTTATTTTTCCATGTGTGTACTAAACATATCTCATCCACACTACAAATCCAATCATTTCAAACTTTTGATGAGGCTTTCAACATGGACCGTAAGTTAGAATTGTGATCTCCAGAAAATGGTCAAGTCAAGCTTCGTCCTAAGAAACCAAAAGTTGAGTCCCCATCGAAGTCAACATCTAGCCCCGATAAGTCTAATACATCAGCTGATTCCATCATAATTAAATATTATCCCAAAGAAAATACCATTTCCGAGTGATCCTACTAACAAATTAGCTATACACCTATCAGAGAGACTTATAGTATAGTTTTTGACAAACTATTTGCCTCCAAGATTATAATTGTCTTGCCTATTTGACACATCAGTATCTAAGCCCATTTTTGTATCGGGATAATGGCATTTGTAAATATCATACAGTCAATGTAAATGACATTGAAATGTGTCACACATTCCATAACGTACTTCAAGATTTGATTGACAAGGTTGAATTTCACTTAGATAATCCAAACATGCCCTTGAATCAAAATCTTGACATATTTTAGCAACCTTTTCTGAATCATCCCTCATCCTCATATCAACCACAAACAAACATCAGTCATACCATCAATACAATAAAAAAGATAGAGCCTATCCCTGAATCCACCATGTTTCTTACCAAATCAAAACCTGCAAAATTAACACTGGTATCCAACTAGCCTAAAATTACGAGTATTGAATCTCTAAATGTTGAGAATACTACTAAAACCATTCCCACTTCTGCATCACACATCATTGCCAAATCTGCTACACCTCCTACAACTACACCCAAACTCACATCTGACAAGCAAACTAAAACACCCTTGACCTCAGAGAAATCGAACCCTGTTGCATCCTCGTCAACTATACCCAGTCCATGTAGTGCCCACATTTTTACACACACAATTACAACAATAAAATACGAGGAATTTTTTTTTTACTTATATTTCTCACTACACACAACACAACATGGGATCCAAGTACTAAAACTCAACTCGCATGACAATCACATAAGTCATCGACTCACATAGACACATGAAAAAACATAGGCATGTCGATGCCACATTTTTCCCAATGAACGAATACTAGCAATGCCTCAACCACAAAAGAAAACTCAAGGAATGGCAAACCCATGACACATCTTTTCTTTAATGGTATTTTAGTTACAATTAACATTCCAAGAACATTAGTGTGTAAGAATAAATTTCTCGTTTTTCCATTGACAGATTCTTAAGTTCATACCGGGGTTAAATTATCATTCACCCCTTGTAAGTTGGTTTCTTATTCTTTACAAAAGTTTCCATAACTTGCATTCTTATTTGTCCTAATTCAAAAGTATATAAATTATTTATCTTGTCCTTATGTTAATAATAATCTTTTCGAACATATATTCAATGTCTACCTTTTTACTCTTACAACTCATGTGAACGTGACTTGGTGTCCATATAGCGATATTAGGATTTAACAGAGGTTTAGAAAAAAAAGGATAGCTTTTACCAGAACCAGACCTCAATCACGATATAGTTATTTCCCTACCATAGTTATTCTAATTCAATGACTTGTGAATTTCCATTTTGTTTTCTCGAAGGTGGATTATACCAAGGCAATTCATATTCTTTGAAACAAATGCATATATTAAATTGAGTTATAAGGTCTTCAAGAATGGCATTATTCCGAACCTCCACTCTCGTTTTTACTCTTATATGCTTTATTTTCTATGACACAATATGGTCTTATTTTTAGCATTGTCTTGAAAAGGGAGTTACGAAGTGTTTGTCTAACCTCTTGAAGACATAAAATATTAGAAGTCTTGTAGCTACACACGAAACCAAGTTTACATCCAAATCAACTAAGTTTCAGATTTATTCTAACTTCACCTAAGGGTCTACCCCTCAACTATATAAGAGTTTTAAGAGAGAGGACAAATTTATGCTAAACCACCTTCTAGAAGAGACTAGGGTGTTATTGTTGATGGCGAATCACAGAGCCCCTGAATGTTTGCAACTTGATGGGTTAAGAATCTCAGTACGATTGCATAACATGGAGCTTTTCCCAAGTGTGGAACCTTGTGAATCAGGAAAGCTCTCTAGATGAAGGCCGGTTTCTATTCCTCTATTGAGATGCACACATAAAAATGTAGAGGGTTTACTCAAAAACCTAATCTAACTTGCCAAGGAGACAGGGTAAGAATATGCATAAAAATAAACCTAACTAACAAAGGTGATGCACTGAGGAATGATGAACACATGTCTTGCTAATAAACACAAACCATTAAAATGCAAGGCAAGATCATGCAAAGATAACCAAATTTGCATTGAAAGATCAGGAGGATGCAAATGAACACAGAGAGGGTTGAAAATCATCCACAGACATGCATCATTTTCTCCAAATATTGATACAATACACTACAAAATGCCAAGAGGAAAAGTTACATTACAGTTTTAGATGGGAGGTTTGAACTCCACAAATTCACCTGCTAAAGAGAAGAAGGGAGGGGCAAAACAAGAATGTCCAACCTTTAGAAAGAAGCCCCTACTTATAATTTATAGGAAGAATGAGAGAGAAAAGAGAGAGGAATTCCAAATCTACCCCAACCACCTCCAGGTTGCATTTAATTCATCTCATTATGGTGGTAGGTGAGAACCTTAGCAAACCCAAAAAATGGTGAACTATATTTTGCATTTTTGAAGAACTTGTTCTCACCCAATTAAATATATCTAGTTGTAGTTGGATAGAGGACCTCGTAAGATTTCTGAAAAGTCCAACCTTGCGTGAATCCAAGCTCCCTGTGAAAATTTATGGCCTTTTGAATATTTGGGTCAGGGTTTGCTTCCTATTGGGTTTGGAGTGTTAGCGCTCAAATGTTGCACCTCCCAAAGGTGTGCCTTGGCGTATCCATCCTCACGTTAAGATACTCTTAAATGCACCATAAGCACTAAAAATTTGGTGTCAGCACCTCCTGATCTGCGCCAGGGGCTCAAATTTTTCGGTGTCAGCACCTCCTATTCTGCACGAGGGCACAACTTTTTTGGTGTTAGCACCTCCTGTTCTGTGCCAAGGCACAACTTTTTCAGTGTTAGCACCTCTTGTTCTGCACTAAGGTGTAACTTTTTTGTGTCAGCACCTCCTGTTCTGTGCCAGGGCGCAACTTTTTCAGTGTCAGCACCTCCTGTTCTGCGTCAGGGCGCAACTTTTTCGGTGTCAGCACCTCCTGCTCTGTGCTAGGACGTAATTTTTTTCGGTGTCAGCACCTCCTGTTATGCACCAAGGTGTAACTTTTTCGGTGTCAACACCTATTGAGTTTTGAGTTTATTTGATTTCCACATTCTTCTGTTTGTCTATATTTACTCGGGGAGGGAGAAATATACAACAGTTATGTTGAGAGAATCCAAAGTAACACATTTAGCTGTGTGGAGCCAAGGGCGTTCATTAACAAGAGTGCAATGCAAGAAACAACTATATCCTCATCTCCATTTATGTCATTTCGATCCAACAGGGATTTCATTCAATGAAGAAAATTACTTTTAAATCTATCTTTGGAGAACCAGGTAATCCACTAGGATACGAAGGAGGAGTTATCTCTACTTACTCCAAATGAAGTTTGACTGTGTCGCTCCTATCTTCCAAGTTCATGAAAATGTCACTAACCATACTAACTAAGATGATAAACCCATTCTTGGGCTCTTGTTTACTCAATCTAGGAGATTTCCATCAAGTGTAGGGTTTGAGTTTACTCTATGGTTTTCAATGTCTTCTAAGGTAAAAAGTAACACACATAAAAACAAGTTATGCTCTGATATTGAACAAGGGTAGAGTGTTTTGATTTAATTCTTTATTACATTTACAAACTATGAATGCACAGGATGACTCATTAATCCTTTATTAAACACTAAATATGCACTACAAGATATTAATTCAAATTATTTTACCTTACATAAATATCTAACCTTTTTACCAGGTGTACTATAAATAAAAATTGAACTATGATTAAATGCACATTTCCTAGATGTCCTTGAAACTAGCATTTCATACATATCAATAAATTATCAATTATAACCTTCTGTAACATGAGACTACATTATACATTTATTCATTTAACAACGAACTATCTAAATTTCAATGGTACTTAATGAATTACACATCACCTTTTCATCGTCATTCTTTCATCCTGTAAAACCACGTGAGCATGATATCAATGATAATTCGCTGGCATGTCATCCACCCTAATCTAACATAATTATCATTTTTTTGTTTCCCATTTACATATAATAATAATTACAATTTGGAAGGGAGAGAAAAATTTTAGAGACATGTATTCAATGCATTTCATTTCACTTCATTTTATAACCTAGGAGAGAGAAAGAGATGGGAAGAGAGAGAAAACACCATTTGTCAAAAGTTCTATTTCACACAACAAGTTCCACTATAAAGTTTTAAACAATTATTTGCATGTATTAATCCAGGGTGGTTTGGCAACCCTACAAGGGTCCCGCAACTTCCTATTCTACCTTTTTCTCACTAGCTACAAAACATTCAAAACGGGCTCGGAGGCTAAGAAACCACTTCCAAAAGTTGACTTCCGATGAGAACGCACACCACGATTAACTTTCTACATGTCCCCAGATATACCAAGAGTTCATAGAAACTGACGAAATTGGGAAAAAGTGAATGGTTTTCTTTTAGCAGCTAGTTCTCTGAGGCCACTGGTCATAGTTGGCCTAGTGCAAATTGAACAAAAATTAGCTCGAGGGATCAGAAAACCACATCCAAAACTAACATTTGATGGATGAGCACACAACAAGACACTTCCTACAAATTCCCCGATATAAGGAGAATTCATCAGAGTTGATGGGACTGAGAACTAGAAAACAATTTTCAAACGGTGATAAGTTTTCTGGAGCAAAAAGTCAAAAATTGGTCCAGTTTGACCTCTTCAAAATGCAACCGGAGGCCTACAAAATGGCTTTGCCAAACTATCCAGAAAAGTGCTTTTCCCTAAACTGAATGTTCCATGCAATTATCTAGTATAAATGCTAGAGGTTTGCAAAGACAAGAAATAATTTCCCTATCCAGGTTTCAAATGGTAGTTCAAAATGAAAGCCAACTTTCTAGATTTAGCAGCCTTCTACTGCTATAAACCAGTGTAACAGGGCTCCTATAAGAGCGTCAAAAAGATCACATATGTTCATTCTGGGTCAATCTAGAGGTCAAGGTGACCTTTCACACAACAAGGTACATGATTGAAGCATAACATCTCATTTTCAGAGTTACGAAGGGTACCTAATGAGTCCCTAAAAAATACAAAAAATAACTTTTTAAAATAGGGAGATGATGAACATTATCACTGGGAAGTCAATTTCATCTGGTCGATAGAACAATGTTGTAGCGATTCATTTGGGTAGGACGTTTTCTACATCACCTCAGAATGAGGGTGGAAGTTCATGTTTTAATGCAAACGGGTTATTTTGACTTAGTGATTTTTGACACAACATTTCATTGTTTTTGCAACGAGTTAAAATAAACATTTAACAGTATTAAAATCCTAATATTTTAAAATTCTATTAAGATGTAAAAGAGAATTAAAACATGAGAATTATGAGAGGTAAGGGAAGATGAACCATGCCTGGAGAAATGAAGTCAGTCAAATTTCTCGGGGCTTGGTTCAACATCTCACTAAGGCCTTTCCCCAAATAGTTCGTTGTTGTGGCATAACTCCATTTATTTAAAAATCAAGGGTGTGGTTAGAGGAGCAAAAACCATTGTTCATTTTCCTTAGATACGTTTCCAAACAACGACAAGGGATCTGATCATATGCAAACTTAGAAGGTGCTGACAAATGTTGTGGGCCAAACATCCTTCCCACCCACAACCTCTCATTCTACACAGGATGAGGCATGTAGATCTGCCACAAAAAGGTAAGGGCCTCTATATAGCCTTCATAAGAAATATATTTGAATGTGCAGTTTAGATTTTTCCCCAAAATGGTTGGGCGGGCAACACAATCACACCCAAAAAATCCTTACAGATCCATTATGTGCATATCCTGCAATCATGGCATTCCATTAGACAACATTTCTTTGAGGTATTCTAAGCAGTTCACATGCCTTTTCAACAAATCCATTTTTCTCATACACTGCAATCATAACAGGTCATGAGGCTGCATTTCTTGTAGTGTTTTGTCAAATAGCTTACAGGCTTCCACATTTGCACACATAACTACCAACACACTTACAACTCTAACCTCTAGACAACAACATCTCTCCAAATGCTTTGGTGGATCTCATATCCTGCTCCAAAGCTTCCATTTTGGCACAAGTTGGAAATATGCTAACAATGTAAATTGATTGGGTTGGAGAAAAGGGCCTACGAATGGCACAGACTCATTAACGTCCCCCCAAGCATTTGTAACTGCAACATCTGACAAAACCCCTCGATCATTTCTTTTTGTGTTGATAAATACCCACGCAGGTATAGAACTCATTTTTTTACATAGGCTGGGAGAATACTAACACAGGCCGTGACCAAGGCATTCCATGAGATGACATCTGGCCAGGCATTTCTTTGCATAGTCCAAAAGTTCCCTTAAGCACATTGATTCGTGTAAAAACTGTGACCACATTTCCTTCAGGTATTTTCCAACAGAGATGTCCCTGCCCTACGCTTTTCTAGCTGTCACGACTGACAAAACCTCCTCCATGCCTTCTTCACATCTGGTGGGCGAGAAAAAACTAGTTCAAATTTTCCTTCCTTCCCTCCATGGCAATGGCACTCTCTCTCACTCACCAAAAAGACAGAAAAAAAACCACAAAGGAGCCTGAGCCCTCTTTGCCCTAAGCTGCCCAAAATTCATGGGCCTTTTTAAATTTAATCCCTTTATTTTTAACAAACTCAAAAAAAAGATAAATATCCCCTAAAATGACTCATCTCCCCCCCCCCTTTTTTATTAATTATGCCTCTATTTCTTATTTTTATTTTATTTTAAATCCATTCTTCTCATCAAAATAGGTATACCTAAAAAAAAACAATACGATAGGAGACTCAGTCGGCCAAGGTAGAACTAGTTGTAGGAGTTTGAAACTGGACACAGGACAAGGACTGATCATGGCATCACAACAAGAGACCGTCTTCTTTATGTGGACTGAGGTAACCAATCCAAACAGTAAAATCACTTATCGATAATTCACAATAAAGTTGATATAAAATCGACGATCAGATGATGAAGTTAACGTCCATCGATAATTAAAATAATAATAATATTATTATTTTTATTAAAACTCATTAATACTTTATTAATCGTATTAACAAGGACCCACTTACGAGCCTAACCAAAATAATAATAAGAAAAATAATTGATAATTCAAAATAATAATTATAATTATGTAGATGTTCCCTCTAGCTGGTCATGCCCTAACAACATCAAGCCATCATTCAAACCACCTAAACAATTCGAGAGTGAGATTTTCCTTAACAAGGTAGTCAAAAATGCAAATCCAGCAAGGATCAACAGGAGCACAACAACATTAAACACTTAAAAACACGGTCATCAAAGAAGAAAAAAAATGAGGGACTGGGCATTACATTCTCCTTCCCTTCAGAAAGCATCATCCTCGATGTAACATACAATGAAGAAGGAGAAATGGTAATCAACAAGGAACGAATATGGTGAAGGCACGCTCTAAGGTTAATATTTCAGATACAAAATCATGGTCTGAGGTTGCCCTAAGAACATTTGGTATAAATATTAACTTTTAAGGTTCTGTGAAGATTGGTAGTTCCCTCTTATTCATTATTTCATTTATCTTCTTTTATTAACATTATTCTTAATTTAAGTCCTTTAAAATTTAATTTTTATAGAATTTAAGTTTATTCATTCCTGTGGATTCCCATCATGAACTACAGTCACAACACCCTACCATGGTTATACACAACACTAAAATTTCACAAGCATACTTTTACATACTTTCACGACTGTATCACATCACATGGGCTTTCAAAAAACCATGGATGGAACATACACATTCCACATAACATAGTATTAGTCACACATATATGACTGACACACAGAATGATCATGCCGATGCATATATAATGGGTATTATACGACCCAAAATCCATGACTGTACCAACATAGTGCCAAGACAATATTCAATAGTCCATACCAACCAAGGGAAGAGTCAAGCCTCAAACATAAAAAGGTGTCAAAAGACTCACAAGGGTACACATAACTCATTATACCAACTCCACACATCTCAAAATATCAAGAAATAAACCCATATGTCTCCTAAAGCATCATAAAACAAATCTATATACCTCGCAAACCATCACCAAATAACTCCATATACCTCCCAAGGAGAAATAATCATAGTGTCAAAACTAAGTCGGGTCACTCAACCATAGAACCCCATCAAGAATATCAGGTCACTCCACCATAGAGTGCCATAAATAATAACAAGTCACTCAACCATAGAGGCCCATCTCCTTTCTCCTTTTTAATGAGGTCGGGTCACCCTATGGCCTTGGGCACATAGAGCCCTGTCACTAAGTGACATAATAACTCGTGGTTTAACAACCCGCTAGTTATCTGTAACTCCTCGGGGCGTACCCCCATACAATGAAGTGGGTCCATAGGTTCAACCACTCCATGGTTAATCCCATGACCCTATTCCAACACATTATGACATTAGAACCAGCATAATAATCCATTCAAATGCCAAGTGGCAAAATCAAAAGTCTTGGGCTACGCTACAAAACTTTTAAATATGAAAATAAAGTTTTAAAAACTAAGAAGAACAAATGGCTAATTAGCCATGGTTAGTGCAAAATCCAAGTGTTAATGCAACAATCAAATAAATGCCTAAAATATAAGAACATGTCAATCAAGAAAAATGGCTAGTTCTTTCAAAAAGAGAGATAAAGATTAATTTATGAATAAAATACTAATTGAGAAAATAACACATTACAATCACTATATGGAATCATACCACCACCAAAGGGGTACTCATTGAGTTGTTGGCACTCAAAAATCAAGGCTCAGCTAGTAAAAATATACATGTAACCAGAAATGAGTATATCAAATAATGTAACTATCATCATCTCTACTTGAATCATTACTCCATGCTCCCACAAGGATCAACATAGTCAAAATCACATAGGATTATTCAATGAATAATCCAATAGGAAAGAGTAGGAAACTCTAGTTGCATAAGTTGAGCCTAAGGTGGTGCGCACCCATAATATACTGAGCAAGCTCAAAGTATACTAAATAGATAGAAGTGGGTTTTTAGTCTATATAAGACTCCACTTCCTCACTCGTACTCGGATCAAGATTATGAAAACCTGGTCCACACTTCCTCTCTCCACACATACACTCTTGACAATTTTCTCCCCTTAGGGTCATCTAGTGTAAGGTTCAGAACATACACATAACTACATCACTAACACAATGGTGATTCACACAAATTAACCATAGCCTCTTACACATGGCATTTATACGGGGTATAACACAATCATTACTTTCACGAGTTATGCTACATCACATTACCACATTCTACAACTGGAGTGCAATCACTATACCATAGGGATCATATGCTCACCATATGCCCCTAAATCATGACGTAAATCATTACATATTACACAAATCATAAGTATGATGAACATAATGTCTAACATTACAACATATAGTCAATTGCAATACAACACAATGATGCACACAACTAATCACAATATGGTGATGACATTGTGATGAAATGTGATTCACTTTACATCAATTTTGTCATGCAATACATCAATACACCTTCACATCACATAAATCCAACATGTTTTAACCCTCTACAATCCACAATAACATTCCATTCACAAACAAGAAGGTGGTACATTACACACGGATTCCTCATTGAATCCATAAAAAAGAGAGTCAATACTCTCATCAAAATTACATCAATATGATAACAAATATGCGCTAAGTGACATGCACCACATGCTCTTCCATAAGGTCACAATTATGACATAGTTCACATAAAATCATATATCACATTACTCTTCCAATATCCACCACCATCATGCAAACTCATCACAACTCCAATCCATCCCAGAGGTTTGAGTGCATGAAACTCCGCTCTGATACCATATGTAGTGCCCACATTTTTACACAAACAATTACAACAATAAAATACCAGGATAATTATTTTTTGACTTACATTGCTCGCTACACACAACACAACATGGGCTCAAAGTACCGAAACTCGACTAGCACGATAATCACATAAGTCATTGACTCACATAGACACATGAAAACAACATAGGCATGTCGATGCCACACTTTTCCCAATGAACAAATACTAGCAATGCTCCAACCACAAAAGAAGACTCAAGGAATGGCGAACCCACGACACATATTTTCTTAATGGTATTTTAGTTACGATTAACATTCCAAGAACATTAGTGTGCAAGGATAAATTTCTCATTTGTCCACTGACAAATTCTTAAGTTCATACTACAATTAAATTATCGTTCACCCCTTGTAAGTTGGTTTCTTATTCTTTACAAAAGTTTCCATAACTTGCATTCTTATTTTTCTTAATCCAAAAGTATATAAAGTACTTAATTATCTTGTCCTTATGATAAGAATCTTCTTCTCGAACATATATTCAATGTCTAGCTTTTTACTCTTACAACTCATGTGAACGTGACTTGGTGTTCATATAGTGATATTAGGATTTAACAAAGGTTTAGAAAAAAAAAAAGGATAGCTTTTACCAGAACCAGACCTCGATCACGATATAGTTATTTTCCTACCATAGTTATTCTAATTCAATGACTTGTGAATTTCCATTTTGTTTTATATATGTGTTTTGTTTTCTCGAAGGTGGTTTATACCAAGGCAATTCATATTCTTTGAAACAAATGCATATATTAAATTGAGTTATAAGGTCTTAAAGAGTGGCATTATTCTGAACCTCCACTCTCATTTTTACTCTTATATGATATATTTTCTACGACACAATATGGTCTTATTTTTAGCATTGTCTTAAAAAGGGAGTTATGAAGTGTTTGTCTAACCTCTTGAAGAGATAAAAGATTAGAAGGCTTATAGCTACACACGAATCCAAGTTAAAATCCAAATCAACTGATGTTTCAGATTTATTCTAACTTCACCTAAGGGTCTACCCCTCAACTATATAATATTTTTAAGCGAAGAGGACAAATTTATGCTAAACAACCTTCCAGAAGAGACCAGGGTGTTATGTTGAGAGAAACCAAAGTAACACATTTAGTTGTGCAGAGCCAAGGGGGTTCATTAACAAGAGTACAATGTAAGAAACAACTATATCCTGATCTCCATTTATGTCATTTGGATCCAATAGGGATTTCATTCGATGAAGAAAATTACTTTTAAATCTATCTTCGGAGAACCAGGTAATCCACTACAATATGAAGGAGGAATTAGCTCTACTTACTCCAAATGAAGTTTGACTGTGTTGCTCCTATCTTCCAGGTTTATGAAAATGTCACTAACCACACTGACTAAGATGATAAACCCATTCTTGGGCTCTTGTTTACTCAATCTAGGATATTTCCATCGACTGTAGGGTTTAAGTTTACTCTACAGTTTTCAACGTCTTCTAGGGTAAAAAGTAACACACATGAAAACAAGTTATGCTTCGATATTGAATAAGGGTAGAGTGTTTTGATTTAATTCTCTTTATTACATTTACAAAGTATGAATACACAAGATGACTCATTAATCCTTTATTGAACACTAAATATGCACTACAAGATATTACTTCAAATTCATTTACGTTACATAAATATCAAACCTTTTTACCAGGTGTACTATAAATAAAAATTGAACTATGATTAAATGCACATTTCCTAGATGTCCTTGAAACTAGCATTTCATACATATCAACAAATTATCAATTATAACCTTCTGTAACATGAGACTACATTATACATTTATTCATTTAACAACGAACTATCTAAATTTCAATGGTAATTAATGAATTACACATCACCTTTTCATCGTCATTCTTTCATCCTGCAAAACCACGTGAGCATGATATCAACGATAATTCGCTGGCATGGCATCCGCCCTAATCTAACATAATTATCATTTTTTTGTTTCCCATTTACATATAATAATAATTACAATTTGGAAGGGAGAGAAAAATTTTAGAGACATGTATTCAATGCATTTCATTTCACTTCATTTTGTAACCTAGGAGAGAGAAAGAGAAGGGAAGAGAGAGAAAACACCATTTGTCAAAAGTTCTATTTCACACAAAAAGTTACACTATAAAGTTTTAAACAGTTATTTGCATGTGTTAAAAGTTTCCAGGGTGGTTTGGCAACCCTACAAGGGTCCTGCAGCTTCCTATTCTAACATTTTCTCACTAGCTACAAAAATGTTCAAAATGGGCTTGGAGGCTAACAAACCACTTCCAAAAGTTGACTTCCGATGAGAACACACACCAAAATTAACTTTCTACATGTCCCCAGATATACCAAGAGTTCATAGCAACTAACGGAATTGGGAAAAATTGAACGGTTTGCTTTTGGCGGCTAGTTCTCCGGGGCCACTGGTCGTAGTTGGCCCAGTGCAAATTGAACAAAAATTAGCTCAAGGGCTCAGAAAACCACGTCCAAAACTGACGTTGGATGGATGAGCACATAATGAGACACTTCTTACAAGTTTCCCTATATAAGGATAATTCATCAAAGTCGACGGGACTGAGAACTAGAAAACCATTTTCAAACGGAGATAAGTTTTCTGGAGCGATAAGTCAAAAATTGGTCCAGTTTGACCTCGTAAGACTGTGACCGGAGGCCTACAAAATGGATTTTCCAATCTATCCAGAAAAGTTATTTTCCCTAAACTAAATGTTCCATGCAATTGTCTAGTATAAATGCTAGAGGTTTGCGAAGACGGGAAATAATTTCCCTATCCATGTTTCAAATGGCGGTTCAAAACGAAAGCCAACTTTCGAGATTTAGCAACCTTCTACTGATGTAAACCAATGCAACAGGGCTCCTATAAGAGCGTCAAAAAGATCACATATGTTCATTCAAGGTCAATCTAGAGGTCAAGGTGACCCCTCACACAACAAGGTACACGAATGAAGCATAACATCTCATTTTCAAGAGTTACGAAGGGTACTTAATGAGTCCCTAAAAAATGCAAAAATTAACTTTTTAAAATAGGGAGATGATCAACATTATCACTGGGAAGTCAATTTTTCCTAGTCGATAGAACAATGTTGTAGTGATTCAGCTGGGTAGGAAATTTTCTACATCACCTCAGAATGAGGGTGGAAGTTCATGTTTTAATGCAAACAAGTTATTTTGACTTAGTGAGTTTCAACACGACATTTCATTGTTTTTTTGCAACGAGTTGAAATAAACATTTAATGGTATTAAAATCCTAATATTTTAAAATTCTATTAAGTTGCAAAGAGAACTAAAACAAGATAATTATGAGAGGTAAGGGAAGATGAACCATTCCTGGAGAAATAGAAGTCGATCGAAGTTCTCGAGGTTCGGTTTAACATATCACTAGGGCCTTTCGCCAAACAGTTTGTTTTCTTGACATAACTCCATTTATTTAAAAATCAAGGGTGTGGTTAGAGGAGAAAAAACCATTGTTCATTGTCTTTAGATGTGTTTCCAAACAACGATCCAGGAGGTGCATGATCACATGCAAAATTAGAAGGTACTGACAAACATTGTGAGGCCAAACATCCTTCCTGCCCACAACCTCTCATTCTACACAGGCTGAGGCATGTAGATCTGCCACAAAAAGGTAAGGGCCTCTATACAGCCTTCATAAGCAATATATTTTAATGTGTAGTTTATCACCATTTTTCCCAAAAATGGTTGGGCAGCCACACAATCACACCCAAAAGATACTTACAGATCCATTATGTGCATATCTTGCAATCATGGCATTCCATGAGACAACATTTCTTTGAGGTATTCTAATAAGCAGTTCACATGCCTTTTCAACAAATCCATTTTGCTCATACAATGCAATCATAACAGGTTATGAGGCTACATTTCTTGTAGCATTTTGTCAAATAGCTTACAGGCTTCCAAATTCACATACATAACTACCAGTACACTTACAACTCTAACCTCTGGAAAACAACATCTCTCCAAATGCTTTGGTGGATCTCATACCCTGCTCTAAAGCTTCCTTTTTGGCACAGGCTGGAAATACGCTGGCAATGTAAACTGATTGGGTTAGAGAAAAGGTCCTATGAATGGTGCAGACTCATACACATCCCCCCAAACATTTGCAACTACAACATCTGACAAAACCCCTTTATCCTTTCTTTTTGCATTGATAAATGCCCACGCAGGTCTAGAACTCATTTTTTTTTACACAGGCTGGGAGAATACTAGTACAGGCCATGACCAAGGCTTTCCATGAGATGACATCTACTAAGTAATTTCTTTTCACAGTCCAAAATCATCCTTAAGCACATCGATTCATGTAAAAACTGCAACCATGTTTCCTTCAGGCATTTTCCAACAGAGACGTCCCTACCCTGCGCATTTCCAGTTGTCACGACTGACAAAACCTCCTCCATGCCTTCTTCACATCTGGTGGGTGAGCAAAAACTAGTTCAAAGTTTTCCTCCTTCCCTCCATGGTGGTGGCGCTCTCTCTCACTCAGCAAAAATATAGAAAAAAAACACAAAGGAGCCCGAGCCCTCTTTGCCCTAAGCCGCCCAAAATTCACGGCCCTTTTAAAATTTAATCCCTTTTTTTTAACAAACCCAAAAAAAAAGATAAAGATCCCTAAAATGACTCATCTCCCCCCCTTTTTTTTATTAATTATGCTTCTATTTCTTATTTTTATTTTATTTTAAATCCATTCTTCTCATCAAAATAGGTATACCTAAAAAAAACAATACAAGAGGAGACTCGGTCGGCCAAGGTAGAACTAGTGGTAGGAGTTCAAAACCGGACGCAGGACAAGGACCGACCACAGCGTCACAACAAGAGACCATCTTCTTTGCGCAGACCAAGGTGACCAATCCAAATAGTAAAATCACTTATCAATAATTCATAATAAATTTGATAACAAATTGATGATCAGATGATGAAGTTATCATCCATCGATAATTAAAATAATAATAATAATTTTTTTTATTACAACTCATTAATACTTTATTAATCGTATTAACAAGGACCCACTTACGAGCCTGACCAAAATAATAATAATCAAAATAATCGACAATTCAAAATAATAATTATAATTATGTAGATGTTCCCTCTAGCTGGTCATGCCCTAACAACATCAAGCCATCATTCAAACCACCTAAAGAATTTGACAGTGAGATTTTCCTTAATAGGGTAGTCGAAAAGGTGAAGCCAACAAGGATCAGTAGGAGCACAACAATGTTAAATGCTTAGTAACACGGTCGTCGAAGAAGAAAAAGAAGAATGAGGGATGGGGCATTACAGTCCATCAAAAACCACAAACGTTTATCCAATTTTACCCCTTAGGGAAAATTAGACCTCGAGACCTAAAAAGTCTTTTTTAGGAGTACTCCAAGGTTATTAGGAACAATTTCAAGATTTAGTAGCGTTTATGGTGCTCCATGAGGTTTTTGGATCATATCAAATTATTTTCTCCCTTTTCCAGATCTTGATGCTCCATTTAAGCTCAAAATGAAGGATAGGCCACTTCTAGTCATCATTATATAAAATAATCAAAATGATAGATTACATTTAAGAGGGGCTTATTTCATTTTCACTACCCTCTAGTTTCTAAAAAATTTCAAGCGTTAGTGGAGAAGGTTGAAAAATTGCAAAAAGATGGCTCAAGTAGTAGCTTGCTGAGAAGCTCGGTGAGCTACTCAGTGAGATGATCAGTTGATTACACCACTAAGTGAACCACAAGCCTGATGCAACTAAGATAATGGATCATGATGGTGCTGAAGGGGGATCATGCTCATCATAGTATAAGAGATCTTTGAGTTAGGAAAATACCTAAATTGGAGCTCGTAGAATTGATGCTAGGTGTGATTTGTTAGATCAGCCAAGGGTTAGGCATAGGACAACTCGGTGGGATACATGTGCCTTAGAAAATATGAGCTCAATGGGGTAAGCTCATCAGAAAGAGTTGAGGTCAATATAGCTCAGGGATTCAAAGTATAGAATGAGAAAATTGATGTGGCCTTTGGGGTTAGTGCTCATTGCGTGTAAATCTACGAAGGTAGCATTTAAAAAATGCCAAGTTATACAAAGCACTCACTCAAAAGAGCCAAGAAATCATGGGAGATCAAAATGGTGAGCTTGTAGGAGAAAATGGGAACAATGTTGGATCAATGATGTAAAGGTATATACTGGGTGATTGAGGCAAGCAGTAAGTTCGATTCGAACCAAAGGAATGATCCTTAAATTGAGACCTGGCTCATCATTGGAATAAAGTGATCTCGTAAAGGTAGAGGTGAATTTGTAATAGGTAGCTCAGCTGGGTTCAGAGCTCGTTACAGGAATATAACTAGAGATTCATAGTATTGGATTTTCAGATGATGATCCCACAGTCGAGTAGATCTCGGTTGAGCCAAGATCAAAACAGGGTCGAGTTCATAAGAGTTGGAGTTTGGCGCTCAACGACTGGTGAATGAATTCATGAGTTACTTGAATTCAAGTGAAATGGATACCCGATGTTATCATCAAGTTCTATATTTTATGATAAAGCCCATCGAGCTTGACATTCGTAATAAACATAGTCATTGAAGTCAAGTCAAGGGGTCGCAAATCTTGTTTGGGAAAATGACAAGCTCGGTAGTGAAGGAAGATCGGGGCTTGGTGGATTCGATGTAAAGGAAAACTCGGAGCCACAAGTGGAGGGGCTCGGTTAAATAACACATTGACTTAACTTGCTCGCACAAAGAAAAATATATCAAGGGCACAAGCTCACAAATTGGATCGGAGACATAGGGTATATCTGGCACAAGAGTTTCCATTCAAGAAGACATGGTGAGGTACTCATGGATTCATATTCATGGGGCTCATAATGTAAAAGAAAGGGCTCAACCAAGCTTTGACCAATCAAGCCAAATAACTCACCATGAATAATTTAAAGTTACAAGCATCAGGTTATAGGAAAAATAAGCTTGGTCAACTTACTGGGAGATGTTTGTGAAAGGAGCAACTTGGGGATCGAGTGCTTGAGGTAGGAGACAGAGCTCAGGCAGTGAGCAATAAAGGTTGTGGAGTCATCGAGGAACAAGAATCTTGGGAATGAGGCAGTTCAAGGGCAAGTTTTTGGAGTTTTACTTTGGATTTATATGTTTCAGAATTTTGGATATTTTATGGATCAAAAATGTTGAATGAGTCAAATATTTCTGAAGCCTGAAACTCTAAAACTCTGAAATTTGGAGTTTTGGGTTTTGGGGGATTGGATGTTGTTAAGTGGTCACCATGTCTTGGGGAGGTCTAAGTCTATCACCGAGTTAGGAGGAGGCCTAGATCTAATGATAAGGTGGGATTGTGTTGCATGTCAATTCTATTGGTGAGTTAGAATAATGGGCCAAGTTGCATGGGTTCAGAGGAACTCGAGATCGATTGACAAGATTTGAAGGGAGCCAAGTTGTTTGAGCCAAGTTATAGTGGGTGAATTCATGATTCATTCAACGTTGAGGTTATAATATGGATATTTTATGGTGTTTGAAGAAGATCTCGGCTTGGCATCGCGTTAGAGCTTGGTGAATTCAGTAAGGTTCTCAGAACCTGGTGATGGTCACGACAATGGAGGATATCAAAATTTGGAACAGAGATCACTTAATGAGTTCAAAATGAGTCAGTCTATAAGGTTGGATCATTGAAATGATGTAGTCATGGTGGCTCAAGTCAATTTATTGTGAGGAGTTAGGTCTATAGATATTGATCATCATGGGATGCGCTCATGGTGGACAGAGATTAACTCTGGGAACTGAGTAAAAATTGAACCATGTATGTTACAAGCTCAACTGTGTTAGCTAATGCAAAGAATAAACAAATGGTAGATTTAGCTCAACATTGATGGCTTGGTTCAATGTGAATCATCTCAAAGGTGAGACCATCCTTGACATTCTATGAAGCACTCAATGTTATCACAACATGATTAAAACTTGACCTATTGAGTCAAGAAGGAGAAACCATGTAATTTATACTAGGTGCAAGATTTTATAGTTGGCTCAAGAAGACATAGTTCAGTGCGTCATTAGAAGGAAATGAGAAGATGAGCTATGGCTCGGCACACATAAAATGAGTGAGAAGACTTCTGAAGATCTCGGTGGTAGAATCATTTCCGGCTCGTAGATCCAAGTTATGAGGTGATAAGGACCTGCAAGTTGATTTGCACATAGTGAGTTCATCAATCGATGCATCAGGATAGAGCTCGGTGATGATCCCATGAAAAGGAAGGATATCATCCATTTAAGGTAAATACAAGCTCAACATACTCGTGAACAGGTTAGCTCACCATTTGATGTTAATGTTGTGATTTTGAGGGAACTCAGAGTAAGGTCGATGGAAGAGATCACTCGTGAAAATGGAGAACACGGCTCATCTCGGTCATGTAGATTGAAGGATCTCGACATGGAACAGAAGGAGCTAGAGCTCAAAGTTATGATGGCGAGTCGAGCCCACATGAATTGAAGTCAAATCAGTGGAGCTTGAATTAGAGCTTAGTTTAGGGTTCGGTGGCAGAGCTCTTGTTGGTGGCAAGCATGGTGTAGAATGGAGCTCGGTTGCACATAACGATGGAAGGGTTCAATTCTTGCAGAAGATCTCGGTTCATATTGGAGCTTGGAAAGAGTGAGAAAGATCTTGATAGGATTTGTTTGGCGGTAGGAGCTCAGCTCGGTTGCCGTGGAGATAAAAGAGCTCGGGCCCAACTCAGTGAGCTGGCTCGGTAAGCTAACCACCGAGTTGGGCTATTTTGGCTTTTTCCCATCAGTGCAAACCAGTCAACATAAGGGTTCCAAATTTTTTATTAATTTAATATTTTTATTTAAATATTTTAAATAATAATATTTATTATTATTATTTAAATATTCTTTTAATTAATTAAGAAGACTATGTCAAAAAAGAAATTAATGGCACATAATGGAACCTTCTCAAGTGGTTCAACCGAATGTAATAAATGATACATCATGTACCTTCAATTTAGGAAGGAAATTTGACTCCTTCTCCCCTCTCTCTCAGTTTCTTCTATAAATGTAAGTTGGAAGCTCATTCCAAGGGGTTCCAATAGGTCATACAAATTGGAAAAGTTAGACACTTTCCAGGCTTCCCCCTCTCTTCACAAGTTATGAAGTTGTAGGCTCTCAAGCCTTTCTTCTTGAATTATAATGGAAGCCTGTGCCTTTTCATTGATGTAATGATGCACTATGCAAGTGTTTGAAGTAATGAAAATTATGATTTGTGATTAGCTATATGTCCTTTCATGATTTTGTTGCTTCTATTTTCCTCTCTCATGTTTTTAGGTTAACTATGCAACCAAGTTTCTTTTATAAGTTTTGGAGGTCATTGTGATTACCATGGAATGAATTAATGTATGTAAAGTGGATTTGTAATTCATGTCATTCTTCCTCATGATCATATCTCTTCATCGGCAAGTTGGAAAGTTGTACAACAACACCCTTTCCTTGTGCATCACCATTTCTAGTATAGGTTTTATTTCCTTGCAAATCTCTCTCCCTAGTCCCTTGAAATGTTAGTATATGTCTAGTTAGCCATTTACCTATATTGGGAGTAGTGTAGTGCTTAGTTTAGGAAGAGGAAACTGGCCTTCTCTAGAGGTTGACCTTGAGCCCAAGTCCCATAACTTGAGAGGTGATCCCATGTGTCCCAATCACACTGAATGTCATGTTCACTTTTAGGCCATTCAGGGGGTGCAGTGATTTGGTGACAACAAGTACCTCATAAACATGGTGTTGTTCAAGTTTTTAAAATCTCTTAATATGTGTATCTAGATCAAATCCCTTTGTGTGGACCTCACTCCCTTATACTTTTAGTTTCAAAACCCACCTACCAACCCATACATTAATTCCATATCTTGCACCGTTCACATAGTCCAACTATCCTACACCTATCATTCCATAACAGGCATCCATATTGGGTCCTTATCCCTCATGTATTACGTAGTCAAACTATCCTCACCAATGGTCACCCATACAATATCCTTGTCCTCCATCCATTGTAATGCCTAGAAAACCTCCACAGCTAATAAATAAACAACCTATAATTAAATAATCTATCTCATCTTTCCCCGAGAAGAATATAGATGTAACCTTTTCCCCATCCATGTCTACACCCAAGGGTCATTACACCACCATCTTAGATGACCTCATTCAATGGTCACTTATTACACTACCACCTCTTAATCTGTTAGATCATCATAGATGGAAACCCTCGTGGTATGAATTCAATGTTTTTTACGATTACCATAGAACATGAGGCCATTTCATAGAAGATTGTAGGGCCTTTCACTTAAAAGTCCAACATATCTGCAATCTTCTCTTCCTTCCTTCTCAATCAAACACAACACCAATATCAACATCGTTTTCATCAAAACTTGAAAAATCCACCCCTGAAACACCTTCTCATCAAGTCGATGTCATACACATCAATAATCATTTACAAAATTATGACAACGAACCATATGAGCCTAAGAAAGGTAAAAATTTCATTGCTATACCCCCACCTCCTTAATTATTGGCTTCATCTAAAAATCCTAAGGTTATTATTTCCTTAGATCCTGAAGTTTCCAATCAAACACCGTCACCTAAAACCAAGATATCAATATAGGCATCAACACCCCATTTCAATACAGTCCAGAAGGTTTTTATCAAACAACTACACCAATCCCCTGTCAGGATGTCACTTTATAAACTAGTTCAAACATCACCGTTTCACAAACAGACTATAGAAGAAGCCTTTCAATCCATCACTATATCAGCCAATGACCAATTTCTCTTCACAAACTTTGTGGGTGTTATCAAAGTATCCACCTCTGTATCATTTGAATCATCTTAAATTCCCTCTCTCATACCAAATGACCACAGCCTACCACTCTTCATCACCACTCAGATCAATGACATCTCTTTCAAGAGGGTAATGATTGATAGTGGTAACACCATTAACATCATATCATCTCTTTATTTTGACCAAATTAAATTATCCAACACTGTTATCACTCAAACTCTAGTCCTATTAATATCCTTCAACAACACTATAGCACCCACATTGGGTATCGCCATACTTCCGATTAAGGTCGGCATGAAAACACAATAGGAACTCTTCTAAATTATAAAAGGAAATTTTCAATACATCATTTTATTAGGATTCCCTTCGATATGCACCATGCATTTAGTTTCTTTTACTCTCCATTGATGTCTCAAATATGATGATATGGGTTAGACTTTCACTGTCCCCACTGGTCCAAATCCATTTGTTGATTGTTACATGATGTGCCACCCAAATGATGTCCTTATACCTAAATCCATACCTGAGTCATCTGGTGAAGTGTTTACCAGTACATCCATTCCTTCTTCCAAGTTACTAGACGTTTCCTCTCTTAGTGAGGTTATAAAACTTCTTAAGCTTAGGGAATATTATCTCCTCATGCTTAACACCATCCCTACACCCAAAATATATAGTCGCCCTAACAAGAAACTCATGTATGAAAAAAATGTAGGAGATGTCATCTCCTATGGTCCTTATCTCAAAACAAACCTCATTTATGGGGGACTCGACAATCCTCCATCCCATGTTATCAATCCACGCCACGCCATGTCATTCACATTAAATTTAAGATCCCTTGACAATCCAAACTTTTCCTGTACGTATCTTCATTGCTATGCATGGAGATATTTCAGCCTCAGGAACTATGAACAAGGAACCCATGATCAATCCATCTTGCATTCCCTTAAATCCTATGAAAAAATTGGCTTAGGTTAGAAAAATTTCATCTCTAAAATATGCAAAGCCAATACATCCAAACTTGTTACATCCATGTCTATTTCCAAACTAGAACCTTCATCATCTACAAACCCTGAAGATCCTATGGACACAGATGACACCTTATCCATCCCACCTAACTTTTTTATAATCAATTTTTTGTCTTCAAGACCACTCACTTATCAATCCAATCACTCTACTAAATCATTACCCCTTTTTGGCCAGAAATGGTTGATGATGATTCACCTACTATGGATATCCTTCAGTGTCAGGATGACTAGGATATCCTTTCCCATATGGGAGCTGAAGACCAATTTCTTCACAAATCCCTACATATGACACATAAACTCTCCTTAATGAATCCACCTTCGATGTTAACTTAGGAACCCCTCAAGATCCTCACATGGTCAAGGTTGGTCAATCTCTAGATCCACAAGAGCTAGACGATTTCACTTCATACTTAACAAAATATCACCAAGCCTTCACCTGGTCATATAGTGATATGCCTAGAATTGATGATAAAATTTTCATACACAATAAATTCATGTATCCCAATGACAAGCTAGTTAAATTTTTTTTAGTAAAATACATCCATGTATAGCTCTCCTTGTTAAGGAATAGTTGCAACGTATTTTATCTGTTAACTTCATCATACCCATTGACTATCCACAGTGGATCTCTAATTTCATTCCCATAACCAAAGCTTCAGGAAAAATAAAAATTTACACATAATTTAGGGTTCTCAACCTCACCTATCGAAAGGATAATTTCCCTCCTCCAAACATAAATGAACTCGTTGATGTAATAGCTGGTCATGAAATCCCTTATGGATGGATTTTTAGGTTATAACCAAATCCTCATTCCTCCTGATGATCAACAAAAAAAAATTCATAACCCATTTGGGAACCTTCTGTTACTGAGTCATGTCATTTGGCCATAAAAATGCAGGGGCTACTTATTAACGCATCATGACATATATTTTCCATGATCTCATCCACAAAATTGTCAAAGACTACGTCGATGACCTTTTAAGAAAGTCTAAATCACATAAATACCATATTAATGTCCTTGAATCAATCTTCTCTCATCTCATCCACTTTTGTCTTCATCTGAATCCTAAAAAATGATTTTTTGGTGTTCTCACCATAAAACTTTTGGGATTCACCATATCTATCCAAGGTATCAAAGTGGACCTGGTAAAGTTTAGGACAATCATTGAAATACCTCTAGCATCTAATATTAAACAATTGTGTAGCTTCTAAGGTAAATTATAGTCCATTTGATGTTTTATATCACAAATTTCTGATTGTTTTCAACCATTTCACCATCTTCTCCACAAAGACATAAACTTTCACTGGGATTCTGATTGCTATAAGGCCTTTAAAAAAATTAAACAATATATGTTATCACCTCTTGTTATTATTCCACATCATGAAGGGGAGTCATTTTATCTATACATATCCAATTTGGAGCATCCTCTAGGGACTATGCTCACCCACCACTATAATAAATGTCATGAATAGGTCATATACTACATTATCCACACACTCAATGAGTATGAAACATGCTACATTGAATTTGAAAAACTATGTTGTGTGTTGTACTTCACCACCTCTAACCTTTGACATTATCTCCTCAATCACAAGACATATTTCATCACTAGCTTTAATCCACTTAAATTCATGCACGCTAAACCTTATCATAATGATCACATCACCTGATGGCTTATGCTCATGACTTAATTTGACCTTGAAATTATATAACAGAAATCTATTAAAGGTAGGCCATTACATATCAATTCGTTGATACACCCCTTTCGGATAATCAACTACTACACGAATGCTTTCCTGATAAATCCATCAACAACATCAATTAATCTGATTTCATCCTTTTTAAGATGACTCTCTTCTTTGATGGTTCTAAATTCCAAGAAGGGGGAGGAACCAAAATTTTATCATACCTCCCTAGAACATCCTGCTGTCACTGTCATTTAAACTTAATTTTGAATGTACTAACAACATGGAATAATACAAAGCTTTAATCATGGGTCTAAATTCCACTATTCTCTTAGGTATCCACATCCTAGATAGCTACAGATATTCACAACTCTTCATCAGTAAAGTCAAAGGAGAATATCAAGGTAAGAATGAAATCCTTCAAAATAATAAGATAGTCTTTGAATTTCTCCTTTGTGCATCTGATCATTACATCATTCAAGCCATTCCATGATATTCTAATAGGTTTGTAGACAGTATGGCTTCTCTTAAATCCCTCGTCCCTTTTGATATAGAAAAATCAAAAGATAAAACTAAAGTTTTTGTAGTTATTCAACACTTTGATCATCCTTCACATAAAAATGAGTTGCTTTCCGTTAATGTCACTGAAAACTATCCACCTGATCTATGGTATACTCAGATATATGATTATCTCACTAAATGTAAAATGTCATTAGATTTATCACATGGTGTTAAAGGAGTATTTCTTCAATGCATCACTTGCTTTTTCATTATAGGTGGTATCTTTTATAAACATAACTTTGACGGTATATTATTACATTGTCTTAAATCACATGAATCAACCAGAGAACTCAAAGAAGTTCATGATGGCATATGTGGTGGCCACTTCAATAGAAATGTGATCGCTAAAATTGTCATATGGCTAGGGTATTAATGGCCTACCATCACTAAATATTGTTGTGCATACATAAAGAAATGTGTTAAATGCCAACTCCATTGAGATGCCATTCACATTCCCAGTCAAACATTATATCCCACTCAGGACTTGTGGCCCTTTTCTCATTGGGGGTTATACCTCATTGGTGCAATCAATCCAAAATCATCGCAACAACATCATTCCATTATCACATCTATTGAATACTTTACTAAGTGGGCTGAAGTGATTCCTTTAAATTCAAAAACATCAGGGCCCATCATCAAATTCATATATAAAAATATCATATGTCATTTCGTTATCCCACATAAGCTCATCACAAATAATTGAAAATCCTTCAAAAATAAGGAATTTAAAAATCTCTACGATGAATTCAACATCAAAATTAGTCTCTCATCACCATATTATTCTCAAACCAATGGATAGGTTGAGGCCTCTAACAAAACACTTAATAAAATCCTTATGAAGATAGTAGATGATGCAGGCAGGAATTGGCATCTCCAAATCCCATTTTCTCTTTGGGCTTGTCAAACTAGCACTCATACACCTACTGGTGCTATGCCTTAGTCACTCATCTATGGTTCAAAGTTTTTCCTACCTTTCAAAATCCAAATACAAATCACTCCATGTATCTCTCAAATATTTCATCCCCAATGAAGAGTATTGCCAAGACCGTTTAGCAAAACCTGAATTGTTAGATGAAAAATGCTTAACAACCCTTGAAAATCATCAAGTTTATCAAGAATGCATTAGTAGAGCATATAATAAACATTTCAAAGAATGTGACTTTAAAATTAGTGATCTTTTACTCAAATAAAATCAAAATGTTACTACGTTTAAATGGGGTAAATGTGGAAAGTTTTCCCCCAATTAGATTGGTCCATACGTCATCACTCATAAGTATGGGTCATGAGCGTACCATCTTGGTTCTCTTGATGGGGAACCTGCAAAGGAAACTCTAAATGCTTTGCACTTGTGGCCTTTCTACTATTAAAAATTTGATTGTTAAGGCAATAGTTCCATCCAAATCCTGTCACTCCATCATATCATTCTAATGAATCCTTCCTTTATAGGAACCCATTGAATTCATTATACTTTTCCATTCTATACCAATCGAACATGATGTGGGGCATGCATGTGTAGGTTGAATGCATGTTTTTTCCCCTCCTAGAAATGGTTTCTTTGGGATTTTTCCCTTATCTCAAAAATGTATGTAAAATTCATTTGGATGCTTCTCTTATCAAAATATCAAAATAAAATAGATTGGTCCCTTAAAGGATAGCTATTCACAATAGTCTAATATCAAAAAGTAGACTTCTCCCTCGAAGGACAGCTACCAGAAAAAGTTATGGAATGATACCTCAAAAGACAGATATCTTATCAAAAGTAAAAATGTAGACCATACCCTCGAGGGATGGCTAATCATTGAAAAATGATTCCCACTCTGATTATCCTTCAAGAGCACATAAATATCAAAAGCATCCAGGAAAGCTTCCTACATCGATCAACTTTCTCATTATAAAAAGCTTCTCGATTAGTTTTCTTTTAATTAATATGTAAAATTAGGGCATTATTCCTATGTACTTATTGAAATGGAGATCCCTTTTCTCCCACATTAGCCTACACACACAAAATACCTTGTGTCATCCTAGCCAGGAACATTCACTCAAACCAACATTCTCATCATAGTTTGTGTAACTACCCATTGATAATCTTATTTAACATCTGAGAAGGTGACAAGTATAAGTGTTTTTCAAAACTCATCATGTATATATACCAAATTCATAGTGGGTAAATCATTCCATGTTTACCTTATATTATTTAGTTACATTCTTGATTTAGCATGTTTGTTGAATCACGTTTTAAAGCCATTAAAATCAATCAAACATTTAACCACATCTAAAACCTATGTAACCAAAAAATTTAACATAATACATTCATTAGAATCCATCTAAAACATTAACACACTTCCAAATAAAAACATATAAATCCCAACACATGCAAGTTAAACATACATCATATGACACAAGAAATATGAACCATGGATCCATCAACATCATATATATATATATATATATATATATATATATATATATATATATATATATATATATATATATATATATATATATATCAAAGTTCGGTATACATCATAATCAATGTCCAAAAAAATCAATGTATGTCCTCATCATAGAAAATAGGCTTCTATGAGCTTATGACATCATTGTTCATTGGATATTTTTTCACATCAAAATATGAGGTTCACCCATAGTGCATGGGATTAAATCCCTCCTTAAACATAGGTGAGGCTTTTTGTTTATTACTAATCTAAAACACAACAGAAATAATATGTATAGTATTTACACTAATCTAACCATTGGGGTTGGGATAGAATCCCAGAATCCATATCCACGATAGGTAAAGATGTTACTATTTTCTGAAATGGAATGGATCAAAAAATAATACACAATGGAAAGGAAATGATCGGAACGTATTTTCTTTCGAGCAAACACAGATCAAGAAATAATCATACGAGTTCTAGATAACAAATGTAATGTAATGTTTGAAACAATTAAAATGATTGAGAATGCTAAACAAAGAACAGCTTAAGATCCTAAACATACGAACAATATCTTAAGAGAGATGAATCTCACAACACAAATTTTGCAAAAATAACATCAATTTCTATTTGTCAAATGATTAAAAGAAAACACAAAGTTTTTCTTCTTCACAATAGTTCTCAATATTCCAAAAATCTCAACCCTTTGGAATGCATAAGCATCCCTTATTTATAATAAAAGGTGTTGAGAGAAAATAGGATAAATCCTAGAAAATAATCTTTTAAAAGAGAGTCCTATTTTGCTTGACTCTCACGTAGGAGACCAATTCAAAATTTGCTTCCTATGTGACGAAACAAAAATGAAAAAGACATGTCAATTTCAAGATTGAAATGACATGTTGTATTGTGCTTATTATGTATCATCATCTTTATCTTCCTCCAACAAAGCCTTCTTATCCCAAAATTATTAGAATTTTTGGATTATACCTTGCATTTCATTCTCATCAGGTGCGGTGGAACGATCACTTAGAACTTCACATGTTTTCTGAGTATCACTAGTGTTGCCAGGAAGCTTTCTCAATATCTTGTTGAGTTTCCTTAGGGTATCCAAAGAATGTTCAATTTTTACAAACATGTCAATGATTTCCATGCCTAATCCATAAGTTGGTTCATGCTGAATTGATTCTTGGATCTGTTTGTAAAGATCATCAACAGGTAGGATACTCGAGCTTTCACTCAACACTTCAGCATAGATCTTGACCAGTTCTTCTTCTAATTCATTGTTACCATCAACCAATTGATCTCTTGATTCTCTCAATTTGCTGCAAAATTCATTGAGAATATTTATTCTGAATCTAATGGCTTTGGTTAGCAAAAAAATGTTTATACCCATGTGGAATGATGCCCTCTTCGACCAAGATGCAGGATGGAATCTATTTCAGTGTCTGGAGAGCTTCGAAAGTCAATTCTAAGTTCCTGATTTCTACTGAAAACTCATCATCCATTTTCTCTCCATCTTTCTTTATATCCTCTAATGATTGGTATACTTCCATAGTATCTTCAATGACTTCTTTTCCTTGCAGGAGAAGCCTTTGTGTCCATTCATCAACCGTTTTCCCCTTTTCATTAATATTCTCAATCAAGGGTACTGATGAAAAATCAAACCCAATAGGGGTAGAGGATGATGGTGTTGACTCAGGAGGTTTTGAGACCTTAAGTAGCACTTCTATTAGCTATTGTAATTTTTCTTATAACTCATCTATATTTTCCTTAGTTTCCCTAAGCTTCTGGCACAACACATTCATGGCATCTTGTGCATCCTGTTGCGCTTCCCCTGTTATTACTTTCCCTAGAGCCACCCTTGTGATTTGATAATCTGTGACCATTATGTCATCCTTAGTTTTATCAGCTGTGGGGGTAGCAATCTCTACAAATTTATGCCCTGAGGCATCCATTGAAACCCTTGAGACTGTTTTGGGTTTCTTGGCCAACTTGGTAGGAGTGACCTTGAGGGAACTAAAATCAAAGGCTGGTAACGAAACAACTACCTTCCTCTTCCTCAGAGTTTGATCTACCAACCATTGAGGCATATTAGAAGAAGTTGCTTCCATTGCAGGCATTATAGTCAAATCTTAAGGTGGATGAGGATTATCTTGTGGAGTGGTAACCATCGTAAGTGTAGCACTCGTGGTAGTGGATTTAAGGAATAAAGGAGCAGTAGGAGGAGGAATTTCCACAGTTAACTGGGGTCTAGTGGGAAGAGGTGAGAGGCCAGAGAAGATACTAGCCATGGCTGAGGAACTTGGTGAAGAAATATGAGGTAAGGATGGTTGAATGGGAGGAGGCAAGGATTCTTGAATTAGAGGTTGAGAAGTGGGAGGAAGACTTACCTCTGATGAACTATCTACCAAAGGAAGAATGGAAGGTTGAATAATTTTTTCTCTTGAAGGAAGATTCCCTTGTTCTGGTTGTGGAGGTGAATCAAGAACCTCAACTTTTGGTGTAAGAGTAGCCACTGGTGTAGTTACTTAGTCTTCTCCCTTTCTTACAAATTTAACCTTCATTGGTCTTTTGGAAAGGTTCTTATCCTTTTCCTGTTTTCCTTTTGAGGGTCCCTCTTCCAAAGCGTCTATCTTTTCAAAACTCCCTTCTTTATAACTCATTCCCCAAGAAATGAGCCACACATTAGTATGGCTGAGAATTTGAGTATCTCTTCCCGTGATAGAAGCTTTCTCAACAATGGACCAATCAATGGTCGGGAATACATATTGATCTTCATTCAACCCATCATATGAGGCATCAAGGACACTCTCATTGTCTTTAGTGCCTTTTGGGATGTCAGATAAATCCAGCATCTAGATTTCTTCAATTATCAACCTACTATTATCCTTTCTTTTGATGACAAATTCATCCCGAAGATCAATCCATATATCTTCTATGTTGGGAACATGTAGATATAAAGTCCCATATGACTTAAGGACTCCTCAGAAATCAAATCCATCTTTATTCTTCATGTTCTTCTTCAACTTGTACTGAAGCTCATGCACCACATTCTTAGCTTTGACCACCATTGAGCACATGTACCTTCCAATGGAAATGGGGAAGGATTCAACAACCTTGCATTTGCTTTGTTGGAATTTGTGGAAATCCAACAACTATCTTACTAACTCCATTAGGATCAGCTTATCACCTGGGAATCTGGGCAATTTGAAAGGATCACCTAGATACATGACCACCCGAAGGTATGTGAACTTCTTGAACTATAAGAAGATACAACCCCATTTTGATACTTTGGCCCATACTTCATCAGAGACTCTTCTTTTCCTTAGATCAGAGTTCATTCTGCAGATATTTTCATAAAAGAAAGCATTGTTCACTCTTCTGAATTGATCTTTAGAACCTTTAATTTTCAGCTGAGGGAGGTACCGATATATGTGTTCTGTAGCTCTATCTCATTTTGCATCCAATCCTGGATAATTTCACATACTAGCTGCTTCATAGGTGACATACGATGACAATAGAATTTTCCCATAGTCAAGACTATCTTCATCTGGGAATTAATCTCATCACTTATGAGACTGCTCCAATCAATCCCTTCTTTGTTCTTCTTCCTAATCACCATGAATTGATACATCCATCCTTGGAAGTCCCTTGACTCAGGGAGTCAAAATACTCGACTCACCAAGGTGATGATGTCACTAATTTCAAGGATGAAATCACTCCTGGGGACAAACTTGGGAAACCTTGAGACAGCCGGCCTGGCCTTGATAAAGAACTTTCTATTCACATGCCTAATGTAGTCTTCTTGATCTTTTTCCCAAGCTTTCTGAGTTGACTTGAGATCTAAATCAACATATTCCTAAAAGTTTGGTAATCTTAAGAGGTCATCGAAATAACCCCCGTCCAACTTCACTATGACTTCTCCTGCTTGATTTTTCACCGAGCAAGAGTTTGAGTCATAATGGGAAGCATAGGCCAAAATGAACTCAGGGAATTGAGTAGACATTGGGAATCCTACTACAAGAGGGAGGCCACTATTGGTTATTGCCTTCATCTAGGGACTCTGAGAAGAATCCTTGGTTCTATTCCAGAAATCCTCAATGTCAATGTTATCAAGTTCTGTATCTGGGATGTCATAATTGTAAACTATATAGGAGGGGTATTCCACCTTCTGAAACTTTTATTTTATCTTCCCTAACCTTTCTGACTTGTCTTTAGATGATCTAAGATCCAAAATGAGAAATCCTGAAGAAATAATGCCTAGACAACTCTTATCTGAGAAATCAGACTTGGAAGCTTATTGAGTAACCCCACAAACCCGCCACACTATCAGGATTTTAGGACTTGTAAAGCACCTCATGAAACATGACACATTGGAGAGAGTGTCAAAACTTAGGTCTTGTCGGAAACTTCACAAAACTTGACACACTAGAGAGAATGTCAAAACCTAGTAGGTGTTGGACACTCTGCAAGACACAATACACTGCAGGAATCAGAAGATGTTGAGCACCTCACAAGACCCAACACACTGGAAATTAGATGTCGGAGGATGTTGGATGTCTGACACTTAGAAAATCCCAAAACAATGCGGAACTTGGAGATTGTAAAACACTGTGCAAAACCTGAAATAAGGGATTTGGATTTTGAGATGTCAAGACATGTAATCTTTCCACCATTTCAATAGTAGGACTTTGTATTCCTCTCCTTTTCTTTAAAACACAAAAAGGTATATTCCAAGGTATAGAATAGGAAAACACCCTAAGGGTGAACTCTTAATCAATAATTTCTATTGGAATACAACCTAAAAAGAAGAGGAAAACCTAAAACCCTAAAACTAGAAGAAAAATAGGAAAGGAAGGAGAAGATATGTAAAGAACATCATAAAAACATTTTCAACAAAACTCACAAGTAGAGGACAGAGAAAATACCTTCAGCAAATTTGAAAAATAATCAAAAATGAATCACGCAATCGAGCACGAAATCAAATTGGGTTCGAAGGTTGAGAGAGCATGTACCAGAAAATCCATACAACCAAAAGCACAATAGATAAAACGACGTGTAAGTCCAACTATTTATAAAAACCCCTAGATTTATTACAATTCACATGAAACATGTGCTAACTACCCAGCAACTCAGAGTTAATGCCATGTCATCATGCTTGGAGTGCCTGAAAACTTGATACAAAGGATTAGCTATCAATTATGGTTTCAGGTTTTGGGAAAAAGATGACATGAAACATGAGATGTTCGGGTGTTCCAAGGTTCTAAAAACCCAACACAAAGGGACATATCGTGTTTTAGGTTTTGGAAGTCAATCGACATGTAGCATGAGTTTTGCAAGTCATGTTCCAATGCTCATGAGTTCCGAAAACCCGAAGTACTGGCTAGTTTCAGGTTTCAGGTTTTAGGAAAAAATTTGCATATAGCATGTAAAAAACATGTTTTCATGTTGTTGAAACTTGAAAAACCTGAAAATCTCTTCAAAAGGGAATTTTAGGAGATTTTTCCAAAAAAAATTCTACGGTTATCTTAATTTTAGCTAGAATCACTAAAATGAGATTACAGCTGGCTCTATTTGGGGACTTTCTTGGTGACATAAAAGGAAGAGAACTCATAATCTCTGGTTTTATCCATTGGGCTACGAAGTATGAAGAAAGAAGAAGACCAAAAACAAAAAAACAAACAAAGAAAACAAAAAGTAAACACACGACAAAAAATAAATTATGTACAATGCAAGAGAGCATCTTGCATTACTGATGGAACAACTTCAGATGTTGACCACTGAAAGGTAAAGGGAGAAAATCTCCATCAACGTATGATAGAAAAAATCTATTTTCACCATTTAGCTGATGTTTTTTGAAAGGTCCTTTCCATAAAGAATGAAACTTTCCATGCATCACTTTCTTCTCTCTTCTCTTATCCCAGAGGAGTACTAGATCTCCAACCTAGAAATAACATTGCTTTGATTTCTTGTCAAATATTCTTTTGACTTTGATCTGATGGTCTGTGATGTAATCCACCACCTTGATCCATTCTTCTTCTAGCCTGGCTAGGTACATTATCCTTTTCTCAATAGAAATTTTAAAGTTTCATCCTCAATTACTTTAGCCAATTGTAAGGCTGGTAATTCCATGGAGATAGGTATCTCAACATTAATCCCATACATAACCTGGAATGGAGACATCCTAATAGATTATTTATGATTAATCTGATCAGCCCAAAATTCATCATACAATGCTTTGTGCCATGTCCTTTGATTCTCGTCAACCAACTTTCTAATTATGGTCACTAGGGTTTTATTGCTCGATTCAGCTTGGCCATTGCCTTGAGGGTAGTAAATGGATGAATGAGCCAACATGATCCCAAATCTGTAACAAAATTTTTTCAACTCGTGGGATGAAAAATTGGAGGCATTATCAGCAAAAATCTTGTGAGGCATGCCAAATCTGACAATTATATTTTCTTTGAAGAAGTTGCAAACAACTTCAGAGGTTGCCTGCTTGATGGGTGCAGCTTCCACCCACTTGGTGAAATAGTCTGTGGTAGTGAGCACATAGTTGTGTCCCTCACTGGAGGTAGGATTCAATACTCCAATGAAATCAATTCCTCACTAACAAACAGGTTCTTTAATGACCGTAGGCTTCAGGGGAAAAGCTGCTAACTTAGGGCGACCAACAAAATGTTGACAAGCTTCACATTTGGATACCCATTCTCCTGAGTCTCGAAAGAGAGTAGGCCAATAGTACCTAGCCCATAGGATTTTATAAGCTATCATGGAGGACAAGAAATGTCCTCTGCATGCTAGATTATGGAAGGACTCTACCAACCTCACCTGTTGTGACTTATCAACACAACGCAGGAATACACCATCAATATCTTTCTTGTACATTCCATTATCCCACAGAATGTATCTTGCGGATCTTAACTTAACTTTCCTCTTCTCCTTTTGGCTCAAATGTGGGGTACATTCACCATAAGTCAAAAAGAAAGCAATATATGTGTACCATTCATTGGTTGCACTCAAAAAAATCACCATGGGCAATTCCGAAGAGGTATCTTTGGTTTTTTCACATTATGTCTTAGCATTATTCTCTGCAATAAATTGGCACAGGCCCCTTCCTCGTACCAACTTGGTAGGTATAATTTCCAAGTCATACTCTTGGACTTTAGCTATCTAGTTACCCCATTGACTACCTAACTCTTGTTGAGTCAAAATGGATTTAACTGCAGTATCAGGAATGAGAACGAGGATATGAGAACTCAACATGTAATACCTAAAATGTTTTACTCCTCTCACCATTGCATAAGCATGATTTTCAATTTGTGACATTTTCTATTTTTGATCTTTCAATGGGAAACTCATGAAAGCAAAGGGAGATTCAATTCCTTCTTCATTTTCCTACATCAAGATGGCTAATACTGTATGAGCAGAAGCATAGCTGTACATGATGAAATATTTTTTGAAGTCTGGACATACTAGAATGGGGGCATGTGCAATTTCCCTTTTTACCTCTTCGAAAGCAAGCTTCCCTTCAGTGCTCCATCGAAATGGAGTTTTCCCTTTCATCATCCTAAGGATATCCTTGGTTTTATCAACAAAATCAGGTACAAATCTTCTTAGGAAATTAACCTTCCTGAAAAAAGAGTGCACCCCAGTTTTGCTTATGGGTAGGGTAAGGCTTTGAATGTCCTTCACCCTTTCTAGGTCGATCTTGGTTCCTTCTCTAATCACAATATGACCCAGCAACTTTCCCTTTGTCACTCCAAACATGGACTTCTTAGGATTTAATGAAATCCCATGACACCTGCACCTTAAGAGTACCTATTCCAGGTGATCATAATGATCACTTCATTTTTTAGAGAAGACCGTCAAGTCATCCAAATACATGAATATGACCTTTCCCATTAAATCCCTGAAAGCTAATTCCATAGCTCTCTGAAATGTGGCCCTGACATTGATTAAACCGAAAGGCATCCTTCTGTAAGCAAAGGTTACCAATGGAGTGGTGAACGTTGTTTTATGTTGATCTTCAGCAGCTACCTCAACTTGATTATATCCTGAAAATCCATCAAGTATGGATAAGATTTCTACCCCAGTGACCATTTGTAATACCTAGTCCATGATGGGCAATGGATAATTGTCCTTTAATGAAGACTAGTTGAGATTTTGGAAGTCAACACAAATCCAGATTTCACTGTTCTTCTTTCTCACAGGGACAATGTTCACAACCCAGGTGGAATGATGAATCAGAAAGATAATCCTTGTGTCTAACATTTTCTGAATTTCTACAAGAATAGTTCCTGAGCTCTTGGGGTTGTAATGTCTCTACTTCTGCTTGTAGGGTTTAACTTTAGGCTTCAAGGGAATGCTATGTTGCACATCCTTAGGCTTGAAAGACTTTAGATCTACATATGACCATGTTAGGACGTCCATGTATCTCTTCAAGAGTGAAGAGAATATTTATTTTTCCTACAATGAATAGCATTTACCAATGTTTACCATCCACGGATGATTAGTGGAACCCAAGTTAACTTGATCTACTTTTGATGAGGAAGCGCCTTCAGCTTGCCTTTTATCTTGAATAAACTGATCATGCTTGTCAAACAAACCTTCCAGAGAAACCAATCCTTTGGGGATCTTGTTTCCTTTTAGCTGAATGAATTCACCATCCATCTCTTGATATGAGCTTGAAACAAATTCGCGGAAACCTGATTCTGATCCTTTGAAATATAGTTCACTAAAATTGTCATCTTTTTCAAGGAAAGATAGTACCTGTTGATCATCATTGAATACTTTTCAATGTGCTGAATTATCTGGAACACTGGGATGGTACCAAATCTTGATGGTGTACGTTTCTTATTTTAACTATGGATGAGGAAGGAGAAGAGATGCAGACATGGCCAACGAAACAGCTTTGTCGTTTTAAACCCTCAAAACTACCTTGATAGAAAAAGCATCAAAGCATTCTATGTTATCCCATACTTTGTTCCTGTAATGCTTTAGGTGATCATTTTTCACTTGATAAACTCCTTTCACTTGATTTACAATGAGCTCAGCGTCTCCCTGAAATTTGAGGTTTTGGATTCCCTTTTGTCTTTCCATTTCTAATCCTAATAACAAATCCTCATATTCAGATGTGTTATTAGTATTATCAAACTGCAACTTGAAAGCAAAGGGAAAGATCTCAAAATACAGAGATATAATAACTATCCCAACACTTGATCTAGTAGTTGAACAGCTCCCATCGAACTCGAGGGTCTAAATACCATTAGGATCCTCTTCCTTAACATCCACAGCTGGTATTTCTAATGTCATGAAATAATTCCCTAAGCCTTGGGGTCATCCGATTTAGTGACTAAATACTTCACTTGAGGCTCTTAAAAAGTATAAGGATGTTAGCCATACCTGAGACCATTCCTTCCATAACATCCATATTTTTAGTAATGAGCTTTTTGATGCTCTTTATTCAATCCATGTGTTTTTTCCTTGCATCATCCAAAGCGTCACGCTTCGTTTTTACCAGGGTAACCCATTTTTTACACCTGATTCTTTCATCCTTTGCTACCTGTAGAACTTCATTTTCCTCTGCTTTCATTCTTTCCTGAACTAATTTATCAGGTATTGTACATATGGCCAACACCGAATCTGCCTTCTTCATTTCATCCCTTAAGGCTTACAGAACAACCTCATAGCTGGATATCTTCCTTGTACTTAAAGCCTTGACCCTGGATGCTTCTTCTAAAACATCATTTTATTTAGGGAGGTGAACTGGTTCATCCTCTAAAAGAAAATAAACTATTGTACAGAGTTAATGCAATTTTGATATGAAATCCTCCAACACTTTCTTCTTAAAATCAAGCCTTTTCTTCAATATTTCATCATAAATCTGCTTGGCCATCTTTTTGACATTCTATGCCTCATCCAATACATTATCCCACTCATAGGTGAGTATTTTTATTTCTCTATTCTTATCTTTCTTATCTTCCAAGAGCTCCCATATAGTTTCTACCTTATCAATATTCTAGTGTGTTACTTCAGTGGACACTTAAACTAAGGCATTAGTCACCTGTTCATCAAAAAATTGCGTAGGTTTGATGGTCATATGGTGCGTATGTGGTGCCTTCCTCATCTTCTTTGAGGTGCACACCTCCTCACAAAAATCAAAATTTGGCTCATCCATGTGAGTCTACATGCTCCATGATAACTTCTAGTGAGTACACATATTGGCCATCTCTAGGTCCTTCTAATCCCATCTATACAGTTGTATATTGGTTAGGGTGCTATAGAAGTAGGCACGAATGATTTTTTCTTGGTCATCCAAATAGCCCAACTTTTGAGTTCCCTCTACTTTTTCACCTTCATGCTGACCTGTCTATTCCCCCCATCTTCTTGAACATGTGCGCCTTCACCTTGTGGTTCTTCATCTTATGTGTCCAGTTATTCTTCTCCTCACACATTCTAGCTTACCTCCCCCTCTTTCTCTTCTCCTTCAGGTGCGGGGAATTCTAGAACTTTTGTATTGCCTTCGGTGCAACTTTCCCCTTCACCTAAGTGCTTCTCATGGGTATTCATACTATCGTCAATGGCTTCATATACTACCAGGTCCCCAATATCTACATCCTCCTACATCTCAACACTAGGGGTGTCCTCCTTCTCCTATGCACTTTTCTGAGGAGACTCTTCCTCCTCATTATCTTTTATAGCAACATATATTTTACACTTTCTCCTTTCTTATTCCTCATTTTTCATAGAAGCTACGCATGGTAATCTTATTACCAGATGCAAAGTCCCTACACCAGTGTCTCTAGATGTGTTCCTTTTTCACATAACTCTCCTTGTATGAACTAGTATGGCCCTATCTTCTGGTTGCTCTTGCTCCAGGCCATTCTCTAACCTGGTAGGCTCTGTATATTTTTTAATAGGGGGAAAAAAGGCAACTTTCCTTGAGGTTCCTATGGTTTACCCCTTTTTTGGAGGTCCTGTGAGTATCATATCCACACACTTTACCAACTTCCCATCCTTGAACCTTGGCCTCAAATAGATGTACACACACGCTGGTTCAATTTTTCCTATAGCCAAAATATTTGGCGTGATGTCCACATAGGATGATTCCATGGTTTCCACATAGGTCTCTTTTGCTAACCATACTACACAAAATGTGGATATCTACTTCTACTTTGTCCACGTAAAACTAGAGCTTATGCACATCATGGAACCTATTCACCGACTCCTTGAAAAATATGGTAGTAAAAGTAAAGGGAAACTTACACCATGAGCTCTTATCTCTTGACTGAATATGGAAGTGCCCCAAGCTGAAGTGCTGGTAGACTATAATATCACCTTCTCCATTCAATACTATAGGAAATGTGTGCCGAATACACCATTCTTCTTCAAACACCCTGTGCAGCCTCCTAAACCAATTTCACAAAATATTCTTATATGCGTTAGAAATAGTTATGTGTAGAGTGCATTTGAAAGATTTCGTCACTAGATATTTTTTCTCCAATGGAAACTCCTAGATGTTCTCCCTTCGCCTATTTGGTACGCCAATTTCACTAAATACAATCAACAACAAGATGAAGCCCCAAGTTATTTTCTCACCTTTATTGCCTCATTTACCAAGCTTTCTACAATGTACCCTGTAATGTAGTAGTATGTATTGTTTACCATCTTATGCACTCTATGTAACCAGTGCATATTAACCTCATTCCACCATTCAGTGCCACCCAACTTGCTTCCTATCTAGTGTGCTACAACCATGGTGGCTATATCTGCAATGTTATTTACTTTAAAGGCTTGGCCCCCCTTTTTATATTGATGTATGATGTTAGTTGCATCAATGTACTCATCGTCAGATAAATCACCGCTGATCTCCGATCCTAAGTCATGTAACCCTATCACCTTCCCAATCAGCTTAGAGGTAATACTTATTCTCCTTCCCGCGAAGTAGAAAAATTCCTCATGCACGCACAACATGAGCCACTTGTACAACTTCTTGGGCTTCCCAAAATTGGGAAACTCCAGGATTTGAATGACCCCCACAATTTCAAGTAAGCTCTTCATGGAGGTGTCTAAAACTCTAGTGTCATATGCTAAACATTTGTTAGTTTTCCTGTAAACCTTTGCTACAATGTCATTCAGGAACTTCTCAGTTTGGTGGTTAATGTTAGAAAACCTACACTACATTATTTTTTTCTCCCATGGTCACCCCTCAATCACTTCTTCTGGGTAAAGCATCTCTACTAGCCATTCCTCTTCTGGGTCATCAACTTCCTTCTCCATAGTTGGAGCCTTTCCTGCTTCCATTGTTCCTTCCAATCCATAAGTGCTGCAAAACCCTATCTATTGCAGACCTAAAGCATGCCTAAATCCCTTCGTCGTGCACCCGCACCACCACTTGAGTTATTTTGTGCCTATATGCCCAATCAATATACTTCAAATCTAGTTAGGTACAATCAATCTATAAAATACTCCTTGTCTTAAGCTCTTCTTCACACTTTTCTTTGAACTTGTAGGGTAACAAATGTTATTGTAAATGTCAACTTTTATTACAAGTTTCAAAAAACCCCTTCCTTAATTTCTTCACCTACCACCGTACACAACACCAATTCCCTTTGAGCACATTTTACACCTCTTTGTCCTGTACCCCAATGTCTCGTGCCTCAAACTTTTCTTCCTCAGTCATAAATTTATGGTGCACCAATTACTTCTCCGCCACAAATATCTTCTCCATGTGCCTCCTTATGCTAAATTATTTATCCAATGTGACCTAAACATATGTAGTCTCAAATGCTACGTCCTCCTTGAGTTATATTGAGCGCTCAATGGCTTACGTGTGGTCTTTAACTTTGAGAAATCCTCTTGAAGGCTTCATCACTTTTCAAAATGTGTTCCCTTTATGGTCACCTATGAGTTTATTTATTTTCTATACTAGACTAACCTTATTTATCCACCCCACACTAAGGGTATGTTTAATCCTCTGTGCATATAAACACTTTAAATTGCAACAAGCTTTCGACACACAAGCACCCTTATTACACATAACACTAAACTAAATTGAAAAAGCATAGAAATGATGAAGGAAACACATCTAAAGGAAATACAATGAGGGAAATATAATTTAAATGGAAATATTTCATTATTACAAACACCAACAAGACTTATTTATAGTAGGGATTCAACGTACTCTTGTTAAAGTAACCAGGTAATCGTGATCCATCAAGCACCTTAAGTTGATAAGCACCTGAGTCAAATATATGAGTGATAAAATATGGTCCCAACCAATGAATCTTAAGCTTACCGAGGTGGCGTAGAAAATTTGAATCATAAAGAAGTACCATCTTCCCAACCTCAAGCTTATTTTCCCTAATGTGCATGTCGTGCCAAGCCTTCTGCCTAGATTTTTCTTGCTTCTAACTCCATCATGTTATTTTGTGCCTCTCATCTAGTTGTATCAACTTGTCAATTCATTCTTCCAATGCTTTCTCATCATCCAGACCTCCAACGTGCACAATATACAAATAAGGTAACATGAATTCCATAGGAAAAACTTCCTTTGTGCCAAACACCAACTGAAAGGGTGTTGCCTTATTCAACCATTTGTAGGTTGTTCTATATGACCAAAGCATAGTAGAAACTTTATCATCCCATTATTTCCTTCCAAAATCACAAGTTTTTTGTCAATGTATGGCTCAATATATTGCCGAAATCCTTAGCAATCCCATTTTCCTGAGGGTGATAAGGTGTTGTCTTATGGTGTGCAACCATAAATTCATTCAATAATATGTTGATAGTCTCATTAAGGAAATGTGAACCCTTATCACTTAGCAAACTTAAAGGACATCCATACCTAGTAAGAATATTTTCCCAAAAGAACCTTACTAATGTTTTTGATGTATAATCCTTTATAGGTGATTCTTCATCCCAAATTGTAAGATAATTTGTACAGGTTATGATATAGCGTGATCCACTTTTGTGCACGGCTGGGGAAATAGGCACCAAAAATTTAATTTCCCATTTCTCAAAAGGATCTGCAATTTTAATAGGCCTCAAAGGTATTTGATCTCTCTAACTAGGTTTTCTAAGGTGCTGACAGTGATAACATGCCTTCCAATAGTCTTTACAATCCTTGTACAAAGTCTCCCACCATAAACCAGCTAGTAGAATCTTGCATGCGGTGGCACCACTTGCATAGTGTCCACCTACAAAACCACTATGAGCCTCGTCCATGATTTTCATTCACGTATGCTCCTGTACACACCAGTGCAATACTTCATCTTGACCTAGTTTGTATAAGTCACCACTGATCAACACGAAAGGTGCGACACAAATTATAAGTTGTTTCTTTTCCAATGCCTTCTTTCCTTTGGGTGCCATACATGTTCGTAAAAAGACAACAATATCCTCTAATTATGAGGGTGTTGGTTGGATATTTTGTCAAACCAAAATATGAGGTTCAACCACAGTACATGAGATTTAATCCCTCCTCAAAGACAGGTGAGGCTGCCTGTTTATTGCTAATCTAAAACACAGTAAATAATATATACAATATTCACACTAATCTAATTATTGGGGGTTGGGATGAAATCCCGAAATCCACATTCACACGATTCAAGAATATTGCTTTCGTAAGTGAAATAGGTTAGAAACTGTTACAGTGAAAGAAGCACGGTAGAAAAGAAATGGGAGAAACGTATTTTCTTTCGAGTAAACACAGAGCACGAAATAATCATACGAGTTTTAGACCACAGATATAGTGTCCGAGATAATTAGAAACACTGAGATTCTATGCAAAGAATAGCTTTAAGATTATGGACATAAGAACACTGTCTTAAATAAGATATATTTCACAACACAAAGTCTGTAAAACAATATCAGCTTCTATTCTTTGAAATGATTGAAAGAAAACACAAAGTTTTTCTCCTTTCCAATAGCCTCTTAATGCTTCAAGAATTCTCGACCCTTTAGAATGGACAAGCATCCCTTATTTATAACAAAAGAAGCTAGAGATCAAACAGGACAGATCCTAAAGAGTAGCCTGTTAACTGGAGCTTCAACTTTGCATGACTCTCACGCAGGAGATCAAGTCAAAGTATGAATTAAAAATAATGATAAAACGGAAATAAAAGATATGTCATTCTAAAAATAGAAATGGCATGTGACATCTGGACTTAATCCGAATCATCATCTTGAACTACTTCCTTCCCCTGTTGGAATAACTTTTGGATCCATTAGCAATCTTCTCAATCGTAGGCACCGATGAGAAATCGAATCCGGTAGAAACAGAAGAAGGTGTTATGGATTCAAGAGGTTTTGAAAGTTTAATCAAAATCTCTGTCAACTGCTCCACTTTTTCCTTAAGCTCATCTCTGCTGACTTCTCGGCCTTCTCCTGAAATGGAACAGGGTCCGACATGAAGAATGTTGGAGGGAGAAAGGCTCGGAACTCAGGTGATGCTGTTCAAACTGGAAATCCCGATTGAATGAATGCGCCGGAAGAAGAGAAGAACCCAACACGCTGAAGAGGATGTCGGAACTTTGAGGAACCCGACAAGTTTGTTCTGTCGGAACCTCGGCCAAGCCCGACACTTGCTTTCAATGGCGGAAACAGGAGAAAACCCGACACTCACTGTTAATGGCGGACACGGGAGGAAATCCGGCGCCCACTTTTGATGACGGAACTTCGGAGATGCCCGGTACTTAGTGTTGAGGTCGGAAAGTTGATAAACCCCGTCACCGCGAGCTTCCTTTGTATTTCGGACTTTTGAATCTGCAAAACAGTCTTCCAAAAACCGAGAAACAAAAACAGAGCCTTTCCTTTGAATTTCTACATACACATCTTCCTTTCTTTTTTGTTATTCATATCCCATACATCATGCAAGTATTTGGAATTTGGGAGGAACAGCACCAATCGATAATCTAAAAAAAAAAGGAAATAAACCCTGAAAACCCAAAACCCCTTCCAAAACAGCACAGAAGGAAGAAGGAAGAAAAACCCTCAACAACTGGCAAGAAATTGGAAAGAAAACACACGCAGTTGATCCAGAAAAATCAAGAATAAAGAAGGAACGAAAAATACCTTCAATTCGAGACAGGTAAAATCGGAAACAAACGATCCAGTCTGGTAATGCGAGCTTGCGGGCTTTGGAAGCGGAAAAGCATACGAAAAATCCACGAGTTAAAAATATGAACAGTAAGAACGACGTGGAAATCCGCATTTTTATACGAAAATGGCAATAAATACACTTCAGCTCGGCACGTGCCAACTTACCAACCATTCGGCTTGAATGCCAGGTCAGTATGTTGGAGGAGTCCGAAAACCCGACACGAGGAGATTTAGTGCATTTCGGGTTTCGGGCTTCGGAAAACATGGAGCACAAAACATGTTTTGAATCACGAATGTTCCGATGCATTGAACTTCCGAAAACCCGATTACAAAGGCTTGAGCGGAATTCGGGAATCGGGGAACATGGCGCATAAAACATGTTTTGGAACATGAATGTCCCGATGCTTTAGAGTTCCAAAAACCCGAATACAAAGGATTGTCTTAACACAAGGCGGGTCTCGGGTTTCGGAAGTCACGCGACACAAAGCATGTTTTAACACAAGTACGTTCCGATGCGTTGAATTTCCGAAAACCCGATTTCAAAGGATTTTTCAATACAAAGCGGGTTTCGGGCTTCGGAGGTCATAAGACATAAAGCATGTTAAAACTTATGTCAAGCTGCTAGTAACACCCGAAAACCTGATTTGCTCTAAAAGAGGTCATAATGCAAAATCACTTCAAAAATTTTGTAGGGGTTATCCGATCGTTTTGTCATTTACTCAAAACGGGGATAACAGAGGGCACACAGTTTAACCTATATAACTATAAATTTGACATTGTATCTTTAATAGTCTATGTTTCCCCTCCTGATTGAATCATTGACAAATGATCTGTACCAGAATTGCTATTACATGGCTTTACTATCACTGTAAATTCAAACTCCTAGAATAAGAGAACCCATCATCATATGTGCCCCTGTAAGATGGGATTGTTCACCAAGTATGTCAATGCCATGTGATTTGTATAGAAAACAAATGGATTTTCTAGCAAGTACTGTCTAAACTTATGCAACGCGTAGATCATTGAAAATGTCTCACGCTCTGTATTTGTATAATTATATTCTACAGGAGTCAAATTTCTACTAGCAAATCAAATAGGATGATCGTCAATACCTTCTCCAAGTTAAGCTAGAACTGCACTAATGGCCATGCCAGAGGTGTCCACATGTCCGTGAAAAGGTATATTATATGAAGGAAAATGTAGAATAGGCACCATAGTAAGCCTTTCCTTCAGTGTTTTGAATGCGCGTTGTTGTGGTTCTCCCCAATAGAACTTGCCTTTACCCTTTAATAAATCCTCCAAGGGCATGAAAATAGTAGCATATCCTTTGATAAACTTCCTATAATACCCTATGTGGCCCAAGAATCCATGTACATCACTATGAATAGTAGGATCCTCCAAGCCTGAGTTGACTGTAACCTTAGTTGGATCTACTAACAAACCTTTCTTGCAGATGATATGCCTTAGAAGAGTTCCAAAAGGTGTAGCAAATACACACTTCCTGATATTTAAAGATATGTTTAACCATCTACACTTCTCAAACATTAACCTCAAATTATCATAATGATCCTTGATAAGCCCATACATGGTCCAATCATCCAAGAAACTTGAAATAATTTGTGAATTAAATCCTAGAATGCTTAAAAAATAATGTGTGAAAATATTACAAGCACATTATTCAATCCAAAAGGCATCACCGTGTATGAAAAACTTCCCCATTTAGTGGTAAAATTTTTCTTCTCTTGATCTTCTTTAGCAATTCTTACTTGATGATACCCAGAGAATCCTTTTGTAAAAGAGTAAATTTCACGCCTTGCAATGCCTTCCAATATTTCTTCAATGAATGGTGTAGGGAAAGGACCAATCACACATGAAAAATTCAGCTCCCTATAGTCCACAAAAATCCTAATTCTTCCATCTTTATTTATGTTGATTACCATAGGGCTAACCCACTCTGATTCCTCTATGGGCTCAATAATTCTAGATTCCAACATCTTGTCAATTTCTTCTTTAACTTTTACTTGTAGGTTAGGGTTCATCCTATAAGGTCTCTTCCTAACTGGGTGTGTACCTTCCTTTAACATAATTTTCATCTCACCCAAATATCCATGAACTTCTTTCAACTCATGGTAGCCCCTAGGAAAAAAGTCAGGGATATCATGTAGTAACTCAATTATCTTAGCCACTTCAAAGTCAGACAAGCAATCTCCCATTACAGCCTCCTTAGGTTCAACATCTATGCCAATGTTCACTTTCTTCATCTTCATAGGTTCATGGTACACATGTGCCTTCTCATCCACACTGTATAAGACCTCTTGCATAACCTCTAAATGATCTATGTCAAACTTTTCCACTTCTTCATCATCCACCATGTAGACCATCTTTCCTTTCTCCTTCTCTAGGCAAGCGCACTCAAGTAGTTATGCATTTGTCTCATCTACTTTGTAAAAAACGTGCTTCTAGGTCTGAATCACCAAATAAATCTTGAATGATTTCTTTATCCTTTGCACTATCTCCCATTGTCAAGCACTTCATAATATGTAATGCCTCTTTCACCAGAGGTTTAGTGGAGAATTATTCAAAAGTCTAGATCATTCCTGCAGTCAAGTCTTGCCAATTTCCAGTCTCTCTATGTAACTCTACATAAACATACCAAGTGTGCACATAACCTTTCAAGGTGAAATGAAGTTTGTGCACCCATAAAAAATGTTGTAAAGCTTCCTTATCCTCTTTCTAGAGTCTCTCACACTATTGAATGTGGTGCTAAACAAGATTATTACCATGATATTCACAGATTTGAGTAGGTGCATTACTTCTAAGAAACCTTGTTGATAGGGTAATTATCACCATCTAACATAGTATGGCATACTTACACATGGATATGCGCTTATTACCTCACACTCAACCATTTTGTATGTGCCATGTTCCCAATTTTCATAGAAAATATTTGTAGTATCATTGATGGACTGTGCATCATCCCAGTAGATAATTCCTTCTTTATATGGCTCAAGCGCTTTCGAATCTCGAATGGTACACACATAAAAAAAATTCTGGTCTTCCTCACTTAAGGGCTCAATAGAAAGTGCATATTTCCCATTTGTCAAAGGGATAATAACTCATTCATTCTTTTTTATCAAAACTGATATATCCCTTATTGAACCATAGATCAACATTATTTACATAGCACTAAGGGTGCTCAAGTAGAGCTGGGAAGTTGTCCACTTCTGCAAGCACTAAGACCTAAAAGTGCCAGTGAACTTGGCCCCTTGTATAGTAATGGATGCATCCTTCAATACTCCAATTGGCATGACCTTAGTCTAATTGTCCATATAGAATACATTGGAAGATGGATGCAATGGAGGTCTACCCATCTGAACCTATGAATCTAAGGTAAGCACATTCACTTCCATGCCTATGTCAATCAAAATATTGCTCAAAATCCATCCATCCACAACAAAATTCAGAGTGTTCTCCTTGTCATAATCCAAACTATGAGAAGGGAGATTAGCATGTAGAATCTATCGTCTATTCTCAATACCAACACGTGTAGTGTTTCCTTTTAACCAACTCCCTAGTAATGGAATAATGTTCTCCTGATGCAACATCTTACATACTTCCTTTAGATCATCATCATCTAACTAGAAATTCTCAACTACCTTCTTCTATTCTAACTTCCATAACTGTTCCTTTAAACATTGTATTTCACCCTACACACTTCTGAGTGCCTCCATGGTTTCCTTATAAACCTCCTTTTGATGTGTAGGGTCTAGTTATTTTGAATGTAAAACCTCCTCCTTAGTAATGGTAGGCTTCTATTACAATGTTTCTCTAGCACGTGTAGCCTCAATGCATGTATTAATCTTCACAGACACTACCTCAGGATCCGGTGCTAACTTTGGCATCCATTAGTTTTCCACAGTGTGTTGTATTCTAACCATCCCTACTCCCTTTTTCTCCTATTTGTGATTCATTCTTAGATGTTCATATAAGTCCGCAAAATATTCATAGTTATGATTCTTTCTTTAAAAATAAAAGGTAACATTCTACAGACACTCATGCTTGTAAAGGTTAGGAGATCCACATGTATAACATGTTCCATGAGGTAAGTCACCTTTTCCACCTCTGTGGCCTCAACATCTAAATCCACCATGGTATCCTTAAACTCTACCACGACCTCCCTCAAAGTGCCCTTCATTATGATCATAGTTTCCTTGAGTGTGATCATGATCATGTTGCTCATGTTTATCCTTAGATTTATTTGCAACTCCAGTCTATCATACAACAATATAAATGAAATCATGGATTTGACCAATCAACCTACAATCTTCAGTATTGTGAGTTGTGGACTAGAAAATCTTACAGTAACAAGACACATTCTTTCTTATCGCACATTACAACAATAGGAAACAACTTACATCATGGTATAAATGACATATATCACATTCCAGTAACAAGGAGTGCATTAATTTACAAGGAAAACTATAGTTAGTATGCACCTCTACTTCACAATTTGTGCACCAAATTCCACTGCATGTCTCATGTGTTGTATTGGCTGATAGTTTCTCTAACTATTTTTCCATTTCCACAATTTGAGCTTCCAATAATGGGATCACTTCAGTGTCTATGCTCCTGATTACATCAGCACACAAAGCTTCTTCAAGTGCCTTACGTGGGTCTGTTTAATTATTATGTGAGAGAACCCTCCTCAAATGCGTGATCAGGCCTCCGACGAACCACTGTGCATTCTAACTTGCATGGATATCATATGATAGTTTAGATAAGAGCATTTTAAAATGAGCAACATATTCCTGAACACTCTTAGTAGTGCTCTACTTGATATCCTTAAGCGCGCTTATAATTTTCTTATTGAACTTAGGGATATAAAATTATTTAATGAAAGCATCTTGTAATGCCATATAATCCACACAATTTTGATTAGGGTCAACTTCCTGTACTAGCTATGTGTACATCCCTACAACATAGTTGTAAATTGACTGGCCTTACACTCTAAAGCTATAATTCCTTTCGTGTGCCACAAATATTTCACACATATGGACATGCTCAACAAAATATTCTATTCCCATATACTCTGGGAGATGAAGTGACATCTCCATGTAAATATTCTGGTGCTGGTGAGGACCATGCCCACCAGATCAAGAACCTCTAGTGTTAACTCTACCTCCAGATCTGCTTGATCCCAAGCCACCTATTATGCCTAATCCTTCCCCTATAATAGGAATTAGACCAGAGGATGTACTGCCTTGTGTCCCAATAGTGGTGATAAACTAAATTCTTATAGTCTGTGAAGTTGCACTACTCTCAGATGTGATTCCAGAGTTTTACGCGCTTATGTTCTATGTTGTTGATGCGCCTAAAAAGGTACTGTCAACCAGACCTCCAAATAACAAGAAAGATGTTTGTTCAGCCATAAATGTAATTTTTATCTGATTTAATCCTGATCCTATTGAAAATTAAACCTTACCTCTTATTACTCTATTGCCCAAACTAGCTTGTTCACTATTGGTTATATTAGAAAATGGAAAACCAAGCACAAGGGATAGGTTTCCAGGTAGATTTAGATGCATTCCCGTGGCCCATGTTGTCTATGTTGGTGCACTATCATAAGAGGATGACGAGGGTTCCCTATCATTCTTTCCCAAATGGGGAAGTATCAGATGCTTTGGCTCCACATCCTCTTCGTGAGCTCCAAATCCTTCATGAGCCATCTCTCTCCACAACACCATCTATTTTGCAAGCTCACTGCTTATCTAAATCCCTTTCACGTGACTCATTAAACTTAAGTCACCTTTATTCTCTTTTCCTTTCTACTTCTAGGTCTACCATCTTTCACCACACCTCCTCCTACGCCCCGTGTGTGGTGGTGTTTAGCTAGCCATCATCTTCTCTTCCAAATTCAGGGTTACCATCAAGATCTTGAGTGATTGCATAATTCCATGTAGATATGAATCCCTTGGGTACCATAAAAAATTTAAACTCAGCTACCTCCGGGCAAGAGTAAGTGGAAATTTTTAACTCCAAAATATAGTTATTTAGAACACCATGGAACCAAATATCCATAGTGTTCCTTTAAATTAGATCAGCATCATAGAGATCCCGAAACTCTTCTTGCATCTAGACAAGTGTGTGAAACCTCCAATTCCTTTTAGATGCATAAGAAACCAACTACTTGCATAGTTCTATGGGAAAGATAACAAAGAAACTCTCTACTCAACGCACGTGCATGCATAAAACTCTGATCTAGTGCTGAATCTCTAAGCATATTCTTCTTCCAAATCTACTATCCACTCCTTGACACTTGCTAACATAAACTGGTATGTCATCATCACACAACATCCTGAAAACAACTAAAAAAAAGGTCCCGATAACATAACAAATGATGTAGCCTAGAATTCACTGTGAATAACCCAGATGCACTGACACATCACTCTACTTAAGCTTAGTGCTCACCTGAAGCATACAAAGGCACCAGGTTTGTTTTTACATAATGTTAGCATGATGGTGCATATAGGTATTTAGATTCATAACCAATAGTAAAAAACACACAGTGCATAAACCATATCTAGATCTTATAATATATTTAAGATGAACTAAAAAATGAATATAACAAGATTTACCATGCAAGAACTAGATTTAGTCATGTTCAACACCATTATCTAGCCAATATGAACCATTGTATTAAATATTGTAAAGCACAGAAGCTTTTTACATTATATAAGTATCTCCATGAATCATGCACATGAAAAAACCAGCATCATAACTCTAGAATTTGACACACCCCCTTGAACATGAAAATCAATACATATATATAGGGGTGGGGACTTTCCCTTCACCACCTATGCACTATCTCAAAATAGGTGACATGCTAATAATAGTCATGCATCTTTACAAAACATGCAATTATTCTAACAGTAGACTTCCTATAGATAACTCGGAGAAGAAATCCTATTATTAGATGAAACCATGCATGGCACTCGAACTAATGCTTTCTCACAAAATACCATTGCGTGAGTTGTAATTCTTCATGTCTTTGTGTCCCCAACACACTATCTCTAAAAATAGCCTTCACAATAAAAGTGGCTAAGTCCTGATCTCAGGTGCATCAAACTTACTGTAGTGGTGCACCATGTGTTCACCCCGCGCCCTACATTCATGCACCAAATACTTAGCCCCTTTTTGTCTATCCAATAATTTGTGATCCACAGAGGTAAGCTATATTAACGGGAAGGCAAAGTGATGGGGGGAAAAAGGGCATGCATCTCATGGACATATGGCAAGTCACGAAAGTTGATGCTTGTTTGTTTGACTTAGGTGGTTAGATCTTTTGAAAGTGACAATACTTTTGTAAAGGGTGTTTTTGTTATAGTTGAGGGTACAAATGATGGTGGTTGTTAAAAACAAAGGAATCACTGGTGTTTGGGGTAATCACCCATGATTATAGGTAGAAACATCAGTGATTATATCATGGGGTACATAACCATCTAAGCCCCTACAATTGTTTTTTTTACTTTTAACCGTGGGGTAAAAAGGGCTTGGCGAATCATTTTTGAGTATTTTGAGGTGATTTTGAGTGATTTGAAGTGATGGAATCCTCTAGCAGGAAACGAAAAGTACCAAATATCAAGGTGAGTAATATTTTAACCTTTTTTTTGTGTGAATTTGTGTAGTTTTATGATTTTGATGTCCTATTTTGAGTGTACGAGTGCCCTATCTAGAGTCATTGGAGATTAATGCAATCACTAGTGATTTGAAGCAGAATCGTGGGTGATTAGGATGAATTGCTAGTGATTCATCTGTATTTTTGACATTTTTTTGAAGTAAAAATATTTTATTTCTTAGATTTTTTTGGTGCATCTTGTTAGCTTTTGATTTTTTGTTGATGTATTCATGGATGATACTAATTGTTGATTTGATTACTTTTATAGGTAGATGTGAAATTAAACATTCAAGATCGCATTCCACTAATTTTAGAGAAGGTGAGGAAGGATATGTTAGCTAATGATTGGGTTCACATAGAGGCCATTATTTTTAGTTTTATGAGGCACTAAAAATTTATCCATAGATGTCAGGGCCTTATACTAGCATTGCTAGAGAGGTGGAACTTTTCTAGATACACTTTTTGGTTGCTTACGGATGAGATTACCATCACCTTGGAAGATGTTCATAGTATATTGAGATTACCGATCTGTGGGATAATGGTATATAATATCACTGAGGCAGAGAGGGATGGGATGATGTCTAGGTTATATGGGGAATATGTGGCATATATCATATATGAGTCGGGGGGTTTTTCCTATGGCCGTGCTTATTTTCCTGAGAGGGTGGGTTATGTTTGTATGACAATGATTATGATGACTATTATGTATTATGATTTTCCAGACTTCGGGAGTGGTCATTTTCCATGGATGATGACAGGGGTTATGTCTGAGATTGTGGAGCATCATATAGTTTTTGAGTGGGAACCTACCTTAGTTGGACAAACATTCAGAGAGTTGTGGTCTTGGATGGCTCACAAACATTATAGTATAGACGTTGGTTTTCTATTACAAGCTTGGCCATGGGAGCATGTGACTATTGTGGATTGTGGGGACTTTCAAGGCCTCTCTGATCATCACCCTAGCTTCATAAGGTGGAAAAGTCAAATCCTCTTCCTCATGTAATGATAAATTGTGCAGGATGATTGAATTTAATAGGGATTGTGTTGACTGTGACTGCACATGGGGGATGTTGTGTGGAGACCTTTCATGGATTTACCAGCATGCCCTAAGTATCCTTTGTGCCTTTACTTGTGTATTCATGTATCCCATGTGCAACTTCAAGTTTCCATTGTAGGTTTTAGGAGTTTTGTGCTCATCTGAGTTAGTGAAGCTTTATATTGTGGTTGGAGTTATGGTTCTTGAATATAACAGGGATTCTCATGATTCATCTTCTTTCAGTATAGAAAATAGAAAATGTGATCTAGCAACAATGCTTCCAAGGGCAGCGATGGCACCACCTTCTAGTTATTGAGGTTTTACTTCTTGCAAGGGTTGCTCTCCCTTAAATCCCATGAAAATGTTAGAATAGGTCTAGTTAGTTGGATTAGAAGCTAGTGTTACCCTAGATTATAGTTTATGGAAGAGGAATCCAACCTTATCTAGAGGATTTGATAGATTTTGAGCGGCAGACAGAGGCCTCTGAATCTGGTGAGCACAGGTGATCCTTATGCTTCACATCCCAAGGGTAAAGCATTGTATGCCCTACACCAGTGAATTTGGCCATGAGGAGTTTAAAGGATTACAATGAGTTGTATGTGATAACTACTTGCCAGTGATGATGGTTGACAAGCCATTGCATTGTAGAGGGCAATGAAAACATGAGCTCAGATGAATTTATTTCAATGATTTTGATTGGAAATTTGTTAAATATGCCCATTGCAGAGAGAGATCCCATTGATTGTCAAAGCAGATGCATGCCAAGCACATCTTGGTTAAATGTTAAACTTCTTGATAGAGGTTGCTTGCAATTATGCCACCCAGTGATATACTTAGAATGCCTCATATCACATGGCATGTTACTATTTTTAGTGCACTGAGTTATTAGCAATAGCTGCTCGTAAACATAGGTGACCACCTGCCATAGTTTCCACCTAAACTCCTATGGGACTTCCGATTTAGCACTTGAACAGGCTAGTCCGTCATCGATAATATGGGTAAGAAGGATTAACTTCATATTACGTTTATCATGGTAGGGAAATGTACGAAATAATTGTTGATGCGCTAGCATTCTATGCTCCTGAAAACCTCCATTGCCAGAGAGGGGCTACGTGATCCATAATAACTGGAGGTCTAGTGAAGAAAAATGCGGATGTGTATACAAGTATGTGACATTATGCTAGGCTTGGGAGATGTGAAGGGTGGTCACAGGGAGTTTTCATCTCCTAGGAAATACACAAGTCTACCAAGGACGCTACCCAACTTCTTCTAGCTCTTAGAAGTTATACATGGGTCTACCTGGAGGCTACTGTATCTTCACCTCGATTAGAGGGTGGTTCCTTCCATTCTTGACACCTATCTGGGTGGTTTAAGAGCGTTGATACTATATACTTGTATTTGTTATCTACGTTTTAGTGATTCCATCTAAAGGATAGAGATAATGACATCGAAAAGTTTTGGATAATATCTCTTAAAATATCAATATTTGAATCGTGAAATTTTATGGGTTTTCTGTAAGGTTTTAATTACATGAAAGCATGTTTCTTACATGTTATGAAGGATATTGTTTCATGACAACCCAAAACATGAAACCCAATGGCTTGATAGTGTGTCGGGTTTTCGGAACCCCCCATGAGCATCGGGAACATGATCCTTGCCAATCCATGTGTACATGTCAATTGACTTCCCGAAACCTAAAACCTAGATATGTCTACCTTTGCGTCAGAATTTTGGGACCTTAGAACATCACAACCATCTCATGGTTCATGTCATCTGTTTCCACAAGCTCATCCTCGAAACCCACAATTGAAACCAAATACTTTGTGCCTTTCAGGTTTTCAATATGCTCCAAGCATGATGACATGTCATTAATTCTCAATTGTCATTTGGTCGTTGGCACATGTGTCGATCGTGATGTGTAATTAATGTTAGGGGTATTTTATAAATAGCTGGTTTTCCACGTCATTTTTACGACTACCTTGTACTTTTTGGCTGCATTGGATTTTCTAGTGCATGCTTCTTCCACCTAGACGAACCTGAATTGAGCTTAACTCAATTGATTTCACCGTCCATTTCTTGATCATTTTTCAATATCTTGTTGAAGATATTCTTCTCCTATCCTCACTTGTAAAACCTTTTTTTGACAAATGTTTTTGTGATGTGTCTGTTACAACTAGAAAACCTAATTCTCCATTTCCTTTCCTATCTGACACATTACTAGGTTTAGGGGTTTGGGTGCTCTCTTCCCTTCAATTCACTTGGGTCACATTTTTCGTAATAGACATTTCTGTTTAACACCGTTCCACCCCTTAGGGTTTTTCCCTATTTATATACCTTAGCACATATACCTTTTTGTGTTGTGCATGTCAAAAGGTTCTAGGAATAAAAATTCCTGTCCATTGATCAATGGCTTTTGGAAAAATCTTTCATGTTCTGACATCATGAGACCCAATCCCTTGTTTTTAGGTATTTGTAGGGTGTTATTACTAGATCATCCTGAGTTTCCACATGTTTTGGGATTTTCTAAGTTCTAGACATCAAACATCTCCGACACTTCTAATTTAAAGTGTATCGGGTCTTGCAAGGTGTTAAACATCTTCGAATTCCTGCAGTATGTATCAGGTCTTTCTTCCTGCTCTAACATCATACTCACTTCTGACATTTTGCTTCACAGTGCTGATGCAGCATACCTCTAACCTTTTTGACAGTAGCCATCTCGCCAATAATTCCTCTAGGATTCTCAAGGTTCGGGTGACACTCCAAACTCCGCCAATCCTTCGGGTTTCTAGGTGTTTGACAACAGGTGCCTAAAATATCTAACATACAATGATAGTCTGATTCCAGGTCTGTTCGAAGGTGTTACTGACAAGCTTCAAAACAAGTCGTGGGTGTGTCTTAAATATAGTGGTTGTCCAGCAAGCTCTCACACTTGGACTACTCTTCCAGAAGTTCAAGGATTTTTCTCATGTCGGATTTTGGGCCCATCTTAGGACAAGTCAGGAAAATGAAGTATACACTACGCACAAAGATGGAGTCTTATTCTTATGATAAAGTGTAATTACAACATCTAGAGATTATTTGGAAGCTCGGTAAAATTGACATGGATAGACTTCTAGAATACAACATTACAGGATTCTTCTTAGATTCCTCTATCTTTAAGTCAATAACTTTCCAGTGGTCTCCCTCTTGTCATTAGTATTTCCAATATCATACATCAATGCCCTGAATTCATTCCTTGCTATGCGCTTCCCATTATGACTTAGACTCTTCGCTAACATTTAAAAATCAAGCAGGATCAAGTCATAGTGAAATTGGACGGGTGTTATTTTGATCAACTCCTTAAGTTTACCCAACTTTACTAGGAATACTGTTGACATTTAGATCTTAAATTAGTACAAAAGGCCTGGGACAAAGATCAAGAAGACTACATCAGTGCACGTGAATAAGAAAGTTCTTGATCAAGGCTAAGCCTGGTTTCTGAAGGTTTCCTAAGTCGGTCCCCAGAAGTTATTTTAGCCTCTTGAAGCTTCAATGATATCATCACCTTGCATGAGTCCAGTTATTTTGGACTCCCTGATCTAACAGATTTCCATCAGATGGATGTATCAGTTCATTGTCATTATGAAGAATTGAATGATACAAGGGATTGATTAGTGCAGTCACATAAGTTATGAGATTGACTCTCAAATGAAAACGGTTTTGCTCTATCGAGAAAGTTCTATATGATGTCATATTTCACCTATGCAGCAGCTATTATGGAAATTATCAGGGAGTTGGATGAAAAGGAAACTAGGGCTATACGAAACACATATATCGGTACCTTCTTCAACTGAATAATTCCAAAGGTATTTGAAGATCTCAGTTTTAGAAGAGTGAACGATGCCTTCTTCTATTGAAAATATCTGTAGACATGGATCACTGATTTAAGGAAATAGAAGAGTCTCTGAATGAAGCATGGACATAAGTGTCAAAATGGGGTTGCATCTTCTTGAATAATTCAAGAAGTTTACCTATCTTCAGCTAGTCTTGTTCCACGGTGCATCCTTTTAGTTTTCCTAGAGTTCTCAGGTGACAAACTGATCCTAATGGAGCTTACAAGTAAGAAAGTTGCTGGATTTTTAAAATTTCCAACAAAGTCAAACACAAAGGTTGGGTTTTGACCCTTCCCCATTTCCATTGGAAGGTATTACATGTGGCCACCATGGTGCCAAAGCTTAAGAACACTGGTGCACAATGGAATTTAGGATAAATTGAAGAAGCACATTAAGCAATGTTAAGACAGGATTCGATTTCTTATGAAGAGTCCTATAAGTCATTACGTGAACCATTTTACTCTACATGTTCCCAACTGTAGAAGATATCTGGGTTGATCTTCAAGATAAAGTTTCCATGTTGAAGAAAAGACATCGCAATTGACTGATTACTTGAAGAAATTCAGATGTTAGATTAAGGTAGGGATGCTGATATCCCTTCAAAGGCAATATCACATGGACAACGAAAGTGACCTTGGATGCCTAGGTATGATGGATTCAGTAATGAAGATCAACTTGAAGAATAATTCCCAAAACAAGGACCATTGATTGGTTCATGTTGCTGAGAAAGCTTCTATCAGGGTCTGAAAGAGCTACTCAGACAATTGTCCACACTATAAGGGTGGCTCATTTCATTGGGGAATGAGTTATAAGGAAGAGATAATATTTTCAAAAGCTAGATACTTTGGAAGTGGGATCCTCCAAGATGAGGATATAAAAGGAAAAGGATATGAACGTTGGACCCAATGGGTAATGGTATGACTCGTGGATCCTTGTAACCCCCAAGAGAGACATGACTCACGTGCTTAACAATAATACCCAACTTCCACTCAAACACAAACAAATCAAGTTGCAATTACAAAAAAACATGGATGGTTAGGTAGCACTAAAACACCAACACATGAAAATATGGTTAAAAAAGATATATCCACAAACAGTGGTAGACTAAGGAGCAACACAAATAAATTTAGATAGTAATCCTATGATTCAATGGTGGTAAGAATCAGTCAGACGGATGGCAGATCTACGAGTAGCAGATCTCTGAGATATGAAGCACCACCTTGTTGTCCACTCAAAATTCCCCGCTCTGATAAGAGTAAAATTTTGAAAATTTTGAGTCTTAAGGGTTTTTCTCTGAAGTACCTAAGTCGTAGAATTGAAAAAAATCTGTGTTTTGGGTCATCTTGTGTGATTTTCGGGCCTGTCGGAACTTTTTGTCCCACCTGTCCCAAGTACGAAAGTGCACTCTGTTCCCCGATCGGCCGAAATCCCCGAAACTGTCTCATTCTCGGGCCCGTCGGAAAATTTTGTCCCAAGTGTCCCAAAACTTTTGGTGCGAACTGTTCCTATTTCGGCCGAAGCATCCTTCCCGCGTACTTCGCACTTTCCTGTCCTAAATGACCCAAAGTTAAAAGTGCGAGCTTTCCCATTTTCGGCCGAAACTACCGAGTCGCGTACTTCAGAGCTCTTTGTCCCAAATCGAAAAAATGCAAACTGTTCCAATTTCGGCCGATTTACCCGAACCGCGTCCTTCGCGTGTTTTCGCCCCAATTGTCCCATTCTCAAAAATGCGCCCTGTTTCATTTTCGGCCGAGCCGGTCAAGTCGCGTACTTCGGAACTTTTTTGTCCCGATTGTCCCAAGTCCAAACGGGCCCTTTGTTCCAATTTCGGCCGAAACACCCGAATCGCGTACTTGGCACATTTTCGTCCCATTTGTCCCAAATGCATTTGTGCGTCCTCTCCTTGTTTCGCCCGAACCGGCCGAGCCGCGTGTTTCGCGCATTCGCGTCTCACCTGTCCCAAGCGTACCAAGTGTCATTCACACTTAGCTTCTCCCGCTCATTCCGAATATGATGCTTTTTCAAATTGGTGGTTGTGCATTCAATACGCATTAAATTCATTCCGCTCCTCAAACGGCTATATAACCAAGCATACCACCTTCGCATTTTGCGCATTGCTTCCTTGCTATCGTTTGCTCAAACCCTTGCAATCTAGTCCCCTGCGCAAATATCCCTCTCCGTTGCAAATTCCTTCCAGAGTCTAGGTCGCAGCTCCGAATCTATCAATATGAAGATCAAGTTTCAGGGACAGGAGCAAATTTCTCCACTTGAGTATGCCGTTAGCAATATCGGAGATAGTGAAGCTCGTCATCTCGACTTCGGTGATTTTTGGTCAAGAATGACAGATGCAAAGCCTACGCCAATGGCACAGATGATTAATGATAGCGGTTTAGCTTTCGCCGGAGGTTTCCCTATCTCAGTGCAGTGTGCTGATACTGTACTTTCATGCGGAGCTCACTTCGACCCCGATTTGAGCGAATTGACAAATGTACACGGGGAGCTCATTGCCAAGTTGGACGCTGCCGCCATCGGAGCTGCTCTGAGGATTCCGGAGATGGACAATGCTATAGTCGTCTCTCGCGATCAAGCACAGGCCATGTTCGACCAAGACAGTGATAAATATAAAGCTCGAGTGGCGAGGTCTTGGTTGAAGAACCCTAGGAAAGGAGCTTCTCATCTGACCAAAACCCTCTTCCGGGCGGATTTCAATGAAGAATTGTCAAATTTTATAATACGGCTGGCTCAGGTTATGGGTTTGCCCTCAACCAACGAATTTCATTTCTGGGTGTGCCCGCTCATCAGCATGGTGTGCGAGGGAACGCAAAACATCAATTGGGCAGAAATCATAAGCATGAATTTGGCCGAGCAACTGTCCAATGTGCAGCAAACAAAGAAGTTCTTCATGACTTCGTATCTGATGTATACCCTAGCAGCGTCGACGGCAATGGTTTGGCTTTTCCTACATTGATGCGCACAAAGATGATCCAGTGTACGCCTATTGCCCGCAGTTCACCCTAGAGACCAGCAATCGGAATTTCAGAAGGGTCAATGATGCTTTCACCATGTACGTGGTCAGATTGCTCGAAGGTGACACTGCCAGAAGGTTTTCAGATGAAGCTATGAACCTGATATCGCAATATGGAGCCTATTTCATTCAATTCAGGAAATTCTCTTATATCAGGCTTGCTGGCTATGAAAGCACCCCTCTGCGGCTTCCCATGTTCTGCAACGACAAAATGGCCCTGATTGAGATATGCAGGCAGCTAGACAAGTTGCACAGAACTTGCAGAGACAAGAAGATTTCTTGCTTGCACTTTCCCATCTCTCTGGGAAACTACACATGCAAAACTGCTCTGGATGCTCAGAACATAGAGAGAGCCCTGGTCCCTATCACTGTTCATTTCTTCAAGCCAAGAACCTACTTTGACTTGAAGAAGTTCATTGAACAGAATATCAAGATAGTCTATCATCATAGGGCAGACACAGAAGACTATTGGGCTGACTGTGTAGATGATTTTGAAGGCAGAAGGAGGCATTGTGGCAGGTTCTCCCTGTAATTGATCCAAGAACTCAGTCTGTACCAAGTTCCTGAAGGTCTCCAGGATGACAATTCTGAGCTATACTCTTATGAGTATGAAAATGTGATTAAACACACCCCTCTGGAGGACCTGGATTGGAATAGGAAAGAGAGAGATGATCTGGCTGAGATTCTTGCTCCAGTCTTGATCAGAACTAGGGTCTCGTTCAGTAAGAAGATCCGGGAATTCAAGAGGCAGTCAGGAGAATCCAGCTCCAAAGATGATTCGACACCCATAAGGGAGGCATCGGTTCCAGAGTCTGGAACACCGGTGAAAACCCCTTCTGCCTCAACAGCTCAGGGACCTGTGGAATCTACTCCTTCTCCATCTACCCAGGTATACAAGAAGAAAATCAAAGAGGTAAAGAAGGAGCCCGCAGAGAATGACCCTCCAAGAAAACAGGCAGAGTTGCTTATAGGGCCAGAGAACATCATTGTTCTCAGTGAAAGTGAAGACAGTGAGATGCCAACTCCTGCAGGTGTTCCTGAAGATCCAGCAGATAAAGATAAGGAGGTTCAGAGCACTGAACTTCCAGGTGCTACTGATTCTTCTACCGCCATCACCTCCAGTGTTCTACCCACATCTCAGCTTGAGTCAACAGCTGCACAGACCTTGAGTGTCATGAGCTCCCTGTCTCTTGGTCCCCTTGCCTCTCCTGCAGATTCTTCTTCCTCTTTTGCTTGGGTGCAACCTCTGGTTGATAAAAGGAAGAGAAAATCCTCCTCTCAAAGCCTGGGACCAAACTTTGATGCTGTTGCAGCCTTGTTGGGCACCACTCCTTCTCGTGCCAAGAAAGCCAGAACTACTTCCAGGATTGTGTCAGATGCTCAAGGTCAGCAGTTCTTGGAGATTGCTAAACCTATAGTAGACATAAGTCAGAATCAGACTTGCTGGCATCTGACTTGGAGCTTTCAAGGATCCCTATGGGAGAGTCTACCCCTGAAGGTGAGATTCATAACCTCCAGGAAATAGTCACCAGAGTCATTGGAAGGGTAGAGAAAGGGCAGCAGACTATTGAACAGCTGGAAGAACAAGCCCAAGTCCTCACAAGTTTTATCAAGTCACTTTTGTCTAAGGACAAAGTTTTGGACCCTACCCCCTTGACTGCTCTACCTCCTCGTATAATTCTAAGCCAAGATGAAGTGCAAGGTATTAAAGATATGCACAAGTATTCTGTCTATGGCAGAGCTATTGAAGCCATGGTGGATGACATGCTTGTTGCTGGGCTAAACTTCATCGATGAAGCCTTTAAGCTACATGGAAAGGTAGACAATTTGCAACATAAGCTATCCTCTACCATCGGGGTTATGGATAAGGAGCTTAAACTCTGGGGCAGTTGCATTGTAGACCTTCGCCTCATGGGACAGACAGATGAGAACATCTTACTGGCGAATAAGATTTTCGATGATGCCAAAGACAATCTATCAAAATCCTAGGTCTACAGCGTAGAGTGGAAAATCAAAGTCCTGGAAGAAGCTGTGGGAGAAATGAAGAATAACTGGCAAAAGGGAGAAGCTTTTAAGATGCTAGCAGCTGCTGCTTTCAAAGATATGCATTGTCATCTTCAGGATAAAAACTCTGGCGTTTCCTTATCCTTGCAAGAAATCAAAGCTCAGTTCAGAGCTTTTGTCAAAGATAATCTTTTTAAAGAAGACTCCATCTCTAAGGACAAGATAAAGGAAATTTGTTCTCTTCAGTCCGCCATTGAGGAAGCAAACAAAGACTATCATACTCAAGTCAAGTTTGATAAAGAGATGGAGAAATGCCTGGGATTTTGAACTCAGTCTGCAACCAACACGTCAGTCCCTCGTGGCAGAGATATAGCTGAGTCATTGAAGAAGTTTAGGCAGCGGATTCTGAAGACAGTGGGTCCCTCCCAATAGCCGGCCACCTGTCTCTTTCTCCTTTCTTTCCTCTTCTCTCCTTTCTTTTCGTATTCTTTGTAATCAGTTAAGGTATTGCAATTGGCGGTACGTAACTATTCTTTAGTTAAAAGAAACGGTTACGAAGAGTAACCGACTTGTAAGCTATATAATGGCCTTTCCACGCCATTTTTTGGAGGGAGGAAGAACTTGGATATTTTCTGAAAGTGTAAATAGATCTTAAAGAAATCAATACAAAAGGGCTTTCCGTTCTTTGTCTATCTGATTCTTGTTGTCTCTGTGTTTTCCTTTAATATTGTGAAGATCATTTTGTTCTTAACTCGTTTTGTCTCTCTGATTGCATACTGTCCAGTCTTGCAAGTACAGCGATCTTGTACAACCAAGAAGGAACTTTGTGTCCTTGATTAATAAATCCGAAGAAGGTTATTTATGGAACTTTGTGTCTTTAAATTTAATCCCATTCAGCTAATCAAATGATCTTGTCTTAAATCCTTTGAAGCTTCGCATACACGAAGAATTATTCTGCTATCTATAATTCTGAATGTTGCTATTCTGCTCATCTTCTTATTCCCTTTCCTCAGTCCTTGTGTAACTGATGATCCTTGTGGAAAACACTTTCGTAATATCCAAGTTTGACCATAAAATAATGTTCTGTGTGTTTGTAAATAAGTTCGTTTCAGAATAAGGGAACCTCTCCCATTAAAGAGGAGGGACTTTTTGTCCCCTGACGGTGGCCATAGCTGAGTTTGAACCCGTTTATGAGTAAAGACAAATAAAACAGTTTGATCTTTCTTGAAGAAGAAATAAAGGTCATTTTGGTTGAAGGCTAAGGTTGAGTGGTACTTGAAAAAATGCATTTTGAAGATGAAGGAACAGTAGGCTTGCTTCTAATGAATCTGGTAAGCTTTTCAAATTTCTCAGGATTTGACTGAAGATATTCTACTTCTGACATTTGGATCTTAGTTCTTTTTGCATGGTCAACAATGTCAAAAGTAGTATATGAAGGAATGATGGTAGGCTCAGTTTTGTTTATATTGGTTTGAGCTTAGGTACTGGTCTTGAGAGAAGGATAAGGAGAATAAGAAGAAGTTGGTACCTTTTTAGTTGTATCCTTTTCATTTTGTGTTGAGATAGGAGAGCCTCTATTGGCCATGACCACGGGAGCTTCTTTATTCTTCTCCTTAGAGCCTTCCACTGGTTTTCTAGGATTCTGAGATTGGGATCAAGTAAAGACTAAAAATGACTGACCATCATGTTCACATCCATCTTCCTCATATTCCAAATACCCAATACTGGAGTCTCCAGCTGAATTGTCATAGGACTCATCAGCATATCCCGAAGCTTCAAAAGCTTTGTGAGAGTCTTGTTCTTCTGATTCTTCCTCTTATTCGACTATCTCTACCATAGCATTAATAGGAGGAGCTTCAATAGCTAGTCTTTTTTGAGCAGTAGTCAACCGAAGTCTATCTCTTGTAGGAGTGCCATTAGTATTATTGAAATTCCATCTAGAAATATACTGATACGAAATGTTGCTCACCCTGTTGAGACATTTACTTTTTCAAAGTGATCAAGTCATTAGCCATCTTCTGAATCATTGGATCAGCAGAGTACTTTGAGAAGAACTCTGATTTTTAGGCTTGGATGATTCTTTTCTGATCTTTCCGGCCAGAATAAGATCATCTTCTATTTCGGTGGCCATAGCTTGAGTGGTGGCCAAATCAGGCATAACAGATCTTCTTAAAAAGAATCTTACATCCGAAGGTTGAGCGTTGATGAATAAATATTTCTGATTCTCAATAGTAGGAACAACGTGATTTGGAATCTTGCGAATCAGCTTGTTGAATTTGGCTATGAAGTCCCGCATGGGTTCATAAGACTCCTTCTTCATATGGGTAAGTTGTGCTAACAAGATGTGATAATCTTCAGCTGGTTTTGAACCTTGCTTCAAAAATAGATCTCACAGTATCCCAGTTGGTAATGCATGCATTTGGGAGATGATAGAACCATTCTGCTGCTACGCCATGTAATGTTTCAATGAAGATTCAAACAGATACATCTTCATGGGCAACCCCAAGAACACCGCATGCAACAACAAATGAGGAAATGTGTTAGTCAAGATGTTGTTTCCCATCACTATTGAACTTAGGAATATTCTTATGTGATCTATGAGGTAGAACATGTAATGGTGGAGTAAGGGAAAGAGGACCAATAGTTGTGCCCCAATGCACAGGTTGTGTTACCATTCTCCTAAATGAAGTGTGAACAAGAATCTAAATATCTGGCAAGAATAATGCATGACAAGTTGCCAAGACTTCTTATTCTTGAGGAATTTGATACCTTCTGATGGGTAAAGAAATTCTTGCCCGGCTAGATAAAACACTATTGGGTAAAAGTTTGAAATTATGATATTGAAGCAGATCAAAGAATGGATCAGTTTCACCCTTGGCTCGACTTAACCTAGTAAAGATCTTCCTAGCCAACATGAACTGGAAAATGGATCTATTTGAAAATAAGGAAAATACGGAGTCGCCAGACACCAAAAGGATAAGCTTAGTCTTATCAATCCATATTTCCCAGAAGAGTCACCAAAAACTGTTGGTTGGATATTTTTTCACATCAAAATATGAGGTTCAAACATAGTGCATGGGATTAAATCCCTCCTCAAACACAGGTGAGGTTACCTGTTTATTACTAATCTAAAACATAGCAGAAATAATATGTATAGTATTTACACTAATCTAACCATTGGGGTTGCGATAGAATCCCGAAATCCATATCCATGATAGGTAAAGATGTTGCTATTTTTTGAAATGGAATGGATCAAAAAAGAATACACAATGGAAAGGAAATGATGGGAATGTATTTTCTTTCAAGAAAAAATAGATCACAAAATAATCATATGAGTTCTAGATAACAAATGTATTGTAATGTTTGAAAAATTAAAATGATTAAGAATGATAAACAAAGAATAGCTTAAGATCCTGAACATAAGAAAAATATCTTAAGAGAGATGAATCTCATAACACAAAGTTTGCAAAAATAACATCGATTTCTATTTCTCAAATGATTAAAAGAAAACACAATTTTTTTCTTCTTCATAATAGTTCTCAACATTCCAAAAATCTCAACCCTTTGGAATGCATAAACATCCCTTATTTATAATAAAAGGTGTTGAGAGAAAATAGGATAAATCCTAGAAAATAGTATTTTAAAAGAGATTCCTATTTTTCTTGACTCTCACGTAAGAGACCAAGTCAAAATTTTCTTCTTATGTGACGAAACAAAAATGAAAAAGACATGTCAATTTCAAGACTGAAATGACATGTCGCATTGTGCTTATTCTGTATCATCATATTTATCTTCCTCCAACAAATCCTGCTTGTCCAAAAATTCTTGGAATTTTCATATTATACCCTACATTTCATTCTCATCAGGCGTTTGTTGAGAATCACTAGCGTTGCCAGGAAGTTTTTTAAATATCTTGTTGAGTTTCCTCAGGGTCTCCAAAGAATGTTCAATTTTTACAAACATGTCAATGATTTCCATGCCAAATCCGTAAGTTGGTTCATGTTGAATTGATTCTTGGATCTATTTGTAAAGATCATCAACAGGTAAGATACCCAAACTTTCACTCAACACTTTAGCACAGATCTTCACTAGCTCTTCTTCTAAGTCATTCTTACCATTGACCAATTGATCTCTTGATTCTCTCAATTTGCTGCAAGCTTCATTGAGAATCTTTATTCTAAATTTGATGGCTTTGGTTAGCTGAAATTGTTTATCCCCATGTGGAATGATGCCCTCTTCAACCAAGATGCGGGAAGGAATCTGTTTTAGCGTCTGGAGAGCTTCGAAAGTCAATTCTAAATTCCTAATTTTTGCTGAAAACTCATCAACCATTTTCTCTCCATTTTTCTTTATATACTCTAAGGATTGGTAGACTTCCACAGTATCTTTGATGACTTATTTTTCTTGTAGGAGTATCCTTTGGGTCCATTCATCGATTGATCTCCCTTTTCCATTAATCTTCTCAATCATGGGTACTGATGAAAAATCAAACCCGATAGGGGTAAAGGATGATGGTGTTGACTTAGGAGGGTTTGAGAGCTTGATTAGCACTTTTGTTAGCTAATGTACTTTCTCTTTTAACTCATCTCTATTTGCCTTAGTTTCCCTTAGCTTATGGCACAACACATTCATGGCATCTTGTGCGTCCTGTTGTGCTCCCTCTATTGTAACTTTCCCTAGAGCCACCCTTGTGATTTGATAATTTGTGAACATTATGTCATCCTTAGTTTAATCAGCTGTGGGTGTAAAAATATTTACAAATTTTTGCCTTGAGGTATCCATTGAAACCCTTGAGATTGTTTTGGGTTTCTTGGCCGACTTGGTAGGAGTGACCTTGAGGGAACTGAAATCAAAGGCTGGTAACGAAACAACTACCTTACTCTTCCTCGAAGTCTGATCTACCAATAGTTGAGGTGTATTGTAAGAAGTTTCTTCCATTGCAGGAGTTATATTCACATCTTCAGGTGGAGAAGGATTAGCTTATGGAGTGGTAACCACCGTAAGTGTAGTGCCCATGGTAGTGGATTCAGGGAATAAATGTGCAGTAGGAGGAGGCATGTCCATGGTTAAATGGGTCCCAATGGGAAGAGGTGAGAGGCCAAAGAAGATACTAGCCATGGTTGAGGAACCTTGTGAAGAAATCTGAGGCAAGGATGGTTGAATGGGAGCTTGAGAAGTGGGAGGAAGACTTACCTCTGATGAACTATCTACCAAAGGAGGAATGGAAGGTTGAATAATTTCTTGTCTTGAAGAAAGATTCCCTTACTCTGGTTGTGGAGGTGAATCAAGAACCTCAACTATTTATGGAAGAGTAGCTACTGGTGTAGTTACTTTGTCTTGTCCCTTTCTTACAAATATAACCTTCATTGGCCTTTTGGAAAGGTTCTTATCCTTTTCCTTTTTCCTTTTGAGGGTCCCTCTTCCAAAGCATCCAAATTTGCAAAACTCCCTTCTTTATAACTCATTCCCTAAGAAATGAGCCACGCCTTATTACGGGCGAGAATTTGAGCAGCTCTTCAAGTGATAGAAGGTTTCTCAGCAATGGACCAATCAATGGTCGGGAATACATATTGATCTTCATTCAACCCATCATATGAGGCATTAAGGACACTCTCGTTGTATTTATTACCTTTTGGGATGTTAGATAAACCTAGCATCTAGATTTCTTCAATTGTCAACTTGCTATTAACCTTTCTTCGGATGGTAACTTCATCCAAAAGATCAACCCAGATATATTCTTTGTTAGGAACATGTAGATATAAAGTACTGTATGACTTAAGGACTCCTTGGAAATTAAATTTGTCTCTGTGCTTCATGTCCTTCTTCAGCTTATCATGAATCTCATGCACCACGTTATTAGCTTTGACCACCATTGAGCATGTGTACCTTCCAATGGAAATAGGGAAACATACAATAGCCTTGTGTTTGCTTTGTTGGAATTTGTGGAAATCTAACAACTATCTTACTAACTCCATTAGGATCAGCTTATCACCTGGGAATCTGGGCAATCTAAAAGGATCACTTGGCTACATGACCACCCGAAGGTATGTGAACTTCTTGAACTACAAGAAGATACAATACCATTTTGATACTTCGTCCCATGCTTCATTAGAGACTCTTCTTTTCCTTAGATTAGGGTACATTCTGTAGATATTTTCATAAAAGAAAGCATCATTCACTCTTTTGAACTGATCTTCGGAACCTTTCATTTTCAGCTAAGGGAGGTACTGATATATGTGTTTTGTAGCCCTATCTCCTTTTGCATCCAATCCTAGATAATTTATCATACTAGCTGCTGCATATGTGACATATGATGACATATAGAATTTACCCGTAATCAAGACTGTCTTCATCTGGGAATCAATCTCATCACTTATGAGACTGCTCTAATCAATCCCTTGTTCGTTCTTCTTCATAATCACCATGAACTTATACATCCATCTTTGGAAGTCCCTTGACTTAGGGAGTACAAATACTCGACTCAGCAAGGTGATGATGTCGTTGATTTCAAGGATGAAATCACTCCTGGGGATAAACTTGGGAAACCTTGAGATAGCCGGCTTAGCCTTGATCAAGAACTTTCTATTCACATGCCTGATGAAATATTCTTGATCTTTGTCCCAGGATTTCTGTGCTGACTTGAGAGCTACGTCAACATATTCCTAAAAGTTGGGTAATCTTAAGATGTCATCAAAATAACCCCCATCCGAGTAAAAATGGGAAGCACAGGACAAAATGAACTCAGGGCATTGAGTAGAAATTGGAAATCATACTGTAAGATGGTGGCCACTAGTTGTTATTTCCTTCATCTAGGGACTCTGAGAAGAATCCTTCATTCTATTCCAGAAATCCTCCATGTCAATGTTACCAAGTTCCGTATCTCCAATGTCGTAATTACAATCGATATAGGAGGGGGATTCCATCTTCTAATACTTGTATTTCATCTTCCCTAACCATTTTGACTTGTCATTAGATGATCTACGATCCGTCATGAGAAATCCTAAAGAAAGAATGCATAGACAACTCTTATCTGAGCAATCAGACTTGGAAGCTTGCTGAGTAACCCCACAGACCTGCCACACTATTAGGATTTTAGGAATTGTAAAGCACCTGATTAAACCTGACACACTGGAGAGAGTGTCAAAACTTAGGTCTTGTCAGACACTTCACAAAACCTGACACACTGGAGAGAATGTCGGAACTTAGTAGGTGTTAGACACTCTGCAAGACCTGATACACTGTGGGCATCAGAAGATGTTTAGCACCTTGCAAGACCCAAAACATTGGAAATTGGATGTCGGAGGATTTTGGATATATGGCACTTAGAAAATCCTAAAACATGTGGAACTTAAAGATTTTAAAACACCCTATAAAATCTGAAATAAGGGATTTGGTTTTTGAGATGTCAAGACATGCAATCTTTCTGCCATTTCAATAGTAGGACTTTGTATTCCTCTCCTTTTCTTTAAAACACAAAAAGGTATATTCCAAGGTATAGAATAGGAAAACACCCTAAGGGTGAACTCTTAATCAATAATTTCTATTGGAATACAACCCAAAAAGAAGAGAAAAACCTAAAACCCTAAACCTAGAAGAAAAACATGAAAGGAAGGAGAAGAGATGTAAAGAACATCACAAAAAAATTTCAACAAAACTCACAAGCAAAGGATAGAGAAAATACCTTCAGCAAATTTGAAAAAAAATCAAAAATGAATCACGCAATCGATCACGAAATCAAATTGGGTTTGAAGGTTGAGAGAGCATGTACCATAAAATCCATGTAACCAAACACACAATAGATAAAAGTGTCATGTAAATCCAACTATTTATAAAAATCCCTACATTTATTACACTTCACATGACATGTGTTCCAACTACCCGAAAACTTGGAGTTAATGCCATTTCATCATGCTTGGAGTGCCCGAAAACCCGATACAAAGGATTAGCTATCAATTTTGGTTTCAGGTTTCGGGAAACAGATGACATGAAACATGAGATGTTTGGGTGTTCCAAGGTTATTAAAACTTGACACAAAGGGACATTTCAGGTTTCGGGTTTCGGAAGTCAATCAACATGTAGCATGCTTTTTGCAAGTCATGTTCCGATGCTCATGAGTTCTGAAAACCCGAAGTACTAGCTAGTTTCGGGTTTCGGGTTTCGGGAAACAATTTGCATATAGCATGTAAAAAACATGTTTTCATGTTGTTGAAACCCAAAAAACCTGAAAATATCTTTAAAAGGGCATTTTAGAATATTTTTCCAAAAAAATTCTATGGTTATCTTAATTTTAGATGGAATCACTAAAATGAGATAACAATCATATACAATCGCGTAGTAAAATCTACATCTTCAAGAATGGTGCTAGCACCACCCTCTCCTCTAGGAGAAAGTCTAAAATTATGATATTGATGCAAATCAAAGAATGGATCAGTTTCACCCTTGGCTCGAACTAACCGAGTGAAGATCTTCCTAGCCAGCTTGAACTGGAAAATGGATCTATTTGAAAATAAGGAAAATACGGAGTCGCTAGACACCAAAAGGATAAGCTTAGTCTTATCAATCTGTGTTCCCTAGAAGAGTCACCAAAAACTATTGGCTGGATATTTTTTCACATCAAAATATGAGGTTCAACCATAGTTCATGGGATTAAATCCCTCCTCAAACACAGGTGAGGCTTCCTATTTATTACTAATCTAAAACACAACAAAAATAATATGTATAGTATTTACACTAATCTAACCATTGGGGTTGGGATAGAATCCCGAAATCCATATCCATGATAGGTAAAGATGTTGTTATTTTCTGAAATGTAATGGATCAAAAATAATACACAATGGAAAGGAAATGATGGGAATGTATTTTCTTTCGAGAAAAAATAGATCACGAAATAATCATACGAGTTCTAGATAACAAATGTATTGTAATGTTTGAAACAATTAAAATGATTAAGAATGCTAAACAAAGAATAGCTTAAGATCCTGAACATAAGAACAATATCTTAAGAGATATGAATCTCATAACACAAAGTTTGCAAAAATAACATCGATTTCTATTTCTCAAATGATTAAAAGAAAACACAATTTTTTTCTTCTTCATAATAGTTCTCAACATTCCAAAAATCTCAACCCTTTGGAATGCATAAACATCCCTTATTTATAATAAAAGGTGTTGAGAGAAAATAGGATAAATCCTAGAAAATAGTCTTTTAAACGTAGGAGACCAAGTCAAAATTTTCTTCTTATGTGACGAAACAAAAATGAAAAAGACATGTCAATTTCAAGACTAAAATGACATGTCACATTGTGCTTATTCTGTATCATCATATTTATCTTCCTCTAACAAATCCTGCTTGTCCCAAAATTCTTGGAATTTTTAGATTATACCCTACATTTCATTCTCATCAGGCATGGTGGAATGATCACTCATAACTTCACATGTTTGTTGAGTATCACTAGCGTTACCAGGAAGCTTTTCAATCTCTTGTTGAGTTTCCTCAGGGTCTCCAAATAATGTTCAATTTTTACAAACATGTCAATGATTTCCATTCCAAATCCGTAAGTTGGTTCATGCTAAATTTATTCTTGGATCTATTTGTAAAGATAATCAATAGGCAAGCTACCCGAACTTTCACTCAACACTTTAGCACAGATCTTGACTAGCTCTTCTTCTAAGTCGTTTTAACCATTGACCAATTGATCTCTTGATTCTCTCAATTTTCTGCAAGCTTCATTGAGAATATTTATTCTAAATCTAATGGCTTTGGTTAGCTGAAAATGTTTATCCCCATGTGGAATGATGCCCTCTTCAACCAAGATGCAGGATGGAATCTATTTTAGCGTCTGGAGAGCTTGAGTACCAATGAGAAATCATGGGTACCAATGAGAAATCGAACCCGATAGGGGTAGAGGATGATGGTGTTGATTTAGGAGGGTTTGAGAGCTTGAGTAGCACTTCTGTTAGCTAATGTACTTTCTCTTTTAACTCATCTTTATTTGCCTTAGTTTCCCTCAGCTTATGGAACAACACATTCATGGCATATTTTGCATCCTGCTACGCTCCCTCTGTTGTTACTTTCCCTAGATCCACCCTTGTGATTTGATAATCTAAGACCATTATGTCATCCTTAGTTTTATCAGCTGTGGGGGTAGAAATATCTAAAATTTATGCCTTGAGGCATCCACTAAAACCCTTGAGATTGTTTTGGGTTTCTTGGCCGACTTGGTAGGAGTGACCTTGAGGGAACTGAAATCAATGGTTGGTAACGAAACAACTACCTTCCTCTTCCTCGAAGTCTGATCTACCAACCATTGAGGTGTATTGTAAGAAGTTTCTTCCATTGCAGGCGTTATACTCACATCTTCAGGTGGAGAAGGATTAGCTTATGGAGTAGTAACCACCGTAAGTGTAGTGCCCATGTTAGTGGATTCAGGGAATAAAGGTGCAGTAGGAGGAGGCATGTCCATGGTTAACTGGGTTCCAGTGGGAAGAGGTGAGAGGCCAAAGAAGATACTTGCCATGGCTAAGGAACTTAGTGAAGAAATCTGAGGCAAGGATGGTTGAATGGGAGGAGGAAAGGATGGTTGAATGGGAGCTTGAGAAGTGGGAGGAAGACTTACCTCTGATGAACTGTCTACCAATAGAGGAATGGAAGGTTGAATAATTTATTCTCTTGAAGAAAGATTCCCTTATTCTGGTTGAGGAGGTGAATCAAGAACCTCAACTATTTATAGAAGAGTAGCTACTGGTGTAGTTACTTTGTCTTATCCCCTTCTTACAAATTTAACCTTCATTGGCCTTTTGCAAAGGTTCTTATCCTTTTCCTTTTGAGGGTCCCTCTTCCAAAGCGTCTATCTTTACAAAACTCCCTACCCTAAGAAATGAGCAACGCCTTATTACGGGTGAGAATTTGAGTAGCTCTTCCCATGATAGAAGGTTTCTCAGCAATGGACCAATCAATGGTCGAGAATACATATTGAACTTCATTCAACCCATCATACAAGGCGTTAAGGACACTCTCATTGTATTTATTACCTTTTGGGATGTCAAATAAACCTAGCATCTATATTTCTTCAATTTTCAACTTGCTATTAACCTTTCTTCAGATGGTAACTTCATCCCAAAGATCAACCCAGATATCTTCTTTGTTAGGAACATGTAGATATAAAGTACCAAATGACTTAAGGACTCCTCAAAAATCAAATTTGTCTCTTTGCTTCATGTCCTTCTTCAACTTATCATGAATCTCATGCACCACGTTCTTAGCTTTGACCACCATTAAGCACGTGTACCTTCCAATGGAAATAGGGAAGCATACAACAGCCTTGTGTTTGCTTTGTTGGAATTTGTGGAAATCCAACAACTATCTTACTAAGTCCATTAGGATCAGCTTATCACCTGGGAATCTAGGCAATTTTAAAGGATTACGTGGATACATGACCACCCGAAGGTATGTGAACTTCTTGAACTGCAAGAAGATACAATCCCATTTTGATACTTCGTCCCATGCTTCATCAGAGACTCTTCTTTTCCTTAGATTAGGGTACATTCTGCATTCTATTCACATGCCTGATGTAGTCTTCTTGATCTTTGTCCCAGGATTTCTGTGCTGACTTAAGATCTATGTCAACATATTTCTGAAAGTTGGGTAACCTTAAGAGGTCATCAAAATAACCCCCATCCAACTTCACTATGACTTCTCCTGCTTGATTTTTCACTGAACGAGAGTCTAAGTCATAATGGGAAGCACAAGCCAAAATGAACTCAGGGCATTGAGCAGACATTGGGAATCCTACTGTAAGAGGGAGGCCACTGTTGGTTATTGACTTCATCTAGGGACTCTGAGAAGAATCCTTGGTTCTGTTCTAAAAATCCAACATGTCAATGTTACCAAGCTCCGTATCTCGGATGTCGTAATTGCAATCTATGTAGGAGGGGGATTCCATCTTCCGATACTTGTATTTCATCTTCCCTTACATGTCTAACTTGTCTTTAGATGATCCAAGATCCAACATGAGAAATCCTAAAGAAATAATTCCTAGACAACTCCTATATGAGCAATCAGACTTAGAAACTTGCTGAGTAACCCCACAGACCCGCCACACTATCCAGATTTTAGGACTTGTAAAGCACCTGATGAAACCTGACACAGTGGAGAGAGTGTCGAAACTTAGGTGTTGTCAGACACTTCACAAAACTTGACACACTGGAGAGAGTGTCGTAACTTAGTAGGTGTCGAGCACCTCGCACGACCCGATACACTGTGGGAATCAGAAGATGTTGAGCACATCACAAGACCCGACACACTAGAAATCAGATGTCAGATGATGTTGGATGTTCGGAACTTAGAAAATCCTGAAACACTGCAGAACTTGGAGATTGTAAAACACCCTGCAAAACCCGAAATAAGGGATCGAGTTTTTGAGATGTCAAGACATGCAATATTTCTGCCATTTCAACAATTAGGGATTTGTATTCTTCTCCTTTTATTTAAAACACAAAAAGGTATATTCCAAGGTATAGAATAGGAAAAAACCCTAAGGGTGAACTCTTAATCAATCATTTCTATTGGAATACAACCCAAAAAGAAGAAGAAAACCTAAAACCCTAAACCTAGAAGAAAGCAGGAAAGGAAGGAGAATGTCACAAAGAACATCACAAAAACATATTCAACAAACCTCACAAGTAGAGGGCAAAGAAAATACCTTCAAAAAATTTGAAAAATAATCAAAAATGAATCACGTAAGCAAGCACGAAATCAAATCAGGTTTGAAGGTTGAGAGAGCATATACGAGAAAATCCACACAACCAAAAGTACAATAGATACAAATGACATGTAAATCCAACTATTTATAAAAACCCCTACATTTATTACACTTCACATGACATGTGTGCCAAATACCCGACAACTCAGAGTTAATGTCATGTCATCATGCTTGGAGTGCTCGAAAACCTGATACAAAGGATTAGCTATCAATTCAGGTTTTGGGTTTCAAGAAATAGATGACATGAAACATGAGATGTTTAGGTGTTCCAAGGTTCCGAAAACCTGACACAAAGGGACATATCAGGTTTTGGGTTTCGGAAGTCAATCAACATGTAGCATGCTTTTTGCAAGTCATGTTTCAATGATCATGAATTCCAAAAACCTGAAACACTGGCTAGTTTTAGGTTTCAGGAAACAATTTACATATAGCATGTAAAAAACATGTTTTCATGTTGTTGAAACCCGAAAACCTGAAAATCTCCTCAAAAGGGCATTTTAGGAGATTTTTCCAAAAAAATTCTACGGTTATCTTAATTTTAGCTGGAATCACTAAAATGAGATAACAGGTTTCATTACTGAAGCCATCATTCAGAAAGTGCACAAAGGTAAAAAGATAAGTTTCGGCATGATCCTGTTATCCCTTGTTTTTCTAGAAATTGGAGTGCCTGATCGACCTAAGGACAAAATATGGCAATATCTTGAGGAGAAGAAATCTCATGCAAAGATATTTAAGAGGTATAATTTTTATGGGACCATGAGTGGCCTCTTTAAACAGAGGGTAGAATTATGGTATGAGCACCTCCACGCCGCATTTTAAGAAGAATGGAGAATACCCAAGGAGATTCCTTTGGTATTAGATAAACAAGTATAGTTTGCAGTATACCAATACTTTTGTATTACGTGCTTTGGGATGAAGTAAGAGAAGTGGAGACCTTTATGTAAGCTCTCTTATGCCTTCACCGCGCGTTACTTTCAGGCATCTGTACAGGAGGTTCTCAAATGTGCTCTAGCTAATATTCAAAGCAGATAAGGTAAACTGTGACTACCAAACCCTCGGGAAGACTTATGTTTATCCAAGTAAGTCTACATATATTGAAAGATTAATTTTAGATGACATTAACATGAAGGCAATGAGTTTGGCCATTGGGAAAAGTGGATCAACCTTTGTATATATCCATCTCAAGCTGAGATTGGAAAATGGAAGATATGTGGAGAATGAACTCAAACTCCTTAGACCACCCAAGGGGAAACATACAGTTGGCACTTTGGAAGATGAGGAACCCATCTCGTCCCTTGGAGAAGAAGAAGGAAAGGAAGAAGAACTATAGGAAGATAGTGGTGGCCTTGATCACAGGGGTATAAAACAACCTATTGTAGGTGAGAAGAAAGAGTGCAAGGTGACCCCTCCAATGCAAGAGCCAGATGATGAAGTGCTAGAGATAGGCGCTATGGAGATAAATGTGGAGAAAAATACTAAGGAGACAATTTAAAATATTTCTAAGAAGAATAAAGAATCATATTATGGGAACATCACATACCCTTTAGAGGTCACCAAGAACTTTACCTATAAAATTAGATCCTGAAAATAAAAAAAGGTGCAATTACATTCCTCGGAAGGATGATGAGGATGATAAATCTAGAGACAACGCACTAACCACTCTAGTTCATAATGAGGATACATAAGAGCCTCAGAAAGAGGAAATGAAGAAAGATGAAGTGGAGTTGAAGGAGTAAAACATATATAGTGGGGACATTGGCCTAGAGATAGGTGAAGATAAGAGCAAGCCATCATGCACGCCCCCTACTGTATAGATAGGTGAAGGAATAGTATTGGATTCAGGCGCTCATATTCAAAATGGTAAGAGATCAAGAAAGGAAAAGGAGGAAGAGATGTATGAGAATCCATATGTTGGGTATGTTGATGACCCAATAAAAATCATAATGCGCGTAGTTCCAATGCACTTTGGAGCCCAAGGACTTGTATGGCTGGGAGCTTATGGATGCAGAGATGGAGACCACACGCACAAGGAAACAATTATCATGGACAATGCAGACTCTTATAAATGAGTCTAACTTTGGCATATGAGAGGAATCTTGTGTGTCGTGTAGATTGAAGAAGGTGTCCCATTCGCACTATGTAACTATTAATCCCACTATCATGTCAGATGAGAAGGTAAATAACACCTTGACTAGAGTATCTGTTAAAGTTGCACGCCAGAACATTGATAAAGCAGTAACCATTAGAGCATTTTTAGATGCTAAGAAGGATACATACACTAAAATCAAGTACCTCACATAGGAGTGGGATAAAGCTAAGGCAGAGGTGTAGAAGGTTCTTAAAATGGAAGAACAAATTGGTGATGAGATGATTGAAAAGAGGCCATACTTACAAGATAAGGTTACAAAATATTGTCCATCCACTCTGCACTATTTATGCACAATAGTTCATCTACTTCTGGAGGAGGGATCCATGTGCATGAAAACACCTAATGATGTTGCAGAACAAGCATAAAATCCTAAGGCAACAGTTGCACCCAAGATTACAAGATTTGAGGCCTTACTGCAGACTTTGAAAGATGAGTTAAAGAAGGTTGATTTGGAATTATACGTGTATGCATACCCTGATGCAATTATTAATACAAAGACCATTGAAGAAGAGAATGAGGTCCTCAAGGAAATTAATAATGAGACACTTTGGTGCATGGAGAGGCTTACTTTGATTGCAGAAGAGCGCTTTGCGCTTACAACAACCCAAGATACACATAAGGAGAAAATAAAAGACATTGAGAAATCGTTAGCGCAGAAAATGGATGTGATGGATGGAATGGTATCAAGTCTGTCCAATTTTCTTAGGATACTACAAAATGAAGGTGAAAATATGACACTTGATGAAATGGAGGCATTCCTTATAGACATTCCAGATAAAATGAATAATGCACTAAGTGATTAGAATGTATTATAGAAGGAAATCAATAATGAATATCCAGAGTTGATTCTTCTTGTAGAACAATAGAGCACCAAGTAGTATCTCATTATTTTTTGGTATTAATTCCTTTATTCTTTCATTCATTATTTCTTATTCCTTTATTCATGGAGAGGTAAGTTTTGACTACCCATTTCTAGGGGAGGAAATGAAATTAGTGTGGGTAATGTTGAGCTGATGAAATACAGATTAAGTATGAAAGCATGGAAGTATTGGGCACGCGGACACAGGGTGTGTAGATACGCACTAAAATATTAGAAAATAGGGCACGCCCAGGAAGGTTTGAAATCAGTACTTAGTTGTTCTCTAGTTTAAGGCTAAGTATAGACATGGAATGCAGTGAATGTTTTGTAGAAGACTTAAGGAACACGAAAAGGCTATCTTGGACGAGTAGAAGATCAAGCACCATGCAGAGTTTATGAGCTAATAATAGGAATATAATGCTATTATATTATTAGTGAGCTTGCATGCTCTTGTATTTATTATGTAAAGGCACATGGCTATTATTAGCTTATAGTATATTTTTGAAAAGTTCATGGGCGGTGAAGGGAAATATATTATAAGATCTAGATATGGTTTATGCACTATGTGTTTTTTACTATTGGTTATGAATCTAAATACCTATATGCACCATCATGCTAACATTATGTAAAAACAAACCTGGTGCCTTTGTATGCTTCAGGTGAGGCACTCAACTTAAGCAGAGTGATGTGTCAGTGCATCTGGGGTTATTCACAATGAATTATAGGCTACATCATTGGTTATGTTACCAAGACCTCTTTTTCAGTTTGTTTTCAAGATGTTGTGTGATGATGACATACCAGTTTATGTTAGCAAGTGTCAAGGAGTGGATAGTAGATTTAGAAGAAGAATATGCTCAGAGAGTTAGCAGTAGATCTGAGTTCTATGCATGCACGTGCAATTGAGTAGAGAGTCCTCTTTGTTATCTTTCCCATAGAACTATGCAAGTGGTTGGTTTCTTATGCATCTAAAAGGAATTGGAGGTTTTCACACACTTGTCTAGATGCAAGAATAATTTTAGGCTCTCTATGATGTTGATCTAATTTGGAGGAACACTATGGATACTTGGTTCCATGGTGTTCTAAATAGCTATATTTTGGAGTAAACAAATTCCACTTACTCTTGCCCGGAGGTAGTTGAGTTTAAATTTTTTTATAGTACCCCAGGGATTCATATCTACATGGAATTATGCAATCACTTAAGATCTTGATGGTAACCATGAATTTGGAAGAGAAGCTGATGGCTACCTAAACCCCCACCACACGCGGAGCACAGAAGGAGGTGTGGTGAAGGATGACAAACCTAGAAGCAGAAAGGAAAAGAGAAGAAAGGTGACCTTAAGTTTAATGAGTCGTGTGAAAGGGATTTAGATAAGCAGTGAGCTTGCAAAAATAGATGGTGTTGTGGAGAGAGATGGCTCATGAAGGATTTGGAGATCACGAAGAGGACGTGGAGCCAAAGCATCTAATACTTCCCCATTTGGGAAAGAATGACAGGTAACCCTCATCATCCTCTTATGATAGTGTGCCAGCATAGACAACATGGGCCATGGGAATGCATCTAAATCTACCTAGAAACCTATCCCTTATGCTTGGTTTTCCATTTTATAACACAACCAATAGTTAGCAAGCTAGTTTAAGCAATAGAGTAGCAAGAGGTAAGGTTTTACTTTTCAATAGGATCAAGATTAAATCAGATAAAAAGTACATTTATTGCTGAACAAACATCTTTCTTGTTATTTGTAGGTCTAGTTGACTTTACCTTTTCAAGCACATCAACAACATAGAACATAGGGGCGCAAAACTCTGGAATCACATCTGAGAGTAGTGCAACTTCACATACTATAAGAATTAATTTTAGCACCACTATTGGGACACAAGGAAGTACATCCTCTAGTCCAATTCCTATTATAGGGAGAGGATTAGGCAGAATAGGTGGCTTGGGATTAAGTAGATCTTAAGGCAGAGGTAACACTAGAGGTTCTGGATTTGGTGGGCATGGTCCTCACCAGCACCAAAATATTTACATGGAGATGTCACTTCATCTCCCAGAGTATATGGGAATAGAATATTTTTTTGAGCATCTCCATATGTGTGAAATATTTGTGGCACATGAAAGGAATTATAGCTTCAGAGTGCAAGGCCAGTCAATTTGTACAACTACGTTGTATGGATGTGCACATAGCTATTACAGGAAGTTGACCCTAATCAAAATTGTGTGGATTATATGGCATTACAAGATGCTTTCACTAAAGAATTTTATATCCCTAAGTTCGATAAGAAAATTATAAGTGTGCTTAAGGATATCAAGTAGGGCACTACTAAGAGTGTTCAGGAATATGATGCTCATTTTATAATGCTCTTATCTAAACTATCATATGATATCCATGCAAGTTAGAATGCACAGTGGTTCATCAGAGGCCTGATCATGCATTTGAGGAGGATGCTCTCACATAATAATTATACAGACCCGTGCGACGCACTTGAAGAAGCTTTGTGTGATGATGCAGTCAGGAGCATAGACACTGAAGTGATCCCATTATTGGAAGCTCAAATTGTGGAAATGGAAACATAGTTAGAGAAACTATCAGTCCAATACAACACATGAGACATGCAGTGGAATTTGGTGCACAAATTGTGAAGTAGAGGGGCATACTAACTATAGTTTTCCTCACAAATTAGTGCACTCCTTATTATTGGAATGTGAGATATGTCATTTATACCATGATGTAATTTAATTCCTATTGTTGCAATGTGCGATAAGAAAGAATGTGTCCTGTTACTGTAAGATTTTCTAGTCCACAACTCACAATACTGAAGATTATAGGTTGATTGGTCAAATCCATGATTTCATTTATATGTTGTATGATAGAATGGAGTTGCAAATAACTCTAAGGGTAAACATGAGCAACATGATCATGATCACACTCAAGGACACTATGATCATAATGAAGGGCACTTTGAGGGATATCGGGGTATAGGTCAAGGATACCATGGTGGATTTAGATGTTGAGGCCACAAAGAGGGACAAGGTGAGTTCCCTCATGGAACATGTTATACATGTGGATCTCCTGACCTATACAAGCATGAGTGTCCTTAGAATGTTACCTTTTATTTTTAAGGAAAGAATCATAACTATGAATATTTTGCAGACTTATATAAACATCTAAGAATGAATCAGAAACAAGAGAAAAAGGGTGTAGGGATGGTTAGAATACAACACACTTTGGAAAACTAATGGATGCCAAAGTTAGCACCGGATCTTGAGGTAGTGTCTGTGAAGATTACTACATGTGTTGAGGCTACACATGCTAGAGAAACATTACAATAAAAGCCTACCATTACTAAGGAGGAGGTTTTACATTCAAAATAACTAGACCCTACACATCAAAAGGAGGTTTATCAGGAAACCATGGAGGTACTCAGAAATGTGTAGGGTGAAATACAATGTTTAAAGGAACAGTCATGGAAGTTAGAACAGAAGAAGGTAGTTGAGAATTTATTGTCAGATGGTGATGATCTAAAGGAAGTATGTAAGATGTTGCGTCAGGAGAACATTATTCCATTACTAGGGAATTGGTTAAAAGGAAACACTACACGTGTTGGTATTGAGAATAGATGATAGATTCTGCATGCGAATCTCCCTTCTCACAGTTTGGATTATGACAAGGAGAACACTCTGAATTTTGTTGTGGATGGATGGATTTTGAGCAATATTTTGATTGACACAGGCATGGAAGTGAATGTGCTTACCTTAGATTCATAGGTTCAGATGGGTAGACCTCCATTGCATCCATCTTCCAATGTATTGTATATGGACAATTAGACTAAGGTCATGCCAATTGGAGTATTGAAGGATGCATCCATTACTATACAAGGGGCCAAGTTCATTGGCACTTTTAGGTCTTAGTGCTTGCAGAAGTGGACAACTTCTTAGCTCTACTTGAGTGCCCTTAGTGCTATGCAAATAATGTTGATCTATGGTTCAATAAGGGATATATCAGTTTTGATAACAAGGATGAATGAGTTATTATCCCTTTGACAGATGGGAAATATGCACTTTATGTTGAGCCCTTAAGTGAGGAAGACCAAATTTTTTTTATGTGTGTACCATTCGAGATTCGAAAGCGCTTGAGCCATATAAAGAAGGAATTATCTACTGGGATGATGCATAGTCCATCAGTGATACTACAAATATTTTCTATGAAAATTAGGAACATGGCACATACAATATGGTTGAGTGTGAGGTAATAAGCGCATATTCATGTGTAAGTATGCCATACTATGTTAGATGGTGATAATTACCCTTCAGTAAGGTGATAATTACCCTATCAACAAGGTTTCTTAGAAGTAATGCACCTACTCAAATATGTGAATATCATGGTAATAATCTTGTTTAGCACCACATTTAACAGTGTGAGAGACTCTAGAAAGAGGATAAGGAAGCTTTACAACATTTTTTGTGGGTGCACAAACTTTATTTCACCTTGAAAGGTTGTGCGCACACTTGGTATGTTTATGTAGAGTTGCATAGAGAGACTGGAAATTGGCAAGACTTGACTACAGGAATGATCTAGACTTTTGACTACTTCTCCACTAAACCTCTGGTGAAAGAGGCATTACATATTATGAAGTGCTTGACTATGGGAGATAGTGCAAAGGATAAAGAAATCATTCAAGATTTATTTGGTGATTCAGACCTAGAAGCACGTGTTTTTGACAAAGTAGATGAGACAGATGCATAACTACTTGAGTGCACTTGCCTAGAGAAGGAGAAAGGAAAGATGGTCTACATGGTGGATGATGAAGAAGTGGAAAATTTTGACATAGATCATTCAGATGTTATACACGAGGTCTTATACAGTGTGGATGAGAAGGCACATGTGTACCATAAACCTATGAAGATGAAGAAAGTGAACATTGGCATAGATGTTGAACCTAAGGAGGCTGTAATGGGAGATTACTAGTCTGACTTTGAAGTGGCTAAGATAATTGAGTTACTACATGATATCCATGACTTGTTTCCTAGGGGCTACCATGAGTTGAAAGGAGTTCATGAATATTTGGGTGAGATGAAAATTAAGTTAAAGGAAGGTATGCACCCAGTTAGGAAGAGACCTTATAGGATGAACCCTAACCTACATGTAAAAGTTAAAGAAGAAATTGACAAGATGTTAGAATCTAGAATTATTGATCCCATAGAGGAATCAGAGTGGGTTAGCCCTATGGTAATCAACATAAATAAAGATGGAAGAATTAGGATTTGTGTGGACTATAGGGAGCTGAATTTTTCATGTGTGATTGATCCTTTCCCTACACCATTCATTGAAGAAATATTGGAAGGCATTGTAAGGCGTGAAATTTACTCTTTTATAGAAGGATTCTCTAGGTATCATCAAGTAAGAATTGCTAAAGAAGATCAAGAGAAGACAACTTTCACCACTGAATGGGGAATTTTTTCATACATGGTGATGCCTTTTGGATTGAATAACGTGCTTGTAATATTTTCATGCATTATTTTTTCAAGAATTCTAGGATTTAATTCACAAATTATTTCAGGTTTAATTAGATGATTGGACCATGTATGGGCTTATCAAGGATCATTATGATAGTTTGAGGTTAATGTTTGAGAGGTGTAGATAGTTAAACATATCTTTAAATATCAGGAAGTGTGTATTTGCTACACCTTTTGGAACTCTTCTAAGGCATATCATTTGCAAGAAAGGTTTGTTAGTAGATCTAACTAAGGTTACAGTCAACTCAGGCTTGGAGGATCCTATTATTCATAGTGATGTGCGTGGATTCTTGGGCCACATAGGGTATTACAGGAAGTTTATCAAAGGGTATGCTACGATTTTCATGCCCTTGGAGGATTTACTAAAGGGTAAAGGCAAGTTCTATTGGGGAGAACCATAACAACGTGCATTCGAAACACTGAAGGAAAGGCTTACTATGGTGCCTATTCTACATTTTCCTTCATATAATATACCTTTTCATGTACATGTGGACACCTCTGGCATGGCCATTGGTGCAGTTCTAGCTTAACCTGGAGAAGGTATTGAAGATCATCCTATTTGATTTGCTAGCAGAAATTTGACTCCTATAGAATATAATTATACAAATACAGAGCATGAGACATTTTCAATGATCTACGCGTTGCATAAGTTTAGACAGTACTTGCTAGAAAATCCCTTCATTTTCTATACAAATCACATGGCATTGACATACTTGGTGAACAATCCCATCTTACAAGGGGGCATATGATGATGGGTTCTCTTATTCTAGGAGTTTGAATTTACAGTGATAGTAAAGCCATGTAATAGCAATTCTGGTACAGATCATTTGTCAATGATTCAATCAGGAGGGGAAACATAGACTATTGAAGATACAATGTCAAATTTATAGTTATATAGGTTAAACTGTGTGCCCTCATAATTAGAGGATATTTTTGTCTTTTTACGAACATGTATGACACCCAAAGGAATGAAGGCATTGGAAAAGAAACAACTTACAATTTTTTCCGCACCTTTCGTGTTGATCAGTGGTGACTTATACAAACTAGGTCAAGATGAAGTATTGCACTGGTGTGTACAAGAGCATAAGTGAATGAAAATCATGGAGGAGGCTCATGGCGGTTTTGCAGGTGGACACTATGCAAGTGGTGCCACCACATGTAAGATTCTACTAGCTGGTTTATGGTGGGAGACTTTGTACAAGGATTGTAAAGACTATTGGAAGGCATGTTATCACTGTCAGCACCTTAGAAAACCTGGTTAGGAGAGATGAAATACCTTTGAGGCCTATTAAAATTGCAGATCCTTTTGAGAAATGGGAAATTAAATTTGTGGGTCCTACTTTCCCCAGCCACGCACAAAAGTGGATCACGCTATATCATAACCTGTACAAATTATCTTACAATTTGGGCTGAAGAATCACCTATAAAGGATTATACATCAACAACATTAGTAAGGTTCTTTTGGGAAAATATTCTTACTAGGTATGGATGTCCTTTAAGTTTGCTAAGTGATAAGGGTACTCATTTCCTTAATGAGACTATCAACATATTATTGAATGAATTTATGGTTGCACACCATAAGACAACACCTTATAACCCTCAGGAAAATGGGATTGCTTAAGGCTTTCGGCAATATATTGAGCCATACGCATTGACAAAAAACTTATGATTTTGTTAGAAGGAAATAATGGGATGATAAAGTTTCTACTATGCTTTGGGCATATAGAACAACCTACAAATGGTTGAATAAGGCAACACCCTTTCAGTTGGTGTTTGGCACAAAGGAAGTTTTTCCTATGGAATTCATGTTACCTTATTTGTATATTGTGCACGTTGGAGGTCTAGATGATGAGAAAGCATTGGAAGAATGAATTTACAAGTTGATACAACTGGATGAGAGGCACACAATAACATGATGGAGTCAGAAGCAAGAAAAATCTAGGCAGAAGGCATGGCACAACATGCACATTAGGGAAAATAAGCTTGAGGTTGGGAAGATGGTACTTCTTTATGATTCAAATTTTCTACGCCACCTAGGTAAGCTTAAGATTCATTGGTTGGGACCATATTTTATCACTCATATATTTGACTCAGGTGCTTATCAACTTGAGGTGCTTGATGGATCACGATTACCTAGTTACTTTAACAAGAGTAAGTTGAATCCCTACTATAAATAAGTCTTGTTGGTGTTTGTAATAAGGAAATATTTCCATTTAAATTATATTTCCCTCATTGTATTTCCTTTAGATGTGTTTCCTTCATCATCGCTATGCTTTTTCAATTTAGTTTAGTGTTATGTGTAATAAGGGTGCTTGTGTGTCGAAAGCTTGTTGCAATTTAAAGTGTTTATATGCACAGAGGATTAAACATACCCTTAGTGTGGGGTGGATAAATAAGGTTAGTCTAGTACAGAAAATAAATAAACTCATAGGTGACCATAAAGGGAACACATTTTGAAAAGTGATGAAACCTTCAAGAGGATTTCTCAAAGTTAAAGACCACACGTAAGCCATTGAGCGCTCAATATAACTCAAGGAGGACGTAGCATTTGAGACTACGTATGTTTAGGTCACATTGGATAAATAATTTAGCATAAGGAGGCACGGGGAGAAGATATTTGTGGTAGAGAAGTAATTGGTGCACCATAAATTTATGACTGAGGAAGAAAAGTTTGAGGCACGAGACATTGGGGGTACAAGACAAAGAGGTGCAAAATGTGCTCAAAGGGAATTGGTGTTGTGTACGGTGGTAGGTGAAGAAATTAAGGAAGGGGTTTTCTGAAACTTGTAATAAAAGTTGACGTTTACAATAACATTTGTTACCCTGCAAGTTCAAATAAAAAGTGTGAAGAAGAGCTTAAGACAAGGAGTATTTTACAGATTGATTGTACCTAACTAGATTTGAAGTATATTGATTGGGCATATAGGCACAAAATAACTCAAGTGGTGGTGCGGGTGCACGACGAAGGGATTTAGGCATGCTTTAGGTCTGCAGCAGATAGGGTTTTGCAGCACTTATGGATTGGAAGGAACAATGGAAGCAGGAAAGGATCCAACTATGGAGAAGGAAGTTGATGACCCAGAAGAGGAATGGCTGGTAGAGATGCTTTACCCAGAAGAAGTGATTGAGGGGTGACCATGGGAGAAAAAAATAATGCAGTGTAGGTTTTCTAACATTAACCACCAAAATGAGAAGTTCCTGAATGACATTGCAGCAAAGGTTTACAAGAAAACTAACAAACGTTTAGCATATGACACTAGAGTTTTAGACACCTCCATGAAGAGGTTACTTGAAATTGTGGGGTCATTCAAATCCTGGAGTTTCCCAATTTTGGGAAGCTCAAGAAGTTGTACAAGTGGCTCATGTTGTGCGTGCATGAGGAATTTTTCTACTTCGTGGGAAGGAGAATGAGTATTACCTCTAAGCTGATTGGGAAGGTGATAGGGTTATGTGACTTAGGATTGGAGATCAGCGGTGATTTATCTGACGATGAGTACATTGATGCAATGGAACAGTCATACATCAATATAAAAAGGGGGGCCAAGCCTTTAAAGTAACTAACATTGCAGATATAGCCACCATGGTTGTAGCACACTAGATAGGAAGCAAGTTGGGTGGCACTGAATGGTGGAATGAGGTGAATATGCACTGGTTACATAGAGTGCATAAGATGGTAAACAAGACATACTACTACATTACAGGGTACATTGTAGAAAGCTTGGTAAATGAGGCAATAAAGGTGAGAAAATAACTTGGGGCTTCATCTTGTTGTTGATTGTATTTAGTGAAATTGGCGTACCAGACAGGCAAAGGGAGAACATCTAGGAGTTTCCATTGGAGAAAAAATATCTAGTGACGAAATTTTCCAAATGCACTCTATGCATAACTATTTCTAACACGTATAAGAATCTTCTGTGAAAGTGGTTTAGGACGCTACACAGGGAGTTTGAAGAAGAATGGTGTATTCGGTGCGTGTTTCCTATAGTATTGAATGGAGAAGGTGATTTTACAGTCTACCAGCACTTCAGCTTGGGGCACTTCCATATGCAATTGAGAGATAAGAGCCCATGGTGTAAGTTTCCCTTTACTTTTACTACCAGATTTTTCAAGGAGTCGATGAATAGGTTCCACGATGTGCATAAGCTCTAGTTTTACATGGACAAAGTAGAAGTAGATATCCACATTTTGCGTAAGACTTGTGTATGGCTAGAAAAAGAGGCCTATGTGGAAACCATGGAATCATCCTATGTGGACATCACGCCAAATATTTTGGCTATAGGAAAAATTTAACCAACGTGTGTGTACATCTATTTGAGGCCAAGGATGGGAAGGTGGTAAAGTGTGTGGATATGATACTCCCAGGACCTCCAAAAAAGGGGTAAACCATAGGAACCTCAAGGAAAGTTGCCTTTTTTCCCCCTATTCAAAAATATACAGAGCCTACCAGGTTAGAGAATGTCCTGGAGCAAGAGAAACCAGAAGATAGGGCCATATTAGTTCATACAAGGAGAGTTATGTGGAAAAGGAACACATCCAGAGACATTGGTGTAGGGACTTTGCATATGGTAAGAAGATTACCATGCATATCTCCTATGAAAAATGAGGAATAAGAAAGGAGAAAGTGTAAAAAATATGTTCCTGTAAAGGATAATGAGGAGGAAGAGTCTCCTCAGCAAAGTGCATAGGAGGAGGACACCCCTAGTGTTGAGATGTAGGAGGATGTAGATATTGGGGACCCGGTAGTATATGAAGCCATTGACGATAGTATGAATACCCATGAGAAGCACTTAGGTGAAGGGGAAAGTTGCGCTAAAGGCAATACAAAAGTTCTAGAATTCCCCGCACTTGAAGGAGAAGAGAAAGAGGGGGAAGTAAGCTAGAATGTGTGAGGAGAAGAATAACTGGACACATAAGATGAAGAACCACAAGGAGAAGGCACACATGTTCAAGAAGATGGGGGAAATAGACAGGTCAACACGAAGGTGAAAAAGTAGAGGGAACTCAAAAGTTGGGCTATTTGGATGACTCAAGAAAAAATCATTCGTGCCTGCTTCTATAGCACCCTAACCAATATACAACTGTATAGATGGGATTGGAAGGACCCAGAGATGGCCAATACATGGAGCATGTACTCACATGGATGAGCCTAATTTTGAATTTTTTGAGGAGGTGTGCACCTCAAAGAAGATGAGGAAGGAACCACATATGCACCATATGACCATCAAACCTACGTAATTTTTTAATGAATAGGTGACTAATGCCTTGGTTTAAGTGTCCACTGAAGTAATGCGCTAGAATATTGATAAGGTAGAAACTGTATGGGATCTCTTGGAAGATAAGAAAGATAAGGATAGAGAAATAAAAATACTCACCCATGAGTGGGATAATGTACTGGATGAGGCATAGAATGTCAAAAAGATGGCCGAAGCAGATTTTTGATGAAATCTTGAAGAAAAGGCTTGATTTTCAGAAGAAAGTGCCGAAGGATTTCATGTTGAAATTGCATTAACTCCGTACAACAATTTATTTTCTTTTAGAGGATGAACCAGTTCACCTCCCTAAACAAAAGGATGTTTTAGAAGAAGCATCCAGGGTCAAGGCTTTAATTACAATGAAGATATCTAGCTATGAGGTTGTTTTGTAAGCCTTAAGGGATGAAATGAAGAAGGAGGATTCGGTGTTGGCCATATGTACAATGCCTGATAAATTAGTTCAGGAAAGAATGAAAGAAGAGGAAAATGAAGTTCTACAAGTAGCGAAGGATGAAAGAATCAGGTGCACAAAATGGGCTACCCTGGTAGAAACGAAGTGCAACGCTTTGGATGCTACAAGGAAAAAACACATGGACTGAATAAAGAGCATCAGAAAGATCATTACTACAAGTATGGATGTCTTGGAAGGAATGGTCTCAGGTATGGCTAACATCCTTATAATTTTAAAGAGTGAGGGCAGAAACATGACTCTAGATGAGTTCAATGACATTGTTTTGGACATCCCTGATAAAAAAAATGCAATGCTTAAGGACTGGTATGAATTTGAGGGGGAAATTCAAATTGAATATCCGAACTTTATTCTACCAGAGGAGGAAAAGGGTACAAAATAGATGACTCAATGTATTATTTATTCTTTGTTATTGTATTCATCATTCTATATTCTTTGGAAAGACAAGGTGATTAACCATTACCGATGTGGCAATCCATTTTACTGTGGGGTAATATTGGACAGACAAAGATGGGCTAAGTGTTGGGTGCGTGAATGTAGGGTGCGGGACGAACATGCGGCGCAGTGCTACAGTAAGGTTAATGCACCTAAGATCAAAACTTATTTACTTCTGTTTGTGAAGGCTATTTTTTGAGTTAACGTGCTAGGCACACAAAGACATGAAGAATTTCAATGCACACAATGTTATTTTAGGAGCAAGCATCAGTTCAAGCACCATGTATGGTTTAGTCTAATAATATGATTTCTTCTCTGAGTTATCTATAGGAAGTATATTGTTAGAATTCTCACATGTTTTGTAAAGATGTGTGGCAATTATTAGCATATGACCTATTTTGAGATATTGCATGGGCTATAAAGGGAAAGTCGCCACCCCTATATATATGTATTGATTTGCATGGATAAGGGGGTGTGTCAAATTGTAGAGTTATGTTGTTAGTTTTGTCACCCGCATGAGTCATGGAGATACTCATGTAATGTGAGAAGCTTCTGTGTTTTATAGTATTTAATACAATGGTTCATATTGGCTAGATAATGGTGTTTAACATGACTGAATCTGGTTCTTATGTGGTCAATCTTGTTATTGTCATTGTTTAGTTATCTTAAATATATTCTATGATCTAGATCTAGTTTATGCATCATGTGCTATTTACTACTCATTATGAATTTGATTACCTATATGCACTATCATGCTAAAATTTTGTATAAGAAACTCTAAAGAGGGACCTGGTGCCTTTGCATGCTTCAGGTGAGCGCTCAGCTCAGGCTAAGTGATGTGCCAGCATGCATGGGTTATTCACAATGAATTATAGGCTACATCACACGTCTATAGACATAAACCCCTTAGTTTTCCTATAAAGCTAATCTCTTGGTAGAACACTCTGTTTCCATACCCCCTTAGACTGGGGAAACCTTTAAAAAACAAAAACATATGCAAACAAATGGTGTTCCTATATTGCACTACAGTAAAATCACCTATACAACCAAACACTTTTGATCTTTTTTGTCTAACGTCTTTCTAAGATGTCAGACAAAAAGGGGAAAATGTAGACACCAAAAATATTCACACCCCTCTTCCACGCAAATAATCAAATAAACACACCTTCCTTCTCATGACCTAAGTCATCCCTTCAATTATATCATTCAAACTTGTCATCTCATTATCCCTATACCTAATACATTACACCCCTCAAATTAATTAAATAATTTAACCTACATCATATCCCCCCTTTCACGGATGATTAATTAATTAATTAATTAATTAACATATTCACCCCTACACATCACTCATCTTAACTCACTAGTTATGACTAGTTTAACTAAATCTTCTAAATAAAATTTCTTAACCACCTCAAACTTATCCCTATAACAACTCCTTACTTCTCACTAGTTATGGCTAAGATCAATTAGGAAACCTTCTAAATTATCCCTCATCTATCCTAACTACTTATATCCACCACTAAACCCTCACTCTTGAAATTTCTAAGTTATCAAACCATAATCCCCATAAATCCCCCGTAGCTAAATTCAAATTAGAAGTTTTATCCCCTTATATCTCACCCAATCTCTAACTAACCGAAAACACTAGTGATTCCTTTGAACGCTGAGTATCTATAAATACCAAATTTCCTTCCTCTCTTGGGGACCATTCATGATCATCCGGGCAAGTCAAGAGCATCATCAAGCTTTATCAAGTGTTACTAGGTTTCATTAACGATGTCTTACATTCATCCACAACACATTCATGTCCATTGAAAATTTTGGATATGTTTAAAGGCTCATTCATTTTCCAACTGCAATCACCATCAGCTTATTATCTTTCATTATCCACCAAGGCTTATCATTGTCCTTCTATCCTATTTTTCATCTCAAATAAGCTCTAATAATTAGGACTTATTTCCCTTTTGTGGTTATAGGATGATAGTTTATCAAAATCATTTGTTTTGGCATTCTGTTAATATTTCTCTAAATCACCTGCAATTAGCCTAATTTCCTATGATTTCTATGTTTTCTGTCTACTTAGTAATCAGTCTTCATAAGAATATTTCATCAATTATTTTATATTTTTGTGTCACTAATATTTTGGTCAAGAATGGATATTGTAGATGGCCATAAAAGGACTTAACCATCCGATCACAAACATTAATTCAATCTCAATTGTTTAACATCCTCTACACTAGGAAAAATATAACTCATGGCACAATTTGGAGCTATGTGCCATCCACGCAGCCCCCATAGATCGACTAGATACTATCTTTACATCAACTCATAATATCTGTGAAGCCACTAAAGAGTTATGGGAAGCATACTACAAGGTACAATGTATCCAATCCGATATATCCTAGTTCGAGTATCACTACGAAGAGGAATTGAACATCCCTGAAGACACAAACATTGAATTTGAGCCATACACTGAGAGTACAATCAGCCTTATGGACTCTAATTCTGATCTTGCACATATTTATGATATCGAGGAGGAGATTTCTGACTTCTTCATCAACTATTACATCGAAAAACAAAAGACATAGTTTACGAAGGAAGATGATTTATTCTGGTCAGTGGGCTCTAACTTTCTGAGAATCTAGATAAAGACCTAGATTCTGAGTTTGAGTTTTAGATGCATTTCTCCATCATTATTAGTTGATATTTGTAATAAAATAAATAAGTTGTAGACATTTGATCACACTTTTCATCTGTCTTATATTGTACTCCTTTTCCACAAATAAGGATTAAATGTTTTAGAAGTGGGTTGAAATCCACGTAAGGAAGTTCTTTGGCTTCTAGGATTTGGTCTCTAGGATTTGGCCTTTGCCAAGTAACCCGGCCATATATTTTACTAATATCATATTGTGTAGTGTTGGTGTTCACAGATTTAGTCACAGGAAATGATCCTAATCCATTCTTCATGGAGTGCACAATCAACATCCATTAGAATCTTCTGCAAGTACCTTGGAAACCTCATCATATGCAAGGTTGATCCAATTTCACCTCTTTAAAATACCATACCAAATTGTAAGGTGAAATTTTCATCAACACCTATTGTCATATTGCCTTAAAGGGTGTTCAAGGAGATGAAATTAATTTCTATGGGCTGATGTAGCCTTCAAATTAGACCATATTTTAAATGTTCTATGTCCCACATAGACTGGGAAGGAGGGATGTGTTTTAAGTTTCTTCATCTTACACTTTAAAGAAATACCATTGAAAATATGAGATGTAACCTCTTGTTCTACCAATTTTTCTAGAACATAATATGGTAAGTGAAAAGGAGGTGTACGGATCCCCTCGATCATGATAATTGTATATTATAGATAGAAGAATAAAAAAACCATTATCTTTATCGAAGTGAGGATTGAATTAGATATTTTCAGTGTCATTGTTTCATGTGATTGTTGGTAGAGAGAAACATACAAATAAGTGCATATATCTTAAATATGTGATCTGAAATGATAGGCATACAAGTTTGAATATTGATCATTTAACTTCAAAGGGCTCGAAGGATACCAGATTTGACAAAAATCCAGACATTCGAGAACACCAAAGAAAACGTCAAAAAGATAGGAAGCCATGGAAAATGATTTCCCTTTGTCGAAAAAATTATATCTCTATCTCACTAAATAGAGATAGAGTACCTGACCTAAGGAGGGAATCTTGTCATCATCAATAATAAAATAAAGTAACAGGATCAAAGAAACATCCACCTTAGAGATTGATGAATTACCATATAACCTATTCATGAGTACCATGCCAATACAGACTCCTGGTCTAAACCTTTTAATAAGGATATTGGATAGATTAGAATCATCCATATTATCTAATGGGTCGAATTCCCGACTTTGAAAAATATATCTTACTCTCCTTTAGGCCATCTAGGACTCAAATGTGTTTGTGTTGTACAAGTAGTCTGGCTCTGGAAGTTTATAATAACTTTGTATGAATTCCCAGGAAAAAAACCTATCCTATTTTCCCCTAATTTAGAAAATAATGAAAAATCCTTCGACTTGGCATGAAGTAGATAGGAATAAATCACTTCTAGAATAAGTATCTATTACTTTGTCAATCCATCTCAATGGTAGATACTTATTTATATTCCAACGAGGATGACAGAGTAATAAAATATTGTTGGCATATAAATAAGTATGTACTATCGACATTGCCCTCTCTCTCACCATGTTGAAAAATTAAAGGGCCACGAATGGTGCATAAATCATAAAAAAACAATTACTGAGACAAATGACATAATTAATTTTATAGCAACATTCATATGTCCCTTACTATGAATATTAGGTAAGCTTAGAAAATGTTTTCCACATAAAAGATAGAAGTGTTGATCCTAGCGGTCGCTAGCATCAGCAATCACTAAATATTTAGAGCTTTACGGTTGCTAGGGATTATTAATAGAATTAATATTAATGGAATGATAAAAACATGGTTGTACATGCACCATTGAGTGGTCAAGGTATATTTAGTTTTAACCATGTCATTCGTTAGGCATCACTCTAGTAAAAAATATTAATTTAATGATCTAAGTCGTTCAATACAAGCACTCTTGAGGCTTCAATACTTACGGAGTTTAGATCATAGCGATCACTAAGTTCAAAAACTCTACAAAATTGTTCATGACAATTAACATGTAACATATTTTGGAAGAATTATCCATTGTTTGAAAACCATCCACATTGCGTAGATAGCATCAAAGGAAATTTTGAAAACATAGATGTTAACAAGAGAGAGGATTTAAGTCGACATATGAATGGAAAATTTTTAACATTACTTGTTGGTATTTATCACCAATTAAATGGACTAGCATAAAGGCCATTACGATTTAATTTTCAAATTTTGAGCAGAGTTTGCGAGAAAAAATTACAATAATGGGTAAAGCGGTCGTTAAGTAGAATTTGTTAAACAAAAAAATGTTTAGTTGTCCCATAACACATTTTTCAAAGAATAACGTAGGCCCCCCAAATACCTAATAAGTTTTATTTGAAATCGAGCATTGGATTATGCCATAATTCACATCAATTCATATCAAATAAAATTCTCGGCCACCATGAAGCTCCGTTACTAATTGAAAGGAATGATATAAAGACTGCTAGGACTTTTTGGTTCTTAATTTAAACAGAGAGATAAGTTAGAAAATCATTGTCTAGCCTATCGGCCTCTAGGTTCCGAAATTACGTATTTTGGTTTTAACCCTTGTCTCTACACTTTTGAATTGAATAAAAATCCTAGCAAACACAACAATTTCTTACTTTCAAAATAAATATTGAATAAAAAATCATGGTCTAACTTAGCAGCTGCTACGATACTTTCATTACATCTTTTCATAGAAATTACTAGTTATACAACTTTAGAATGATTGTAATTTTTAATGACTATAATTGTATACAATTAGCCACACATTACCTAGTGGATCCATATGCTACACTACTTTGCATTGAGAGGGATCAAGAATTTCTCTTCGTATCAAAGAAAATTCTTAGTGACCACTAAGCTCCATTACTAGTCTAGCTTAGCAGCCGCTGGGCTTCTATCATTAACATTTTACATTGTAATCACTATCTATTCAATTTTGGATCACTAAGTTCATAGACTATGCAAAAATTTTCTTGAAAATTCACATGTAACACGTAAAAATACAGACTTTGAACCTTCTTTATAGTGTTAGTATGAAAATACAAACTCTGAACCCTATGTATAATCTCCCTTGTTGTTAAACCTCATAATTTTTCATGATATCACTTCTCCCTATTTCTATATGCTTATTGTAACATTAAGAAAGAAAAGCCATGACATCTTATAATTTTTAGTGTTAATATATCATTAGCTAATTTAACTAAAACAACCGGATCCTGTAATATTAATCTATAAATGTTGTATATGTCTCTCAAGAACTGTCAATTAAGTGAAACATTAATAAAAAAATTTAGCCTAACTTCTCAAATAGTAGGTTCTATAATTCCCCGATTTACATTTTTTCAAATAGGAACCTACATAGACGGAACTCTTTAAATATTTTCTTTGGAAGTCACATATATGTTTTTAAAAAAATATATTTCCATCAATTTCCTTATGTAATCAAACAATTACTGTAAACAAGTAAACAATTATTTTTGTTACTATTACTATTTCATCTACTAGAAGTTACTATCATTATTTTATTACTACAATTAAATTTAAAATGAAATGTCTATAGAAACCGGTTGTTAACGGTCTAAAATCCATAAATGATTAATAGCCCTAACTGAACAAAATCTATAACATGTTTTACATTCCTCAATCCTCTTACAAAAAAATACCCATAACATTTTTTACATTACTTGTAAGTGGGGTACACACATATTTAACAAATCATTTAGGGATAAAAAAAAAGAATGAAAAATTGATGTCAAACCCTATCAGTTGAGATATGTTTGTCAAAGAGTGTTAAACAATAGATAGATTTGACTATTGGAAGTAGAGAAAATAGGGTTTCATTGAAAAGGCTATGGGAATATTCTACATTCATATAATTTCAAAATTTTGGAAGGAAAAAATGTGAGAATGCACACTAATTTTTGACACCTTCATGAAAACAAATTGTACTCTGAATTTTGGCAATCAAAATGTGATCAAATTTTCCAATGAATTATTATGTTTACGGAGTTTTTCCCTAATGCCAATGTTATCACTAGAAGGCTCCAAAATTTAAGTGTCTTTGAAATATACTAATAAATGAAAATCTATAATTATATGGATCTGACACTTCTAACCACCACTTTCTTCAGTGCACGAATTACAAAAGACACATGGCTTCCGTTAATTTTCTTTATATTTAATGGCTAATTAATGGCTATCAAATGGTACACATATTTTGAATATAGCATGAAATTTACTTTGTTAACTTAATGGCCAATTAATTGTAGGTGAACCACAATATTAACCATATATGCCATATGCAAAAAATTATCAATATTAACAACAATATCATCAAAAGAACACCATGCTCATTTTCACTTTTATCATCTTTATATTACATAGTGAGTATATAAGTATTCCCTACTTTGACTATTCCCTACTTTGTATATATGTTGTTCAATTTATGTCTCACATATTGAATTATCATATTTTGAATATCACACGAACTTTACATTGTTCAGTTTAATGGCACTCACAAATATTAACCATATATGGCACACACAAATATTATCAAAATTTTAGCATTATCAACAAAAGAACACCATGCTCATTGGAAATGTTAGTCTATAAACTGCATAGAGAGTATATAAGTATTCCATAATTTGACTATATTACCAATGATATGTAGTTCAATTGATGTCTCACATATTTTCCTTAATAAAAATATGTATGTTTACCAAAATCATTTTTTAATTATTTTTTTACACAAATAATATCTTCGGATGTGTGTGTCAATGATCTTGGTGGCACCCATGATGTTGATCATTGGAATTGTTCTGAAATAAAAAGGAAGAATGTAAAATAGAGAAGTATTAGCTAGCTCCAATGCATGATATTTTTTCTTACACAATGTATACCATTTTTTAAGATGGAATGAATGATTCAATACTATATTACTATGTTTAAAAAAACCTTAATTTACCTAGGTAAAAAGACTTACGACTTGAAGTTGTACATCCAATGTTTTATCCATTAGCTTTCTCTCTTGTTCCATTCTTTGACACTCATGTTTAATCCTTCTCTGATCAATTTCTTTCAATGTTCGACATAATAGATGCATGCTATTTTCGATTAACTCTTTCAAATTTCCATAAGAGTTGTATTTTTCTCTTCACACATTTTATCTAAATTCCATTTTTATTTAAAGGGATTTCTATTTTTGATCCTTCCAAATTTTCAATGTTCATAGAAGGGATATTTGATTTCCCTCTCATGTCTTTTTTAGAAGTAGAATTGGTTATGTTAACCCCAATTTTTCCATTCAAAACAATAACCTCGTGTTTTTTTTTTGTAATGTGATCCATATATTCAAAGAAATTCCATGTTGAATGTGTTGCCAATGTTATGTTATCCAATTGTTTCTCCTTCTTGAGGGTTTTCTTTAACCTGTGCATCTTGTATTTGCGTTATATACCAGTTAATGTTTTTCCACATACTTGATCCAAAGCATCTTCTATATTATCCCAATGTTTCTTTCCAAGTTTTCCACGGTTTAAATCTTCATACACCTCTTCATATTTTGAAATAAATGTTTTCACGTCATATTTTGACCACAAATCTTATTTGTATTCTTTCATCGGCTCCTTGTTATTTCTATCTCTTCTATATGCATGGGTTATTAAAAATGTTTCTTCTAATTTTGAATCATCAACATCATCAACAATATATGGAGAATTTAGATTGATTTTTGAATAAGGAATGCAAGGACCTAATTTCTATGCACCACTTGTATTAGCTTGAAAATTTGAGACACTATTTCCATCTAAGTTTTACACGCAGAAGTCCTTTACATGGAATTTTCTTAGCTATGTTGAAAAAACCATATCGTTTGCATAGTTTCTTGGAGTTGATTTGAAAACTTGGGATTCAAAATGTGAAAACAAGGAAAATGGTGATATTTCCATGTCCTGCAAATTTATTAGTTACTATAAACAGTAAAAAATGAAACAATTTACGTACTCCATATTTTATCTAAACTTAATTTCATTTTTTATTTTCTAAAAATAAATATACAAGGGGTTTCATGCTCTATAAATTCATATAATCAATACATGTGGATAAATATTGAAAATTGGTTAATTACCTACTAACAAATACAATATTTATAATCACTATGAATTGGTTGTATAAACTGAAATTATTCAAAATAAAATAATAATGTTTTACCTCTTTTAATTTTCTGTAACTTTGTTCTTCCCCCATTTGTATATGTGCTCCTTGTTTTGGTGTTGTCACCTTCGAATGAGTATACAATTTTCCATTTTAATGCATTAAATACAGATGTTAACAAAGTTTTTTGGATTAAAATTTAAAATTGTACCACTTAATATTAAATGCAGTATGAAAAAATAAAAAAATACTCTCAAGTGGAAGATTTTAGATTATACGGTTGAATGGTCATTTAATGTTTAGGGAAGCGCAATATTCATTATGTAACATTTGACCTTACAAAAACATGTAATTGTTATTGTATTATAAAAATATTAATATTTCCCCTACACTATGTGGTTTATGGATAAAATTATACACACATCAGTGAGATCTAAAATTAATGTAACATTTTTATAACATAATTTTTAATGTATGAAAACTAAAATTCGACATTGTTTGAAACTTAAATTTGGCATACATATATTTAATTGAAATTAATTATTTAATATTGAAAATTATTAATAAAAAACTATGTATCATTTGTTACTTCTACTCAAAATTACATACTACTATTAAAAATAAAATTATATTGTTAAAAGATTACCTAAGATATAAAAATCTTAGAAACAATTAATACACATAATTGAATCAAATCATATACCACCATCGTTAATCAAATAAAGACTAAACTTGAACTTTATACCATAAAAAAGTATAGCTATACAATTAGAGAATTAAATACATGAATTATTTACTTTGACACAATATTAATGGCCATAAATTTAAGTCCAAGAGACCGATAGGCTATAGAATTTTTTTGACTGGAATGACAAGTGAATATTTTCCCTTCAATATGTGAGTGATCGCTATTCCAATTACATATTTACACTTCATCTTTCAAATTCTCATTCTTTGTCATGCGAGGTATCGCACATCGATGTGTGAGGTATCAAAATTCGACGTGGGAGGGATCACACTTCAATGTGCAAGGGAGATCGTAATTTATTATGCGAGGTTTCACTTCGTCGTGCAAGGGATTACATTCGTCATGTGAGGAATCACACGTTGTAGATGTACGAGGTCACAACTCTCTCACTCTACAATGAGCTATAATGTTACATCCAAGTGAGAGTTTTTGAACTTGGAATTGCACTCACTCACACATTGAAGTGTGATTACCAACTTCTGGCCTCCTATTCTAGTCAATATTTGAATTTTAGCATGTAAAACAAAATTATGTCACAACGGCTGTTAGGATATACAACTATTGAAAGTCATAAGGGAAATAATCCAATGACTATGAGTGGTACTGTGTAGTATAATACCACTAGTTGTAAAAATTGAATTCAACATTTACAAATTTTATATTAAGAATTTAGAAAAAAGGTAGCCAATAACACGAATAAAATCAAGTCACATGTACAAATCATCCTATAAAAAGGTGACACATCAACTATCCTGAAAAGGTGATTTCATTCACAAGCAATGGCCAATATTAATTTGTTTGTACTAAAAAGTACCTATTTTAAATCTCTTAGAAATACTTTTTCAACAAAATTTAAATGCACAAAAGAAAATGCGTGCATTATAAAAATCTTAATCTTCCCCATAAACTATATGGTTTATGGATAAAATTATACACATAGGAGCGGGATCTAAGGGTGTACTATAGTTTATTATATGTTTAAAGATTTGGATTAAATGAGGTTTTAAAGATGTTCATATAAGATGTATATTTTTATTTTCTCATTGTGATTTCAATTCTCCATACTAATGTTAAAGATTTAAGTTTCCTTAATACTAATTTTATCTTTTTATTTATGGATACAATTGAAAATGAACTCTATTTTTGAAGATGGAGCACATGTGTATTTAATATCCAAAGGTGTGAAAGCTACAGATGGACTAGTTTATCCATCCAAGATACACTCCATTATAGATATGTGGGGTATAGTTTATTCATTGTCATAATAAGTATTGTATTCAATGGCAAAGTGAGACTACCATACAAAATTGATGATTGTGAAACCCTAGAAAAAATTGAAAACAAGGGATACTTTATCCCATGGGAAAGGAAGAAAATAATTAAGCATGTGATTTCAAGTTTTTTTGCATCTAGGGGGTTATGGCATTCAAAAAATCATGAGCAGTTACTTAGAGGATATATTTAATGAGGATGAGGGTTTAAATTCTACCAGCGATAGCCATTATTTCAAAACTCCTAAAGACAAGGATGAAACCTACGTGGTCTTAAAACATAAGTGTCCTAAAAAACAAGGTGACATAGCCAAATTGTTTATATCTATGGTACAAGAACAACATGTGATTTTAGAAGCGGTGTTGGGATCCACACACTTTAATGTTTTTGTGGAGAAAATTATAACTACGTGCGATGATTGTTATCCAATTTTACAGCACAACAAAAAAGTTTCATGGCCAATCAAAAATTTATTTTATCTAGAATCAAGAACTACAGTTCATGTGAATGGAAATTTTGAACTCCAAGAAACAACTACCACATCAAACAATGAATTCAATTTGAATTTCAATGGAGTTGTTGCCAATTTGATACATTTTTGTTCAAAATAAAATAAATTTGTTGCAAAAGCAACAAGTACAAATATCTGTGAAGGATACATGGTGCACTTTAAAAACTTAGATGACAATACATTTCGGGTGCATGTTGATAAATTAATTACACCTTTTTTCAAGGGTTTCTCCATATCAGAAGGATCTCTCATCCAATCGCATGCTACCCAGCTGGCTAATCAAGATGGTTATGTTATAGAAGTAAGGCTAAAATAAATTCTAGAAGAGTTGCTAATAAAAATGTGAAGTGCATTTGAAGATCCATTTCCTCAACTAGTATACCTAAATTTATATGAATCCTCTATATATGTAGTAGTAATGAAAACTTGATAAAAGGACCTTACAATGCCTGTAAATTCCAAAAAGGTAAATTCTACTCCATCTAGTATAACAAAGGTAAGGGAAAATTCGGAAAAATCAATAGAACATTTTTTTTTAAGTTGAGAAAATACCTTGTTGTAAGAAAGGATGTCTCTCCAATCTATCTCCAAGTGCTTTCAATCACAGTTGGAATTTAACTCTAGGTATGAATGAACCTACCATAAAAAAAATGTACTTAATGCATTCACCGCAAATGCTATCAATTGTGATGAAGGTCAAACTTTAGAACATACTATAGATAAGTTGAAGTTAGGTGGAAGGGATGTATGTCAGAATGCATGGTACAGATGTCATGGAATCCTAAAAATCACCTATTATAGATACAAACAATCTTGGATTAATGGTGAGAGGAGGGCAGTAAATGGAAATATAGGAGAATAAAAACAAATGTCAAACATTTTTGCAACTATTGTATTGATATCCAAAATGGTGGAGAAGAATTCTGATATATCCCCACACATGTCTTGTTTAGTGGGACAAGATGGTACTAAAGTAACAATGAGATTGTTGTCTGCATGTTATAATTTTTCTTACATACTACAAAAATGAAACATGGTACTTTCACTATTGGACCTTCCTCCAATGTCACAGTCAAATCTCAACAAAATATGGCAAGAACATTTCTCTCATGTTACAATCACCAAGAACAACTTCTTCGCCGAATGTGATGAGTGCACAGAGCTTAAAAACAAATGTTCAGTGACCTCATGTTTGGAAACACTGGCACAAATAGATCAATGCCAGAAATGGAAAACTGATTACATTCAAAATTTTCATGTAACTTATTATACACATAGAGTGCAATCACCACAAAATCCTAATATCTATTTGAGCATTGTGCATGAAAAAATGGATAAGATTAAAACTACAATACCAAGGATGAGAAAACAAGTAAAATCAATAAGAAATGTTGTTAAACTCCCTATCACCTTGACTAGTATGTTGAAACATCAGAAAAAATGGGGGGTTTTAGGAACTTTGGTCCCCCTTTTGTTGAGCGAGAAGCAAACTTCACACTAACATCATTGGTACTATGTATTCGGAATCTAGAAGAACCTGTTATGGATCAGTATGGTGATATTTTATATAGTATGGGGACTTCAAAACACCCATTACATGATGCACTCTTGTAAAATGATACATATGAAAAGTGAAAGGAATACAAGTAGAAAAATGGCAGTGCTCATATAACTAGTATTGTAAGTAGACATTCGAGTTCATTTAGAAAACAACCACTAACTCTCTACTTGCAACTAGATAATGTTGCAAGAGACAAATAAAATTGGAAATTATTTGCATTTTCATCCATGCTAATAGTTGTTATCAATTTTTACCCCCTGATAAAAATGAACAAGTTGTGAGAGATGGACATGGGAAGTTTAACCGAGCTTCAACGGTGAATATAAAATTCACCAGTAATTTCCATGTTTTAGAACAATTGTAATTGATTTTGGGGTCATTTGGAGGTGTTGAAGTCATAATTGGATCTTAAGACCATCACCATTAGATTCAATGGATCATTTCTAGGTAGAATCATATGAAATTTAACCACAAAAATTCATCCAGGAGCTCAAGATATGGCCTTCGCAAGTTACCTTGCAGAAAATTTCGGGCTGGGGGAACACTTTTGCCAAAATGCTCAAATTTCAGGCTTGGGGAACTTTTTTTCAAAGTGCTCAAAGCCCAGGAAATTTTCATCAAGTTCTCAAGCCCTAGAATTCCTTCCAAAATGCTCAAATTTTGGACCCTGAACCTTTTCCAACAAGTGCAAATTTCAGACCTGGGAACATTTTTTGCACATTGTACAGCTTTTAATGTGCAAACTTCATATGCTCATAACTTTTGCTCCAGGTACTCGAAATAAGGAAAAATTTATATCGTCAGAAAGGTATCGAAGATTAATACATGAATAATTCATTTATTTTCCACATTAAATTTATTTAATGAATTGAAATTTCAAAAAACAAACCAATGGGATCGTTTTTGGGTACATGCTTTGAAAAGATTAATGATGCTCATGTTAGGTCTGCAAAATTCAACATTGGTTGGATCCTGAGTGGTTGAAGAAGTGGTGGGGATAATTAATATACTATAGATTTATCATTGGAATGAGGGAGAAATAATTTAAATGTCTTTTCAGCCAAAATTTTAATTACTTAGTCACGTGGATATCAAGTTAATCCTGGGAAAATCTCAAAACAAACTTCCTCTGCTCAGAAGTTCATAATCTCAAAATAAACTATTTGCATTTAATGCTAAGAACTACCTCTGCATTTCTTGATGAAATTTCACAATATTATACTTATTGGAATCGTGATTCTAATATATATGCAATAGAAATCATGAAATCTATAAATTTATGGATTTTTAGGGGTGGAGTGTTTCTGAGAAATCGAGTCTATTTTAGAACAGAGACTTCAAGTGGTTGAGAATCCAATAATGAGCATGAGGGAGCCATTTTCTTGTGTTGTAAGTTACAAATCATGCATGGGAAGAATTTTGATATTTGTATATCATGATTTTCCACTAACTTTTACTTATAAATTTGTGCAATTGGTTGGAAAATTGATTTTTCAGGATTGCACTTCTCTATGCTCTCTTCATTAATTCTATAAATTGGGAAGTTCTCTCATTTAAAAAAGTTTGGTGATTCTTTTGTTGTTGCAAAACTCCCTATCATTTTCTGTGTTGGAACACCATTGTGGAGCCTCTATGCCTCCCATATTGTAAGCATTCTTTGTTGAATCCATTTCCTTATCTTTCTTTGTAAATGTACACTGTGCATACTTAATGAATAGTAGATGCAGTATGTTGTGAATTTTTCTCTGCCCTTTTACTAGTTATTATTTTCTTTTTCTTACCTTTATTCCATGTTTGCAGGTGATTTTCCATATCTTGTTATTATTACATGCTTAGATCTGGTTGTGTGAACTTGAAAATGGTGTGTTATGTGAATTTATCTTTGGTTTGTAGTGCATCTATTTCCACCCTCTCCATTACTCACCTTTCTTTGATTTTACACATCAGAGTTTGTCCAACAACCCCTTCTCTTGGTGTTATCACCTTTGTAGTGTAGGATTTCACTTTTTATGCACTCCTTCTCTCCTTGTCTCCTTGGAAATTGTTAGAGTAGGATTATTCAGTATTTTTACTTCCATTATAGTTAGCTTGCACTAGATTAGGAAGAGGAACCATCCTTCTCTGGAGGTCTATCTCAAGTAGCAAGTCCCATAACTTGGAGATAGTACCCATGTTACCCAATCGTAGTTCTTTCCTTAACATACTCACATGATAAGAAATCATAGGGTGTTGTGATTTGGTGAAATAATAGTTATGAATATCATGCCACCCTAGTGGGACCATAAAGGAAGTAAAGATCATTAACTGGAATGAAAATTCAAACACTTAGAGTAGACTTTCATTTCAACAAGTTGGTGTGTTCTTATTGGAATCTTAGCTTTTGGAAGCACATAAAAACACATATGAAGACTCCATTTGGTCCAAAAATCCCAATCTTTGAAGTTAAAGACCTTTTCTATTCATCCATTTTCATTCATATTTCTTTCTTTTTCTTTCGTTTTATTCCTTTCTATGAAGTTGTGCAATCATGGCTTCATTCCCATAGTGGAATTCACATTTGACAAAAGCTGTCATATAGTCCATTTCCACCTCCAAGCATGCAAAGTTCATCCTCAGGTTACTATCAACCACCTCCAGATCCATACTATGATGAAAATTAGTCACATTGACATACTCATATGAACAATAAGCAGATCAGTTTGAATACGCAATAGACTATGTAGATGTGGAAGAGCAAGAGTGTGTTAATTATGGAGGATATCCTACACCTGAAGGTTTTGAAGATTGAAACTAAAAGTTCAAGAATTAGAGGCAAAAATGGTGCAAAAAAGGGCTATATCTCAGATACAAGCACTCAAAAATTGGTTTTAGCACCCCTTTTCCATGGGTAGGCTCTTTTTCAAGTGATTATTACAGCTTATAAGAGAAGCTCGAATTCATGGTTGAGATGTTTCCAAGGCTCACACATCTGGATCCATGAGATATAAACTTTTGCAACCAATGTTAGTCAATCTTGTCAATGGGAAAACCATAACATTTCACATCTCACAATCCTACTCCCCAATTTGCACCATCTCAACAGAGCCTCATTTTCAAAGCTTCTCATGTTTCTCCCCTAGTGTTGAGTTCCCTTCTCCATCCTCTAATATTCCATCTCATCTCAGTTATTCTTCCCTTTTCCCTTCCAAACAATCATCCCCTTCAAATAAACAAGAATTTATATACCTTCCACCACCACAAATGATGGAAAAAACATGTTATTACCCAACCCAACCCAACCCTCCTCTTGCATTCCAAAGTCCATGTTGGGAGGATAAAAATCAAACAACCATTCAAGAGAAACAAGAAGAAGAGATACCTAAGAGAGAAGGAATTACAAAGGATTTGAAAATATGGGCTCTTAGATTTGGGATCAAAAAGATCCCTTGATGGTCAAACAAAAAGAAGAGGCCAAAGTTGAAGAATGAGTGGTGGCTAGGATTGCAGTTTTTAAACAAAAGAAGAAGAAGAAAGTTAAGATCAACAATCTATTTTATCAAAATATAGTGTTCACATTGGCACTATCTTTTTGGAAGTTGTTGATCATCCACTAATTACAAAATCAACAAAGGAGGATGGGAAAAAACCAACTCTAGACTCAATTGAAGAGGAGCGTATGGGGAAGACCAACTCATATTTAGAGGTACTTGATGAAGAGAACATCATTAAAAATTTTTTTCTTTCATTTGAAAAATTTGATTTGATTAGTGAGTCTGTGATGGAGGAGAGCTTTCAAGAAGACCTTGTTGCCCAAAACAGTCCTCTAGAGCTGAAGACTTAAGATTTTGATTATTCAAATTTCATGCTAGAGGAAGAAGCTATCCAAGAATAGTTCATTCTTCAAGTAACAAAGGTGGAACTCACAAAATGAGCAATGTGTTGTAGCTAATTGCAATAATGTACATGTAACCTCATTAGATACTACAATAAAAAATAATGGGCCGTATGATGAAGAGGAGTTCTATATTGCTAAGAAGGAAAGAAGAGCATGAAGTTGTCATCTCTTTCATACCATCCACTAAGGTGATGCATTAGTTGTATGTAAATGTCTAAGAAGAAGAAAATCAAGTTGCATAAAATCACCTTTTCCAGGAAGGCTTGCAAGAAGACTTCCTTATTGAAGTTGTAATTTAGAGCAATGCAAAGAATCAGTGGATAAGACCTTGCCCAATCAGGTATTTGGATTCCCTAGAGCCAAATTCAAAGTTACCACTAGTCATGATTACTTTTGAGCATATGGAATATCTTCAACATGCCAAGGATTAGCTGCAATACCTCTTCAATCCAAATGTGGAGCACTTAAAAGAGGTATTTCTTGTGTTTCCAGTTGATAACTTGATGATTTGGATGGAAAATTAGATTATAGTTAGTTTTTAACTCATGCAAAATACCATCTCCATTTCTAAATCAGGTGCATGGTCTAGATTTGTGAGAAAGTGAAGCTACTTCTTCCTATCGATTGTAGGATTTGTTTGATATTTCCATTCCTCTGGTTAGTATAGGGTAGAAAAGGTTTGTTTTTAGTAGAAAAAGTACTTATTCACACTCTATATGTTTCACTTGAGACATGTATATATTTCCTCTTTTGTACATATTTTTTCTTTGTTTTTTCTCTTGCATAGTTCACTAGAAGTGGAAGTGCTTCAAGAAGACTTTGGGGTGAAATTTCAGAGTTTTAGATCAGTTTCATGTTTATCAGGCTGATTCCATGCCCAACGGATACTAAAAGGTTACTGATCATCTCATCTAGCAGGAAGATATCCCCATGAGTCATCGAATTGTTATCCATTTTTACCCCCTAATAAAAAATGAATAAGTTATGAGAGATGGACATGGGTAGGTTGACCGAGCTTCAATGGTGAATCTAAAATTCATCGGTAATTTCCATGTTTTAAAACACTTGCACTATATTTTAGGGTCATTTTGAGGTTTTGAAGTCATAATTGGATCTTGAAACCATCACCATTATATTTATTGGGTATTTTTTAGGTGGGATCATATAAAATTTCACCACAAAATTCATTTGGGAGCTCAAGATATGGCCTTCTCAAGTTACCTTGTAGAAAATTTCGGGATCAGGAAACTCTTTTACCAAAATGCTCAAATTTCGAGCTTGGGGAATTTTTTGTCAAAGTGCTTAAGCCTCAGAACTTTTCATTAATTTCTCAAGCTCCGAAATCCCTTCAAAAATGCTCAAATTTTGAACCCCAGAACCTTTTCCAACAAGTGCAAATTTCAGACCTGGGGAACTTTTTTGCACATTTACAATTTTTAATGCTCATAACTTTTGATCCAGGTACTGAAATAAGGAAAAATTTAAATCGTCAAAAATTTATCAAAGATTAATAAATGATTAATTCATTTATATTTCACATTGAATTTGTTTAATGATTTGAAATTTCAAAAATAGACTCGGGGGTCATTTTTGGGTACAGGCTTTGAAAAAATGTAATGATGCACATGTTGGGTTTGCAAAATTCAACATCAGTTGGCCCTGAGAGGTTGAAGAAATGTTGGGGATCTTTAATATACTATAGATTTATCATTAGGAGGAGGGAGAAATAATTTATATGTCCTTTCAGCTGAAATTTTAATTTCTCAGTCCCGTGGATATCAAGCTAAGCCTAGCAAAATCTCAAAACAACTGCCTCCTCTCAGAAACTCATAACTTTTGCATTTATTAACAAAATTGCACAATATTATACTTGTTGGAGTCATGATTCTAATATCTTCACAAAAAAATCAAGAAATATATAAATTTATGTAGTTTTAGGTGTGATTTTTTAAAGAAATTAAGTGGTTGAGAATGTAATTAATGAGCATGGGGGAGCCAGTTTCTTGTGCTGCAAGTTACAAATCAGCATGGGAAATATTTTTAAAATAAAATGTCATCATTTTTCCTCATTTATTATCACTTTCAAGTGGTTGGAAAGTATATTTTTGGATTGCACTTCTCTTTCTTCTCTAATTCTATAAATTACAACATGGGGCTCATTGTAAAAAAGGTTGGACATTTTTTTGGTGTTTCCCCTCCCTTATTTTCTCCGTAGGAATGTTGTGGAGCCTTTATCCTCCCACTTTTGTAAGAATTGTTGTAATGAATATTTCCTCTCTCTGTTGTAATGGTGCATTGTGCATACTCTGAAGCAATAAAATCAATATTTTGTGACTATTTCATTGCTCTTCTACTGGTTATATTGTCTTTTTATTGCCTTTCTCCATGTTTATAAGTGATTGTGCATATCTTGTTCTTATTGCATGCTTAGATCAGGTTTTGATAACTTGAAAATGGTCTATTGTGTGAATATATCTTTGGTCTATGGTACATCTTTTCCACCCTCTCAATTACTCACCTTTCTCTAATTTCAGGCATCAAGCTTGTCCAACAACCCCTTATCTCTGTCCTATCACGTTTGTAGTGTATGATTTCCATTTTTATGCACTCCCTCTCTCCATGTATCCTTGGAAATGTTATATTAGGATTTTTTAGTATTTTTCCTTCCATTATAGTAAGCTTGCACTAGATTAAGAAGAGGAATCAACCTTCTCTCGAGGTCTATCTCAAGTAGCAAGTCCCACAACTTGGAGATAGTACCCATGTTTACCCAATCACACTTCTTTCCTTAACACACTCACATGCCAATCAATTAGAGGGTGTCATGATTTGGTGATGAAAACATCTAGAAGGGTTTTCAACATAGTGTATGTGAGTTTCCTTCCAGTGGGTCACACACATGAAGACATAGATGGGACATTCAACCGATTATCAACAAAATTGTGCATATTGGATACATTCTCTTTATAAAAAATAATGGACACTTATATCACATGCCAAGATGTGTCCAAAACATTCAATCCTTACCTTATCAAGGAATTCTATGAATTTAAGGCCTTTTTAGAACCACACCTGCTAGATGGTAACCACAAGATCATGGGTATCATCAAACCAAATATTTTTAAATTCTATGTTAAAGACAACAAGCCCATCATGGAGTTTAAAGCATCAATCAATGGATTCCAACTGGTTGCACTCAATTGAGATTTAAAAAATAGTGGATGGGAAACCTTTCTTACCTGAAGGGAATCCTCCATTAGCACCCTTCAAAGAACCCAAAAAGATGGCAGGCATGCATAGTGGCATTCAAGCGTACATCACACACTAGGAAAATAATTCAACAGATGGTGGAGAAGCATACTATGTTCCAAAGATTGCATATTGGAAAAACGTTCTATGTGTCCTAGAGAATCCATTTTTCAATTGTAGCATGAGGAGGAGAGATTTTTTTTGGCCAAAAAAAATTTAGGGTAATGCAACATATGATCAGATAGTGGGTGCACCATGTCTTGACATGGATAGCCACTATAGTCAAAATTTTGATTCAAATAAGGGTATATATGTTGGGCCTATTTTTGATAGACCTCGAGAGGAATTCAGCCTAGTAGTGGATGTGAATGTTGGGTAGATGATACTAGTAATACCAGATGATGATAATGTACCTATATAGATGGGAAAGGAAGAACTAAAACTAATACATGATGTTCACATAAACACTCAAAAGATAAGGGTACTTTGGTGGGAAACCCATAGGGAAAGGAAATACAAAAAAAGAAAGATACCAGTTTTGCTTACACAAAAAAACAATGCTGATGAAAATCAAGGGACACATCAGATATTAATATAGACAGTATCATCCAAGTAATATATGGAAATGAAATCAAATTTAAATACCAAATCGGGGTCATGAAGCTATCTAGCAATACCTTGTAAAACTTCAAGAATAATAATTAATGCCCTTGCGAGGGATCAATGCTTATGTAATTTTCAATTTAATTTTCTCAAATGATTGATTGCCTATGAAAATACATTTTCAAATCGATTTCCTCAAAACATCTTGTTTAATGTAATTCTTAACTCTTTATTGTTATTTATGATTTACAGAATGGAAAATCATAAAAGTAGTTGACTTTATCACACGTAACTTGCATATTTACAATATCATGCTCATTTTTTATTTAGATTTATATAAGAATTATATCGATATATAATAAACATAAAATATTAAATAAATATAAATTTGAAGTATTTCAATAACTAATATTTTGTATTTTTTAAAGGGCAATATTGTAAAATTACCGTCATCTAAAACTTGTTTGACAGGCATAAGTGGCCATCAAATTTAACCCTTGGGTTAATGTAACTTTGTGGTGCTTAGGCTTATGTAACTTAGCGGCCACTAGGCTTATATATGTTAGCGGTGAATAGGCTTATGAAAACTTACTACCAGTAGGTTGGTGTAAATTCCCATCCGCTATAATTATTTCACCTAAACAATTCTACTCTTGTGTAAATTAGCGGCCACTAGGCTTATGTAAGTTAACAACCTATATGCTTATGTAAGTTAACAACATATAAACTTATGTAAGATAGCGTCCACTAGGATTATCATCCTTTTATGTAAGTTAGATGCCACAATGATTATATAACTTAGTGGCTGCAAGGAAAATGTAACGTAATGGTTGCAAGGTAGATGTAACTTTGACACCGCTAGGCTGATTTCACCTATCACGTGCTTTCATCATGTAAGTTATAAACCACTAGGCTTATTGAAGATAGTGTCTGCGATGCTTATGTAAGATAGTGGCCACTTGGCTTATGTAGGGAATTCAAATAATAAAAAAATAGAAATCCTAAAATAGTGAAAATAAAATCCTAAAATCGGGATTTATAAATTGGATTTTAATAGTGATTAAATTGGAATCCAATAATAGCACTATTGGAATCCAATATTAGCCAAAATTGGAATCCAATAATAATTATATTGGAATCCAATAATAGCGAGATTGGAATCTAATAATATTGAAATTGGAACTAGAATAAGTCCAATAATGACAATATTGGAATCCAATATTGCTACAAATGGATTCCAATAATAGTAATAATGGAATATAGTATAGATGAAAATGGAATCCAATATACACAAAAAATGGAGATGGATTTCTTCTAATACTTGAAATACTGGTGTCTAGATTTACTAAAATATGTCCAGATTTAGTGAAATAAGTGTTATAATTGATGAGTCAAGAAAATTACTCAACCACAAACATATGAATTAACAACATTTGAAAGTAAACAAGACTACCTTGCATTTATAAGTAGAGCTTTCACTATTTTCAACCATCACCTACAGGTTTGTAGGTTCTTATTCATTGTTCAAGCATCACAATAACATAAAATGAAGTTTTTTAGATATTTCCTTCTACCTTCATGACCAATATTGAGTATTCATACACTTTGAACACTTCTGAGAATGACTAACAAGTCCATGAGGATCAGTTTAAACTATGAAGGACACATACTTTTCCTCTTGCTCATACTTTGAACCTGTAACAACTTATTCATTATTTCTAGATTCATAGTGACCTAAAAATTATTGATTCTATCACCTTGGTACCCAAATAACTTGTCACATTCAAGATAAATTGGATTATCCTAGGAACAATTCAACTCACGTCATACCTTTGATCTATATACATTTAACCTGTAACATTCATTTCTTCTTCATCTTAGACATGAAGAGTCTCATACCTACCTTCAGTGTGACGTCCACATTTGAATGAGATGGATCATGAGGATCAATCATCTTGACTCACCATCACAAGTTCATTATACTCATGCACAACAATTTAGAAGACTTGGGGCACACCATATAAAAAAACATAGGCTAATGATAGTTCAACCACTGCCTTGAAGCCCACAAGGTTATATAAGATCTAAACAAACCATATTTCCCCCTTTTTCATCATCTAGAGAACATTGATAGACTTCAAACTCTCATACATGTCATATAAACTATGATAATCATCAAGTTACACATTTACAGTCTACTAGGCCTAATTTTGGATGGAATCTCAATAAATTTTTGATGTAGACACTTTTATAGTAAAATATTACCTGATTCAAATACCCTTTTAGCCATTTAAGCTCCTCTAAGCACCTTGAAGTCATATCCAAAAGGAAAACAACACCCACTAGGTAAGTTACATTTTTTCAATTAGGTTTTCTTAGCACATTCACAGTCAAATTGTATGTTATTAGAAATTCCCAAGAAACTAAGTAACTTCATGGTATGAGACCACCTGCATCTTGAAGTATACCTAGCATAGAATATTTTTATAGTAATTTATCCTTGGAGACCAAAATTTAGACCTTCAAACTCAATATTTGATCTATACACTCAATAGGCACTGTTAAAACCTAGTCATGGCAGAGAGGTTTCTAAAATGCACAATTTTCTCTCTTACGAACTAAATCTTGACTAATACTACCGTAGAAACATATTCTAGCACTCGTAGTAACTTGTGTCATTATTTGGAGAAAAAAATATTATTTTCTTACCTGGATCCACCGTAGCTAGCATTGATAACCTTCAAGAGCACTAACACAAACCTTATAGGGATTATGACCTAATCAAGAAATTATTTGGTGACACTTTCATCTTTAATACTTAATATTAAGACATTTAAACACTTTAAATCATGTTATGCACTCCATACACATAGGTAATCATGAACAATATGAATTAATGCACCTAAGATGACTGTGACACACTAGTGGACAACCAAGGATCTTTGAAAGACAACTGACATAGTAAAATGCCCATTGAGACCTTTGCATAGCTTCACTTATCATATACACTAAGACATACTTAATTCATTCCCTTTACAGCTCATGATAACCTTATGACACTTCATTTGACTCAAATTTGTCACCATGAAACTTGACAAGCTAAACACTCAACCAATATTGTTAAAGTTGAACACAAAGAACAAGAGTACTCACATCATGACTTCCTTAACACTATAAATGTCATATGATATGTCAATAATACTCTTGAACAAATTGGGTAATCTCATAGTAAAAATACACCGTGGTAATGCAAAAAACTGAATAGTGAACACAGTCACGTACACATGAAGACAACAAGAATTACAACTTGACTCATATAACATGATCAACAACTATTCTGAACCATAAGAGAAAATAAAATAACTTTGCAAGACATATCTTGACCTTATAGAGGAGACACATATAGAATTGGACATATCCCCTTCACTCCAATGCTTCATATTTACTGATATAACTCTAAGAAGCATAGTACAGGAATATGCACACTATGAAGACCTACAAGAAGGTCTTGAAGAGGTCTCAATCCCTCTTAGGCACCTGACATACTCCTTCATTATTTTGTCTCTAATCTAAACTCTGAATTATCCCTTCCCTTCCATCAACATCTATTCTTGGTGAAACACCATGATCTCTTCTAGGTTCCCACACTCTTTCTTGGTTTTTGTTATGCATTAAAGGCCTTTGAAATCCACTACCTTGGACTATAGGACCTTGAGCCCTCTAAATTTTTCTTGAGAAACCATGGTAGTAATCCCTTGCCACATGACCAACTTCATTACATCTTTAACACATCATTGTATTCTTCCTCTTGAAACCATCAACATGTCTAGGTGAATCATTCAAGATAAATGTAACAACATGACCTTTCTCATTACAATTGTATCACACCACACTCATAGAAAACTCACTCCTATTGTCTCTTCATGGATGAGTATATCTAGAAGACCTTCTACACTCTCTTTCCCTATGACCAAATGTATTACATGAATAACAATATCCATTGAAATTTATTTCATACCTTGAATCATTAATCTACCTAATGCACCTTAGCTTCACATTTTATTTGATAAGTGTCTCCTTCTTTTAATCCTTAATGCTTGGTTTACCTACTTCTTTACTTGAAACTAGGTCCTCTTGCTTCACTTTTTTATCTTTTACTTCAACTTTGACACTTTAACCAGCTCTATCAACTATAAATTTTTAATTTCCAAATAGATCATAAAGAGCCTTAGTACTTTCTTCAAACTTCAGAAAATACATAGTCTTCTTCCTAACCGCTTGCATCTCAACCTTTAGAAAATCTATATCTTCTTCATATTTTGAGCACAAACCATATATATCCTGCAAGCTTGGAACAAGATACTTAATATTTTCTACTAGTAACCTAATAAACTCATTTTGTTTAGAAGATTCAGAATTGTATTGTTCTTCTAGCTTGTGCATCTAATTTTCATACTCTTTATCTTTCAAACTCAGCTTCTTGTTCTATTTTTTAGTATGCTTTATTTCTCTTTGAATTCCTTCAAGATCATCTTTGTCTTCCGCTTCATCTTCATAATTATAGCTACAATAACTTGATATAAAATATCCTAATAGTGAAGAACCTTCACTAGAAGACCTCATAACATCATTAGTAATGAAAAATTCCTCATTTTCTATATCATCATGATTTTATTCAGATTCAGAATCTAAAAGAGAATAACTATCATCAGATAATTAATCATCTTCCTTTGTATAAAAAGTCTTTTTCTTGTCATAAAACTTTCTAAAACTCTTTTTTCCTTTTTCATACTTATGATACTTCTTATCATGATCTTCATCAAGCTCATACTCATCATGATCTTTCTTCGTGTGCTTATGAGGATAATTAATGGTAAAATTCCCTACCTTATCACATTTGAAACATTTGTAAGGGAGCTTACCTTGTATCTTCTATATCCAACCTTCAATATTCTACCCATCATTGCAAATATTTATTCATCATCAATTTCAAGAGCATCATCAACCTCCTTGGTCTTCTTATCTTTATTTTTCATTTTAGATATGAAAGAAACATCTTTCTTAGTTGGTTTGGAGTCAACCGTATTGTTCTCATAAGTAGTCAAAGTACTATGTAAATCATCCATTTTCAAACTAGTCAAATCCTTTTCTTATTCTATGGTAGATACTATGGAATCAAATTTAGGATTTAGTGAACTTAGAAACTTTTGATCAAATTCTTCTTTTACATCTTCTCCTAACCCTTTCATGTTATTTACAATCTTGTATACTCTAAGTAGACATGCAGTAATGGAATCTTCATCATTCATTTTAAGAGACTCAAATTAATTTCTAATAGTTTGAATCTTCATAATTATTACCTTTGAGTCACCTTTATACAAAAATTTAAATTTCTCCTATGCTTCCTTTGATGATTTGTAATGCATTACCTTTCACAACTAAGATTCTCCAAGACCATATATGATAGCATTAAAGGCCTTAACATTGTGTTCATATGCATCCTTGTTTGCTTTACTTGTAGGAGGAGAGACAGGAGGAGTATATCCATCTTCCATAATTTTCCAAACATAAAACCCTTGAGAAATAATATAAGTATTCATCCTCATACTCCAAAAAGCATAGTTTGTTTAATCAAATAATGGTTCCTTGTCAATAACTAAACCACTTGCCATTTTTGTGATTCAAGGATCTCCTTTTGAGTGATAAAAATTCTCTAAAAGGACCGGATCTAATACCAATTGTTGGAATCACAATGGACTTAGAGGGGGGTGAATCAATCCTTAAAATTTTAATTTCAATTTTAGATCACTCACATAAACCATCAATAAATTAGTCACTCATTAGTGTGTACACAACAACATAAAAGTTTCATTCAATTAACCATGAACAAGAGAAGAAACACCATAACACAAGATATAAGTGGGAAATCCTCAAGGGGAAGAAAACCCACTAAAACATTTTTTGATATTACACAAAAAAAAATCAAGTGAATATTACACATCATAAGATATTTCTTTAGTGAGGCACCAACCCCACAAGGAACACCAACCCACTAAACCCTTGTTGATATTACTAATAACAAGAGACTTACATGAATATGACATATCAAACAAATTTTTTATGAGAATATCACTGATGATATTTTGCAACAACTCAGCTAATGGTGATCACAAGATTCATATCCAAATGCCTTCAAACCCTAGGTCTTCAATCTCTCTCAAACTAGCACTTTCTTCACTTTTCAAACCATCAAACCCTTGCACACATGATTTTTGACATTCCTAAACCTATCACACACTTTATCAGAACTCAAATCATACTCACACACATGTAAAAATATAACACCTAGGTCGAACTTCTCACACGCATGTAAAAATCTAACACCTAGGTCACACTTCTAACACACACACACACACGCATACACCACTAGCTCATAACAACACCCAAAACTATGCTTTTATAAGCTCTTGCTTTTATAAGATTCCCAAAAAGCAATTTTCAAAATGCAATTGTTAAACACCCTTACTGACACTTGCATGACCTAAAAAATGGATTAATGTTTTTAAAAATTCATCAATATTCACATTACATGTGATATCAAGAAGCACTCAATCCATTTCATGCACTAACTAACTCAGTCTTTCATCCAAAGCAGTTCTGCCCCGAAAAGCCTAAAACCTTCTTGTCCACAAAATGACATAGAAACCATATAAAATCTCATAAGCATGAGAAAAAATTATATATATGTAAATATATCTTGATTATCTTTCCAACACAACTTGAATCACCCCATAACTCCTCCTGTAGCTCATGTAATGTCAACTTTACTGAAGATTTGTTCTTACTACCCCAAAACTGCCCTTTGACCAATCAACATAAATAAAACACACTTGAAAAATTATCAACATCACCATGACCTGAAAAATATTTGGAAATAAAAAAAAAAACTCACATACATCACACAATGGTCATTTATTTTGCAACTCGTTTAGATAACCTTGTCCTAAACTAAACGTCTTCAAAAAATTACATATTTGAGTGGTGTCCACTCATCACCACAAGCTCAACAATAATTTTCTCGAAATATGAAGGAGTAATCTACATGTTCCATATATCATCCAATCAATTTCAAGAAAAAAATTTCCATTAAGGAATTAAATCTCTCAAACGTCTTTCAATTTAGGGTTTCAAACACATAACAAGTTGTTGACCTTTTTAACATCCGTTCATAAAAACCTAACATTGAAATAACCTGATTATTTTTGTGAAAACTTATATACTAATTTTAGAAACATACATGAAATCTGCAAGGTCCCATGAAAAGTACACAATTCATGGTGATCATTATGAGTTCCAATTCGAGCAGGAAATAAACTTGTTCTTGATCCTATTTCACCAAAACCATCATATCTTGCAAAATTCTCATCATGGGATCCTGAAATTTTTCCCACATCCCCATGACACACCCTATATAAATATAAAATAATCATAATTTCATAATAACCTCTCAATATTTCCAAATACTGAGACTTGTACAGCTATCCCTTAGGGTATTGCATTGTAAAGGCTAGGGTGAACTGAAATAACCTCATAACAAGCATGAAAACACTCCAAAAATTCCTAACATACCTAGTACATCATGATAAACCTACCTATATACATTGATATCTCTATGTCTCATCCTAATACCTCCTAGCCTTCCTACCTACTCCAAATAAGCACCTAAAACATGATCACCAACTTGTATCTATACCATATAGCTCATGTGAGTTCCTAAACACTCTCTAATCATGTTCTACATCATGTTGAAATTATTCTCAAGCTACCAAGAAGCTCCAACCTCCATGTACTGTCACCTATTCTAGCTAGGACACTTGAATATGCTTACAAGTACAAGAACATCTCATTGAATCATCATAAGAAACCAAGAAAAAACCTGAAACTCCATGTTTTCATCATTTTGAGCATATTATGACCTTAATCCATCATCCACTTTGTCATTAATTAGTTTTTACATCAATGACAACACATATTCACTAACATGCTAAAATTGCTAATTCCATGAAGCATTCTCATCATAGTTGGAAGTACAGCCATCTTCAATGTGCATGAGGTTCTATATTGATCCTCACATAACACTCTGATAAAATTGGGCATGGATTTATTAAAATATAGGATGAGAGAAGAAAAGGAATTTTCAATATTTGAAGCATCTACAAAAAAAATTCATGAATAGATTTGAGGGATATGGGGAAAGATATACACTTATTTTAGTTGTTCCAACACATGTTATGAACCTAAGAAAACTTCCAAACTAACTAAAACATTACCAACTTATCACTAGGGTACCTAGGAAGTATGTGAGGAGTGATATCGAAGCTCGAAACCCTGATGTAAGTGAAGGATGAGAACTAAGTGTAGAGGCTCCCATATTTCTTGATCAATGTAACAACTTGAGAGGATATCCTTAGTGCTAGGTTTTCTTTTAGAAGTTTGATAATAAACATGGTGATTGAATCAATTATGTTGAAAAAGTGAGGGTTTCTCTCCTTGTGTGTGAGATGGGGATACTTTTTTTAGGTCATTTCTCTTTGAGAGACATTTAGTGCAACAATTATGAATTTTAAAGGTCTTGTGTATGTGATAGCATATACTAGATACGAGGTCATAGTGAAATTTTTGGTAGAAGATAAATGGATAAAGTGGTGATGAATATTGTCACTTATAATCTACCACCAATCCAATACTTGGTTCCCTTCAGTGACAACAAGGATGAATTGAGCCATCCAGATTGTTGAAACTCATTTTTTTGTCTCTTCACTTATTATCATTCTCAGTAGGATGATAGAATCTAAGTAGCCTTTGTGGAACTAACTTATTGAAAAAAATTTAGGCACATGAGAAGGTTTCTTGCCTTTCCTGAGACATGAACCAAGCTTGAGGCGTGACAACTATGAGTTAGTTTTTTTCCCATTTATGCAATGTAAACTCTTTGGTGATGATGACCATACTACCATTAGTTGGAATTTTTAAACACTTAGAGATACCCTTGGGAGTGATAACTATGAGAACTAATTTGTCATCCTCCCACACTATTCTATATTCATGTTCATAAATTTTGTGCACATGTCAAGAAAAATTCTATAGTTTTAATGGATAAAAGATTTCCTCTGCTATAAAAAAATCCACTCAAGAAGATTTTTTCTTCCATTGGTTCCCTAGGTCCTTGAGATCCATGTGAGTGACATCACTATCTCCCACACATATATACTTCATGACTATGGTTGAAATAGGCTCAATACATGGGTTATTTTAACTTCATTTTAGCAAAAATCACTAAAATGAGTAAAATTGGATTCTAAACAAACTTTTTGCACTCAAATCTAGAACTTTATATTTTAGAAGGTCGGGTTCAGAATTGCTATTTTTAGCATGTTACCATTATTTTTGTTGTGTGATGTTTTTATAGTATCTACATCATTGTAATTGAAGAGGTTTTATTATTTTGAGAAACCTACTATATTTTAGATGCTTTTTTTCCTGAATACTATTATTTTTAGTAAGTTTCCCGAAATATTCTTTTCTGAAGTTAATTACTTTTTCAAGGTATTCCAAATGTTGAGGATTCATTAATTTGGGAAAATTACTATTTTCCAAAACCTCCTATTTAGAACGCCTACTATTTTTAGAAACCACACTTATCATTTTCCGGTTATAATCAAATCACTGTCAAAATCTTCTTTTTTACACTGGGGTCTTCTGCTATGAATTTCATCATTTTTCCAATTATCAGATCTCTAGGAAATTGAAAAAGTAGGTTTTAGGGTTTGAAATTTTAGTTTTCTACTGTGAAAAAGCCACAAAATCAATGAATTTTCTTTTACAAATCTTCCCAAAGGAATTTTTCAAAGTGATATTTGGGAAAAATTTCACAGCAATCTGACTTTTTGATGAAACGTTATATGAAAATCTAATTTTTTGGTGGCCATGGATATATGAAAGAATTTGGGAAGATTATGTGGGTAAAAATGGAGTCTTGAGGGTGTTACACCAGAAATACTTATAAAAATGGTGACATATGTGGTGAGAGAGAAATTTAAATGAGTTTTTTTTTTTAAACTCATACTGCTAATTGCACATCAAACTCAAGTTAAAATAGAGTTTTATGAGAGTTTTTAAATGGTGAAATGGGGAAACAAGGGATACAAGGGATAGAAAAGGGATACTTTCATAAATATGGTGACAAGTGGCAGTATGTGGAGTGATGTGAATGAGATGAGGGGGATGAGAATGAAGTCTAAGAGTTGAGAAAATATAGATGTGGAGTTATGTGAGGTCACATGGGGGTCTAGGAGCTCCATCATGGCTTAGGTCACACTTTCTTGTCCCCCTTATCCACCTGGTGATATATGGGACTCTAAGGACATAAAAGTGTAACTTGGGAGAGGGAGTGAGGTTACACTTTTGTACCCCTCTTGTCCACCTTGTACCGTGAGTAAGATAGGAATAGTAGGGAAACTTCAGACACCTGAGTCTCCAAAGTACAACTAGGGGATGAGGATGAGGTCACACTTTTATGTATCTCATTCCCCCCCTTGTCCTCAAGAGGACATAGGGGACACAAGGGTGTCAAAAGTGTTATTGGAACAAAAATGGAAAGCCAAATTTACTTAGGATGTATAGAAGTGGACTTAGAATTTTCTTTTTTCACCTTTAGGGCTTAGAATGGAACTATTTTTAAGAATTTAATATTCCTAAAATTTAAAAATTGGGCCCATTTTTGTTTAGAACTAAGATGGGCAGTTGTATGCTTTGGAATGTTTCAAGAAAAATTTTAACCTCAGATCCAAAATAATGATCCCACATTATATATAATTCTAATATCTCTTCTATTCCAACTTATTTTACTCTTAAATCCTTATGGATCTCCTGGAATCATCTAGTGAATTCATGTTTCACTATTAGGATGTTCATTCCTTGCACCTAGAAAACCCAATGTTGATCACATTGTACCTGAATGAGAAATTATTTCTTAGATATTCATAGATATCATCCAAAACAATAAAGACTACCCAAAATCACCTTTGGATGTTTTATTCTTTCCCAAAATCTTCTGGAAGATGCACACTAGCTTCAGAATGACAAAAATTAACCTTTTTAGGCCTCGAGGAAGTCTTGTCTTTCATTGAACTTCACTAAACTCATCCATAAACTTCATCATCCTTCTTTTCACATTAAGGAATGATTGAGAACATCATTAGGATCTTACTTAGTGCCAAGATGATGTTATCACTAGAGACAAGTTTTCCAAGAGGGGGTGAAAATTTTAGTGGCAAATATTCATTAATTCATGAATATTCTGGTTTTAAAAATGTGAAATTGGAAAAATTTTCGGGAAGGGAGTAGGCTTGGGTTTCCAAAAAAAATTGGGTATAAGTAAATCTTAGGGGTTATTCGCCATCCCTGCAAAATATAAATTCATAATATTCACCTTAGTATTGTCATTCGGTAGCCATATTTTATGTTACCATCCGACAACATAAATATATGCTACCATGGTAGCATAGAATATGCTACCCAGCTGATAGGATAATTTATGTTACTGGCCAATAACATATATTCATGTTTTCATCCGGTAGCATAAAATATGCTACCGGCTAGTAGCATCATTTATGCTACTGACTGACAACATATATTTATGTTATCGGTCGATAGCATACAAAAAAGCTATTATCTGGTAGCAATACAAAAAAAAAGAATGGGATTTTTTTTTCTTACCCCATATTTTGGGAGGAAAAATTTATCATCAAGACAATCATTTTAACTGCTAATATCAAAATATTCAAATCAAATCCTATACAAAATCAGTGAAAATTTGCATTTTTTCACTTTTTTTTGTTTGTGCCATAGTTTGTGAGGATAGATTTCTCTTCAAGCCAGTCATTTTAACTATTATTTTCAAAAACTAATTTTTCAAAAAAATACATATATTTTTGGCCAAAATCATATACTATTAGTCGACAACATAATATATGTTGTAGGCCGGTAGCATAAAAAATGCTACCGGCTGACAATATCTTAATGTGAAAGTCAATTTTCCTAGATTCTCCATTAGGTGAAAGCTAATTTTCCCCAGATTTTCCAACAAAATTCTCACGTTTTTTTTTAGGGGGTCTTAAAATTCTCCCTACCAAGAGGAGGTTTTAGTGTGATTAGTAGGAAATTTTTTGCAATGTAGGCTTAGTTCTCATGCTTAAAATTTTCAAATTTTTAGGCTAGTCATATTGCATGACAAAAAATGGATCTAACTCAATGAAAATGAAATGTAAGGGGAAATAGAGAACAACAGGAATCTCATGGGTGATCAGACTAGTGCCTTTTTCCAAATTGGGAAACATAGTCCCTTATACAAGCAACAGACTCAAGCGAGGGAAATGAAAAAACACATACAATAGAAAGGAAACACACAAAAATAGGAAAGGAAATACACACACAACTGAAAGGGAAATTATGGTATAAAGGTTGGGGACAAAAAATATTATTCCTAGTAGAGCTTTAAATGTTACCTACTGTGAGGAAACTCTAATGGGGTTTCGTCAATGTAAGCTAGGTAGTATGTATTTTCTCCTTATAAATTTTTGATCTTGAATGTGTCTAGTCACAATGAATAAAAATTCCCATGTATTCCTTTGGGCTCTCTCCTTTTGTCCTAGAGGAGGATAAGATCTCCTATTTGGAAGTTTATATCATGTTTCATGATTGGAGAACCTTTTCACCTTAGGCTTATGTATTTTCAGTGTATCAACTACTACTAACATCTCTCCATTCAACTTCTCCAAGTAGCAAATCTTCTTTTCAAGAGAATTTTAATATTCTCCATTTTCTACTACCTTCACTATTTGTAAGTCAGTTAACTCCTGAGAGATTGGGATTTGAGCCTCAAGTCCATATAACAGCTAGAAAGGAGAGGTACTAATACCTTTATTGGGCATGATTAGATCAGCCCACATGGCATCATATAATTTCTTATTCCAATATCTTTTATTGACATCCACTAAACTTGAAACAATGGTGATAATATTTTTATTACTAGATTAATATTTTCCATTTCCTTACAGATAGTAATCACTAGATTGGGAGAGGTAGATATCATGATTGTAGAGAAATTCCAACAACTCACCTAAACAAAAGTAGGTGGCATTATATGTCACTATCTTGCTTGGTACCCTAAATCTAAAAATTATGTTCTGTTTCAAAAATTTTCACACTATATTAGAGTTGGCATGCTTTGTTATAATAGATTCTACCCACTTCATGAAGTAGTTCATAGTAGTAAGACAATACATGTGGCCTATGATAAAGTGCTGATTAAATACACTGATGATTTTCAAACCACACTATTGGAAAGGTTCTTCAATGATCATAGACCAAAGGGGTAGAGAAGAAATCTTTGATATTCCCACAAAATGTTGGCATGGATCAAATTTTCTAACCCATTTGTATGCATCTCTAAAAAGTAAAAGCCAGTAATAGCCCCCTCTCAGGATCTTATGGCTTGTAACCATTACATATAAATTACCTCCACATGTTTTATCAGTATATTCTTTAAAAATATTCTTCTATTGTTTTTATTCTATGCACATTAGGAAAGTGTCATCTAATCCTTTCTTATATAGAACATTCTCCTCGATGACATCTTTTTTTTCCCTGAAATGGAGAATCCTTCTTTTCTTTTGATCCAGGCTAGGAGGTCAATATCCATAGATCAATAAATAATCTATTTTAGGATACCAGGGATTGGTGGTACTTACATAAAGAAAAAGAGGAAGATATTTGGTCAAGCATGCATAATAATTAGAGAAATATTTCCATTCTTCTTGGGAGAGAAGTTCACAAGAGCCATTGGCTGGCACAAAATTGGAAGGTTTGATTTCAAGATCATATTATTGTACCTTATACACCCAATTTAATTTCCTTGTATTTGGGTCTTGTTACGTCATGATAGATTTTACTTCTAGACTGGACCATAGCAACAACACTAAAGTTCAAAAGATGAAACCTAAAATTCTTCAAGGCCCTCACCATTACATATGCATTATTTTCATGTTAAGAGTAGTTAAGATCATGTGATTTTATAGAATCACTCATAAATACAATGGGTGACTAGAATTTCTCTTCATTTTCTTTCACGAGAACTAAAGAAATAATATGCTCCAAAGCATATAAATAGATAATGAATTCTTAAGCTGAAGTTTAGGCGCACCAAAGTGGGTTATTTTTCAATGGTACCTTTGATAGAATCAAATGATTATTTTCCTTATTTTATCCACTTAAGGATTATTTGTATTTCATCAAGTTGATGATATCCTTTGTCAGCTTAGCAAAGTATTGGAAAAACCTCCTCAAAAAATTAATCTTTCCAAACAAAGAATGTACACTTAGTTTTTTGGTGGGTACATATAATATTTAAGTAGCCTCCACTCTCTCCAGATCAATCATAGTTCCTTCCTTTCTCACAATGTGCCAAAGGAGTTTTCCTTCAGTTACCCCAAATATCATTTTTTTTGGGTTGAGGGAAATTTGGTGCCTCCGATAATGTATCAAAACTTTTTCAAGTTATTAAAAATATTCCTCTCTCTTCTTGGAGTTTACTGTCAAGTCATCAAAGTACACCACTATGAATTTTCCCTTTAGATACTTGAAATTCAAATCCAAATCTATTTAAAATGTTTCACCTACATTTATCAAGCCAATGGAATATAATGGTATATAAAGGTTCCCCATGGAGTGATGAAGGTAGTCTTTAACTGATCTTCTTCGGAAATTTCGATCTGATTGTACCCAAAAAATCCATCCAACATGGACATTATCTCTGAACCATTCATTTCTTGCAAGATATGATCCATAACCAATAACTGATAGTTGTCCTTTATAAAATCTTGATTTAGGTTCCAAAAATCCACACAAATGTGGATTTCACAATTATTCTTCTATACTGGTAAAATATTGTCTATCCATGTTGAATGATGGACATGAAAAATGATGTGGGCATTAAAAAAAAATTCAACCTCCACTTTGATGGTTTCAACAATCTTTAGATTGTATTACCTTTGTTTTTCTTTGGAAGGATTTTGCATCAAGTTTTATGGGTATGGAATGTTGAATGAATTGAGGTTGAAAAGATTTGAAATCTCTATATGAATAAGAAATCACATCAAAATAACTTCTCAACAAAGCTGAGAAGTTACTCCATTCCTCAAGGGCACACCATTTTCCTATGATCACCATCCTTGGTCACTCAATTGTTTTGATGTTTATCTTTGCAAGAGTTTTCGTGATAACCTATACTAAAACTAGTGCACTATGATGAAGTTTCACTCCAACGGTAACATGATATCTCCAACATAATCAATAAGCATCGAATAATTGAAAATCATGAAATATAAAAAATAGGTATGCTCATTCTCATAGATCCAAAAAAGGAGGGTACATGTGGCAAAGCTAGTGTTACTCATGTACCTGTACAATCCTTCCCTATAAGATGGAAAGATGGGTTACAATTCCAACTAGGGAATGTAACTCCTATGGTTCCACTCACACATATGACAATGACAGATTCTATGATGGAATATGCCACTTGTCATATAACTCCTAATACCCTATAAACTCGCTAGGCGAGTTGAATCACCACGTGATGTAGATGAGACCCATAGGATTATGAGTAAATTCACACACACCAACACCCCCTTCATCGAAGTTAAGGTAGAGGTCATGGTAAGTCAGAAAAGAAATAGAACTCCTAGAAAACTAAGAAAGATGTGTCAATGGGGCCTTGTAACTAAAGGCCTAATAAGGTGCCCACATATAAACAACATCTATCTGGAAAGAATAAGAGAAGAATAAGGATTATGAATCCTGAAGAAGATGGGTGGTTGTAGCAGAATTAACCCCAAGCAGAGACCAAAAGTGAAGAAAATTCACCTCGGTGAAGCGTTGGTCAAGATACCCTACAACCCAACAGCTTTTTTGGTAGCGTTAACTACTCCTCTAACTCTTCCTCTATTGATTATATGGTAATGGAATTATTCTTCTTTCCTATACCAACTGATAAGACCCAAACCTCTCCTTAGGTTCATTTCTGATGATCTAAGTCATTGGCCCAATTAGAGTCTATATATCCAACCAAGTCAATCTATTTCTCTCCTAAGTAGTGAATGTAATCTGTATCAGTGCTATGAACATAGTGAAGGATCCACTTTGTTGATTTCATTACAACTCATTGAGGCTCCTACATAAATATAGACATGATCCCAATAACATTCGATAGATCCAATCAAAGTTTGAGTTAGGTAAATCTATTTCCCAACTAACTGTCGATAAAGGGTACCATCAACCAAGGGAGTAGATAAATCAAAAACCAACTTAGCCACGAAAAGAAACGGAGTAGGAGAAGGCTTACAATCAAACATTTCAAACCGAACAAGTAAATTAAGGGAGTACTTAGGCAATGAAATCACAATTCTTGGGTAAGATTGTGAAATTTGGATCCCAAGAAAGTAATGAAGTAATCCTAAGTAAGACATGGAGATATTGTTGGCCAAGGAAATCTTCTTTAAGTCAATGATAGAGGAAGAGTTTCCCATGTTCAACAAGTCATCAACATATAAAATAAGAATTAGTATGGAGTCATCCTTTTTTATAATGTAAACATTTGGGTTAGAGTGACACCTAGTGAACCCTGATGCAAGTAAAAAGGAGTCCATCCTATCATAACAAGCCTGAGGGGCTTGTTTAAGGCTGTAGAGATACTTATTTAACTTTCAAATGAGGGAGGGATCATGGACATAACCTCAAGGTTTTTCCATGTATATATCTTCCTCTAGGTTTTCATAAAAGAAGGCAATCTTAACGTCCATCTAGTGGACTTCCCATCTGTTGCTGGTAGCAATGGTGAGGATCAGTTGAATGTAAGTCATATTTGTAACATAGAAAAGGTTTTTGAGTAATAAACTCAAACTACCTAGGAGAAACACTTAACTATAAGTCTTGCTTTATAATTCTCAACTTCTCCATCACCAACATAATTTTTCTGGTACACCCACTTACATCGAATGATTTTTCATCCTTTTGGAAGAGGGGTTAGATCCCAAGTGTCATTGTTTATGAGTAATGAATACTCCTTATCCATGGCAGATTCCCAATAAAAAATCCTAGAAGCCTCCTAGAAAGACCAACGGTAAGAAGTAGATGTGAAGAAAAAGTGGGGTCCAACGAATTCTGAGAAAATACGTCTATCTATTGTCCAAAATAACTCCACGGGTTATTTTGACAACTTACGTTCCCATTCTAGCTCTGAAGATTCAGTTTGCAAGTTGTGCACATTATTAGTTGTCTCTTTGGGAAACTTCCTTGGTTGTTGTCATTTGCGTGCCTTACATGCTCTTCTTCCTTTGTGTGCCCTCATTTTCCTTTAATTTATTTTTTCCATCTTCCCTCGCACACACTTCCTATGCATTCACCTTCCTCCTAGTATTATGTGCACCCTGTGCTCACATCTTTGACTTTCTTACGAAAATCAACTAAGTCCCTTGTGATTTTTACCATGTGCCACTCCCTTCATTCTGTTTCACATGATACCTTTTCTTCTCACCCCTCCCTACATACTTTCCTTCTACGAGTATGCATCTATTTACTCTGTGCACATTACTTATGTGCGCTTACCCTCTATTATCCTTCCATGCCTTCTTCTTCCGCACGTTCCTTCACACCTTCCTCTGTGCCATTTCCTTTGCCATGTGGCATATGTCAGACCTTGAATGTGCTACACATAACCTATCAAAGCATACAACCTGGTGGCTAAATCCCTGTACTAAACCACTACATGACTCATGGGAGAAACAATAAAATGGATGTATATTTGGTCTTCTTTCAACCATTCTACACACACCACATGTCATTGTGTGTCAAAGCAACCTATAGACTTCAAATCATCATAACTTCTACTACAAGACTCAAAATAGGGCATAGTTTGTCTTGTTTGAGAGCTTCTAATGAGGCTACAATGCAAGATATTCAAATTCAAATGCTGGTGAGATTGGGTAGGTAAGAAGCAAGTAAACATACTTTCAGCCATTAATGTAAAGCTCAACCACCAAATTTTCATAATATCTTGTCCCCTTCCTTCTTATACAAGCTATATTAGATATGGGGATACACATTTATCAACTTTGTAGGAGGATTTGTAGGCATTCATTGCTTGTTCTTGGTGTTTTTGATTCAAATTTGAGTTTCCCCCTTCTTCTTCTTCTCCCCTTCTTCTATAAATATAAGAACCATGCTCATAAAATGGTTAATGGTCTTTGTTGTAGTGTTAAGGACTTCTGTTCTTATGCATTTTTGGGTTGTAGGCCTTTAGATCTAGTCTTATGCTTGTGGATATTGACCTCGTGCGCCATTGTAACTAACTGTGCATTTTTGTAAGTAATGAAATCTTTGTTTTGTGGCTATCTTCTGCCCTAGTGTATTTATTTACTTCTTCTTGCCTCTCTTTCACATTGTGTGTTTTTTGTGTCATCCCACATCCCTTGTAGGTCCATATTTTCATTGTGCCCCATGAAAATGATTGTATGTTTTTTTCCTTACTGTGACACGCATGCATGTTCTTCCTTTCCACGTTCTCATTAATTTTTGATCAGATATAATAGCATTCATTCCCAGTTATTTTTGGTATTATCACATCCCTTAAATTATTTTTCTAATTACATTATCCTTCTATCCCTTGTTCATTGGAATCATTAACTTAGAATTTACTTTCAGCATTAGGAGTAGTAGTAGCAGTAGAAATAGGTAGATGAATCGGCCTTCTTTGGAGGTTTGTCTCAAGCACACAAGGTCCCACAACTTAGAGACAAACCCATTGTTGCCTCAACAAGTCAATTCAACCTGATCTAAGATGGGTGTAGGTATAAGCTCTAACACTTTCTGGCATGCCCAGTGGGAGCAACATTAAAAGCTTAAATTTCATGATTGTTAAGTTTTGGCTTGTGATTTAGTGATTTCCAGTGTTTGGAGGCTTATTTCAACACACTTGGTGACTCACAAAACTCATCTATTGTTTCTAATAGTCTGATCTCCTTTCTTATGAGAAGATTTCATATAAGACAAAGCAAAATAGCTAAAGTGACATTTGAGTACCTCCAGCTATCTCTGAGAAGAAGAGTCTATATAACTTCCTCATGTTCATCTCCATCTCCACCACATTGTGCACATTCACCTCTTCTTCACAGAAGACATGCATACCATGCAATGTCACTACAACCACCTCCTCCTCTGAGGAAATTTTCCAACTTCACTGATGGAATCCCTCTTGTTCTCAATGCACAACATGATATGCCAGTAACTATGCTCAAGAGTATTCCATACTTCACTAGTGAGAATCAAGTCACCCATGTTGAAAAAGTCTAGGATTTAACACATGTTAGAAATGAAAAAGGACTGAGAAAGTGGGTGAATCAATCCTGTGATAAAAAATTTCACTTTTATGTTTTAAACATAAAATATACACTTTCATAAATCACTTGTATTAATGTTGGATCACAATTAGATATAGTTCATCAAGAAATGCATACATATCAAGAACACAAGATGTACTCAGAAACCTTATTTATTAGGATTAAAATTTGATTACAAATCTTCAAATCAAATTACATCTCTTAAAATTATATTATAGCTAATAGATACTTCACCATTTTTTATTCACTCACATCCTCCTCATGAAACTTCAAGCAACTACTAACCTAGAAGATACTTCCAGGGGTTTTACTTTGCAGCAAAAAATAATCAAAAGAAGAGAAAATGGGTTTTTTTAAAAATTAAACACACCTAAATGTGGAACACCATTTTAAAGAACAAAAACTTCATGAATATGACTCTTAAAAAAAATCCACTTGACTCTTCAACTTCTTGGCCTTGAATTTTAATGAAATCAGATTTTGTCATCTTCTCAAAACGAGCTCATATTTTATCTTCTAGCTCTCAAACTTGTCGACAAGTATTCCAGAATTCTATTCACATGGTACATGGTCCCACCAAGCCAAATAAATCTCTTTTATTTTTATAAATTTTCCACATTAGCCAATACATTCATTTAGGCTCATAATTGTACTTAAATAAGTTTCTACAAACACAGTCCCGAAAAACCATCTAACTAGACCAATTCAAATCATTTTTATGACAAAATTAATATATAAAATGAAGCTTAGGATGTATAATTTCATTAAAATTTACCAAAAAGAGCCAAATAAATAATTAACACATCAAGAAACACCACTTTGCAAACCTTTCCTGACTGGTTTCAGTACCTTTGAATTTGTTCTTCAAGAATTAAGCTGATACATACCTCATATCTCTTCATCATGGGGAAAGTAACCTATCATTGGAAATATCATGAATTACAATATCTCATACACTTATCATAATTCTTAAATTCATATCATAAGGCTTTCAAAAACTTAGATCTATACAACTGGTCTTCAAGACACAAAAACTAGTCTTCCATACAATGTGGTCTTCTCACAAATCAACGACATATCGTCAAAAGCACTCATTTTCCCTCATATCATCATTAATTAATTACACTAAGCTAATTAATTAAGTTTCCTATCCAACAAATACCCTAATTAACGACCTTCCGTTAATAAATCACCCCTTCTACCTAGACTAATTAATTATTATTAATTAATTAGCTTTCCCTTCCATTTAACCAATAAATCAATATTTAATTGATTTAATCCCCTTATAATAGCCTAAATCGCACTAATATTCCTCTAATTGGCTTCTATAAGCTTACACCTACCTATTAATTAATCACCTTTGATTAATTAAAATACCCCCAACTCCCATGACTTGCTAAACATGTATTAAACCCTTCTAAAGTAAGGTTACCTTTAATAAAGCAACCTTATCCATTCCTAATCATGTTTTACCTTTATCCCACATTCATGAGAATGTGTTGAATCCTTTATCCTTTGGGCTATATAAAGAGCCCTCCACCTACCTTTTTACTTACACCTAAACTTTCTAAGAGAGCAAATGCAAAGCATATAGCAAAGAGACTAAGAGCTTGCACCTTGCCCTTTTGAGAGTTCATCATCTTGAAGAGTTAAGCCTCTTTCTTAAAGTGCTTGGGTCATATGGGAGGTGTCAAAAGGGTCTTGTAGCCCAACTTTGATTAGCCCCCATTCCTAGGTTCTTGGAACATTAAGGACAACTATTTTGATAGCCATGGAGCTTACTTAGGTCCATTCATTTATTTGTTGTTAGAGAATAGAGGAGTTTAGATATTTAGCATTGTTAGTTTCAAAGTTTGTATTGATGAATGCTAGCATCTAACCCTTGTTTAATTCTTATCATGATGGTGTTTATGCTTTGTTTTAGCTAAATTGTAGAACTATTTTAGGTGGTAGTTCTTGTTTCATTTGATTTAGCATTAAGAAAAGTATACATGCACACATTTGGCACGCCCGGTGGGACATACTCCATTGTCCTTTGCACTTAATTTCAAGTTTTTGTAGTTAAGTTTTATTTTTGGTTACTAACCCTCTTTTACACATGTTGATCTAACTTGTTTTTCTTAACATGTTTTGTTGAGTTTGCATGTGTTGGGTCTTCCTTGTAGGTATGAAGGAGGTGAAGTGCTGTCAAAATTGGAATTGAGGGGAAAATTTCAAGATTTCTCCATGTTTTCATTTTTAGAGCTTACTTTTTTAACATTTTACATGCTAGTTTTGTCAATTTCTTGAAAATTTTCAATTCTTGAGCATGTAGGTTAGTGTTTGATAGTGCTGAGTCTTCTATTTACATATTAATGTGGTGGGTTGCTGTCAAAATTTAATCTTGGTGAGAAAATTTCAAGATTTCATCATGTTTTCATTTTTAGAGCTTACTTTTTCATCATTTTACATGCTAGTTTTGTCAATTTCTTGAAAATTTTCAATTCTTGAGCATATAGGTTAGTGTTTGATAGTGCTGAGTCTTCTATTTACATATTAATGTGGTGGGTTGCTGTCAAAATTTAAATCTTGGTGAGAAAATTTCAAGATTTCATCATGTTTTCATTTTTAGAGCTTACTTTTTCATCATTCTACATGCTAGTTTTGTCAATTTCTTGAAAATCTTAAATTCTTGAGCATGTATGTTAATGTTTGATAGCGTTGAGTCTTCTATTCATATATTAATGTGATGGGTTGTTGTCAAAATTGAATCTTGGTTGGAAATTTTTTCCCATTTTGTAGATTAAGGGACGTTTTTTTTGACATTTTTTGAGTGCATGTCAAGTGCACACCCATGAGCATAAGAGCATATGCGTAACCCATCTTCCGAAGGCCATAACTTTTGCTCCCGAACTCGAAATGACTCCATTTTTTTTGCGTTGGAAAGGTATTGAAGTTAAATATGCAATGAAAACATAAATTTAGGATTTATACTTACAAAAGTTATCAGGTTTTTCTGTTATTTTAAAACTGGTCATTTTCTAACATGTCTAATGTTTTGATGAATGTTGTATTTCCATGCTTACTCGATTTAGACCAAAGCGTGTGTATGCTCTTCTCTTGCACCTTTTGGTGATCTTGAGAATCAAAAACAACTTTGATCTCTATCTTGTTAACATTGGGATTAAACTTGGAAACTTGATTATTCATTTTGCTTAAGGGAATGAACCTTTTACAAAGCATTTTTCAATGGTCCTTTGATTTGAAGTTTTCCATTTCTATATAGTTGGGATAAAGTTTGTGTATGCTCTTCTCTTGCACCTTAGGGTGATCTTGAGAATCAAAAGCAACTTTAGTCTTCATTTTATAACATTTGGTAAATTGGAAACTTCATCTTTCACTTTTGGTTTAAAGGAATGAACATTTATCAAGAATTTTGTATGGTTCATTGATTGAAAAAGATTTTCTTTACTTTTTAGTTGGATTATTTGTTGTGTATGCTCTTCTCTTGCATCCTTGGATGATCTTGAGAATCAAAAGCAACTCTTAATCCTCTTTTAAATAATATGATTTTCTTGGAGAACTACTAACGCTTAAGTGCAGGACCTAAAAACGCTTGTCAAAGAAAGGAGGAATCAAAACGAAATCAAAAACTACTAATACAGTTGTTATACAGGTTGCCAAAAGGTGTTCAATCAAACCACACCTAATTAAACAAGATAAAAAGAACAACATATTCAAAACACTGTATTGCAGGTTTCAGAAAAGGGTACGTCCCTCTCCGCTCAACTGGAACATAACCCCTTTGGCATAACGCCTTAAGCTACAACAATGGGGGTGGTTCCAGGAACCCCAAAGTAGTCCACGCAAGAGGGAACCTTGTGGATGAAACGGGAAGTGCTCCGCACTACCTACTTGACTAGTGTTTCCTTTGTGAGATAGCGTTACAAGTTGTCCGTTGTGGCGACCCCAGTGATAGTACACGTAGACGCACTAGTTGCCTACTATTCTTGAAGGGGGTAAAGTAAAGCCGAGATACTCCCAAACTAGTCAGTGTGACTTTTTGGGTAAATCACGCTCGCTCGTGGCAACTTTGTAACACCTAGGGCGAGAGAACCACCTAGGAGAATATACTTTGGCCAGGAGCCCACTTTGACCACTTTAAAACAGTGTTGAGTTGTGAACCTTCTTTTTGAGAAACGTGTGACGTATTACTTTCGCCTAGTTTTTACTTGCCTTAGGGCGAGGCGAAACTCTGCCGAAGTGAGACTAGCATTTTTTGTCATTTTTTCTTGATTTATTTCCTTCATATTCTTTTGACACTTTGTTGATCAAAAGAGGTGTGATTACCTTTGTGTTGCCATTCGACTGTTTCCCTCACTTTTATGTCCGTTTACGCCCATCCATGTTTGCGGCTGGGTTAGTTAAACGTCTAAAGTGAGTGGAGGTGTTTTCACGTCATTTGGTAGCCATTGTGATCTTGATACCCACGTCAAGATCATCATTGTAGTTAGGCGTGGTTCATCACTGCGGACTTCCATAGAGGAGTTAGCTTGTTTGTCTCGTATCATTACAATTTCGATATTTACGTCTTGTTTCTTGTAAACTCGACATAAATACCTATATTGTACGGTTACGCTGCACACATTCTTAACTATTCCTAGCTATACTTTGAGCATTTTTTTGTTCGGTTTTATTATTACCTCGATTTCAAAAGGTGCTAGGCACTACCATTTGTGCATGTTATATCAATAACAACTCGATATCAATACTTCACTTTCTTGCAAAGTGGGTTAACATATCTTGGTGATATTGTTGTGTCATTCACAAATCGTAATTGGCACTTTTTGAGATATAGGTCTTAATCAGACTTGAGCTTGCTCATCGTATATCTTGATTGGGAGATCACATTTAACTTCATGTATTTACTTACGTCTTGTTCATTCCTTTGAACTTGGCATAAGTGGAGACATCTTGTTAATCATCTGGCGTCACAAATTACTTTGAAACGTAGTCTAGGAAGTACTTCATTTGATTAAGTTTTGGTACCAAACGATTGTTTCATTGGTGACTTTATCTTTCTATCACATTGATATTCTCACTGTTAATTTACTCTTAACACGTACATCTTGTGTTTCACTTAGGGGTAGTCATTGAATTTTGAACAAATATACAACTTACCTTAGTGAAACTTATCACGAAAACATGGCTCCCAAGACGCGTCTAGGTTTAAAGAAACAAACATATGAGGAACAATAGGCGCAAGCTTGGGAAACCTCTAACAAACAAGGGTCAAACCCATTTATCGGACACGATCTAGGACCACTATTTTCTACAGAAAAGGAAATAGAAGAAATGGTTGACCATAGTGGAAACGAATTAGAATCACCACACGCAGACTTTGATTTTGACCCCACTCTACTAGATGAGTTTCTCCTTAGAAATAAAGATAGAGTTTTGGCACGGGTCATGGAATTAGGGGCCAAATTTCCCACCGAGAATGAACCAATATTACCTACAAATGACACTACTAAGGAAGAACGCCCCCTTATCAATATGGAAGATATTTTAACAGGTGGGCATGCTTCCACTTCTTACGTAGAAAATGATAAAGTGGTAGGGCATAGAATACCCCTCATCAAAGTGCCACGAAGAAACAAGATAGAACATGAGACAGGGGAAGAACCTCCACAATACGAAGAGGAAGAACCTTTAGAAGAAGAAGACACAAACCAAGTCACAATCCAACAACAACTCAGTAACCTAAGCCGACAACTAGCTTTGCTTACTTTCCAGGTACAGAAAGACACAAACAAGAACATTCAAAAGTCAAAGCCTAAGTTTAGGATCCACGAACTCCATCGAGAAAACCAAGGAGAAGAAGACACAGGGTATCATCGTGTACACATCCCCACTTCTCCCACTAAAGAACAATTGCTCGCACAAGAAGTGCAATCTATGAAAGCAACACTTGCGAGCATACAAGAAAGCAATATAGGGAGTATTAGGAAATACCAATACGAAGAACTATGCCCCTATCCTTTTGACAAGACAATGACCCTTCAACCCTTTCCAAAGAAATTTGATATGCCAAAGTTTGACAAATACAAAGGAAAGGGAGACCCAAGGGATCATGTTAAAGATTTCTACATGGCATGTCAAGAGGTGTCTTATAGTGATAATTACCTCATCAGACTTTTTCCTAAGAGTCTCGGAGGTCAAGCATTGGAATGGTTTACGCGCTTACCACGAGGATCAATTTTCACCTGGCCAGAATTGGCAGAAAGATTCATGCGTCATTTCTCGTATAACATAGAGAGTGACATCACCATGGCAGACTTGTGCGGCACAAAACAACGCCCAAATGAGACCTTCGCTAGCTTCCTCCAACGATGGAGAGGGATAGCTAGTCGCTTCCCTTGCGCTTTCCCTGAGAAGCAGCTGGTCAGTATTTTCGTCCCTAATCTCAACCCAGATATAGCTTTCCACCTCCAAATGCATTGTGTCCAAACCTTTGAGGAGGTTATCGAGAAAGGGATTCAAATAGAAAAGGCTCTCATTGCCAAAGGCACCCTCAAAACCCAATCTAAAGACAACCAAAGTGTCAAACCCACTGACAAGCCGAAGATCTTTAACAAAAACAAAAACATGGTGGGAGATGGAATCACTGATTCCAAACGTGTTCAAACAGTCCAAACCAGTCAACCTTTTAAACTGACCAAGGGCCCAATTCAACCACCACCAAAGCGACGAACATTCACCTCCCTCAATGAGCCGTTGTCCGTCATACTAAAATAGTTGGATGCGGCCCACATGATGACCTATCCTACAACGCAACCATTTGATGACAACGCTCCTAAACCTTCATGGTATAAGGAGCATGAATACTGTGAAATGCATCACGTTAAAGGTCATAAAACAGATAAATGTTTGCGACTTCACCACTATATTCAAGACCTCATTGACAACGGGGAGATAGAGGTGGATAACCCTAGCCACATGCAAACACCTAACGAGAAGATGGGGATTTATAAGGAACCATTCCCCAAGCATGATAAGTCAGAAAAGGAAAAACCGGATCGGGGAGAGTCATCCCAAACCTATAAAGCTGTGAATTACTTGTATACCAAGAGAGATAACAATCATTACGATTCACTTATCAGATGTATTCGCTCCCCTGCTGACCGCGTCAACACCATCCGGATTAAGGGAAAGGACTGTGCTGTGGTAACAAGGTGTGCCCTGCCTCGTAATTCCAGACCCCTCTCCGTCGACCCCACATACTGGTAAGTATAACCTTTTAGAACAACTTGAGAAGACGTCTGCTAAGATTTCGATCTTAGACCTTCTCAAGATTTCCAATGTACATAAGGACATCCTGTATCAAACTCTTCAGGGGTCGGGAGTGCCTTTAGAAGTCGATCCAGCATACCTTCAAACCGCGGTGGCAAATATTGCACCAAGTGAGCATCTCACTTTCAACCATAGGGAGGTCCCTACCGAGAATCCTACACATAATCTTCCCTTATACATTGAGGTAGTTGTTACCCGTAGGAAAATCAAACGGGTGCTTGTGGATAACGGATCTGGATTGAACATCTGCATGCTTAAATTAGTCAAACAATTGGGACATACGGAAGAAGATCTTGAGTCCCATATCATCACTATCACCGCATACGACAACGCGGAAAGAGAGTCAGCAGGCACCATTACGCTGCCAATGGAGGTGGGCCCCACTTGCCATCAGACAAAGTTTCACGTCTTAGACTTGGAACTTCCATATAATATGCTTCTAGGCCGACCATGGATCCATGCCATGCAAGCAGTGCCATCAACATTTCATCAATGCATCAAGCTGAAGCATGAGGGACATACAGTAACAATACCAGGAGACTCAGAGCCCTTTGCTCATTGTAGAGCTCTTAATAGCTTTGCACGAAAGGGTACATACGCATGTCCCTCCACAGATATAGCTGTCCCTCTTCATTCTGAGGCCATGGAATCTCGAGTAGATTCAAATTCTCTTAGTTCTTGCACTCATGGGGCATCTACTTCAACATCTCCATTTAATTCATGGGAGATGAAAATTCTGGAATATGGCTGTGGGGAGTATAATGTACAACAAGCGCTCTTGGTTTCTGACCTCTCCTTGTCACCCAAGACTAGAGGTCGACCCAACTACCGCTTCAGGAGACCTAGAGAGGAACACACTATTGGGTCGTTCCTACCTGGAGGCTTGTTAGCTGAGGAAAAATTACTTGATCCACCTACTACTTGGGTCCCTGAGGACACTCAGCCATCTTGTTATCAAACCCCAGAATATGAAAAATCTAGCAGAATGATGTACTCCATGGGCTACAAAGGCCTAGGATGTGGGAGGAATGAACAAGGACAAAGAGAACCAGTCCCTCTTCCACATTTCAAAACAGAAAGATATGGCATTGGGATTCACCCTTATGGAGCACACCCCAACGATCAAGATGTGACTTGTTCTGAGCATGAGGATAGCTCTGATTATCTAGACAGCGATACGGATTCCTGTTGTAGCCAATATGAGGATCTGGCCTCCACGAACCTTTTCATGAATAATGTTGTCCTAACCATCACCCCCACTGAACCAACCCTTGACCTTGTATACCCCTCCCTTGTTGAATGGGACCAACAACGTCACGTGCCACTAGATTTATTCGAGAACGATGAGGCTATTGCAGAGTTCATGGGCATAAGGGATACAATTCCCATTGGAGATCACAAGAAGGGTTTCTTTATTGACTTAGACACCTGCGCCTACTTCGGCGAGGAGGCTGAACTTCGTGGTCAGCAAAATTTAAAGAAAAGTGAGGGCAAGAGTTCTAAAGAAAAGCCTCGGCAAAAATCGAAGTCCAAGTCACACAGTGAAAACCTCTTTGAGGCATTGGCTGACAAACAAATAAGAAAATCAAAGGACAAACAAAGTGACCACGCCAAGGATGAAAATCTCGTAGAGACATCCTTGGATGAAGATCTCAACCTACCTCCCGATCCTACGCGTATGGAGGATTTATCAAAATTGTTAGTTGAAGAAACCATTGATGTCAATATTGGTACCGAAGAAGATCCCAAGATAGTAAAATTGGGAGCATCACTCTCAGCCAGAGAACAAAAGACGTTCACTATGCTACTGCGAGAGTTTATTGATGTGTTCGCATGGTCTTACAAAGACATGCCCGGCTTAGATCCAACTTTGGTCGTGCATAACCTGGTTGTGCACGCAGACGCTAAGCCTATCAAACAAAAGCTTTGAAAGATGCACCCAAGAGTGGCCTTGTTAGTTAAAGAAGAATTGGAAAGGTTGCTTGCAGCAGGATTCATCAGGCCAATTGATTATTCTGAATGGATATCAAACATTGTTCCTGTCCAGAAGAAACCTATTGGTATCTGAATTTGCACAGATTTTAGGGACATCAATAAAGCTTGCCCTAAAGATGACTTTCCGTTGCCCAACATTGACATGATTGTTGACTCGACCGCAGGGTACGAAATGCTATCACTTATGGATGGATTTTCGGGTTATAATCAAATTAAGATCGCTGAGGAAGACCAACACAAAACAACTTTCACAACTCCTTGGGGCACCTTCTGTTATCAGGTGATGCCATTTGGCCTTAAGAATGTGGGAGCAACTTATCAGCGGGCCATGACAGTAATATTTCATGATATGATTCATGACATCATGGAAGACTACGTAGACGACATCCTGGGAAAGTCCAAAACAAGAGAGGATCATCCTATCATTTTGCGGCGTATCTTTGAACGCCTGCGTGAATACAAAGTCAGGCTAAATCCAAAGAAGTGTGTCTTCGGTGTGCTATCTGGGAAACTATTAGGCTTCATCGTGTCAAGACGAGGTATTGAGGTAGACCCTGCTAAAGTGTCTGCCATCACAGAAATGCCTCCACCTGAGAATATCAAGCAACTGCGTAGCTTGCAAGGGAAAATTCAAGCCATTCACCACTTTATCTCCCAGCTTGCAGATAAATGTCACTCATTCACTCATTTGCTTAAGAAGGACATCGCTTTCATCTGGGGACCTGAGCAACAACAAGCCTTTGCTTTGCTTAAACAGTACCTGGCTAATCCACCTGTCCTCATGCCTCCCACTCCGGGAGAACCACTTTTGCTCTATATTTCTGCTACGCAATACGCTATTGGTGCACTGCTCGCCCAATATGACCTTAGCCATAAAGAGAAAGTAGTGTACTATCTGAGTCGCACCCTCATCGCCTATGAACGTAATTATCCTCAGATTGAAAAGGCTTGCTTGGCCGTTGTTTTTACCTTTCAGAAACTTCGCCATTACCTGCTAAATACTAAGACCAAGCTCATATCCAAGGTCGACCCACTCAAGTATTTGTTGTCCAAACCCGCCCTCACAGGTAGAATGGCTAATTGGATCATTCTACTCAGTGAGTTTGATATAGAATTTGTCCATCAAAAATCAATTAAAGGACAAGTACTTGCTGACCAGCTAGCGGAAGCACCTTTGCAAAGCACAGAACCTTTGAGTCTGGATCTGCCAGATGCATCTTTGCTCTACATTGAAGAATCTGTCGTATGGCAGATACATTTTGATGGATCTTTTACGTTTCATGGTTCAGGTGCAGGAGTGGTCCTTATTACTCCTTCGGGTGATCCTATACCACAGGCTTTCCACCTGGCCTTCCCTTGCACGAACAACATTGCGGAATATGAAGCACTCATTGCAGGGATGAAGCTAGCCATCAAGTGGAATATTCAACATGTTAAGGTTGTAGGTGATTCACAGCTAATCATCAAACAGGTTAATGATGAGTATAAAGTTAAGGATGACAAGCTCATACCTTACAAGAAGTTGGTGGAAACTCTGAAGGAGTATTTTGTGCGCATTACCTTTGAGCAGATCCCAAGAGCGCAGAACAGATTGGCAGATGCTATGGCAATGGTGGGATCTATGCTTCGTATTCCGCCAGGGAACAATGATATGCCATTTTTCGTAGAAAATCTACACCAGCCCGCGTATGACGTACCAGAATCTTTCCTGGCTTGTGAGGTTGTTGGTCCCTATTCCCCATGGTACGAACCCATTTTCACCTATCTTAAGGACAGTACTTTCCCTCCCAATATCTCCCATTCTGAAAAGCAAAGCCTGATTCACCAGATAGCCCGTTACACCCTTTTAGGAGGTACACTTTATCGTCATGGCTACGATGGGAACCTGTTACGTTGTCTGGATGTGACGGAGTCAATCCAGGCAATTAAAGAAGTACACGAAGGAGTATGCGGAGCACATACAAATGGAATGGTCTTGGCTAAGAAATTGTTAAGAGTAGGTTACTATTGGCCCACCATGGAAACTGATTGTTGTAATTATGTTAGAAAATGTGTGCTTTGCCAAAAGTATGGAAATTTCATCCATGCTCCATCGCAACCATTGCAACCAATCACTACCCCGTGGCCATTCTCCAAGTGGGGACTTGATCTAATAGGGAAGCTTACTCCTACCTCATCTGATGGTCATACACATATCATCACAGCTACAGAATACTTTACAAAATGGGTGGAGGCTGTCCCTTTAACCTATGTCACAGGAGCACAGATTTCTAAATTCATCATGAATCACATTATTTGCCGATATGGTATCCCTGCAGCCATTGTCACAGATAATGGGAAGTCATTTAAGAACAAAACTGTGAAAGGTCTTTGCCAACGGTTCCAAATCAGATTGAAATGGTCCACGCCATATTACCCTCAGGGTAATGGACAAGCTGAGGCAACAAACAAGACTTTGGTAAGGATAATGGAGAAGATGGTTAGCAAAACCGGTCGAAACTGGCACCTACAAATCCACCCAGCCCTCTGGGCCTACCGAACATCAATTCGCACTCCTACAGGTGCCACACCATATTCCCTAGTATTCGGGACAGAATCTATCATCCCTTTAGAGATTGAACTCCCATCCCTATGAATTTCTCTTCGGGACTATTTGGATAAGGATGAAGATTATCGAGTGGCAAGATTGGCTGAGTTAGAGCTCCTGGATGAGAGGCGCATTCGTGCTCTTAATCACCTGAAGGTATATCAACACAGAATCTCCCGCAACTACAACAAGAGAATCATCCCTCGCCAGTTTGAGGTGGGTGATTTAGTTATGAAGGAGAACCAGTTCAACACCAGAGCAGAGCGAGAAAAGAAAGGGAAGTTCGAACCACACTGGTTAGGACCCTATGTCATAGTTGCCAAGTATGGCACAGGGGCATACAAGTTGGCTCACCCCAATGGTGATGAGCTCCGGGAGCCCATGAATGCCATGCATCTTAAGAGGTTTTATGCCTAAACATGGCACAAGAAAGTCATAAAAATCACAAAAAAATATAAAAACATAAAAAAAAAAAAAAAATCAGAAAAAGAAAAAGAGAAAACAGGTCGTCCACTAGTGAAAACCACGCAATTGTGGTACTTTGGACAAGTCCTTGGGTGAAAACCGGTTTCCGGTGCCTCGGGAGGATTTGTTGTTCACAAGCATTCTGTATTAGAAGGGTAGTTGTCTTTGTCCTGGACCTGGTTCTACCTTCGAGTTTCCTTGTGCACACCATCTAGTCCAGCCTTGATCCGGCTTTGCCTTCTTCTATTCGTCTGTAAGGTACGTGGTCTTTCGTTATTTCCCATCTTACGCTGGGGGCCACTCAACGACTTCACCTTCTTGTTCATAAGCGCGTGGCTTCTGCCCTTGTATATTCCCCACCTAACGCTGGGGGCATCCATGCTTTCTTGGTTACCTGCACATAGCTTTGGAAAACAAAAACAATAGAAAATTGTTTCGAGAAAAACACAAAAACAATAGAAACATTGTTTTGAGAAAACACAAAAACAATAGAAAAAACAATAGAAAATTGTTTTGAGTTTCACAAAACACAAAAACAATAGAAAATTGTTTCACAAAACACAAAAACAATAGAAAATTGTTTGAGAAAACACAAAAACAATAGAAAATTGTTTCAGAAAACACAAAAACAATAGAAAATTGTTTCGACAAAACACAAAAACAATAGAAACATTGTTTTGAAAACAAAAAAACAATAGAAAATTGTTTCACAAAACACAAAAACAATAGAAAATTGTTTCGAGAAAACACAAAAACAATAGAAACATTGTTTTGAGAAAACACAAAAACAATAGAAAATTGTTTCACAAAACACAAAAACAATAGAAACATTGTTTTGAGAAAACACAAAAACAATAGAACAATAGAAAATTGTTTCACAAAACACAAAAACAATAGAAAATTGTTTCACAAAACACAAAAACAATAGAAAATTGTTTCAGAAAACACAAAAACAATAGAAAATTGTTTCGAGAAAAACACAAAAACAATAGAAACATTGTTTCGAAAAAAACAAAAACATTGTTTCGAGAAAACAACAAAATATATATATATATATATATATATCAAAAAAATCTAAAAACAAGGCAAAAATTTTTTTCAAAAAATTCCTAAAAAGTAAAACACCCTACAAAATGGTAACTTGCTTCTTACGGCTGAAACTTGTGTCTTGCGCATGGTATTTTCTCCATATCCTGTTGGTTTGTCTCACATCTTCCCCGATTAATACGACTCGCGGATCACTGGATTCACAACCATTCACAAAAGCTAGCTGCTTGCTTCGTCTGTACTCTGGGGCACTTTTGGTTGCCTGGTGCTGTTTCGTTGCGCACAAATGCTTTTCATGGACCCCGTGTCCATTTTCATTTCCCCTTGCATGTATCCTTGCTTGGGGCATCATTTTTAACCCTTTTCATCAATCACGAACTTGTGGATCTCTTCAGCACTGATAACAAAACATTTGTACAACTGTCTTGACCGTTGTTGGGTTAGATATGTGCGTTCGTACTTGTTTTCCCTGTTATATGAGCTTGTTTCCTTCTCGTATTGCATTGCATTATTGTATGTTGCGTGGAGTTGGTACTTTCAGCAATGGACAATTGTTCGTAGTATGGCTTTTCATGTCATTCTACCTTTGTCGTATGCTTATATTTTTCATAAGGACCGATGATGTAGTTCCTATGGCAATATGATGACATCAAATTTGTTCCAAACAAATAAGCGGCTAGAGGTTAAGCTCTTCTCTCCCCTCATCCATATTTCTTCTACACGACTTCCCTTTCACCCCTAATTCTCCCTCTCCTCGGGGCATCCTGCCTCGTCCCCATTCTTCTGCCTACTTCTCATATTTTTCGATCGTCGATCGGCTTCCTTCATCACCCCATCGACACTCGAGGGGGCATCTCTCCCTCCTACTAATTTTTCTTCTATCCCTTCAAAATCTCTTCTGTCTACTATCTTTGAAGTGGCATCACTTACGCCACCCCAAAGAGGGGCAAATGTAGACACCTATAATTACGCCCAAGCAATTTAAATACTTAAATTGTGCTAATTATCCCCTTTCTCACAAATCAACGACATATCGTCAAAAGCACTCATTTTCCCTCATATCATCATTAATTAATTACACTAAGCTAATTAATTAAGTTTCCTATCCAACAAATACCCTAATTAATGACCTTCCGTTAATAAATCACCCCTTCTACCTAGACTAATTAATTATTATTAATTAATTAGCTTTCCCTTCCATTTAACCAATAAATCAATATTTAATTGATTTAATCCCCTTATAATAGCCTAAATCGCACTAATATTCCTCTAATTGGCTTCTATAAGCTTACACCTACCTATTAATTAATCACCTTTGATTAATTAAAATACCCCCAACTCCCATGACTTGCTAAACATGTATTAAACCCTTCTAAAGTAAGGTTACCTTTAATAAAGCAACCTTATCCATTCCTAATCATGTTTTACCTTTATCCCACATTCATGAGAATGTGTTGAATCCTTTATCCTTTGGGCTATATAAAGAGCCCTCCACCTACCTTTTTACTTACACCTAAACTTTCTAAGAGAGCAAATGCAAAGCATATAGCAAAGAGACTAAGAGCTTGCACCTTGCCCTTTTGAGAGTTCATCATCTTGAAGAGTTAAGCCTCTTTCTTAAAGTGCTTGGGTCATATGGGAGGTGTCAAAAGGGTCTTGTAGCCCAACTTTGATTAGCCCCCATTCCTAGGTTCTTGGAACATTAAGGACAACTATTTTGATAGCCATGGAGCTTACTTAGGTCCATTCATTTATTTGTTGTTAGAGAATAGAGGAGTTTAGATATTTAGCATTGTTAGTTTCAAAGTTTGTATTGATGAATGCTAGCATCTAACCCTTGTTTAATTCTTATCATGATGGTGTTTATGCTTTGTTTTAGCTAAATTGTAGAACTATTTTAGGTGGTAGTTCTTGTTTCATTTGATTATTCTTCTTCACTAGCTTCTCAAAACAAGCTCCTTTTATCGGTAAGCTCAAATATAAAACCATTATTGCAATTTTATCCAAATGAGTAACCTAAGTGACTTAATAAATTTTAATAACACATTACCAGCATGATCCACCTCAAATTTGAGAAGGGTTTCCTTTGCAATTTTATCCTGTACACTGAAATATTCACAAAATACATGTTTTTTAGTGGGGTCCACCATGCATCATAAAATAAAAATAACATTTAAATGTGCCATGAGGAGTCCTCATGTTCAAATAGTTTTCCAAGAAAAATATTTTAGTTAAGAAACCTATCCAATTTAATTTTCCAAAACTGGTTCAAATTGGGGTTTATAGGGGTACACACATGCTCACAGAAATGGATAGAACATATAAAATACTCGGCCAATCACCAAAATAATTTCTTCACCATAATTTTATCCCCATGTACTCAATTTTTTTCTCTTATGATTTATCCGAAGGAGGCTCCAAAATATTTCTTGACTACTATGAAGTTTGGTTCTTAATCTGCATACTTTAAAAAACCCATTTTCGGAAATACTAGCATAATGTGGAAAATATCTATCCTCAGCTTCTGAAATTTTTCTCACACCCTAAATACACATCCATATAATACCTCCAAGTGATAGTTTTCTTTGGTTAATCTTGAATCTTTCCATCCCATCTCATCTAGGTGCCCTTTGGTCTTTGATTCTTAATAGTTATATTATGATGACTTGTAAAAGTACCTAAAACACTTCAATAACTACCTATGAGGCCTTGTACACACCATATATCATCATTTCATGCACATATCTTATTTATTTTTCATCATCACACCTTGGGTCAGCATTTCACACCCTATTTGCTTATGGATTTGCTTAAGAAAGCTCCATACTGACTTGTTTCAGTCTCATGAACCTGGTATGTCTCTTGTAGCTCTTTCTACACCTCTTGTACCACCTCATTGTGATCTAATATTGCTTTCCCTACTTTGTTTTGAGTTAAATCTCAATCTTACTTGATTTATACCATAAATTTACACTAGGCCAAGGCATAAAATGACTTGACTTGACCCATACATTTCATAACTTGACAATGTATACATGTTACATACTCATTGAAAAATATCACTCACCTTATGGACCTTTTTTACCTCATACCACCTTTGGATACCCCTAGATCACCTAGCCAACATGCCTAGATCATCTAACCAGCATGCCTAGATCACCTAGCCAATATACCTAGATCACCTAGACCACTGTGACATCAATGGAATTGACATAAATGACAACACAAGTGGCACACACTTCTAACAAACTCCCCCTTGGTCATTGATGGAAACCTTCCTAGAAACATTGATGGAAACCATGACTATTCACACACTTAGATGACCTCGTTTACATGTTTCTTGACACACTTCTCCCCTTTGACATATATGACAAAGGTATTCTTGGAATTGACATGGAGATATGACATACACTAACTCTACTACATGGAAAACGACAACACATGACCCAATATAAAGGAAATAATGTAAAAATACAATTTTCTTGACTTACTTGCTCCCCCTGGGACTGAAATATCTCTCTTTTGACTACAACAACATCAAATAATTATCCTCTAGACATTTTACGAGCCACAAAATATATTCCCCTAAATTTACTCTCGATTTTTTCCTTTAACTGATCAAAAACATCATTCTCTAGATCTAGCTATGCACAAAAATCAAGATTTCACTTCACAAACTTTGTTTTTACTTCCTTCAGATCTAAAAAACATCATAGTAGACCCATTTCAAACATGGAAGGCACCATAATATCCATAAAACTTCAAATTTTGGCATGTAGGAGATGCTTTCATATCATTTCAATTGACTGGAGCATCAAACTCTCTTCATTGACCAACATTAGACCATTAACTTATACTTACACACACCAAGGTACCCTGATTTTGAGCATTTAATATCTTTGATTAGATAAACTACTATTTGGGACCTAGTTAAACATGTTACCATCTTATTCATATGAATCTCATATCCTCTATAATGCATAACATGTAAGACAACACTTTCATCTTGATACCACTATATTAACATGCTACAAATCCTTTGATTGATGAAAACTCACTATAGTATGCATTTATTTTCACCACGATTTCTATAAATATAGCTTATACCCTATCACAATAATTAAAAAATTCAAGATTTCCCTTGAAGCTACACACTAGTTAAGTCTTGAGCACATAAATTTAATTATTTGTTCCTAATTATTGAGAAAGTATCACGTTCATTCTCTGAATATTCAAGCTTGAGGATGCAAATTTACATACATAAGACCATGGATAACCTTCTTGATTCATTTAAAAGCCTAAAATGCATCTTTTTAAGACTCCTCTCTAAACAAAGTGACTATAAAGACCTTGGAAAGTATCTTATTCTACCTCTGCCTCTAGGAAAGCATCTTAGATCAATGTGTGTTGTTTCTTTGAAGAGTTCACATTCTAGATCCCATCATGGTACCCACACAACCTTGTATACACTACCAAGACTTACTACATTAGGACTCTTGATTGTTATGTCTCTTTTCATGTTCTTAATGTTTTTATTATTCTTCAAACTTCTATTACCTATCTTGCATGGCATCCCCTCTTCAATCTTGGCTCAATGTTACAATAAACCCAGATGGGCACTGTCGTAGAATTATTGATTTCACATCATTTTTTCTAAACCACAATTTCTATCTCTTTTCTATATTTGTGTCTCTATAGGTTATTCAAGAGATGTATACCCTTCTCATACCTTCTTAGGTTCCTTTAACTCCCATTCACAGAATCCACTCTTTTTCCTTTTCACTAACTATCCTTCATCTTAATTTGTCTCAGGGTTATAAATAGTATTATATCTGATAAGAGCCAATATCAACCTCATATATTAAAGGACTTATGTTATTTAGGGATTTCAGTTATAACAAACACCTCCTTGATTCATTTCTCTTATATTTCTTACTCTTGCTTCACCAAGCAAAGACCATAACTCTTCAACTTCCTCATTCAATTTTTTTACCTTCTTTTTGGCCTCCTTTATGCATTTGACCAAAACAAACTCTTTGCCTGATTTTTCAAGATAGAAGAGGAAAATCAGAGCTTCTATTTGATATGAGACTCTTGACTTTCTCTATAGGTTCCTTCGCTTATAACGAGCACATTTCATGGCTTTACATTCTTACCTTATTCTCAAGCATGCCTAATAAATTCTATTAAGGTTTTCAATGCTAATGAGCATTGAGTGAGTTAAATACACCCAACCACTTTCCAAATGATGTCAATAAACTCATATTTAACTGATCCCAACACTTGTTGAGAGGAATTTTCATTTTCTTATTCAACCTAAGTTGTCAACAAGGAGATTTACTCACTGTTCCATTATTGTTATGATATTTCATGTCTCCAAACACAAATTAGACCATGTAAAGTATTCATTAAACCTCTATGTACATTTAGGTACTTCATATAGTAGAATTGAAGTTCAAACTATACGAAATTTTACAATTTCAAAACTTATTTTTTCTGCATAGGAATGGAGAATGACCTTAAAAAGAACTGTCACACAATTCACACATGTTTCTTGATGAAATCATTTAATTCTTTTTGCAACTGGTTCATGTCCACCATATAGACCTTTCCACAAATTTTTTTGGGAATTTTGGTTGCTTAAAAGTAGAGATACAATCAAAACCTCCTTTGAACCCTAAAATAATGGTTTCCATTATAGTAGACACCCAAGACACATGAAAACTCAATTTCTTGTTCATTCTTGAATGAAAAGAAAAAAATTAAATTACTGTAGACTTTTTAAACAATAATCCACCTTTTCAAACTGATTTTCTCCTTTGAATTCTCTTCATTAGCTCCCAACAATAAAAAATTTAGTGAACATAGGTGTAAAAATGACAATACAATGGTTTTTGGGCTAAACACCAATTTGACAACTTAGAAAAATGTTCTACATGTTGTATTGAGATCATATATGAATGGAACACCTTAAACAAGAACAAAAACATCACCTTTAGCCCAATTACATGTGTTAGGGGCACATGAAGCATTTGGTTTTATTTTGAGCACATGTTATACATTCTTTGATCTCTTCAACACAACTTTAAATTTTTTTTATCAACATTGAGTACCTACTATACATCCTTCACTTGATGCTTTTATCTTGCAAAAATGAGTTCCCTTCACATCTAACTATAAAAAAGATATCCACACACACATTCTTCTCAATTTTCTTAGTATCCTACTTTGAAGCATTTCATTTTTCACCTATGTTGAAATTTTTAGGAGGACATTTTGTTCATATTTCTAACTCACACCGTTCTTTGGCTCTCTACAGGAGGTATTGTCATGGATAATTCTAAGTTTACATAAAATGCTTCCTTTTTGATATCTTGACAAACTATCATAGGACAATGTAGAGATAGAGAGATTTGTTCCATGGGTCATCACTTCTACTAAATGCTCCAGAAACTAAAATTACTATCACACACATCTCTCTGGGAGTTCATTCTCCAACACTTTTTTTTTCACAGTCAAACAAAAATACCTAGAAAAAAGTATTTTATAAGCTTTTACTTACTAATTTGCTTTCCTTTACTTCTTTGCAGGTTTCCTTGTAGTTTTTTCACATTCCCCTTAAGATCGGGTCTTCATGCTAAAAAATTTGACTGATCATCAGGCTCAGATCTCAACTTTCAAGTAACTGTGAATGGATTTTTGAATGTAAATACTCAATCAAATCCATGTGACATCATATAGACTATGCCAAGGTGATATCAGTCCTTTAAGCTCAACCTCATTATACTCAAACTAGGAACTTATCTGGAACAAAGCATAGGATGATTTATTATGAACAATTGTCTGAAGGAAGACCTTTAACCCAACTTGATACATTCAAAATTCATGGATAACAATGAGACCTTTACATAGTCATGACACATTAGACAAGACATACCTATACAGATATGTGACCATGCCATACACACAGCAATACACTTTTGACATCTTTGATTCTTAAAGTTTATGACAAATATCAGATAATTTAGTTATGTCCTCAGATATTGATCATAGAAATATCATTTCTTAAGCTCAAACATTGCAGTCCATAAAAAACACTTTTTATGATTTCTAAGCCACTTACACACTTTTTGTGACATAACTCATGTGACTCATGAACATATACAACAAACTTAGATCAATTATACACTAGGATGATACAAACTCACACCATAAGATCTTAAAAAAGTACACACACTAACTTATATTCAATTTGAGGAGTAACAATACTAGCTAATGTGACTCACCAACATCTCTTACAACACTAATACAACCATAACATGACTAGTACACTAAAATACTGAAATAGATCCAACTATGATTTTGAGAACACAGACTCATGCTCCTTTGAAGGATGAACAATACTTGAAAAGTACATACCTCAACACCATGGAGAAGAATCATATAGACTTAAAAAACTCCCCTCCTCAATCCAAGGATTTCATTTGCATCTATATACCATGGAGGAGCTTGATGATAGACCTAAGAAGGTCTAAAATAGCTTCTTTTGGTTTCTTAACTAGATTCATTATTCTCTGATTTCTTCATCTGTCACAGATAGAACCCTTTCTTTTGATCAATCACATCTCTTGGGATCCTTTTGAGCACTTTTACTAACTTCATCCCTTATTCTTGTATTTCTAAGCTTGTTTATTGGGTCTTTGAATATATTTCTTCAGCTAACCAATATCATAGAAGCTTGCAATGTTCCCTAGCTTGTGGACACCTACAACACTTCCACTTGTCTTCCTTTGCACTCAAAAGCTCTATGTCCACATTCATTACAAGCATAACATTCTCCATTGAATTCTCTTACATTCCTCCTTATGACTGATGGTTCATTTTTGCAATACTTTTCTAGATGTCCTTGATCATGTCAATTATAGTATTCAACTCCATATCTTTGTCCTAATTTTTCTCTTTCTTCTTTCCTTCAAAGTGATGTTCTTGAGTTTCTTCTTTAGAATCTTCTCTCTTTTCAACATTAGGATTACACATACTAGCCCTATTTCCATAATCACCACACTTGAAAAAATAGCCACGAAAAGAAACATGCATAAATGCATTTGGATTCCTAATAGATGATCTTTCATGAGATGAACACTTTAAACTATGTCCCTTTCTTGAATGCATTTTTCCATTTGATCATTGACTTGATTCACCTTCATTTTTCTCTATACTGCATGAATTTTCTATGAAACATAGGCATTTTCTATCACCATATACCTTTTGTTTTCCTAATATATTATTTAGTTTTTATAATATATCTTAAAAATATGATACCTTACTGATCATGATTCTTAACTCTTTCTTCAGTTCTACATTCTCTTTCTTCAGTTCTTCTTTCTTAACTAGGGCCTCCTTGAGTTGAGTCTATACACACTTGATAACTTCCTCTTATGATTGAATCAATTTTTCCATCTTCTCTTTACATATCTCTACTCCCCATCTCTTGTGATAAATATCTCCCATCCTTGTCACCGAAGATCTCCCTTTATCCTATTAAGACTATTTCTGAGGGCCTACTCTTATACCAAATGTTACAAATGACAAAGTATTGAGAGAAGGTGAATCGGTCATGTAATAAAAAATTTCACTTTTCTATTTTAAACACAAAATATACACTTTCATAAATCACATGCATTAACGTTGGATCAAAATTAGACATAGTTCATCAAGAAATGCATACATATCAAAAACATGAGATGTACTCAGAAAACTTCTTTATTGGAATTAAAATTTGATTACAAATCTTCAAATCAAATTAAAAATATTAAAATTAGATTACAACCAATAGAGACTTCAATATTTTTTCTTCACTCACATCCTCCTCATGAAAATCCAACTAACTACTAACCTAGAAGATATGTACAGGTGATTTGCTTTGCAACAAAGATTTTCTTCAAAAGAAGAGAAAAATTATTTTTACAAAAATTCACACACCTAAATATGGAACACCATTTTAAAGAAAAAAATCATGAAGATTACTCTTAAACTTTGTTTTCCACTTGATTATTCAACTTCCTAGCCTTGAATTCGAATTGGGATTTGAATGAAATCAGATTTTGTCTTTTTCTCCAAACCAGCTCATATTTTGTCTTTTAGCTCTCAAACATGTCCAAAAGTATTACAAATTTTTATTCACATGGTACATGGTCCCAAAAATCTAAATAAATCACTTTTATTATTAGAAACTTTCCACATTATACAAGACATTCATTTATATTCATAGGTGTGCTTAGATCAGTTTCTACAAACATAGTCCTGAAAAACCATCTAACTAAACCACTTCCACTCATCTTCATGACCTAAGTAATATATAAAATTTAATCTTAGGATTTATAATTTCATTAAAATTTACCAGAAATATATAACTCAATACTTAACACATCAAGAAACACAACTTTACAAGACTTTCCTGGTTGGTTTCATCATCTCTGAATTTGGTCTTCAAGAATTGAGTTGATATATACCTCAAATATATTCATCATGGGAAAATTAACATATCAATGGAAATATCATGAAGTCTAATATCTCATCCAATTATAACACTTTTTAAATTCATGACATAAGTCTTCCAAAAACGTGGATGTCTACAACTGGTTTGGCTAGTCTTGAAGACACAAAAACTAGACTTTCATACAATGTGGTCAAACAACTTCAAAGAACTTTTCACAGATCCCTATCACCTCTAACACTTAAATTTGAATGTATACAAAATGTTCAAGAATTCATACCCACAGGTAAAATGGAGAAAGTCTCACCTTCATACCTATTCATACATGCTTCACAAATAGGCCTAAAAGAGTGGTTTTTCACTTTTAAGAAATAAATGTCTTTTCCAAACTGACACATTAAAAGATTGATCAATGAAAGAAACATCACTAATTAAATGCAATTCAACATGGTTACCTTCATTCTTCTTCACTAGATTCTCAAAAAAAAATTCGTTTATCGGTAATCTCAAATATGCAATCATTACTCCAATTTTATCCAAAAGAGTAACCAAAGTGACTTCATGAAGTTTAATAACACATTACCAAAATCATCCACCTCAACTTTTAGTAGGGATTCCTTTTAAATTTTCTCATGTACACTAGAATCTTCATAAAATACCTATTTTTCAATGGGGCCCACCATGCATTATGAACTCAAAATAACATGTAATTGTGCCATGAGGAGTCCTCCTCATGTTAATAGGTTTCCAAGAAAAAATGTTGAGTTAAGTCACCTATCCAACTCCGGTTTCAAAAACTAGTCCAAACTAGGGTTCAGAGGGTTACACACATGCCCACATAAATGGATAGAACTTCTAAAATACTCAACCAATCACTAAAATAATTTTTGTGCCATAATTTTATCCAAATTTACTCCATTTTTGTCTCTTAGTATTTATCTGAAGGAGGGTACAAATTTTTTCTTGAATACTAAGAATTTTGGTGCTTAATCTACATACTTTGAAAAACTTGATTTTGGAAATCCTTTCATAACTTAAGGAAACATCCCTCTAACATGTCCAAGTGATAGTTTGATCTGGTTCATCCTTCATCTTTCCATCCTATCTCATCTAAGTTCCCTTTGGTCTCTTATTCTTAACAATTAAACTATGCTGACCTATAGAAGTGCCTAAAACACTTCAATAACTACCCATGAGGCCTTATACACACCATATATCATCATTCCATTCTCACACCATGTTTATTTTTCATCATCACACCTTGGGTCAACATTTCAAACCATGCTTACTTGTGAATTAGCTTAAGAAAGCTCCATACTGACATATTTCAGTCTCATGAACTTGGTATGTCTCTTATAGCTCTTTCTACACCTCTTGTACCACCTCATAGTGATTCAATCTTACTTTTCATGCTTTTGTTTGAGTTAATTATAGAGTTTTCTTGATTTATACCATAAATTTACACTAGACCAAGATCTAGAATGACTTGAATTGACCCATACATTTCATGACTAGACCATGTGGACATGGTACAGACTCATTGACACATATCACTCACCTCATGGACCTTTTTTGACCTTCATACAACCTTTGGAGACCCCTAGATCACCTAGAAAACATGCCTATATCACCTAGTCAACATACCTAGATCACCTAAACCAATGTGACATTAGTGGAATTAACATCAATGATAACACAAGTGACACACACTTCAAAAAGAAAATTTTTGCTATGTCTATATGATCACACATGATGATGTAGCAGTAAGGTTTCTCATAGATTTGCTCAACTGGGATGAGCTTGGAACAACTTTATGTGACTATTTTCAAGGTAAGTCAGATCACATGTATTTGGTGGAGCAATTGATGAGAACTAAAAGAGCAACCAATGAATAGATGGCTAATTTCAACATCATATTTCAAAAACATTTTTATATAATCCCTCAAGTGGTAAGGCCTACAACCCAATATGATTTCCTATATTATCTAAGGGCTTTAAATAGTGACATTTCAATCATGATTCAATCCATGGGGGTAGAACCTTGCCTACTACTTATAATATTACATTAAGGGAAGAAAATAGCATTATCCATGTGGAAAAGTTATCTCATAGACCGCCCGTACCCTTAATCCTAGAAATACCTCATTTTCCTCATCCTTTTATTACCCCTGTACCTGAGCAGAGTGCTCAACCTATTGCATCCACATCCTATCCTCCCACGTCAAAAAAGGAGGACAAATAAATAAAATCCCTAATCAAAAAATTGTCTAGTAAATTTATATCTTTAGAGAAGAATATGGTACAAGCCTTCAAAAATAGTCCTAATTAAGGGAATAACCAAAGAAATCAGCCTTGGCAGAATCAGTATGCAAACCAAAGGTACAGGTAGGACTAATAAAATGATAGATGGCATGTTTACATACATCTTCCATTATAAGTTCTCCCTATGAAACCTCTTCTAGCGCCCAATACAAGAAAAGAACTAGTTCCAGTTGTTAGCATATGGATTTGCACACATGCAAATGACATGCAACAGTGTGGGAACAAAGTCCCTCCTCAATGAAGGTGAGTCTGCCTTTATTGAAAACCAAAACTGTATTTACATCTGTACATTCAAAATTGTATGTGGGGGGTGTTTTGGAACATCAATGGAAGAAAAGTGAATGAAGGAGATAAAATGAAATGAAGGAAAGGAGTGGAATGGAATGAACAGAAAGAAAATGCAAGAGTTGGGTAAAAACATAGCCTAATATTCCATGAAGAGGAAAGATGAATAACCAACACAAATAAAACGGAGTTTGAGTTAGCCAAACAAGAACATGCAAAAGGGAACACACATGAGCAAGTAGATAGTCAGAGCTTGATCACTATGAACTAGAACAACTGATTAATAATGTTGACAATAAGATCAAAGATAATATCTACATGCAAGATTCAAACACCTAACATCTAATGAACATAAGAACATCAAATGTTAGAAGAGACAATGAATGAGACACAAAGTTCATATTTCATTAACTCCAAAATGTCTTTCACAAAAGAACACAAAGTTTCTTCTTGAAACAAAGCTTGCACAAAAGTATTTTCTTCTCCTCTCTCAAAGTCACCCTTACAAATGAGCCCCTCACTTTCTTTTATAACCCAAAAGTTGGTTACGAAGTAGTTAGGGTTTTAAATGCACATTAAATAGGGCACTTAAGTGACTTTGACTTTTTCAACCAACTTTTAAAAAGTGACTAAAAATAGAAACCACTTAACTTAAAAGGCCATTTAAGGAAAAATACATAAATAAAAGAAAATGGGTACATGTGGACCCCACTTAAATGACTTGTATGCACACGTAGACATCCCAGTCAGTAATGTGCCACCCAGATCAAGACACCTAGGATCAGTGCCTTATCCATTGGGCCAAGAGTCCGTCTATCCCGATCGTACGGGAATGAACTCATTGACTGTGCTCTGCAATCCTCCAAATGACAAGAGCGCTGAGCTTGAAACTTGAGCAATTCATCCACATGCTCCGAGTACCTTTCCATGGTGAATTATTCATTTGTCGCGAGACCGTAGTCGTTACGCCAACTTGGTTTATCAAAATCCAGCTTCTAGTCTTTCACCATTGAGAAGATCTCCAAGAGCCAAAATTGCAATTCACCTCCAATGGTATTACAAAACATGGCTTTAACAACACCCCATGAATAAATATAACCAGTTATTTGCACCATACATCTGATTTGATGAAGTTGAAAACATTGTCTAATTTTGCAAACACTTTCTACAAATTGAATAACCTGACTCTTCCATCTCACTGCACAGCCTATCTTTTATTGATTCACTTAACATCACCAATAATCACCAAAAATAACATTTTCCTTGTTTCAAATGATGGAAGTACGACTGCCACTACCTTTAAATCTCCTGTAGCATCCAAACAATCTTCACTGTTTGCTGCACTTGAACCTCCTACCAATCCAAATGCTGATTCACTTTCACTTGATTTTAATGCCCCCATTTCAGCAACTAGTCTCAAGTCAAATGAAGCTTTGAATGTTTTCTCCCAAGCCATTGTACACAGCAGTGCATATTTGTTTCCTGCAGCTGCCATGGATCTCAGAATAAGGATAAGCTTACAACTACATTATGTTTGCTACTTGTGACTTTCATTTGTTACAGCTTTTAGCAATTAAACTATAAGCTTCATCAGGGCCCTAGATCCATCCATATGCATTACGCATTCTTTCTGAAGGCCGATGAAAATGTAGAATATAACAAGTCACAAAAACAATTCATTTTTTCAAACATACTTTCCCATGGTTCGGTCGGGTCGCATTGACATCCGATTATCATCCCTCATTGATCTTCTAGCGCCATCCTATCTCCTCTTCCCAAAGATTTTTGCCATGCATCCCTGGGTTTCTCAGATGCCTACTACTTAGTGACTCGTTGAAGATGCTAATATAATTGCAAAGAAAATTGTGCTTCATGAATATTCTAATATGAAACAGACCCACCTCTATGAGATTCTCTTCCACGAGTTACATCGTAAAACAAGTAAGGTCTCATTAGAGAATCTTTGTAATAAATTTCATCAAGTCTCCTAGTAACACTCTCACTGTCACTTAATCGATTAGGCACTCAATATTAAGTGGCGCCTCCAGATTGGCATTTAAAACCTTCTTTAGTTTCTCGTAGGTAGTTCTCAACCTCTGGCTGGCACGAACATTAGAAGGCACGTCAATATTATACTGCTACTTGAAAATTGCCGCAAAATGCCTAAAGAGGGCCTCGTCAAAATCTCTTCCTCCGAGAGATCTGTCAAAAGCATGAGTCAAAACCTTAAGCTCGCCCTTCTTGAAAGTGGTGACACAAACTTACATGCTACATCTAGAACTGCCCTAGGCTCAAGATCCGTGAAATATACGGGTATCCCAATACAACAATCCACAATCTCTGTTTTTAAATTATCCTTGGCAGTTTTACTTCTACCATGGCGTGGGCTCTCTCTCTCTTCATGCGTAGAATCTTCTTGTGCTTGGGCCTACGTGGAGATCTATCCTCCTTACGTGGTCTTTTAGACAAAATACAAGCTCTATTTGTCTTATCCAATCCCTACAAATTCATTGAAACTGACTTCTTCTTCCCTGTAGCTACTGCATATAGCCAACTACTTCCTCACGGCACTTTCCTAGGATAATTTCAGTTATACGCTCCACTGATACTGCCTGTGTAGCACAATTTTGAGAATCCACACCCACCCTTGCCACATCAAGGCGATAGACCTTCATTTCACCATCAATGAATCCACGATCCAGAACACACTGTAGCAATTCATCTGTTGCAGCATTTGATGGAGCGCAAACAAGCATTCATAGTTTAGGGAAAATTTTAGGAAGCATACGGAACAGTGTACGATCCATACTCTAAAGAACATCATCGATTGATCCTGTGCCAATACTGTCAATACTGTTTGCATTATTATAGGATTGCTTGTAGCTTTCAGGAGCAAGTTTCTTAAGCAGTGCACCATAATAGTACTGATATTGAACAAGATGAATAACATTCAACATTCCTCAGACTGTGTGTGTCCTGTCCCTAGTGGACCTTACACCAAAGTGAAGGGCCAAGGTTCCTGTTGTCTAGCAGACCCAACTCCATTTGTACCAGGTGCCGTATGCATAGCAACCCACTGAATTGCGACTGCCTGTGGATCATTGAAACTCCTATGAAGATGGTTGATAAAATTTGGTGTGAAACATTTAGGCATTGTTGGAGGTTACTCCTAATTATTTGGAAAGTGCTCTGGCTTGGGATTCAAAATTGCTTTCTGCACTCTCATCCTTTGCATGCATGGAAAGCTTCTAGTGTTCTTCTCCTTCAGATGCGTGGGATACTGTCTTGTCTATCCTGGCGCCTTTTCTTCATTTTTGAACTGTGTGTAATATGTTCCCTAGCACGTGGAAAGGTGTTTAGGGCTGTGCACCTTGTCTTTCTTCCTCTGGCTGGTGCGTGGGAAGAAATTTTGTCTTCTTTGTTTTAAAACAAAACAAATGCCCCCTTGTTTAATATTAAAAACTGTTCTTTTAATGTGTGGAATTTCTCATGGGCTGGGTGGCTTGCCTTCTTGAAACTGTTTCTCTCTCCCTTCTCCATGCGTTGGAGATTGCTATCCTTCCTTTCTTTGTTGTTATTTTCTTCTTCTTATGCAATGCATGGAGCCGTTGGAAACAAAACCAAAAACTTTCTTGTATTTTCTCTTCTACAATGGCATTAGTTTCTCTTGCATAAGGCTGACAAAATATTATGTCTTCTTGAAGAAAGAAGCAATTGAAATCTTCGCATGAATTTTTCAACGGGTTTGATGGAGGAAGTTACGGGAATTAATCTAACTTCCTCTCTTCTCGGGTAGTGGCTTAAGTGCCAGGGGAAATGGGGAAAGCAACGGACAATTGCCAACGGGAATGGCAAAATGGGTTGACAATTCCCGTCTAATTTCCCCATGTGGGAAATTGGGGAATTTTAGGCCCATTTTCCAATCCATGATTTGGCAATTGGCAGAGAAAAACCCACGTGCGGGAAATTTGAAGGAAATTGCCAGGAAAGTGGAAATCTGGGTTCGGGAAGCCAACCCGGTAGTTGGAAACAAAAGCTTACTTCCCCGGCACTAAAACTTGTCGAATGAACTTTAATTTATATTTATTTAATTAAATACTCCTTAAGTGATTTTAAAAAAAATTAATTTAATCAAACAAGGAGCAATTAATTAATTAAATATTAATTAATTATTTTAATGTATTTTAACACGTTTTAAAGCCTGACGGGAAGAGTTCTTGCCCGAAAATCATGAAACAAAGACCGAAACAATCATAAAAATAAGACGATCGCAATGAGTCTAATGAACCACGCAAAGTACCACTTTTCAAAATTTTCTAATTTTTCATTTTTTAAATTATTTTTTTAACAATTTTACAAAGTCAAAATTGGCTGATAATAGCTGGCTCTGATTGGGGACAAGGACTTCATGGACGCAGCAACAGACCCAGACCAAAATAATCATGAACATGATCACAGAATGATGGGACACAAAAATGGGGCGACACAAGAGAGGAGACCGAAAAACAGGGAAACAAACAAACCAAAATCCTAATTACCTATGTACATACGGGGAACAACCCATTTTCAATTCTGGTAATACTTGAGATATTGCCCACTATAGGGCAAAGGAAAATGAGTTCCATCAGGATATGCCAAGTAGTAGGTACTATCTCCACAGAAGTGTCTTATTTTGAACGGTCCCAGCCACAGTGAGTCAAACTTCCCATGCTTTCCCTTCAGCTCACGTCTTTTATCCTAGAGAAGAACTAAGTCATTGATTTGAAACTGTCTCTCTCTAGTTTTCCTGTCAAACAACTTCTTTACCTTGGATTGATGTTCCTCGATCCTGTTGGCCTCTTGACTTCTTTTTTCCTCAAGCTTTCTTAGGAACATGACCCTTTTATCTAATGCATTGGAAAAGCATTCATCATCAACTGCCTGAGCTAATTTTAACGCTGATAGCTCCAATGTGACGGGAATTTGAGCATCAGTTCCATACAGAAGTTGAAATGGAGATATCCCAATTTCCCTTTTGGGAGTTATGCGGTCAGCCCACAATGCATCGTATAACTTTTTGTGCCAAGTTCTTTGATTTTCTTCGACTAACTTGCACACAATGGTAATGAGGTTTTTGTTGTTGGATTCAGCCTGACCGTTTCCCTACAGGTAGTAATCTGATGAATGAGACAAAGATATCCCATATCCATAACAAAAACCTATCATCTCTGTAGAAGAAAAATTTGAGGCATTATCAGTCACGATCTTGTGAGGAATTCCATAATGAACAAATATGTTTTCTTTGATGAAATCACATATTACTGCAGTAGATGTTTGTTTCACCGGTATAGCTTCTACCCACTTAGTAAAGTAATCAGTGGCGGTGAGCACGTGGGTATGACCAGCACTAGAATTAGGATTCAAGACCCCGATGAAATCTAATCCCCATTGTTGAAAGGGTTCTTCAATGACAACTGGCTTCAAAGGTAGTGCTGCCAACTTTGGTCTTCCAACAAATTGTTGACAGGCTTCACAGTTGGTCACCCATTTCTGAGCATCAGAAAACATAGTGGGCTAGTAATAATGTGCTCTCAGAATTTTATGGGCTATTACTGGGCCAGAAAAATTACCACCGCAAGCATGATTGTGGAAGGCTTCCAACAACCTAGGCTGTTGTTCTTTATCAACACATCTGAGGAACATGCCGTCAATTCCTTTCTTGAACAATGTGTTATCCCAAATGACGTATCTAGCAACTCTTAGTTTGATATCTCATTTCTCTTTAGCTGTAAGATTCTCTGGACACTCGCCATATGTGAGGAAGTAGGCAATATTAGAATACCATTCATCCGTGGGACTGACAAAAAGTACCATTGGTAAATCTTCTTCAACTAGTTCTTCTTCAAAGTTATCTCATGGTTCATTCTCTACAATGAGTTGACAGAGTCCTCTCCCTTGAACCAACTTGGTAGGCTTGATGTCCAGATCATATTCTTGGATCTTGGAGACCCAATTACCTCTTTTAGATCCTGGTTCCTGTTGTGTCAAGATTGATTTCACCGCTGTGTCCGGAACTAAGACTTTAGTGTGAGAATTCAACACATAATCCCTGAAGTGTTTCAGGGCTCTTACCACCACGTATGCATGTCTCTCAAGAGGAGTGTAATTAAGTTCATGTTTCTTGAATCCCGAACTCATGAATGCGATAGGATATTCAATCCCCTCTTGATTGAGCTGAGTCAAAATGGCAGAGATTGTGTGTGGTGAAACATAGCAATAAATTATAAAATCCTTTTTAAAATCAGGACACACCAATGTAGGAGCTTTTGCAATAGCACCCTTGATTTTCTCAAATTCCCCTCTACCTTCTTTTGACCATTTGAAAGATTCTTTTCTTTTCATCATATCAGCGATTTCTTTATTCATCTCGGCAAAATTTGGCACGAACCTTCTCAAAAAGTTCACCTTTCCAAAGAAGGAGTGGACTCTACGTTTACTTGTAGGCAAGGAAAGATTCTTTATAGCTTGAACGCGTTCAGGATCGATCTTAGTTCCTTCCTTAGAAACAATATGACCTAGGAGTTTACCTTCTGTAACTCCAAACACAGATTTTTTTGGATTCAGAGAAATCTTATGAAGTTTACACCTTTGCAAAATTTTCTCTAAATCTCTTAAGTGATCTTCTCGCTTCTTTGAGAACACTGTCAAGTCATCTAGGTATATCACAATGATCTTGTCTTTATAGTCTACAAATGCCATATCCATGGCCCTTTGAAAATTTGCACCGGCATTGATTAAATCGAAGGGCATTCTTCTATATGTGAACGTACCCCAAGGGGTAGTGAATGCAGTTTTATGTTGATCTTCTCTAGCCACTTCAATCTGATTATAACCAGAGAAACCATCTAGCATAGATATCATTTCAGATCCAGTTACTGCCTACAGAATATGGTCCATGACTGGTAGTGGGTAGTTATCCTTCAAGGAATCCTGATTAAGATTGCAGAAATCCACGCAAATCCTAATTTCTCCATTTTTCTTACGAACCGGTACAATATTAGCTATCCAGGTCGAATGTCGAATAGGAAAAACTATTCGTGCATCTAGCATCTTTTGAACTTCATGAAATATTGTCCCTGCAATCTTGGGATTATATTGTCTTTGCTTCTGCTTGAATGGAACTACGCCAGGATTCAAGGGTATGGCATGCTCCATTTCCTTGGGTTGGAAAGACTTCAAGTCTTCGTATGAATATGCCAAGACGTAAGAGTATTTGGTAAGGAGATTTATGAATTTCCTGTGCTCCTCGGGTGAGCAACATTTACCAATATTGATCAGGTGAGATTTATCCTTGGTGCCGATATTAATTTGCTCATAGTTGGCAGAATTTGTAGGTCCTTCCTGCTCTTTCTCTTTAATAAACCTATCATGTTTGTCAAAAAGTTCTTCAAGTGAAACCAATCCTTTGGGAATTTTATTTCCTTTGAGTTGAATGATGCCATCACTAGGATCTTCATTCTCAACTCCTTCCTGAATGGGTGAGGTAGTTGATTCACGAAATGCCGAATCACTTCCTTCAAAGTACAACTGTTCAAAATTTTCTCTCTTTTCCAAGAAGGCAATAATTTGTTGATCATCATTAAATACTTGCCAATTTTCTGCATTATCAGGAACACTTGTCCTAAAAACCATTTCAATGGTGTATTTGTCTTGATCAAATTTTGAATGAGGAATCATTAATGACGCTGAGACTGCTAGAGAGTCCACTTTGTCATTCTTTTCACGAGGGACAAATTTAATGGAAAAAGCGTCGAAAACTTCTATTGCGTCCCAAACTTTATTTTTGTACTGTCTCAGATGATCGTTCTTTACCTAGAATTGATTTCTTACTTGTTTCATGATCAATTCCGCATCTCCAAAGACTTTCAGATTTTTGATCCCTTTCTCTTCTGCAACTTGGAGGCCAAGGATTAATGCCTCGTACTCTGCAGTGTTATTAGTATTTGAAAATTCGAGTTTATAGGACAAAGGAAAAATTTTACCATTTGGAGATATGAGAACCACTCCTGCACCAGAGCCCATTGAGCAACAAATTCCATCGAACTCAAGAGTCCAGATCTCATTGGAATCTTGGAAAATGATCTCAGGGGTATGAACTTCTGTAGTCATCGTATAATTACCCATACTTGAGCCTTGGAAATGGATCTGTGCGTGAGGATCTTCAGTTTTAGTTACCGTGAACTTTTCCTGAGCTTCCGGCATAAGTTTCTTCATTTCTCCATTGATAGGAATCATGGCATGAGACCAGTCTATTTGAATCTCACCACCCAAATCCATACAAAATTTCCTGCTCAACAACATTCCATATGAGGCGGGGATATCAGCAACTAAAATAGTTACCTTAACTCACTTTTGAGGGAATTGGGCTAAAACCATTTGGGCGTCCTTAATCTACCCGATCAGAGGAACTTGCTTGGTTTCCATAGAGTAACATGATCCGAATGTTCTCGTACAAGTCAAACCAAGAGCATGTGCTAATTTTTCCGGCATCACATTATCCGAGGCTCCAGATTCTATAATGCAATTACTTAATTTGCATCCGTTGATTAGAAAAGACACAAAGAAAGGTTCAATATTTTCATTTGAAGGTGTAGTGGCCGCCACAATATTTTGATTTTTCCCATCTTTGGGAGTTTTTAGAATTCCTTTAGAGGAATGAACAGTAGAGTCACCTTTGATAAACTAGACCAACTTCTCGAGCTGATCCTTGTTGGACTTCAAGTACTCTGCCTGTGACATGGAAATTTTTGTTTTATTGATATGATCAATGATATCAAATTTAGGAAAGGTAATTACACTTGAAGTCTCAAATATGAGTTCTTTTGAACTTGATGATGGCACACTTTTTGACCTTGGTCTCGGGCTTGATTGATACGGATGTGGAAGAAGAAGTTTTCTTCGTAATTGGTTTACTAACTGATTGATCTAACAAAGGCTCTCCTTTCTTTAAGATAGTCTTGACCTTTAAAACCTCAGTTCTCTAGACTCTTTAGGAGCCTCCTTTATCTTAGATCCTTTGAGAGTTTCCTTGGAAACCTCTCTATCTCCCGCCTTGGTGGTATCTTGGTCCTTTTTCTGAGAGCGTGTGAAGACAGCAAAGGATTGACTATTCATATCTTCTATAATTTCTTTGTATCCGGTCTTCCTCATTAGAATGGTACTCAAAGAAATGATTATTACTTTCTTCCTCAGGATCTTCAACTACAGGTTCAGATGTCCTCAGAATCAGGCTCTTCCTCATCAACTTTGACGACTTCAATCTCATCATCACTTTCTTCAATGACATCACATTTGGAAATTAGTTACGGGAGCCTACTTCAATAGCAAGCCTCGTTGGAGCACCTGTAATCCTGGCTTTGTTGGGAACGTATCCTTTTCGCAGGATATCTTTGTAAGGAGCAGGTTTACTACTTTGAGCAACTTGCTTCTTCAAAGCTAGCATATCATTAGCCAACTTAGTGAGTATAGTTTCTGAAAACGTTGGGAGTTTCTTGACTCTTTCCTTTGAGGGAATTTTTCTTGAATTTTCCCTGCCATGATTAAATCATCTTCAATTTCTATGGCCAAAGATTGAGCAGGTTCCAAAGTAGCCACCCTGGCCCTTCTTAGCTAATAACACACTTCTGGTTGTTATGTGTTAATAAAGAAACATTTTTGTCCATAAAGGTTGGGATGAATCCTGGTGGGAACTTTGTTCACCATCTTTCTGAATTTGGCCATGAAATTCCTCATGGGCTCTGTAGACTCTTTCTTTGCCTGAGATAGTTGGGCAAGAAGAGCATGTTCATCTTCCGCCATTTTGAATCGATTTTCAAACTTAGTTTTCATATCATCCCAACTTGTAATACATCCATTGGGTAGATGATGAAACCAATCTGCAGCAATATCATGCAATGTCTCGATGAAGAGACGAATAGCAACATCTTCGTATTCTACTGACAAAACATCACATGCAGAGAAGAAGGTAGAAATATGATCATCTGGTGACGTCTTCCCATCTCCGTCGAACTTGGGAAGAATCTTTCTTGATCCTCATGGGAGTTCATGTCGAGCAGGTAAGGCCAATGGGCCTATGGCATTTCCCCATGGTACATTGGCTGCCATTGGAGAAAAGGTGGTATGCTGAAGGTAAAACAATGTGAGCAAGGACAAGTGCTTGACTGGTAGTGATTCCTTCCTTGCTTGCTCTTTCAGGACTTGATGCAAGGCTTGCAGATCTACGAAGGTGTGTTCTTCTTGGGAGGAGATAACTTGAAACCAAATTTTCCTTGAAAGTCAAAAGTGGGGTCAGATCGACCTTTAGCTTTTTCTCCTCGCATAAACCTCTTTCCTTCCAGCTTGGAATATTTATGGTGAAGAGATCACTGGCGTGTTCCGACCAGCTCTAGCCTTTTCTCTTTGCTCTCTTTCTTGAGCTATTTGCACCTGAATAACTCTAACAACTCTCGCGGCTTTCTCTTCTTCGTTATCTAGTACTGATGCAGCGAGATGAAAATGATGGTTACTTGTGCGCTTTTCCCAAATAGCTTGCCTCAAATCTGATGATATGTCTTCTTGAGTATCTGCAAAAACAAGATTTGGTTGCAAGATAGGTGGGTTACCTGTAATAGTCATACAACTTATTACCTGGGTGGAAGAGGACCGCGTCGGTGAACAACTATCAACACGTGCCCAAGAGGTCTTCTGGCCACAAGTGCGGGTGCTCTTCTTCTAAGGTCTTCGATGTAGATTTCTCTGTCAATGGCTCTATCAACAGCCACAAATTGTTGCAAGCTTTCACGGTTTTCCCAAGCTACTATTCGAAGGTTGGCAGCAATGTCTCCTTGGAAATCTTCGTCGGGCACAAGGTTCGGTTGAAGAACTGGAGCTTGTGCAGAGGGGATAGTCATAAAGATTTAACCAAGCACTGGTTAACGATTTCTGAATCCCCAGCGGAGTCGCCAAAAACTGTTAGCATATGGATTTGCACGCATGCAAATGACATGCAACAGTGTGGGAACGAAGTCCCTCCTCAATGAAGGTGAGGCTGCCTTTATTGAAAACCAAAACTGTATTTACATCTGTACATTCAAAATTGTATGTGGGGGGTGTTTTGGAACATCAATGGAAGAAAAGTGAATGAAGGAGATAGAATGAAATGAAGGAAAGGAGTGGAATGGAATGAACTGAAAGAACATGCAAGAGTTAGGTAAAAACAGAGCCTAATATTGCATGAAGAGGAAAGCTGAATAACCAACACAAATAAAACGGAGTTTGAGTTAGCTAAACAAGAACATGTAAAAGGGAACACACGATGAGCAAGTAGATAGTCAGAGCTTGATCACTGTGAACTAGAACAACTGATTACTAATGTTGACAATAAGATCAAAGATAATATTTTCATGCAAGATTCAAACACCTAACATCTAATGAACATAAGAACACCAAATGTTACAAGAGACAATGAATGAGACACAAAGTTCTTATTCCATTAACTCCAAAATGTTTTTCACAAAAGAACACAAAGTTTCTTCTTGAAACAAAGCTTGCACAAAAGTATTTTCTTCTCCTCTCTCAAAGTCACCCTTACAAATGAGCCCCTCACTTCCTTTTATAACCCAAAAGTTGGTTACGAAGTAGTTAGGGTTTTAAATGCACATTAAATAGGGCACTTAAGTGACTTTGACTTTTTCAACCAACTTTTAAAAAGTGACTAAAAATAGAAACCACTTAAGTTAAAAGGCCATTTAAGGAAAAATACATAAATAAAAGAAAATGGGTACATGTGGACCCCACTTAAATGACTTGTATGCACACATAGACATCCCAGTCAGCAATGTGCCACCCAGATCAAGACACCTAGGATCAGTGCCTTATCCATTGGGCCAAGAGTCCGCCTATCCCGATCGTACGGGAATGAACTCATTGACTGTGCTCTGCAATCCTCCAAATGACAAGAGCGCTGAGCTTGAAACTTGAGCAATTCATCCACATGCTCCGAGTACCTTTCCATGGTGAATTATTCATTTGTCGCGAGACCGTAGTCGTTACGCCACCTTGGTTTATCAGAATCCAGCTTCTGGTCTTTCGCCATTGAGAAGATCTCCAAGAGCCAAAATTGCAATTCACCTCCAATGGTATTACAAAACATGGCTTTAACAACACCCCATGAATAAATATAACCAGTTATTTGCACCATACATCTGATTTGATGAAGTCGAAAACATTGTCTAGTTTTGCAAACACTTTCTACAAATTGAATAACCTGACTCTTCCATCTCACTGCACAGCCTATCTTTTATTGATTCACTTAACATCACCAATAATCACCAAAAATAACATTTTCCTTGTTTGAAATGATGGAAGTAGCGACTGCCACTGCCTTTGAATCTCCTGTAGCGTCCAAACAATCTTCACTGTTAGCTGCACTTGAACCTCCTACCAATCCAAAACGCTGATTCACTTTCACTTGATTTCAATGCCCCCATTTCAGCAACTAGTCTCTGGTCAGATGAAGCTTTGAATGTTTTCTCCCAAGCCATTGTACACGGCAGTGAATATTTGTTTCCTGCAGCTGCCATGGATCTCAGAATAAGGATAAGCTTACAGCTGCATTATGTTTGCTACTTATGACTTTCATTTGTTGCAGCTTTTAGCAATTAAACTATAAGCTTCATCAGGGCCCCAGATCCATCCATATGCATTACGCATTCTTTCTGAAGGCCGATGAAAATGTAGAATATAACAAGTCACAAAAACAATTCATTTTTTCAAACATACTTTCCCATGGTTCGGTCGGGTCGCATTGACATCCGATTATCATCCCTCATTGATCTTCTAGCGCCATCCTATCTCCTCTTCCCAAAGATTTTTTTCCATGCATCCCTGGGTTTCTCAGATGCCTGCCAACTTAGTGACTCGTTGAAGATGCTCATATAATTGCAAAGGAAATTGTGCTTCATGAATATTCTGATATGAAATAGACCCACCTCTATGAGATTCTCTTCCACGAGTTACATCGTAAAACAAGTAAGGTCTCATTAGATAATCTTTGTAATAAATTTCATCAGGTCTCCTAGTAACACTCTCACTATCACTTAATCGATTAGGCACTCAATATTAAGTGGCACCTCCGGATTGGCATTTAAAACCTTCTTCAGTTTCTCGCAGGTAGTTCTCATCCTCTGGCTGACGCGAACATTAGAAGGCACGTCAATATTATACTGCTGCTTGAAAATTGCCACAAAATGCCTAAAGAGGGCCTCGTCAAAATCTCTTCCTCCAAGAGATCTGTCAAAAGCATGAGCCAAAACCTTAAGCTCGCCCTTCTTGAAAGTGGTGACACAAACTTGCATGCTGCATCCAGAACTGCCCTACGCTCAAGATCTGTGAAATATACGGGTATCCCAATACAACAATCCACAATCTCTATTTTTAAATTATCCTTGGCAGTTTTGCTTCTACCCTTGGCGTGGGCTCTCTCTCTCTTCACGCGTAGAATCTTCTTGTGCTTGGGCCTGTTTGGAGATCTGTCCTCCTTACATGGTCTTTTAGACAAAATACAAGCTCTATTTTTCTTATCCAATCCCTGCAAATTCATTGAAACTGACTTCTTCTTCCCTGTAGCTGCTGCATATAGCCAACTACTTCCTCACGGCACTTTCCTAGGAGAATTTCAGTTATACGCTCCACTGATACTGCCTGTGTAGCACGATTTTGAGAATCCACACCCACCCTTGCCACATCAACGCGATAGACCTTCATTTCACCATCAATGAATCCATGATCTAGAACACACTGTAGCAATTCATCTGTTGCAGCATTTGATGCAGCGCAAACAAGCATTCGTGGTTTAGGGCAAATTTTAGGAAGCATACGGAACAGTGTCCGATCCATACTCTGAAGAACATCATCGATTGATCCTGTGCCAATACTGTCAATACTGTTTGCATTATTATAGGATTGCTTGTAGCTTTCAGGAGCAAGTTTCTTAAGCAGTGCACCATAATAGTGCTGATATTGAACAAGATGAATAACATTCAACATTCCTCAGACTGTGTGTGTCCTGTCCCTGGTGGACCTTGCACCAAAGTTAAGGGCCAGGGTTCCTGCCATCTAGCAGACCCAACTCCATTTGTACCAGGTGTCGTATGCATAGTAGCCCACTGAATTGCTGCTAGCTGTGGATCATTGAAACTCCTATGAAGATGGTCGATAAAATTTGGTGTGAAATATTTAGGCATTGATGGAGGCTGCTCCTCATTATTTGGAAAGTGCTCTGGCCTGGGATTTAAAATTGCTTTCTGCATTCTCATCCTTTGCATGCATGGAAAGCTTCTGGTGTTCTTCTCCTTCAGATGCGTGGGATACTGTCTTGTCTATCCTGACACCTTTTTCTTCCTTTTTGAACTGTGTGTAATCTGTTCCCTGGCGCGTGGAAAAGGTATTTGGGGCCGTGTGCCTTGTCTTTCCTCCTCTGGCTGGTGCATGGGATGAAATTTTGTCTTCTTTGTTTTAAAACAAAACAAATGCCCCCTTGTTTAATATTAAAAACTATTCTTTTAATGTGTGGAATTTCTCATGGGCTGGGCGGCTTGCCTTCTTGAAACTGTTCCTCTCTCCCTTCTCCATGTGTGGGAGATTGCTGTCCTTCCTTTCTTTGCTTTTATTTTCTTCTTCTTATGCAATGCGTGGAGCTGTTGGAAACAAAACCAAAAACTTTCTTGTATTTTCTCTTCTACAATGGCGTTAGTTTCTCTTGCATAAGGCTGACAAAATATTATGTCTTCTTGAAGAAAGACGCAATTGAAAGCTTCGCACGACTTTTGCAATGGGTTTGATGGAGGAAGTTACGGGAATTAATCTAACTTCCTCTCTTCCCGGGTAGTGGCTTAAGTGCCAGGGGAAATGGGGAAAGCAACGGACAATTGCCAACGGGAATGGCAAAATGGGTTGGCAATCCCCGTCTAATTTCCCCATGTGGGAAATTGTGGAATTTTATGCCCATTTTCCAATCCATGATTTGGCAATTGGCAGAGAAAAACCCACGTGCGGGAAATTTGAAGGAAATTGCCAGGAAAGTGGAAATCTGGGTTCGGAAAAGCCAACCCGGCAGTTGGAAACAAAAGCTTACTTCCCCGGCACTAAAACTTGTCGAATGAACTTTAATTTATATTTATTTAATTAAATACTCCTTAAGTGATTTTTTTAAAAATTAATTTAATGAAACAAGGAGCAATTAATTAATTAAATATTAATTAATTATTTTAATGTATTTTAACACGTTTTAAAGCCTGGCGGGAAGAGTTCTTGCCCGAAAATCATGAAACGAAGACCGAAACGATCACAAAAATAAGACGATCGCAATGAGTCCAATGAACCATGCAAAGTAACACTTTTCAAAATTTTCTAATTTTTCATTTTTTTAATTATTTTTTTTAACAATTTTGCGAAGTCAAAATTGGCTGATAACACCAGTTCAAAAAAATATGGCACAAGAGTTAGAATGGTGTTTTCCTTGCAACATGCCTCACAGTCAGAATCACTGCACCAATGTTGCGTGCACACATGCCTACATAATTCATGTTGCTTCTAACTATGAACCTTTCACAAGCCCAAGTGAGCCTGAGAATCAAGAAAAACTAGAAGCTGCTACTGAGGAAAATCTTATTTTCTCTAGCGCCAAAAAACTTATATGCAATTAATTAAGCTATAGATGACACAAACAGAATACATGCCCAAGTTACTGATAACACAAGATACAAGAGAAGAGAAGTTTGGATTTAGGAATGTAACCTTTGAATCATTTCATACAAGGTTGATCAATAAAAATAAAGAGAAACAATACATTCATCTAACAGTAAAGGCGTGCAAGTTTTTATGCGCGAGGTTCCACATAATGCTCCAAAAAATGTAGTGTGCAAACCTCCTTTCGAAGGTCAAGCCTCTATGTAAGCCAAGGCCCCTACCTCTACCCCTGGATAATCAAGAAAATATTTTGTTTTTGACTTAAATTCACAAGTCAATGGGCCTTCCATTCAACATTTTGGAGACCAGATGAAGAAGACAAATGTAAATGTCATAATCTAGGACTCCCCTGGCCATTCCATCTCAGTGTGACTTGTTACATTAAGCTCTAGCCCACTTCCACATTTTGATCTAGTTGTCCAAAACTTGTGCACTGCTATCAATATTTGTCAAACAGATGATAAGAAATTAGGTAAGGTTGTCAAAAACCCACTCGTTTATATTTATTGGATCATAGGTAAACACCTTGTACATAATTATATGATTGACTCAAGCACTAGTACTTCTGTTTTATTCCTAAGAAAATTATCGATGGTCTTAGGTATTAAAATTCATCCCTTTGTCTCCAAAGGAATCTTGCAACTTGATGGCTCAATTGCTACCGACTCTAGGATTTATAAAGGATCTTGAACTAACCCTCCATGCATGTTTAAGCCTCACAATAACTCAAGATGTCTCAATCATTGACTTACCTGCTTTGTTTTCCCTATGTTTATCAAGATATTTCAATGTTAAAGTGGGTGGTTATTTGTCTTTTTATTGGTCCCATATGTTACTCAAAACAAGGTATGGTAACCAGCTTACCATACAAGTTGAGTGAATATTTTCCCTATCATGTTGAGCCATATGGCCCATCCCCTCTCCAAGCTAATTACCTAATTCAAGAAGGCCAAGAACAAGTTTATTAATAGTATCCTATTCCTCATACTCTACCATATTTAGTGTTAGATGATTGGGCTAAAAAGCACCACAAATTTGATCCATATGTATAAGAGCTTGAATCTTTTGAAACTTAGCTTGGAACTTATTGCATCCTTGAAGAAGAAGTTGTGTTGCCACGGTCCACTCAAGTAAAATGAGGAAAATTATAGTTTTTTGGAAGTTGTACTTTGATGGTTCCATAATTAGGGAATGGTACAGGTGCAGGCATTGTTCTCATTTCTCCGAAGGGATGGGGAAATTATTCTTCACACACAAGTTGCAGTTTACATGTTCCAACAACATGGTAGAATACGAAGTGATAGTGCATGGTCTCATTATTGCTGAAAAGAAAAGGATTAAGTCACTACAGATCTTTGGGGACATAAAATTAGTAATCCATCAGGTCACAAACAATTTCACTACAAAAAAATAAGCTTCTTAAAGCTTATAAATATATATTTTGGGACCTCCTTGAGTGCTTTTGATTCTTTGAATCTATGGGTGGTGCCAAGAAAATGCAAAAAGGAAGTATATTAGATGGTCACGCTTGGTTCACAATTTTCTCCTACTGAGAATTTTTTTCAAGGGGAACACATAGTATTTCAAAATGGTGATCATGCCATCTATCCTAGACAACAATACTAGCTAGAAATGTTTTTAGCAGTGACGCGCAAATTTTCCAGTTCATTCAAAATGAAGCCTGAGAGTTTTCTTCAAATATGTAAGCTAACTTGTACGAAAAATACATTGACCAAGTGATTTAACTCAAGACAAATAAGATGTATAAAGGGTTGGTCACCTTAGAACAGATGTTTTATCCCTAATGATGAGTTCAAGGGTGAAGAAAAGCGTATGCATGCCACACAGAAATATTGTTTCCCATTCAGCATTGCATGCAGTAGAAAGAGTTTTTTCTTGAGTAAATCTTGCACACATGATGAAAGAAAACCTTCTCTCTCATTATCATAAATATAGCGAGATATTTTCATGGGAGTATGAAGACCTTAAAGGATTAGATCAAAGTGTTTCTCAACACTCCATTGACCTTGATCCTATTATCAAGTGCATCAGATAAAAGTAAAGGCCAATCAATCTAAGGATAGAGACCATCATGAGGAAAATAATTGTCTCAACTCATCAAGGTGAAGATAACATTCCTCATCAAGTACTCTACCTGGGGTCTCCAATCTTGTTCCAGTGAGCCCAAGAATAATGGTGAAATCAAACTCTGTGTTTATTTTAGAGATCTGAACAAGGCATATTTGTTTCATTATCGTTTTCCTTTTATGGAGCATATTTTGTAAATTGTGGCTAGTGGGCAGATTGTTTCTATATTGGATGTGTATTTTGGCTTCAATCAAATCCTGGTCAAGGAAGAGGATCAATTCAAGATGGTGTTTATAACCAAGTGGGGGGACATATGCATATCAGAAGATGCCCTTTGGTCTATCAAACATAGGTGAAAAATTTTGACATGCCATGGATATTGATTTTTAAAGGATATATCAATGATTTCATCCTGGTTTACCTTGATGACATAAAATTCTTCTCAAAGTAGAGTGCGAATCACATGGGCACACTTAGAGAAACTATTTGAGATATGCAAAAATTTTGGGTGTCTCTTAATCCCAAGATGTGTGATTTTGTTGTGACGTAGGGAAATATTTTAGGCCATGTAGTCTCAAGGGATGGCATTACTATTGATCCTGAGTGCATTTCAGCCATTCTGGCTCTTTCCCTGCCAGCACATAAGAAATCCTTACAGTCCTTCCTAAAAAGAATCAATTTTTTAGGATATTCATTCCTAACTTTACAGGACTAATTTGGCCTATCACCTTTATCATCAAGAAAGAAACAACCTTCAGGTGGATAGTACAAGGTAAAGAGAGCTTCAACAATATCAAGTAAGATATTTATTATGCACCAACACTCATCAATCCAAATTACTCAAAGGATTTAATCATTTATGATTATTTATCTAATGTCATTGTTATTGTTGTCTTAACACAAGAAAATGAACAAGGAATGGAACATCCAGTGGTATTCTTTAATCAGACACTAAAATATTATGATTTTAAATACAATCATATGGAGAAATAAGTCTAATCCATCATGCGTTAGCTCAAGAAGTTCAAAATTATACTTGCCAATGGAGAAATAAGTCTAATCCATCATGCGTTAGCTTAAGAAGTTCAAAATTATACTTGCCAAAAATCATGTTAAGGTGTTAGTCTCACACTCTAGTGTGAGAGAATTCATCATGGGAGCATAAATCAATGAGAATAGAGCAAGGTGGGTGACCAAGATCATGGAATACTATGTAACTATCAAATCCACAAATATGGTTAGAGTTAGCGCATTGTGTAAATACGTTGACGAGGATGCGTAGAATGAACCTGCGACTTCAATAATTCTTGATGATGACCTCCCACGTGTAGAACTTGAGAATAATGAAGACCCTGGTGCACACATCTTGATGAAGGACATGACTACATTCCTTTCTAAGAGTGCATACCCCCCTAGTTTTAACAAAGAAAAGAGAAGACATATGAGGCTATATTTTTTCTATATGTTATAATTGATGGCCTTATCTTCAAATAAATCTTGATGGCATGTTGCTAAGATGTATTGATAGTGCGTAAATTGATAATGCGTTAGAATAAATTCATGATGGATTCTCTGGTGGAAACTTCTCTACCAAGGAGACAGTGATGAAGATCATCAAGGTAGGATAATTTTTTCCTGCCCTATTCATGGTCGTGCACAAATGGGTCTTAAAATGAAAAGAGTGCAATTTCTTTATAATAAACAAGAAATAGGCAGTGATTCCCCTCCAACCAATCCAAGTGGATTAGATTTTTTGCAATGGGGTATTGAATTCATAGGCATGATCAATCCTCCTTCATGAGTTGGGCCCAAGTGGGTGTTAATAGATACGGATTACCTCGCCAGATGGACAGAAGTTGTTCTGCTCATGGATTCAACCGATTCATTTATCTTTAACTTTATCGAAGGAATTGTAACAAGGTTTGACATTCCTCAAACCATTATCTATGATAATGTAAAATCCTTCCTTTGTACTAAAATTTATGATTGGGTTCAAATCCTTGGTATCTACCTAAGGACCTCTTCCAACTATTACTCATAAGGAAATGGTTTGGTAGAGTCAACAAACAAGAACCTAAAAAAATCATGAGGCAGAAAATGAATATAAACTAGAGGTAGTGGAACACAAGGGTATCATGTGCACTCTGAGAATACATTCATGGTGAAGAAGGCAATATGTACTTTTCTTTATAATATTTTCTCTTATAAGGAGGATACGCTTCCTTTTTCACTTGATTTGAATTCATTAGGAATCGTCTAGCAGTTGGAATTCAAATGTATAGACCAAAGAGAAATTAGAATGGTAGATCTGGTTAAACTTGAAGAATCAGAGAACTCTACCATGATCAAGCTATAACATTGTCAACAATCAACTAAGAAGTGGTTTGACAGAGTGGCTAGGCCTCAAGCTCTCAAATTTGGGGACTCAGTCTTAAAATGGGATGCTGAAAGAGCTAAACCAGGGTGTCATTAAAAGTTTGATACACTTTGGAGTGGCCCATACATCATCAATTCTTACAAGGATGATAACTCCTTCTAGTCTCATCTTAATAGAGGCACCCTATTGATACCAATGAATGGGATCTATCTCAAACCCTTCCATTAATCTTGTTGCATCATTTTGTATATATTAGAGTAGTTTCAATTCCTCCAAGTGTGCTACGCACACATTATATGTTTTTACATAGTTCTTTATTATCATCTTATCTTTACATGCACTCTTTTGTTACTTCTAGAAGGCTAGTCATCTTTCAATAGTTATCAACAATTTTGTAGGATTCAGAACAAATTTCAAAAAAATTCATCAAGTGACTTCAAGGGTAGTTCTTCAAATTTGTAGATCATAAATTCATATACATGCTAACTCCATGCCCAATGGATGCTCCAAGTTACTAATCTCTTTCATATAGTAGGAAGATGGCCCCGAAAGGCACCAAACTGTTGTCAAAAATTACTCCCCAAGTTATTTTTACAAATTGTATTCCCATTCTGGCTCTGAAGATTCAATTTGTAGGTTGCAAGCACTATCAGTTATCTCCTTGGTTTTTGTCCTTTGCGCACCTTGCCTACTCTTCTTCATTTGTACACCCTTCCCTTACCTTTTCCTTTCTTCTATTTGTTCCATCTTCCCTCATACACACTTCATACGAATTCACCTTCCTTATAGTATTTTGTGCACCTAGCGTGCACATATTTGAATTTCTTACCAAAATCAGCCAAGTCCCTTGCACTTTTTTTTCGTGCGTCCTTTCCTTCTTGTTGCAACACATCAACCTTTTCTTTCTCACGTCCTCCCTACCTACTTTCCTTCATCAAGTACGCATCCTTTTCCTCTATGTGAATTACTTTCACACACCTCCCCTATGATATCCTTCCACTTCCGCGCACATCTTTGCACCTTCCTATATGAAAATTCCTATGCCATGTGGCATCTGTCAGACCTTGAGTGTGGTACATGTAACCTATCAGAGCACACCAACTAAGCATTGAATCCCTGCAACAAACTGGTGTATGAAACATGGAAAAAATAACAAAATGGATGTATAGTTGGCCATCTTTAATCCATTCTATGCGTTCCATGTGTCATTGTGTGTCAAAGTAACCTGTAGACTTCAACTCATCATAACTTCTACTACAAGAATTAGAATAGGGCATAGTTTGTCTTGTTTGAGGGCTTCTAACAAGGCTACCATGCAAGATATTCAAATTCAAATGCTGGTGAGATTGGGTAGGTAAGAAGAAGGGAAACACACTTGTATCCATTAATGCAAAGCTCAACTACCTGATTTTCATAATATCTTGTCCCCTCCCTTCTTCTACAAGCTATATTAGACATAGGGAGATGTGTTTATTAGATTTGCAGGTGGATTTTTAGGTTTTCATTGCTTTTTGTTGGTGGTCTTTATTCAAATTCGAGCTTCCCCCTTCTTCTTCTTTCTCTTCTCCCCTTCTTCTATAAATATAAGATCCATGCTCATAAAATGGTTAATGGTCATTTTTGTAGTGCTAAGGACTTATATTCTTATGCATTTTTTAGCTGCAGGGCTTATTCTTATGCTTGTGGATATCACCCTCATGTGCCATTGTAACTGACTATGCATTTATGGAGTTAATCAAAACTTCATTTTGTGGCTATCTTCTGCCCTAACATATTTTATTTATTTCTCCTTGCCTCTCTTTCATATTGTGCATTTTTTGTGTCATCCTGTTAGGAATATTATATTGTTTACATTGGTTAATGTTTTAATGTAATATATATTATCATGGAGATAATATATATGGGTGGATGAATAAAATGTAATATTATTAAATATGAGAAAACATATCTCATATTAATAATATAGGTTTTATATATTAGTTGTGAGTTTGTTGTATAAACAACTCACGTTGGTATTTTTAGGATTAGTTGAGTGTATTGAGATAACTAAGGGATGTTGGAGAGATATTAGGAGATGGGGTTGAGATTATGTAGGGATTGAAGATCATGTTTGACTCCACCATTATAGGGGTTAATTGATCTATATATGTAACTCATCAATCATGAATAAGATGTCTCGAATGAAATACAATAGCTTTAGTTTTATTATTTTACTGTGTAATGTTTTATTTTTTATTTATTAAATCATGCACGTTTTCTAGATTTGGTATCAGAGCAGTGTTATAATCTTGTGGATGTGCATTTGTGGCTTTGGATTCAATAATTCCCGTGTAAATGTCAGGTCATAAGTTTATTTTTACAATCTGAGTCTCTGCTATTTTTAATTGGTTTTAAGATTCATATTGCAGTAGACTAGTGTTAAATTTCAGTTGAACCCACATCACGGTTTAGGAGAAAACGTGAAAGAGATTCTGACATCTGAAGCAATTTCTGGAATTTGAGACCACAATTCAGATGAATGTTGCATAATCCTTGCATAGTGATATTTTACATTAGCTTTGTTTCTCACAGCAATGGAGCATTACTCAGGAGTATTTAATTTTAGATTTAATATTAGTATGAAGATAGCGTAAAGTTTCTTGATGGAGGCTGGAGGCAACGAAGGAAGGAGGTTGATCGGCAACCTCTCATCAGGCACCATCGACAAGGCTGCGGTATTGATTTGGTGGCTAAGTTTTTTAGTTGTGTGTTTGATTCCATTATTGTGTGTTTTATAGTAAGAACAGAAGGAAATTCTTGTTCAATTGTGATTTCCTTTTATAAACCTCCTTGATGTAATGTTGTAATAGAAAGAAGAAAACACAAGTACAAAGTCAGCATCATGATACTTGAAGGGGATGAACAGAGGTTCATTAATAGGGGTTCTTACCTTGGACTAAGGTCCATATGTGTACCAAGATCATGAGAAAATAGGGGTGTGCAAGCTGCAGAGAAAGTTTAACTATTCTTTTCTACTTTGTTCACATTAGGGGAGTGTAAGGGAAGTAATAATGTAAACAATAGGGGAGTGAATGTTAGGAATATTATATTGTTTACTTTGGTTAATGTTTTAATGTAATATATATTATCATGGAGATAATATATATGGGTGGATAAATAAAATTTAATATTATTAAATATGAGAAAACATATCTCATATTAATAATATAGGTTTTATATATTAGTTGTGAGTTTGTTGTATAAACAATTCACGTTGGTATTTTTAGGATTAGTTGAGTGTGTTGAGATAACTAAGGGATGTTAGAGAGATATTAGGAGATGGGGTTGAGATTATGTAGGGATTGAAGATCATGTTTGACTCCACCATTGTAGAGGTTAATTGATCTATATATGTAACTCATAAATCATGAATAAGATGTCCCGAATGAAATACAATATCTTTGGTTTTATTATTTTACCATGCAATGTTTTATTTTTTTATTGATTAAATCATGCATGTTTTGTAGACATCCTACATCCCTTGTAGGTCTATATTTTCATTTTTCCCCATGAAAATGATTTTATTTTTACGTTCTATACTATGACACATATGGTTGCTCTTTCTTTTTGCATTCTCCTTAATTTTCACGTAGATTCAACAACGTTTATTCTCATTTCTTTCTAGTGTTCTCACCTCCTTAGATTAGTTTTCCATTTACACAAATTCTCATTCTATCCCTTGTCCCTTGACGTCATTATCTTAGGATTTACTTTTAATATTATGAGTAGCAGTAGCAGTAGAAATACGTAGAATAATTGGCCTTTTTTGGAGGTCTATCTCACACACATAAGGTCCCACAACTTGCAGACAGTACCATTATTGCCTCAACGGGTTAGTTCAACTTGATCTAAGATGGGTGAAAGTTTGAGCTCCAACACTCTCATCCAAAGGTTATCTAATTAATTCTCTATCACTTTTCTCAAATACGACTAGGAGGTTGAGCCTCAAAGTTGGAAGATTCTTCACTCGAGTGAGAAGGGGCATAGTCATCATCATCACTACTATCAAAATTAGAATAATTCGAAATCTAAGAATTAGGAGGAGCAATAGGATTAAGAGGAGGAACTTTCTAAAAAACATCATCATCTAATGATCCATAATCTAAATCAACGGGTAGAACCTCAAAGGGAAGAGAAATATAATTTGAACATGACTCATCAAACTTCACAATTCTCTCAATATAAATCGCATGAGTAGGAGGGTTCAAATATCGATAGCCCTTCACTGGATGAGGGTTCCCTATAAAAATATAAGGTTTGGACTGTGGTTCTAAGGCCTTGCATTTATTATTGGGGATCCACTCCATAGCATTGGATCCGAAAATGTGAAAGTTCTTGACATTAGGCTTGCATCCAAACTAGGTTTCAAAGGGTATTATCTCTCTTATGGTCTTGTGTGGAACACAGTTCTGAACGTAGAAAGCTCAATTCCTTACTTCAGCCTAATATTGTGGAACATGGTTCATTTTAAGACCCCGATCCAAAAAAATAGTTTAGAATGGGTGTAAAATCTCCAAAATTGACTTTCAAATTGATGGCAAATTTCTGAAAAAATGTTTCATGGAAAAGGTGATTTGGTAGGGTTCAATTTTCTTGGATTTCACATAGTTATAAGGGTGTTAGATGGCCCTCCAACCTAGGTTGTATGGTACATGATGGACGGTCATCCAACCTAGGTTAGATGGTTGTCCATTTCCTACCATCAAACCTAGGTTGTACAACAGGTAATGGATAGTCATACAACCCAAGTTGGACAAACAACCACTCTTTGTTGGAAGTTTATATTAAATCCCCCCTTACAACCCCTAGGCTATGTATTAGACCTAGGTGAATATTTGCACCTTTTTATTAGAAACGTTGGTGAAATACATACATAATTTTATTTTTACACATAAATACTAGGCGAACTGACCGATACAAATAACATTTTGGTGGAAATTTGAGGCGAAATAGGTGATAACTGAATTCTGAAAAATTTCCATTTCCAATTTCTAAAATCCCTAATATTCATGAGTTTACAAAAAATTCTCCACTAAAATTTTCCCTGCCATGGAGGAAGATATTTTGATTGAACCATACAAGTGGTCATCTCCTTAAGTGTTTAGTACTTTCTTTCCACAACTTCGTTTTGTAAAGGGATGTAAGCAATTGTACGTTGCAAGGCAATCCCATTGGAGGTACATAAATCTTAAAAAAATATCACATGCTTTCCTCCATTTTTGGTTTAAAGAACCTTGATAGACCATTTTTCTTATTTCTCAGAAAGAGCCTTAAATTCCTAAAAATTCTCAAAGACTTCAGACATAAGTTTGAGAAAATACACCTAAGTGTAACATGAAAAATCATCAATGAAGATTTATATATACAAAGGTATAGTAAATGAAGGACATGGGAAAGGGCTACAAATTTCTCTATGAAGAATATCCAAGGGAGTAGCTCTCTAGGATTTTCCTTTGTCAAAACTTTTTTCAAGATGCTTGTTGAGGGAAAACACCTTACAAATAACCTTAGAAAAATTGACGTGGGATAACCCATTGACCATTTCATTTTGGATCAATTATTAAAGGTAACAATAATTAAGATGCTTGAAATTCTCATGAAATAGCTTATTAACCTCATCTGCATGAGTGATCAAGAAAGTGGGGATCGAATTATAAGTAAAGTGAGAAAAGGTGGAAAACTATTAATGGTGATCCACCTTTCCCACAGTCAATGTGCAATCAGTTTTAAGCTCATGAATAATCACTAAGTTAGGGCCAAATTCCACTCATATTCCTTCACCAATGTCAATTATTTGGTAAACTGGTAGGATATTAGTATAGATCTTGGTAACATTCAAAACTTGGTTAAATATTCCACCCTGCATCTCTACCAATCCACTCCTAGAAATTCACAATGTATTGTCATCACCCAACGTGATTTGGGACATGCCACATCGTTTGATGTTTCCGAACTCAACATCCAAAGAGGCCATGTGGTGTAAGGCAATGAAATCAATGATCCACATTGATGAAGGAGATGATCTAACTACAAGGGTATTTCCTTTCTTCTTCTCTAATTTTTAATCCTTTTCTTTGGAAGACTTGGATTTCAGAGCATTCTATTTGATAGACATAGGGAAAAAATATATTTTTCTCAGGTAAATGAATTAAGTGATCAATTTTTTATCATACATTGATTCTCCTCGTGGCCAAGATTATTTGAATAGAAAAAATTACACTTTTCCTTCTTCACATTAGGCTCAAAAGTTGAAGCATTCATGTTAGGCTTGGTTGGTATTGGGTTGGTCCTTTTTCTCTTTCTTCTTTTCAGATTTCTTACCCTTACTTGCATAAAGGCATGTGACTTGGATTTTAGAGTCCCCACTTGAATGAGTTTGTCATGTTCTGCAATGAGTTGGGATGAAAAAATATCAAATGAGGGAGTTTTTTAAGAACTTCCCAATGTGGATTTGAGGCATGGAAATTTGAAACGAATACGGAGTATTCATAACCTAACTTAGAAATAATCGACAAGATCAATCAAGATTCTTTCTTCTCGACTTTACATTCCTTTAGAAGTAATCTAGTGTGGAAAATATTTGAGAAGAAGGATTGTAGGTTTTCAAAGTCACTAGGATTTAATCCTAGTAGTTTTATCTCCAACTCATGCGCTCTCATGTCATCTTGATTCCAAAACACATTGTTGGTGAGAAAATTTCTCAGGTGGAAAAATCAGGTGTCTTCACCAACATTCAAAGGGCTATGCCCCTCTACATTAAATGGTACAACTCCCATTATTGAAAGTAAATTGATCCTAATCCTATCTAAATGTTTTGTGTGGCCAAATCAGCCAAGGATCACACAGGGACACTCCACTGAACATGTGGAAAAGTGCTTGTACAGGGATACAAGGGAGGAAATTACAAAGATGAAGGGGAAAAGGGGGAAATTATGCACAAAATATTGTTGTCATGAGTAGATTACAAATATCACACCCAATAATTGGAGTAGTTCAACCTTCAATATAGAGGAAAGCAAAATAAAGCTACAGGGGTCAATGAATTAAAACACCAAGTGTTTAAATTCACCTATCGAGGGCACTAAGTTCCTCTCCAATTCCATACAGGATCAAATAATCTTGCAAAGTTCATGAAAGAGAGAAACAGAGGAAAAATAAGAAATGGAAATAGAAGAAGTGTAGATTTTATTCCATGTGTGGTGATGAATACAAAGCTTCAACCAAGCTATCACAATTCACAATGCTACACAGTAAGATTAACTTAGAATTTGGAATCCTTGGAATAGGGAAGCCATCCCAATTTATACAATTTTAATTAAAATTTCCCCTCCCTCACACAACTCTTTTTTTCCATATTCCACTTTTGACCTTTCATTTTCCAGTATTTCTTTTGTAATTTTGAGAAAATACTTTTTACAAATTTAAAATAGGTCACTTAAGTGAATAGGGAAAAACACAATGATGAAGCATAACGAAAAATTAGAATGGAGAGATAAAGGATAGAGGGAAAGAGAGGAAGAGAGAAAGGATGGAGGGAAAACATTCCTCGCAATGAACCATTTGCCATGATAGATATCTTGTGTTGGTATCAAAATTTGTTCTCCTTTTCATTCTGAGTAGCATCAGAGATATGGCATGAAGTTTGAAGACAAATAGATCATGATGTGTGTCATTTTGTAGCCAAGGATGTGATCTAACTGGCACTCAGATTTATAGAGAGATGGATAGCACTCAAATAGGACTTGATCTTGTCCTAACTATTTTAGGTTGTGCCTTTCAACCAGGGTAAGAGAACTTATTTTGCAACCCTCAAATGGTGAAGGAGATGAAGATATCCCTCAATTTGTGCAAATAGTATGAAAAGGCCTTGGGAAAATATGATCAACACTCCAAATTTGACTTTCACAAGTTGTCACTTCTAGATTCTAGAGATAATTTCAATGCAATGTGAAGGTTACTAAAGACATATTATGATCCTGATTTGCTTTGTGCATTTTTGTAAATAGATTTTATTCTTCTATTAATACACATGAAAAATCAGGGGTAGTATGGGTTAGGATTTAATTGTTTTGAATGAATTTTGGTGGGATATTGACAAGAAAAACTTGACTATGCCAAATCTTTGACAACTTCTACAACATTTGAAAAGTTATCAGATAAAATGTGTCGAAACAGTCAAGATGTTATTTCAACCAGAAGAGATACACAAATGGAGGCCAATATTTACACTCTTCACACAAACTTTGAGACCTCAACACAAAATCTTGAGTTAAAGGACTCAATTAAACATCAAAATCTCTTATCAAATCATGCTTAAGGCACCCCCAAAGGCTTACAAGAAATCTCTGTAATCAAGGAAGGTAAAGTGATTTTAAATTTTCCTATCTCTTTATCATATGAAAGCTCTTCTGAATGTTGAGACTGCAAATGCCACTAAACTATCAACAAGAAATGAGATCTGTGTGATTCCTAAAGATTTCAATGCAAGATTGCAATAAGAACAAGGAAAACTGTTTGCAGACATTTAAACATGATAACAGACATCATATTACCCAAAATAACATAGATTAATTCAAAGGCTTGTTAGATTCATCAACAAGGGTGAGTTATTTAAACAATCTCAGAGCTGTGTGATGGCTATATAATTTTAACCAACTCAACATGAATGAAGATCTAACACAGAAGACATTAACCTAGTTTCTTGGAGGGTTTCTCAAAAGATGAGCTTCTCTCAAAATTTTCTCGTGATTTAAATTTCTTGCCCATTTGTATGACAAATTAACGTAATATATAACTTTCCATTACAATTGATCCTTTGCCTTTCAAACCTTCCCTCCAAAAGTGGAATATTCGGAGCACCTTTGCTTTGCAATATTTTTGGAAAATGACATCTAACAGACTCGTAAAAAGTTGACGGTTTTTCTTTCAAAAGGTGATTCATTACAAAAATATCATCATTATCCATTGTGGAGGCACGTTTTTTAACTTCAAAGCATGCATTTTCATTTCATCATTTCATCCTTGTCCCTCCAAAATTTGACTCTGCAACTTCTTGATTTGGTATTTTACATTTTTACACAGGCTAGGGAAAAAATTCACTTCAAAAACATCTCAAATCTGAAAATTGATCCTTAAAACCAATTGCATTGGTCCTTGTAGGTACAATTGACACGAATTCACCAAAAATTTGATGAAAATTGATGAAAAATTCACATCTCCAAGTTTCCTGGAGTTCAAATGGAAGCCAAACTAAAAAAGGCACAGTTACCATTGATTTTACTTTCTCCCTTCAATATTAGCCCTCCACGTGTCAAAATGCAATTGGAAATGGGTTTGGGATCACTTTTTGACTTTTTAATATTTTTGGAAAAATGTAAAATTTTGACATTTTTCTCCACCCCTCCACCCTTGAGATTTGGTGCTGACACGTGGCACAAAGTGGGCCCCATTGGAATCGTGGCTCAATTTTGCATATTTCTACCCTTTTTGGAAAAAGGAAATTTTTCCAAAAAATATTCGCGGGTTCGCCCTTGAGATTTGGTGCTGACACGTGGCACAAGGTGGGTCCCATTAGAATCCCAGCTGGATTTTGTATATTTCTACCTTTTTTGGAAAAAGGAAATTTTTCCAAAAAATCTCTGCGGGTCCGCCCTCCCGCAAGACACATGTCCTCATATGATTAGCTGAGGGGAAGTGCTCTGACTTTGTACTTTAACTCCTTTTTACCAATGGAATTTTTTCAACATTTCCTCTGCGGACACGCGCCTCTAATTCTATCCCAGCCATGTGTCTCCCTCTGCTTCGTTATAGAGCGACGCTTCAAATTATCACTCTACCTCATTTTGCCAAAAAGGAAAAAATTCCCTTTTTCTTCCAGCAGCCCGCTGACCCACTTTGTGCTCTGATGCTGCCACATGTCCTCTCCTGACTGGACTGACAGACCCGCAGCTTTTTTCACAACTTTTGCTCCCTTTCGCTAAAAGGCAAAAATTTTCTAAGCCCTCCGCCAGCCTTCCATCCCACTTTTGATGAGAACATGACACGTGTCCTTCTTTGATTCACTGAGGGCCTACATTCTAAAGTTGCCACATGTCCTCCCTTGATTGGATGCGGGCCTTAGGCATTTTCTTTATACTTTAACTCATTTTCCAAAATGCCTTAAGGCATAAAAGGACCTGCCCATCCACCTTCATTCTACCTATGACATGTGTACCTCCTCTGGGACCTACGGAGCTGCGGGAGAAATTTGTAATTTTTTCCAAAACCAAAAAATGTTAAGTCTTTCAAGCAAACCCATTGTATCTTGTCCAACCACAAAAGACCACGTATGAGGAGATGATTGAGCTTAAAATTGACGGGAAAAGGACACCCGTATGACCGTCAATCAACGCAAAAATTTCTAGTGATGCCCTAGGACACTGAAGATGAATTTGATGGGAAAATGACACCCATCTGACCGTCAAAACATAGAAAAATGCCAGGGATTCCCCAAAATTTAATTTTTCCACTAAGGATGGGAAAAACCTCGAAATAATGCCAAATGAATCATGATTCCAAGAATTTTTCGATCATGGGGATAGATTTTCAAAGGCAAACAAGCATAACTTGATCATTCTTAAGCATCCATGATCAGAAAAAATGGAAATACAGCAGAGGCATTTGAAATGGGAAAAATTAGGGCACAAAACAGGGCATACATGCATATTTCTTTCAAATTAGGTCAAAATAATAAGTTTATGAGCATTTCAAGGAATTCAATCTAGAGGGAAAAGTTGCAGACCACCAATCTAAGAGAAAAAACGTTTCAGAGCATGCAAACCAAAGGAAAATTTAGGTCAAAATGACAGAAGATCAAAATGGGCACCAACATTGGCTCCTGCTCAGGGATGGGCACTCCCAGTGAGTTCCACAAGAAAAAAAGTAGACCAAGTGCCAAAATAATCCATTAGGAAAATGGAGTCATGAGCCAAAGCCACCAAAAACCAGCTGAGAAACTGATAAAAATGGCTGTCACACACCAAAGAAAACCAATAATTGACAAAACACCAAAAACTGAGCAAAATCCAAACACTATACACTGTACAAGTTAGTGCATACCTCAAATTTGGGGGTTAATCCAAGAAATGCTTCAGATGCCTACCATTAATAGGTAGTTTAAGCAATTCCCCATCTAAGTCTTTGAGAAAAAAGGTATTTTCACCAATTCTGATATCAATGGAGTAAGGACCCATCCACAATGCATCAAATTTTCCATGTTTGCCCTTATCTTCATTTTTGCTATCCCATAATAAAACCCAGTCTTCAATATCAAAGGCCCTATGAGTGACTTTCTTGTCAAACAATTTTTTCAACTTCTCTCTAAATCTGACATTCCTTTGGTGGGATGCTCTTCTTTCTTCATCTATCTCTACAATCTGATTAATCCTACATTCATTTGGACTGAAATCTCTATCTTCAAGTTGTTGAAAAAATTGAAATGAAGATAATTATAGATGTAAGGGCAACAGAGCTTGAGTTTCATACACTAACTAAAATGGGCTCTTACCAGTAGCTCTTTTGGTAGTGATTCTATCATCCCAAACTACAAATTTCAGTTGTTCACCCCATTTTCTCTTATTCAAATCCAAGGTTCTCCTAATGATCTTCAACAAGTTCTTATTGTTGGAATCAGCTTGTCCATTCCCTTTAGGGTTATAGTTTGAAGCATAAGTCATATTGGTTCCATACTCCTTGCACATTGCCATCAAGGGTTTAGCTCTGAAACACATGGCATTATCAGCAACAATCTTTATTGGCACACCAAATCTACATATGATATGATTCAACAAAAAGTCCATAACAAATTGGTGTGTTTCTTTCTTGGTGAGGATTTCCTCTACCCACTTGGTGAAGTAATCTGTCGCTATAAGGATCCATTTATGTCCAGCACTAGAAGGGTCTGAAATTTAACCAATGAAGTCCATCCCCCATTGTTTGAAAGGAGCTTCAATTGATACAAGCTGCAAAGGAAGGGAACCTGAAGCTTTCATTCTTCCAGAGAAATGCTCACAACTTTCACATTTTCTAATCAGCATGGTTGCATCTTTGAAGAGAGTAGGCCACCAATAACCATCTCTCAAAACTTTGTGTGTTGTAACCCTTCCAGCAAAGTGTCCTCCACAAACTCCCCCATAAAAATAAAAAATTACTTTGGGAGCTTCATCTTCATTTATACATTTCAAGAGGACACCTTCAGCGCTCTTCTAAGCTAGCCCAAAGTCAGTGATGATGTATTTTTGAGAAGCCAACTTGAGGGCTATTTTTTTATTTTTATTTAAATGATCAAGGTAGTATAGGTGTCTCAGGTAAAATATTACATTCTTGTACCACTCAAAGCTTATCAATTTCTCAAGAATGTCTACCCTTTCTTCCTCTACTTCATTCACTTCCACAGTCTATAAGTGGCTCTCAGCCATGAACATAGCAAGACCCAAACCTCTCACCAACTTTGTGATTTTGATGTCCATGTCATACTCCTATAGTTTGTTCACCCATCTAAATCTCTTGCTTGAGATCTCCATCTCTAATAAGATGTCTTTTACCATGGTGAGGGGAACATAAACAACACGTTTTTAACTTAAGATATAAGGCCTGAAAACCTTTGTTTCTTTCACCAAGGCAAATGTTTGTTTTTCCATGATTGTGTATTTTAACTCAACAGCTTATAAATCCTTGCTAAAGAAGGAAATAATCCTCTTAGCCCCATCTTCATCCTTCTGTAGCAAAACAGATGCAATGGTATTTTCAGAAGCAAAGGAGAAAATTTGGAAAGGCTTATTGTAATTCGGAGCTGTAACATTCCCAATTTTAAGACTTTAGAAACAAGGAATTTTTTTTTTACATGATTAATGTTCCCTGTTCTAAATACATAATTTAGAACACACATTTCATAACAATCATTCATATAATAGATAACTATATGCAGCTAAAATGACTTGGTGAACAACTGATCTATTCATTCATGACTTGGTAGACTACTGATCTATTCATGTGTAACATTGAGTTTTGAGTATTCTTTTGAATACCTCATGTACTTGGTTCTTTTACCCTATTCTGGGTTTTGAGTGATCTTTCTAAGGAACCTAACTAAATATTGTTACCATTATTCATCAGAATCACGATCCTTAGACTAGGTGACATAGGAGAACACAATCAGCAGCTTGTGATACTTTGGCCAAAGATTTCTAACATACTATTCGTATTACTTATTCCTTGATGGCATACTCGTCAATCTGGAATACATCCTTCACCCCACTTCACTATTATCTAGAATTTCTTACACTGAATTCTATCAGTCCCCTCACTCAAGGTCTAACTCTAGTCCAGGTTAACAACATAGGTCATGATATGATGTGGCTTACAAAGACTTAGGGTAAATTGGGATACTAGGTCAACCTAGGTTATCCTCATGTGCTAAGGTACCCTGAGTCCTAGAAGGCTATTTCATATCCTAACTATGAGGCTAACCAGTCCTGGAGGGAAATCTTGATCAAGTTCAAAGGTGTGTAGATCTTGACGATCAATGCAGAAGGGTGTTGCCACATGTTAACTACACTATTGTATCCTCGAGAAGATCCTAATATTCTCAAAGGTACAACCTTGCAGTTGACGTGTGTCAACATCCTATGGAAAAGCCTCATAAAGATGTACATACCTCCAAGAGTTTACAAAGGTTAAGTTTAAATCTGGGTTATTAGACGACATATTTTGCCAGCCCAACAAACCCTGAGTCCAACACTCTTTAAGTTATTTTTTACATTTCAGATTTATATAATCCTAAGAACTTTAATTAACTTAAGATTGCTTCCTGATTTGATAGATTTGACCTAACAACCCGTTATCCAAAAACAGGACAACAACAACTTATGTTCCTTTATTTTGAATAACTTAACCAATTAAGGAAGTGCAACAATCTTCGTTGAACCATATCAGACTTATTATAATTAGGTCCTAATGATTTACAATCATATCTTCCTCTTTTATTTAGTTCATTACCAGAGAGGAGGGGTCTTCCTCCCCATAGCTACATTATAGGGTTTAGCCCACCCTATAATGTCCTTTATAATCACAATAATTTTTATTATATTTTTAATTCACATCACATGATATACTGAATTACTTAGATGAGAATGTTGTATTCTACCACTTATTTAATCTACAGCTTACTTAGGAAATTTATCTAAATTTCTTTTTATGATACCCTTCAAGAACAAACATCCAAACATACAGATAATAAGAAGACTATCCTCGAAACAAGATAATTTACTCAATCTATGAAAGTAAATTCTCATCTTTCAATTCATTTTCAAACTTATACGTTACAAACATACTGCACGACAGCAGTCTTTATTTAAAAGAAGGTAACTTTTCTTTTTCAATACAACTTAAGAATAAATCAAAATTCTTGTCAAGAATCAACATAGATTAGCCAATGCATCATATAACTTTTGACCTTCTCTTATCACTTACAAAGTCCATCTACAAAAATTGCTAGCACGGGTCAGTTCAATGAACTGAGCATGATAAACACTAAGCCTTAAAACGAAGTGCATTCCACAATTTTTTTCAATAAAACAACCTTGCTTTAATGAACAACAAGTAATTCATACTCCTAAGCGTAAGTAATACCAATAAAAAGAAGAGCAATACAAAACAGATTTTAACACAAGGAGGAATAGGATATAAACTATAATACCTATCCTATAAATTAAAGTATAATTGATTACATAAACTATCTTTACCAAACAACAAAACATAGTATATCATTGTTTCCAAGTTTTCCCAATAAAGCACAACACATATCTTTACTATAAGATACATAAATGTTTACAACATAATCTTTCAAGTAAAGAAAAAAAGAAAGTATTCCATTGCCAAAGTATATAATCATCAGCAAAGCTGAAACCAGATTATGCCATGATTTAAACTGTTCCTTTAAAGTAATTCTACTTTATAACATAACAATATAATATATTTATCAACATATCCAAATGAAAGAAATCCAAGGAGAAGTGATGGATTGGCAGTCATCTATAAGTTACAATTTCATTTTGCCAATCTCACTTTAATCTCATTCCACTTCACTTCAGTCAAATAAAAAGTATACAAGATTAATAAACATTGTCTTCTCTTTTCAATAAGAATAGAAATCAGGAGGTTCCAATCAATGTACTTAACTCAACTACATTTTAGAAGTAGTCTTACCAAAATATGACCCCAAATTCAAATCATTTCCTTCAACATAATATAACAGTTTTACCTTTTCACATTCATACAGTTTAAGTTCATTCAAGAGTTCCAAGAAAGGAGAACAATGATCATTCCAAAGAAAGAGAGCACTAAAACTAACTTCCTTTCTAAACCATCCTATTCTAAGGCATAAATTTCTACTTCCTGTGAGAAATAATATAACAGTCAACCTCATTTAAAATCCACAAATTAGTGAGCTTCACAGAATATTTCTTTAAAAACCTAACATTCTCTCATTGGTTCAGAACAACCACAGGTAAGAAGAAATCATGCTAACATTGCCTATTTATAGAACCCTATAAAATCAACAGTGTAGTTCGACACATTCAAAACAAGTTTAGATCACAATCAGTCTTTCAAGACATAGCATACCCTTATTAGACCCAACAAGAGGTAAGAATCTAAGTAATTACTAACACTTATGACTGTCCAACAGTTCGGAAAAGTAGAACCATCTCAACGGTATGCCAATGCATCACTACTAGAACTTTAAATTGGGTTTCCAAAAAAAGACAATATCAACATCAAGAGAATAATATGTACAATCCAGGAATAGTTTACAATTCTGGCGCAATGCCAAGTATAAGCATCTTTGAAGAATCAAGACCATTCAAATATATGTACCAAGTTAGGGTAACTACATGTTCCCTTAATAGTTTACTAATAATCAAAAGACCATATTACCTATACCAACACAATGTTCAAGTTTCTATTTCTATTAAGAACATCAAGTAAATAATGGTCTGTCCAATGAAGGATATTAATATCACAACCACAATTTCATAATATGCCAGCACTGGAAGACTAGACCAGGAACAGTGAAATTGTTAGCATACTGTTCAAAATAAGAAGTGCTTCCATTCTTCATTAACATTCTAGCAACCTTATTTCCAAACAAAACGAAATGTAAGATGCTTAGGAAAAGATCAGAAAGGACAACTCACAGGTTGGATTCATAAAGAATCTCCCAATACCATTAACGTGGTCAAAAGAACAAGATTCCATAAGCACCATGCCTAAGCGACATGAGTTACAGCCAAGTTATACAAAATAATAATAAACAAAAGTTCCAAAATCAATCCTGTTCACAAAATGAAATACAATTAAACCCTATACTACTCTTCCTGTGTATACAAGTTTCAATACAGTCTGTGTTTTCACAAGGTAAAAACAAAAACAACAAGACATAAACAGGTTCATCTATAGTACATGCGAAACTTGTTAACAGTCCACGATCTTTCAAGAAGAATGTAACCCCAAATCATATATGGGTTTTTTACAATCCATTTGACTATGGATCAAAATGCACACTAAAAAACCCTGAGAATCTCAGTTACAGTCCTCTTTACTAAACAAGTTTCCCGACTGAAGCTAGTACTTGCATGCGAGTTTATTAAGATTGAAGTTCTTACTAATTTGAATTCATTAGACACAACCAGTTCACCCAACAAAAATTTCAAACCACTGAAGAAGCAACAGTGTTATCATTTTTGTTTAGGTATTCGTGGTTCCTTTATGAAAAGACAGTGTGAAGAAAACCTTCCATAGAATCATGAACACATAGATTCCAAAACACAAAATACAAGTTTTTCTCACAAACCCATCTATCAATTTACCAGCTAAGCATGAATGTGTAGAACTCAATAGAGAAAAGTTGTTTTAATGAAAACACTTAGAATAAAGCAATATATTTTAATAGTTAGTGCCTATCATGCCTAATAGTGTCGCCAAAAAATCAAAGAAGACTTCTAGCTGAGCTCACTTCTTCCCTTCTTCTCCATAAAAGACCAAAACAACAAAATAATTTCTCCACATTTCCTCATATACTTTCCATGAAACAAAAATAGATTTGAAATTTCAAAAATTGCCATACAATACAGTTTAACTACTGGTTCAAAAAACTAGAGTGCAAGTAGAACGAAAATTAGAAAGCATGCAATTGAAATAGCTCAACCAAAAACTCTACTTGGCATGCCTACCAAAGCGGTTCGGGCTTGTCAAACAAGATAATTAATTGCATTAATTTCCCGATCTCCTGCCCAATCTTCCTTGCCACCGCCTGCCAAACTAGCGAGTTCCAAATCACATAAAACATGAATTACCATTTCTAGTGATACTGCCACCTAGGCCTCCACCATCCAAAGTAGCCCCTGCCAAATTTGGCAGTCCGTAGGAAATAAATAAACCTTATCACCTTCATAAATGTTTAGAAACCATCACCAATGTACATGTGACCCTTTTAGTTCCCAATTCGCATCCATTAGTTTAGGATAGGTTAGATTGCTTAGGTTAGATATTAGGTAGGATTTACATTAGTACCTTAGGATGTAACACTAACCACTAACCTCTAACATAGATCTTTAGCAAATAGGTTAGATAACCCCATAAACAAGTGAACCAAATATACTATAGTTTAAAGAAACTAGGTTAGATCACCAAATAACCTTGTAGTGTTAGGTTATAGTTTTAATACCTAGCAACCCTTCTAACCCTTTGTATCAAGTTTAGGTTAGCAAAAAAATTATATCAAGTAACATAGCTTAGGTAGGAATTATTTCACCTAGCTTAGGATTTCAGACGTAAATCCTTAATAGGTTCCCGGATATCTTTCTCCTATGCTGTGAATAGCTGCATTCCCATCGTTATCAGCAATGACCTATCATGGTCCATCTTCAAGGACCCAAGCCAACTACCTACTGAATGGAAGTGCATTCACACAAAAGTCAAAGAACTTACAACAACAAAGTTCAGTCCAGCGTGTAGCTTAACTCATGGAATGTCTATTTTACCATTCACTTCATCAGGGCATTATTAAAAACATTCCTTGGATCACTGAAATTGATCCAAGCATGAGTCAGGAAAAAGACAAGTTTACAAATCTTAAACCAAATTGTAAATTACCTACCAGAACTGAAAAATGGATTCAAGGAAGTCATACAGTTCGATCACAGGATCTTAAGAGAAAAAAAGACTTATCCATATCAAGCATGATTTCCAAAAATCAGAAGAACATATCCTTATAAGGAAAATCACATATCAACACTCGAATGTAACAGAGGAAAATAACAACAGTCAACGGTGTTACTACCAAGACAGTTTCATATTTAAGTTCCTTTTTAATTCCTTCAAAATCCTGAATATCAGCCTCCTCTCACTTTATAACTTGGTATTTCTTTAACATACATGTAATGGGGAGGGTCAATTTAGAAAAATTTGACACAAACCTTCTAATGAAGTTGATTTGTGCAAAGAAGGATTGGATTCCCTTCTTTGTTCTTGGAATTGGAACCTTGCTGATTGCTTCTACCCTCTCAGGGTCAATCATGACACTAGACTTTGAAACAATATGACCAAGCAACTTGGCCTTTTGCACCCCAAAATGACATTTCTTTGAATTGAGATAAATGCCATATTCTCTACATCTGATCAACATTCTTTTCAAGTGCTGCAAATGATCTTTTCTACTCCTTGAAAACACAGTCACATCATCCTGATAAAATGCATTGAAATCATTTATGTAACCAAAAAAATCAACATTCATTGCTCTTTGAAAGGTACCTCCAGCATTCATGAGACTAAAATGCATTCTCACATAAACATATGTTCCCCAAGGAGTGGTAAAGGAAGTTTTAAATCTTTTTGAATCCTTGACAACAACTTGATTATAGCCAGAGAAACCATCCAAGGTGGACAAAAATTCAGATCCAGTCACTAACTGCAGCATGTTCTCCATGTTTGGAAAAGTATAATGTCGTTCAATGAAGCTCTATTCAGATTTATAAAGTCTACACAAAGTTTGATATCACAATTTTTCTTTCTGACTGGCACAAGGTTTGTAACCCAAGATGAATACCTTGTGGGCTGAATGATCCCTCCCTCCTTTAGTTTTTTCAATTCATCTTGCATTTTCATGGAGAGGAGTGGATTTATTGGACTTTGCTTTTGTCTAAATGGTTTAGTACCTTTCTCAAGAGGGATCTCATGTTGGAATAAGTCTTCTCTATATACTTTCAGCTTGGAATATGACCAGGCAAGACAGTCTTGATATTGTTTCAACAATTGGAGGTAGGACTTTTTTTCTTCCTTATTTAAACCACTCCCTAACCAAATCTTTCTTGGTTTTTCCTCTGTTCCCAAGTTATGCTCTTTCACATCCCTTAAGGAAGAAATTTTTCTATTTATGATGCAATCAAGATTGTCAAAATTGGACTCAAGTGCAACAAGACCTATAGGAATAGTGTTAGTTTTTAATTAGATAATATCCTTTCCAAACAAATTCTCTCTTCCTTCAGTCACAATACCATTGGTTCCTAATAAATATTCTGATCTAAAAAATCACCTTGATTTTTTAAGAACCTTTGCACTTGAGCATCATCATTAAATACTTGCCAATGTTTTATGTTATCAGGGACAGTTGGCCTAGTTAACACTTCAACATTATACTCACAATAAGGTAAAATGGTGCAATCTCCAAATCTTGACCTCAACACTACCAGCTTGTCAGCAGCAGCATTAAAACTTCTGTCATGATGCACAATATTGAAGGAATCAAACATCTCAATTAGATCCCAAATTGCATGTTTGTACTATTTCATCCATTGATTCTTTATAGCATACAATTTTCTTATTTGTTTGAAAACTATCTTTGAATCTCCTTTTGCAATGATGTCCTTGACACCATACTTCCATGCAATTCTTAGACCCAACAATAAGGCTTCATACTCAACAATGTTGTTAGTACATTCAAAAATAAGCTTGAAGTAAAAAATAAACTCTTCCAAGCTAGGAGAAATAAGAATTATACCAGCACCATTTCCAAATTTGGAGCAAGCTCCAACAAATAGTAAGGTCCAAGGAGAACTTACTTGTTCAAGGCACTTTGACTGATCCATCTTGTGTTCTTTTCCATCAGCAAACCCAATAAAATTATCAACATCAACATCAGTAAACAACACCTCATAGGAAGCATTGTTTGGATCCTCAATTAGATGCAACATCTTCTCTTCTCCATAGAGCTTGACACGGCTGCCTTCAATGGGAATAGTGGCAAAGGAAATCCATTTGAACACTCCCTCTAACACTCACAACCCACTTTCTTGACAATAACATGCCCCATTTGATGGGGCAATCAACAATCACGACATCCAATTTTGAATTCCTCCCAGGATAAGATGCAAGTTGTACCACCAAACACTTCACACAACCAACCACCAGCACTTCTCTTGAGTCTGTGGCAGTACACTTTCCATAAGTTGTTGTTACTTTTATATCCAACTCATTCATGACTTCTAGAGGCATGACATTGCATGATGCACTGGAATCAAACATACAATTGTGAAGTAGTCTATCCTTTATGATCAAAGTTTTGAATAATGGATCAAAATTCAATTGGGAATCAACTAAGGATGTCCCCAAGTATAACTCAGGTGTTTCTCCAAGATCCTCTACTGCTGGTGGTGTTTCAAGGTCAGCAATGATCTGAGGAGGAGTTTCAACAACATTTACATTTTTGCTTGGAGTACTCTTCTCCTCCTTCAATCCCAAGTACTCAAATGCTCTCTTCTTATGCTCAACAATCCTAAGCAACTCAATGATTGGAACACTCACTTTGATTTGGCTCAATACTTGGGCTATGTCATAGGGAACACTCTTTGGCAAGGTAGCATTGGAATAGAGATAAGAAAATTCATTAGATGGCAAGGAATTATTGGCAGCTTGGGCATGAGGAGGACTGTAATTTTTTCTTGGGACAACAGAGCTTTTGGCAAGTGTTTCTCTTCTAGGAGCTTCTCTGGGAATACTAGTAAGTAAGGGTGTTTTAGGTTTGGCTTCAGGCCCAACTCCCTTAACAACATTTCTCTTAGTGTTATAGTCTTTCTCTTGAGCTACAACAACATTCATCAACAATTTTCTAACTTCCTCTGAAGGGATACCACCATCAAACTTCGTAATCATGAAAGCTCTTAAGTATTCAAAGTCATTGTTAGGAATTTCAAAAGCTTGCACTACATCAACTTCAAGAGTATGAGGGGGAAGAAAGACTTGTACCCATTTGATGCAATCCTAAAAAGTTGTAGCTTTCTTTACACTTATTACCTCAATTGATGTTGCTCCTCCTTGTGAGCTTGAAAAGTATCCCACCATGTAGATGTCATCATCAGTACCATCATCATTTAGAGTTTCACCATCTTGCTGGTCTGATTCACATGGAGGATCAGGTAGAAAACACCTATCACACCAATCAATGTCAACAAATTCCTCAACAAAACTCTAGTAGTTAGGGGATTAGGTAACACTCTTCCTTCACATGCTTAAGGATGTCTATTTACAAACCCCATGGGTCCTTTCCCTCTATCATCTTCCCTTTCATCACCTCTAGGATGATTCAAAAATCTATCATGGTTTTGTGCTTTTTGCTGACATTGTGAAGTCTACCCAATTCCCTTCTCTGTCTGGGCTAACTTGTATGAGATTTCTTTGAAATCCCTTGCCAAAGTTTTCACAACCTCCTCCAAATCAGCACCCTTACTAGCTTGAGGTTTTTCAGGGTTTATCAACTTTACACCATCTCTCCTAAGAGGTTTTATGATTGCTTTGATATTGTTTTCAATTTGAAGTGCCATGGTGAAAGCCTGCCTTAGATTGGTAGGGTTTTTGTCTCTTAGGTAATTGGTTGCTTTCTTGTCAAATGCATCTACATACTTGATTAAACAAGATTCATCACAAGGCCTCAGATTAGACTGGCAGTCTTCTCAAATCTTTGTTAAACCTTGTGTTGAAGTCATGGATTGATTCATTGGGATTCTTCTTGATATTTTCAAATTCAGACAAGAGAAATCTAGGATCATTCTTGTCACCATATTACAACCTAAATGCATTCTTCATTTCAGTCCATGAATCAATAGAATTATCAGGTAAGATCCTTGTACCAATCCCTTGCATCCTCTTCTAGTTTATGAATGAACAATTTAATGTACACATCTTCAAGATCTATTTCAAAATCCTCCATCATGTTAACAAAAAGTTTGATATGTTGATCACCAGTTATTGTATTGTTACCTTGGAACTTGGGCAATCTATTTTTGATATCTTATGGGACAAGAATTTGGGTAACCATCCATTACTCTAAATTATATAGGACCAAAGGTGTTAATAACAAATGGAGGTCTAGGTTGAGCCATATTGTTTTGAGGTGGTGATCTTGGGGGTAACACAAGTTGATGAGGAGTGCAAGGTCTTTGGGGCTTAAGAAAGTAGTTCACAAGATTGGTATTCTCTAGGTGCTGATTTTCTTGGAATGTTCTACTAGAATTGAAACATAGAGGTGAAAATTGAAGAAATAACTCACCAGGTAAAATAGAAGTACCTTCACTAGTTGAAGTAAACAAGTTTATGAGAGGATTTCTTGAATCAGATTCACAGGAAGAAGAGTGATAATCCTCTACTAAAGGCTGATCTCTCTCACCAATGGATATACCTTTTCCTAATGTCTGACCTTAAATAACCTTCCAAACTTTTCTCCCTTCTAACTCTGAGTTCCTTGAATCTTGAAATAGCTTTCTACTTGGGTCCCTCCTGAAGAGAGATCTTCTTCCTTCCATTTTTGTAGAGATTAGCAACACAAAATAAATGACAGAAAAGCTAAGACACTGGTATTTATCAAGATCAAATCAGCATGGAGTTTCCACTAAGGACTTTCACCCTAGTTATGCAAATGCACTAAAATATTCTGTCAAATACCTATCAGCACTGAAAATCTTGCAATACTTTATAAATCAGACCTTCCTTCTTCTTGAATTTATCAATCACAAATGCAAATGAAGTGCAACTACTACTGGAAACTAATAAAATTACAAGTAGAACTCGAAACCTTTGCACTCACCTTACAAATATAAGTATAGAATGATGTTTTAAAAATATATTTGCAGCCAGAACTTATAAGAGACATTACCAAGTTTTGATATGCATCCAAATATCTCAAATATTTTCAAAAAGTCCCCGGAAATGGCGCCAAAAGTGTTGGTATCCAAATTTTTTCTCCTTTTCAGTCTGAGCAACATCAAAGATATGGCATGAATCTTGAATAAAAATAGATCACAATGTGTGTCTTTTTGTAGCCGGGGATGTGATCTAAGTGGCACTTACATTTGTGGAGAGATGGATAGCACTTAGAAAGGACTTGATCTTGTCCAAACTATTTTAGGTTGTGCCTTTCAACCAAGGTAAGAGAACCTATTTTGTAACCCTCAAATGGTGAAGGAGATGAAGATATCACTCAATTTGTGCAAATAGTATGAAAAGGCCTTGGGAAAATATGATTAACACTCCAAATCTAACTTTCACAAGTTGTCACTTCAAGATTATGGAGATAATTTCAATGCAAGGCAAGGGTTATTAAAGACATAGTATGATCCTGATTTGCTTTGTCCATTTTTGTAAATGGATTGTATTCTTCTGTTAATACACGAGACAACGCAGGGGTAGTATGGGGTAGGACTTAGTTTTTTTGAATGAATTTTGGTGGAATATTGACAAGACAAACTTGACTAAGCCAGATCTTTGACAACTTCTACAACATTTGAACAATTATCAGATAAAATGCTTCAAAACAGTCAAGATGTTCTTTCAACCAGAAGAGATACACAAATGGAGGCCCAAATTTACACTCTTCACACAAAATTTGAAACCTCAACTCAAAATATTGAGTTAAAGGACTCAATTAAACATCAAAATCTCTTATCAAATCATGTCTAAGGTACCCCCAAAGGCTTACAAGCAATCTCTATAATCAAGAAAGGTAAATTGATTTTAAATTTTTTTTATCTCTTTATCATATGAAAGCTCTTCTGAATGTGAGATTGCAAATGCCACTAAACTATCAACAAGAAATGAGATATGTGTGATTCCTAAAGATTTCAATGCAAGATTGCAATAAGAACAAGGAAAACTATTTACAGACATTTAAACATGATAACAGACATCATATTGCCCAAAATAACATAAATCAATTAAAAGTCTTGTTAGATTCATCAGTATGGGAGAGTTATTTAAACAATCTCAGATCTGTGTGATTTCTATACACTTGTAACCAACTCAACATGAATGAAGATCTAACACAGAAGACATTAACCCATTTTCTTGAAGGGTTTCTCAAAAGATGAGCTTCTCTCAAAATTTTCTCGTGATTTTCAATTTCCTAACCATTTTCATGACAAATTCATGCAATAAATAACTTTCCATTACAATTGATCCTTTGCCTCTCAAACCTTCCCTCCAAAAGTGGAATATTCGGAGCACCTTTGCTTTGCAATATTTTTGGAAAATGACATCTAACAAACTTGCAAAAAGTTTCTAGTTGTTCTTTCAAAAGGTGAATCATTACAAAACTTTCATCATTATCCATTGTGGAGGCATGTTTTTCAACTTCAAAGCATGCAGGCCCCTTTCATTTCATCATTTCATCCTTGTCCCTCCAAAATTTGACTCTGCAACTTCTTGATTTGGTATTTTTACATTTTTACACAGGCTAGGGCAAAAATTCACTTCAAAAACATCTCAAATCTAAAAATTGATCCTTAAAACCAATTACATTGGTCCTTGTAGGCACAATAGACACCAATTCACAAAAATTTGATGAAAATTGATGCAAAATTCAAATCTCCAAGCTTCATGGAGCTCAAATGGTGGCCAAACTGAAAAATGCATAGTTACCGTTGATTTTCCTTTCTCCCTTCAATCTGAGCCTTCCACGTGTCAAAATGCGATTGGAAATGGGTTTGGTATCACCTTTTTACTTTTTAATATTTTTGGAAAAATTTCAAATTTTGACATTTTTCTCCACCCCTCCGCCCTTGAGATTTGGTGCTGACACGTGGCACAAAGTGGGCCCCATTGGAATTGTGTCTCAAGTTTTCATATTTCTACCTTTTTTGGAAAAAGGAAAATTTTCCAAAAAATCTTTGTGGGTCCGCCCTTGAGATTTGGTGCTGACACGTGGTACAAGGTGGGTCCCATTGGAATCACAACTTGATTCTGCATATTTCTACCTTTTTTGGAAAATGGAAATTTTTCCAAAAAATATCCGCAGGTCCACCCTCCCGTAAGACATGTGTCCTCATGATTAGCTGAGGAGAAGCACTCTGACTTCGTACTTTAATTCCTTTTTACTAAAGGAAAATTTTCAACATTTCCTCTACAAACCCGCACCTCCGATTCTATCCCTACCACATGTCTCCCTCTACTTCATTGTGGAGCCACACTTCAAATTATCACTCTAGCTCAAATTTCCAAAAACACAAAATTTCCCTTTTTCCTCTGGTGGCCTGCCGACCCACTCTGTGCTCTGGTGCTACCATGTGTCCTCTCCTGACTAGGCTGATGGACCCGCGGCCTTTTTCAAAACTTTTTCTCTCTTTCACAAAAAGGCATAAAATTTCTAAGTCCTCTGTTAGCCTTCTATCCCACTTTTGATGAGAACATACACGTGTCCTCTGATTCGCTTAGGGCCTGCACTCTGAAGCTGCCACGTTTCCTCCCCTAATTGGATGCAGGTCTTAGGCATTTTATTTGTACTTTAACTCATTTTCTAAAATGCCTTAAGGCACAAAAAGACCCACCCATCTGCCTTCATTCTTCCTACGACACGTGTACCTCCTCTGGGACCTGTGGAGCTACAGGGGAAATTTACAATTTTTTCCAAAACCAAAAAACGTTAAGTTTTTCAAGTAGACCCACCATATCTTATCCAACCACAAATGGCCACATATGAGGAGATGCTTGAGCTTAAATTTGATGGGAAAAGGACACCCGTATGATCGTCAATCAATGCAGAAATTTCAAGTGATGCCCTAGGACACTGAAGATGAATTTGATAGGAAAATGATGCCCGTCTAACCTTCAAAACACAGAAAAATGCTTGGGATTCCCCAAAATTCAAGTTTTTCACTGAGGATGGGAAAAACCTCGAAACAAAGCCAAATGAAGCATGATTCCAAGAATTTTTCGATCATGGGGATAGATTTTCAAAGGCAAATAAGCATAAATCGATCATTCTCAAGCATCCATGATCAGAAAAAAATGGAAAAACTGCAGAGGCATTTGAAATGGGAAAAATTAGGGCACAAAACAGGGCATACATGCATATTTATTTCAAATTGGGTCAAAAAAATAAGTTTATGAGCATTTCAAGGCATTTAATTTAGAGGGAAAAGTTGTAGACAACCAATTTAAGAGAAAAAACTTTCCAGAGCATGCAAACTAAAGGAAAATTTAGGGCAAAATGACATAGGATCAAAATGAACACCAACATCTTGTTCTATAATATGAGACAATCATTCTAAACTATGAAGAACCATTATCTCTTCATGATTAATCACACTTAAGAAACTAGACCAACTTATGCACTTGAATTTCATGTTTCCTTGACACTTACTATATTTGGGAAGGACAACTTATTATTTTTAGCAAGTGTCATATTTTTTCCCTCTTGAACCCGAATGGTGATGATCATCCCTCAATGACCCATTGTGCCAAACTTGTCTTTTAAGAACAACTTGGTATTTTTAGTAAGTACCCATGGGGTAACTTAGTATTTTTGGTAAGTGTACAAGTTATCTTTTCCCAACTTCATCTGGCTATGGTAGCATGAATTATTTATTCTTATTGTGTTCCTCTCACCTTCTAGACCAACTAGCTATTTTTAGCAAGGGCATCTGGAACCACTTACTATTTTTAGTAAGTGAAAATTGTGGGCAGAGATGACCTTTTCAGACAAAAATTCCTATGATACTCTCTTCGATGTTCACTACCTTCTTCATATCCTCTTCAAATGGTGGATTTACTAAATTAATATTCTCCTATATACGAAGGCATGCTATTTTTACTAAGTACACAATGGATGTCAGACTACAATGAAATAGGTCTTGAAAGTTTGGGTTTTATTACGGGGTTCCACGCTTTAAATTTTGAATAATTACTTCATCTAAACAGTTGGTAAAATGATATTTTCATGGTATGGGAAAAATACTAACAAAAAACACATCCTTAAATATCTCTAAAAAATAGGGACTTCATAGCACAAAAACTAGTTCACACAAAACTAGAATTTTCAATGATCATTCCCTCTAATTTTCACACGATTTTGCCCACTGGAACCCTAAGAAGTGAAGTGGTAGCTTGCTGCATTTTTCACCAATGTTATTAATTTAACATGGAAGAAATTTGATGAAAAATCATTCCTCCATATCTTTAACAAATAGATACTTCATGGCGCGAAAACTAGTTCACACAAAACTATATTTTTCAAAGATCATTCCCTTCAATTTTCACACGATTTCAACCCACTTGAACCCTGAGAAGTGAAGAGGTAGCTCACTTCCTTTTTCACTAATTTTCTTCTTGTGATAGGGCATAACTCTGATGAAAAATAATTCCTTCATATCCCTAAAAATAGGAACTTCATGGTGTGAAAACTAGTTCACGCGAAACTATATTTTTCAATGATCATTCCCTCCAATTTTCGTGTGATTTTTCCCACCAGAACCCTGAGAAACGAAGAGGTAGATCACTGCCTTTTTCTAATATTATGTCATGGTGGCCACTAATGGAGATTTAAAATTGCAGGTCTGGTTTTCTTCTCTGTTCATGACAAAAATAATATTTTTTTTGTGGGTTTTTACTTCTAGTTTCACTGGTGAAATTTCTCTTGAAATTGATTGTCGGTTTGACAGGAAATCATATTTTTGTTTCATAGATCTAGAAGGGATATTTCTTCTCTATGATTGATTCATGCTAAAAAATGAGGTTTTTAAGATGAGGATTTTATAGTCTTCAAGATTTAAGAAGATAGAAACAAATGGTTCTTCATTTCATGCATCAATTAGCAAGATACGTTTGAAACTTCGATTCATGACAATGGAGTTTTCTGAAGAATTTCTCTATTTCTCCTTCTGTTATTCGATGCTTGAGTTCTTATGATAAATATTGCCTCTAAAAAAAATTTATTTTCATGGAGTTTGGGTTTTATTTTCCATGGTATATTTGGTTCAGAGCAGTAATGGCAGACTTTGTGTTTTCTGTAACTTTTCTTCTGGCAGTGAGAAGCAACAAGAAGCAGTAAAAGTGACAGAGTTAGAAAAATTTTCAAATTTTATATTTGTATTTGGGGAAAAAAATACCTGATGTCCTTTATGATTTTAGGGACATTAGGGACATCAATTTTCACATCGCACCTCATCGCGACACTTGGGAGCAATCTGATGGTCGCCCATTTAGCTCCACTAGCTCCTGGGGGCTAGAAAATTGTTCTTGAAGGGGTCACATGGGTGACAAGGATTTTCCTTCGAGGATGGGTGAATTTTATTTTCCCTCATATCCCCCCATCACTAATGGAAATGAGGGACATCAAATTGCACAGCGTGTCAGAAGCCGCCACTTGTCACGATCTAAGTAAGCGAGGGAATGAGCTTGGTAAACACCTGTGAGTTGAATGGTGGTCCAAGAGGTCGTATGAGGCTCCAAAGGTATTTTAGGGGCTAGGAAAATTTTTATGTCCCTCATTTATCTTCTCTTTAGGGACTTAAGGGAAATGAAATTACGTCAGGCTCCTGAAGTTGACACGTCTCTTAATCAAAATTTGGCTAACTCCCGAACTCGATCCTAGAGTGTAACTTGAAACGGAAATAACGTGAGCTCCTAATGGAATTTTGTGATGAAATTTTGTATGATCATGACTTAAAATGGAATTTTGAATCCAATGGTGGGATTTTAAGGTCTTGAATCCTCCATTTGATCCCTAAAAAGCATATTTTGTATCTATCTCACTAGTTGAACATGGGAAAAACTAGTTATTAAATCATGGTGCCAAGGTTTTGTGAAAAATATGATTTCAGAATCTTGCATGGATTCAAATTCTATTTCCAACGATGTTTTTTTGGATTCTAACTCCATCTAGAGCTCCTAGAATCACGTCCTAAAACTCAGTAGCTCTTTTGATCTTATGCACTGCTTAGACCTGTGAACCCTAATTTTGGTGAAACTCCCCCAAATTCTCTGAATCCTTCCTAAATATTCCTAAATCACTTCCATGATGTTCCTAGGCCTTTTATTTACCTCTGTGTTGGATTTTATTCCTTTGTTCCACTCCAGGGGGTTGCACCAGTCCAGGGAAGGCAAGTGGTAGCCCTTCCCACAATTGCCCAAAACTTGCATTCTTTAAGAACTCCTAAAATCACCTAGGGGGGTCAAATTAACTTTCCTAATCACCTAAGGGACTGAGTTAACATCAAATGGGAGGTCAATAGACTAACTAGGTAGACCCGAGATGTCTCGGAATGGTTAAACATGAAATTTTCAATGCAGGGGCATCATTGTCATGCTTGAAAATTAACAATTTTCCTATTGCACATTTGCATGACAACACACATCATTGAGATTTTTCCATGCTTGAATAAGTGATGAGAAAATTTTCATGTGGAAGAGAAATTCAGGAGAGAAAAAATTACAGAGAATACCTAAGGATTCATCACAACGACTAAACTATTTATATTTTTTGGGTACATCTTCAGGTTTAGTCTCTACTCCCATAGAGACATGGAATAACCCTTTACTGTGTAAAATCATAAAAAATTTAGAAATTACTTCAAAGAAAATTAACGATGTGAGAAAAGGTACTTTGGAGGAATCCATAGCAAAGAGAAAAAGAAGGAATACAGAAGGAAAGAGAGAGAAACATAACCACCCCAGAACAATATTATCAACCCCCTGAGTTTGGAACTTTAGATTTTAGTGTGTTGATTGCAATCAGATGTGATTGTGAATTGAGAACCATTTGGTCACTCACTTTGCAATCAACGTAATAACATGCAAGAGTGGAGACCACAATCAATGTTCATTGATCGTACTAGTTCAACATCGTAAGCAAGCACAAATGAGAAAAAAAAAAGAGAAAAGGAGAAAAATACAGTCATATGTGAGAAATAACATGTCACGTTGTAGTAGAAACCTCCTTGTTGCAAGACTATGACAAAAATGCTCACTAGTCCACAAGAAATTGAATTAGGGTTCATTTTAAGACCACCTCCAAAAAATTAGTTTAGAATTGGTGGCGAATCTCTAAAATTGACTTTCACATCAATGTCGAATTTATGAAAAATTATTTCATGGCAAAGCCGACTGAGTTGGATGGTCATCCATTGTCTGTCGTCCAACTCATCCATCCAACCTGGGTTGGACAACTATCCATCATCTAGTGTCCAACCCATCTGTATAACCTGGGTTAGATGATTGTACATTATTTTCCATCCAACCTAGGTTGGACAAATTTCAATCTTCTATCGTCCAACCTGGGTTTAACAATTACACATTATTTTCCATCCAACCCAGCCGTCCGGTCTAAGTTAGAATATCATACATTGTTTTTTCTCCAACCCATCCATCTAACCTAGGTTAGACGACTATCCATTGTCTGTCTTATAACCTGGGTCAGACAACTATACATTATTTGTCATCCAACCTAGGTTTGATGACTATCCATCATCTGTTGTTCAACCTCGGTTGAATGACCATACATTATTTGTCATCTAACCTATCCATCCAACCTGGGTTGGATGGTTGTACATTATCTATCATCCAACCCAGGTTAGATGGCTAGGTTGGATGATAGATAATGGATGACTATCCAACCCAGGTTTGATGACTAGCCATCATCTATCATCTAACCTAGGTTAGATGGCAGGCAATGGTTGTCCATCCAACCTAAGTTAGACGGAAAATATATCTTTTTTGGATGTCTTTATTAAATGGGTACCCCCTAGGCTATGTATTATACCTCGGTGAATAATGCATATGTTAATTTTTACATATAAATAGTAGGTGAACTGACCCATAAAAATGACTTGTCGGCCAAAATTTTTGGCGAACTGGGTGGAAACCAACTACTAAAAATTCACCATTTCCAATTTACCAAATCCCTAATATTCGTGAGTTTACAAAAATTCACCACTTTAATTTTCCCTAAATAGAAAGGGTTATTACAATGTAAAACGTGACTTGAAATGCTACAAAACACTCCAGCACATGATTAGTAGAAAAAACTCCCAATAACGCCTAAAAATCCTACTTTTGAAAAGCCTTATTTGGTTAGTTTTAGAAGATTAAAAGGAAACAAAGGAATGGTTTAAAAACATTTAATTATAAAAATAAAGCTACTACCAATCAAAAATTTAAATTGAATATTTAATTATGATTATATATCTCCTTGATCAAATTAATAATCACCTTTTTAATGATATAATTAGATCCTAATAATTTTTTTTATTATTGGAAAATAGTTTTGAATGGACTATACCCTATTACAAAAAGGCTCAACAACTAGATAAACATGAGGAGAAATAAAAAATGGATCAAAATCCAGATATTACAATAATCCTAGTTGTAGTAAAAAAAGGAACTACAAAAAGGAGACAAGATAGTTATATACCTAAAAAAAACAATGAGTAAGCAACAACTAAACAACACCAAGATAGGTTTGCAGTAGATTATTTCTTAGAAGCCCTATCAATTATTGACTTAACAGTCTACAATGAGGTAAAGAGAGCCAGGGAAGTGACATGTGTAGGATCATTGACATCTAGTTGAGAAAGGACATGACCCCTTTCAGCATTTGTGCCCCAAATTACTTTAGAGATTCCACTGAGAATTTTAATACTTCTGACCTATTGTTACAGGAATTCATAAATGGATCTAAAAATTGAAATGTTATGGTCATGTCTGTATTTGGAATTCCCTAATCTATTGTAAAGGGAATTCAGTTTCTTGTATATTTCATTGATGTGTTCTTCACCAATGCTAGCATCATCATTAAATTTCCTTTTTTCCCTTTTTTGTGGTGAGTTTATGCACTTCCTTTTTGATACTTTCCAGCTCTTTTTCCATGTTACCAATTCTCTTTAGAAGATCCTCCTTCTCCTCCTGAGTAGTATTTTTGTGGCATGTGGCACTGATGTGTAAGAGATTATGTGTAGTTTATATGTCCTTGTTACTACGAAGGACTCTACCGGAGGGAGAAGGTTGCACTTTAGAAAAAGAGGGGTTTTGGGTTCTAACTTTCCTCTTCCTAGGGATAGTAGTGGGGATGATAAAATGAATAGGGTTGAGGGAGTCAGGAATGGGAAAAATGATAGGAGTAGCAGGTATGGTACGGTGATGGGAAACACAATGTAAGTAAAGGAGGAATATTAAGCCGTGGTGGAGGGGAATTGATGAGGCCATAAATTCACCATAAATTACCATTATTTTGTCCTTCTAAATTACCTTTAAAAGTGAATTTAAATGTAATCTAGGAACTTATAGTTTTCTTAATATAGAATATAGGATATATATCTTGTTTATTCTTTAGAAATATTTTGTTATCTATTTTGTTGACTAATCCTATTGATTATTTTGGAAAATATGCGAAGTCTTGTGTATGCAGGTCGTAAAGGAAAGATAATGCTAGTATTGAGAAAAGTGGAATTGATCATAAATGGTATATCTAAACTCAAATCTAATTTCATATTCAAATTAGCCTCAAAAAATTATGCAAGTTCAGAAAAAGAATCATCTCAATCCAAGATCGTATGAAAAATTTATATTTGTTTTAAGTTCACTCCGGAACTCACAAGCTTAGTTCCAGAACTCGCAGGCTTAGTTCTGGAACTAAGAAAATTTTGATAGTTTTTGAGGAATTGTGAAAGATCAGAGAATCCAATAGAAAATATGAGAGAGGTTTTTGTTTATAGAAATGTGATTAACAAAAACCCCAATCATATTTGCTACAGGTATTACCAATAAAGAGAGATCTAACTTTTAGTGAGCTACAATTCGAGGAAAAGTGTATCATACGAGTGCTAACAGTTCCATAAACAGAAACATAAAAGTTGAATATGAGAGAGGTTTTTGTTCATATCAATGTGTTTATCAAAAACCTCATTCATATTTTCTATAGGTTTTACCAATGAAGATAAATCTAACTTTTAGTGAACTATAGTATGAGGAAAAAGCGTATCAGATAAGCGTCAAAAATTCCACAGTCAAAAACAACAAAGTCAAATGGAAAATCTGAGAAAGGTATTTGGTCAAAATCATATTTTGAGAAAAATCCTCCTTCCAATAATGTAGAAGAATAAAATCATTATGATTCTTGTTAGTGAAAAGCAAGGAGAATATTTGGGAGCAAATCTTCCTAAAATAAGTAAGATAAGATTTGACCCCAATAATATATCTCTCTCCATATTTTGTAGAGATGGAGATCTTAGTTGTTAGTATTGGAATAAATATAAGATCATATTTTATTTCCTAAACTAAGGAGTTGGTTGGATGCATGAATTATAAATGCAACCTTCCACACTTAGATATGTATTTCCTTTCTCCCAAGAAATAAAGATCTATTCTTTCTTTCCAATATTTTAAAGTAAAGTTATTCTGCAAGTTCTTAATTAAAAGTATGAATTAATTCCTATTCTAAGGAATGAGCTGGCCACTCATTCCAAGGAAGATGTATCAATGTGTTATTTTTTTCTGTATTTCTATAGTTTCTCTTTTGTTGTAAACTTCTGATTTCATGTTATGTGATCCTTCTTCAGTATATTTTTTTGTGAACCTGCAGGTGTCTTTTTATCTTTCATTTATTTCCAATTCAGCAATTTTAATTTATGCAATTTTGATTTCCTTATGCAAGTGTACCTTTCTATTCCTATAAGTGTGTTTACATTTCTGCAAGTAAGCCTTTAAATTTCTACATGTGTGATTTGTTTTATGCAAGTTTGGTTTGTGTTTAAAGGAGTTTTTTTCCAAGATATTCTTCTCTTAATGCATACAGCCTTCAGACACCAACCTGAATTGACAATATTATTGGTGAGGATTGACAACCCTCATCAATAATGGTACAGGTATGGTTTTAGTATTCCAGGATGGAGTGTTCCATGGAGTTCAGAATATAATGCAGGAAGAAAACAAGAATACTCCTACAAAAATGGTTTTAAAAGACCAAATGCTTTATGGGAACTATGATATACCTACCTTCAAGGGTAATGAAATGGGCCATCATCCTAGAAATTTCATTAAATGGCGTAGGGATTGAATTCACTTTGATGCCCACTGTGAAAAGCTGAAGTTCTTCCACTGCTTCGATGAATTTTCTAGCCTCCGTGTTCTTGTATAGTCTCTTGCTAAATATCCTAATAATTATTAAAAAGATCTACCTATAACTTATAAACACCACCATTTATAAAATAAATGCCTTCCCGAATATACTAATCTGACCACTTGTATTTAATATTACCCCCACTATAAAAAGCCTATCCACTTTAAAGAAAACCCAACCCCCTTATTAGAAAATCCACCCACCATTTTAATAAGCATGGGCTTACCTTAAATGCAATAAACACCCACTTAATAAATTTAAATATGACCATTTTTAAAACTACACCCACCTTATATTTAAAAAACCTGACCTCTTTCATAATATGGACTACCCACTTTAGAGCTTCGAAATTAAAAAAATCAGGAGAGGAGATAGTAAAAGTGGTCAATGGGACAAACCGGGTCAAGTGCCCTAACATGGGATGGGATCCATGTGGAGAAAAGAGAGGTGGTTGGGGGTTTTTAATGGAAGGGGATCAAGGAAAATTGCAAAGTAAGCTCTAAACAACTAATGCAAGGAAAAAAACATGGATCAGACTAGAAAATATGTAATGCAAAACGTGGGAAACAAAGGGGAGTAAAGAGATTAAATGAAAACCAGATCGACCAATAACAAAGGAAACTCAACCCTTAAACATAACTTGTCCCTAAGACACCCAACAATGCAACAAACCCCAAAAGCTCATGCAGGGGTAGAATCAAATGCAAACAATAAGAGGTAGAGGCTAATATGGGACAACAAATCATATTTTCTAAACAAAAGTTCACTTGCATTTAAAAAATCTGAATAAGACCAAAAAATGACACCTATGTTTAAAAACATATTTCCCACTAGATGAATGAAAACAGATAGATCAGGTGGAGAAATTTGTAATTTACACATGCACAAACCCCAAAGAACACACAAACTCCAATAATAGTTGTTAAAACAAGGTGATTAGGATACCAAATAAAAAAATGAAAACTTGCACAAGGAATGATAAAAACCAAAAATGAAAGTAATCGATAACTCAAAAATGATGAGTGATCATTTACCAAACCTTAAGCTTTGATACCATGTGAGAGTGTCCGTGAGAACCGATATGGAAACCTATGCACTAAAATGAAGTTACACTCCAACAGTATTGTGATAGCTCCAACATAATCAATAAGCATCAAATACTGGATAACCATGCAATAGAAAAAAAGGTCTTTTATTCTCATATATTTAAAAAAGGATGGTATATATGGGAGTGTTGTGTAACTCCCATTCTAAGACAATCATTCCTTATAAGAGGGAAAGAGGGGTTATGATTCCAAATAGGGAATGTAACTCCTATGACATCACTAATGCATATGACAATGACAAATTCTATAACTAAATCTACCACTTTCCATATAAATCCTAATACCTATGAACTCCCTAGGTGAGATGACTCACCACGTGATGTGGATGAGACCCCTAGGATGATGAGGAAAGTCACACACACCAACAATCTTTTCATACACAGATGAAGATCTTGGTTAATCCTTAGCATTACCATGGTATAACCTATTACATTTATACAATAATACCTCTAGCAACACTAGCTCTTTTATAATTCTATTTCCTTTTAAATGAATCACCGCATCCTCATCTATTTGATCATTTGAATTGTTTTCACTGTCATTTTTGGTAAGCTCCCATGGGATTTATTGACATGCTAATGTATAGGTGTTGCCATTGATGGAAAAAATCATTAATGATAAATTTGATGATAGTGTAGGGTCAGATAATTCTCATAGTAATGTTCTCATGGAGATTCAGTGAGGATTGCTTGCTCTTGCAAACCTATTGTGGTAACCTAGCTAACTTGGGTGACAGTGCATGGATTTTGTATCTTCATGGCATTTTTAGAAGCATGTTAGCATGATATAGATCATGATTATAGAGTTCTTGCGAACTCACATGAGCTTTAGGGTGCAGATACAGGTTGGTGACCATGTTTCTGATGCTCATTTAGAGAAGGTATAGATGTTAGGAGGTATGACGATGAGTTATGAAGCCATATGAGGTCATGGATGAATGTAGGCAGTTGATTTATGATGTACCAAGTATGTTAGGGCCTTTTTGAGAGTTTTTATACTGAGTTATGAGGTTGTTTTAGTTGACCCTAACTTCTATAGTGTAAAACCCTAAGGGGTAACTATGGAAGTCTCAGTGGATGGAAATATTGAGAAGTATTTATGAAATTATATTGATTGGATATTTTATTAGGGTGTTTCCTTGTGTTGTGGGAAAAATTTCAGGTTTCCATGATGATAATTTTTCAAGATATATCAATTTTATTAAAACAGGGTCAAGATGAAGGGCATTTACAGCTTAAATTGCACCTTCTGATGCTCACGCTGAATTGTTTTCTTTACATGGGAACTTGTGGCTTTCATGGATGTTTCTAAATTTATTTTATAAGGTTTCAAAAAAATAATTAGGTCATTTCATTTTCACTTTTTTATTAACGAATGTTAAGAGGGTAAATAACTCGTTATGAGTTTTAAACCCTAGCTTAAAAGTGGTTTGAAATTTTTTCTTCCTAAGTGACTAGTGTTGATTCCTAGTGCATGGATTATGATTGGAACATGTATAGAAATCCTCCATATTTCCATAAAGGTATGATAGAGGTCATGGTGTTGAATGGACCCCACTCAAATAGGTTAGTTTATGAAGAAGTTTAGTTTGGGATAAGGTTGTCCAAAGGAGTTACAAAATAAATGACCATTTTGTTATTTATCTAAGCTTATATTTATTTCAAAATGGTTTTAATGTCATTGTGATGCATTTACATAGTCAAGTATGCCATATTTAGGTCCACTGTTCAAACGACAGTTTTGGGGTAGTTAGAAACGATCTTTAGTAAAATGGGAGATACATGAGGAGTTATGTGGTGATTAAATTTTTTTTGGAAATATAATTCAGATATATTTCTATTTATATAATTTTATTCATGATTATTAGTTCTGATATAGTGTTTAGGTCAGTTTTTAGACAAGAAGATTTTTGTCTTTCCAGGTTAGAATTGTTTGTCTAAAAGATTGAATTTGTTGGAGCATGAGATGGATGGGGTGATTATTTATATCACATGGAATGTTAAGAGAGATGAATTTTTCATCCATTGAATCCATTTTTATGTCATTAAAGTATTAGGAAGGGTGTTAATGAGTTAATTTTTTGAAACTTCTTTTTGTGTAGCTTGATTTGGTGAAGGTAAAAGTTGATGTAGTTTGAATCAGTGGAAGTTTAATGATATCTAACTTATTTAGAAGTTTTATAAAGTTTTTTTAATTTCCATAAATTTGTCACATGCTATATTTTATGTGTTATTTGATGATATTTAAGCCAAAAGGTGAAGATAGGTTGCTAGAAACAGGTGTTTGGTGAAGGCAATTAGCCATTGGGTCCATTAAACAAAATAATATGATTGGTTCATGATAATTTTGATCATTGATTATTTTTAAATGTTATTTTATACATGTGTGGGCGTTTTTAGATCTTTAATAATAATAGGTTTTGTGTTAGGAGATTTGTGTCATTCTAATGCAAGGCTTTTAAGGAGTTTTGGTGTATGGAAAGTTGTTTTTGGATAGGCCGACCTATATGGGTAACTTGTAGCTGTTATGAAAATTATATAGGATGTTTTTAATATGAATTATTTGAGATAATGGTGGGAAAATGTTATTTTTTAAAATTTGAATCAATAAGGAGCTTTTAACAACATTGTTTTGGGTTCTTTTAGAAGCTAGTTATGTATGTGCAAGAAGTACAACCTAGGTGTGAAAATTTTTCAAGTGTATGAGCATGAATTGAGATTAGATAAAGTGTGTGACATGTTGAATATTTAATTAAATCATGTGTGCAAGTGTTTTAAGCTTTGAGAAGTGAAGAAATTGCTACTTTGTGATAGATTGAAGACCTAGGGTTTGAACAAGAGAGCATGAGCTAATTTTTTTATCTCTATTAGTTGTGGAAGCAGAAATACATCACACATATTCTTCAAAAAGTGGTTGAGTGGGTGATTTATCATCTTTTGGGGTTTTTTCCTCCTCATGGAGAGGGTGTTTCACAAAACTAAGGGTTGGTGCTCCTTGTAGGATTGGTGCTCTAATAAACTAGGGGTTAGCGCTCCTTGAGGGGTTGGTGTCTCACTAAATTTTCCACATATCAATATAAAGATTGTATTTCGGTGAGATTTCTTCCCCTTGAGTTTTTCCCACTTATATATTTTGTATTTTGGGTGATTATCTTGTTCGTGGTTTATAGCATATGTGGTCTTTGATGTTGTACGCACATAAATGATTGGATAAGTGAATTTGTGGGTTGGTTAAGTAATGTGAAATCTTAATTAAATTTTATAAGGATTGATTCACCCTCCCCCTCATTCCATTATGCTTCCAACATGATTAAGTAAGTTCCTTTAAACTACATAGACCTGAATTCATGAGTATGATGCAGGAAGGAAAAAATATAATTATCATCATGAAAGTTTTTCCAATTTTTAGAATTGTCTGGCACACTTGGGATAAAGATCAGTTCCACTAAAAAACTTATCTCACTTGAAATTCAGATGTGGGATCATCAAGGAGGTAGATACAACCAAGGAATTAACCCTAGAATTATGATCTCTAGGAACTTATCTAATGTCAAATGCATCTTAAGATTCAAGGTAGTCCCATACTCTATTTGTTGGAAGTAGAATGAACTGTGGGGGTGAATCAGTCCTAACAAAACCTTAAACAATTTAATATTTTATTATTAAACCATAAACCATTCATCCATTCATTAGTGTGTGTAAATAACCATACAACATACATTCAAATAACCATGACCAAGAGAGAGAACACCATAACACAATATATAAGTGGGAAACCCTCAAGGGTAAGAAAACCAACTAAAAAATTTATTGATATTAGACACAACAAAGACTCAAGTGAATATTACACATCACGAGATACATCTTTAGTGAGGCACCAACCCCTAAACCCTTGTTAATATTCCACACAAAATGATAATTTCATGAATATGAATCATCACGCAAAATTTTTATGATGATATGTTGTAACAACTCACCTAATGGTGATCACAAAATTCATCTCCAAACACCTTCAAACCCTTGTTCAAACTCTAGATCTTAAATCTTCCACAAAATTTCTCTATCTTCACTTCTAAAATAATCAAACACTTACACAAGAACTTTATGTCACTATCCAACTTGTCACACACTTTATTATATCTCAAATCATGCTCACATACCTACAAATATCTCACATGTAGGTCACACTTCTTGCACACACTCCACTCACTCACAAAAGCACCCAAAACTATACTTTTATAATCTCTTCTTCATTCAAATTAAAAATAGGTAGGTTTACCTCATTTATCATGACCATTAAAACTTTAAAAAATCCCATAAAATTTATCAAAATAGTCACAAGTGACCCAAGTAGGTCAACCTAGCCAAAACCCTTCATCCATGCACCAAAAATCCTCAAAACCCCATCATTGGAATGAGAAAAATCTCCTAACACCAAATATATTTTTATTTAAACTATAAAAAACACCAAAAATGTTTGAAATTACATTTAAACCTCATCTATGGTCTCAATTATCATGAACCAATTAGATTATTTTAGTTAATGGGCCTAATGGCTCATTACCTTCACAAAACACATATTTCCAGTACCATGTCTTTTCCTTTTGGCATCACAATCATAAAATAAAACCTCAAATATATAATGTTACCACTGAATGTAAATGATAAAAAAATTATAACACTTCTAATACATTCAGAGATCATGAAACAATCATTGGTTCAAACCACATCAAGTTTTACATTCATCAAAACAAGCTGCCTAAAAGTAGTTCTACAAATGCAGAATGGTTAAAAAAATTATTATACATGCAAGACATAAAAATGGATTAATAGATTAAAAATTCATCCCTACTAACATTTCAGGTGATTGTACACATCACCCAATCCATTTCAGGAACTTACAAACTCAATCTTTCAGCACAAGTAGTTTTGTCTTGAAAAGCAAGAAATATTCTTACTCACAAAATGACCTAGAAACCATATAAAATACCATAATCATGAGATAAAAATTATATCAATATAAATATATCTAAATTACATTTCCTATAAAACTTGAATAACCTCCTAACTTCTCATATAGCTCCTGTAATGTCAACTTTAGTGAATATTACTTCTAAGTGCCCCAAAACTACCCTTTGACCAGTCAACATAAATGAACATAATTGATAAAATATCATCATCAAAATGACCTAAAAATATCATGGAAATCAATAAAAACTCACATACATCATATAATGGCCATCTAATTAGAAACTCATTTGGACAACCTTGTCCCAAACTAAACTTCTTCATAAACATGCCTATTCAGGTGGGGCCCACATAAATTCCCTTGCTCTATCTTAACTTTATGTAAATATGGAAGATTCCTCTACAAAATAAAATCATCATAATTGTGAAAAAAATAAAAATAGGATCACTATACCTCTTCTTTCCTTTAAGTTACTCCTAGTTGGGTTTAACTAGGGTTTCGAACCACTTTGTCTTCTTAATGATTGTTCATAAAAAAGTGACAATCAAACCAACTAATTATTTTTGTAAAATAATCATAACTAACCTTAAAATATATTCCAAATATATCATGTCCCCATGTAGAGCATACAATTCAGAACAAACACCAGAAGGTCCATACTTGCTTCAAAATCAAAGTAGAACATACTTGGTTTCACCAAAACTTGCACAAATTTCAATTCCCATGTAAAAATGACCCAAAAATTTTCATGAATCATAAATAAAACATCTATACCTATTTATAATCACCATATATCTCAAATATTCCTTAAACTCTCCATCCAATCTCATTTACCAGTGTCAATCAACATGTTTCTCACCTGTTGCTTCCCAAGGACCTCATAAAATCACCAAACCACTTAGTGAAGGCCTAAAACTCAACATACATATAAGGTAAACGGACACCATGCTTCTAAAATTCTTGGAGAAGAATTATTTGGTCCAAATATCACACCTCCATCCCATTTTTCATGCTCCAGGGCTAGAAACAAACCTGGAATGACCTAACTTAATGCTAACAACCCATGCAATGACCATGCTGACCTCATGGTTTCCCATGGGAACCCATAACACATAATATCAGCCATTTTTTTCCTCAATAAATTAACCAATCACCTCAATATATCCCAAATAGTGACTAAGCTCACTCAATCATGAACCAGGACAACACTGAACTCACCAAGTCTTGACACAATGACTCAATTTTCATACTTGGCACCATAATAACATCATATAGGGACTAACATGAATACATGACACCATTTTCCATTAATGGGTTTTAAATCAATGAAAAAACAACCAAACAATGGACAACACTATTCCTTTAACGACGGAGATGAGAATTATTCACTTGAAATATGTCTCTCACCAGTTTCACAATTAATTCAGCATCACCTTATATGGTGAGATATTTTATCCCCATATCTTCAACCACTTGCAATCCAAGAAATAAAGATTCATATTTGGAAATGTTGTTTGTGGTTTAGAATTGTAAATTTTATGCTAAGGGGAACAAGTCTTGTTATGGGGATAACAAAATGATGCCTGCATCTGAATCATTTGATGAACAACTTTTGTCAAACTCCATCCTTCAAATTTCTTTAGAAATATTTTATCATCCTTTCCTTAAGAATAGGAAATTCTTACCCTCACTTCGATCCCATGAATATATTCCCACCACCTCTTTCCTCATATGTAACTTTCCCTAACTATTCAAATGAATCCTTTCCCTAATCTTTGCTTTGGAAGAGGATGTTTTACCTAGGTTCATTTGATTTCTAAACCGTGTATTTCATTTTTGGCTCAAGGATGAGTTTATTCATTATTTTTTATTGACATCAAATCTGAAGACCATTCCATTTTAATTTCACCTCCCACCTCTCGATAGAATCTTCTACTATTACATATGTATCTGGCATGACAGCTAATGAAATTTTTTCCTTCACCCAATTTTCTAGATAAGCCACAAGGGCCATCATTGCATCTTCAATCCTTCTAATAATGGGGAACTCCTTTATTTCCATAGAGTAGGATTAAGGGAGAACATGAGAATGCAAAACACAAGGATCATGTGGGATGATATGAACATCAACCGAGGTACAAACCAACAGTGTGATGAGGTCCCATGAAGGAGTGGGTATCAACCATAGGTTCATGAAAAAATTTAATAAGGGGGCTCAAAAAATAATATCATCCAGCCTCACATAGATCTGAAGGGAGGTGTACATATAGAGGGTGTTAAGTAACCCTCAGTTCCTGTAATGATGGCCTCTCAAGTGGAAAGGGGGAGTTACATTCCTAGAATGGGAAGTAACTCCCATATGACACATATGATGCACTGATGTGTAAGGGATTTTCTTTCTATTTTTGAACCCCTTGCAAAAATAGGGAAACTTTGTTCACCATGGAATTGGAATAAGGACCACAAATAATTTTCAAAATGTCATGGCTAAAGAGTGAATGCCGCAGAGTAAAGGGTGTACTTTGATGAAGCCGTGGAAAAATAAAAGGACTACCAAGGTCTGGGTTATGCTGCAAAGGGATAGAAAAATACATTGGATATTCTAGCAAGCCACAATACACCAAAGCAAAAAGTCGTGGGTAAAATAAAATTGAGAAAATTGTAGATTGAAGGGAAATAAGTCTATGGATGTTGATAAAATCCATGTGACAAGTGAATAGACCTTAACCCAAGTGAAGGAGATGATGGATCCACGGAATTATCAGGTCAAAATTCGTGCAAAGGTAAAATAGAATAGCCAAGTAACAAAGAAAATAGAAGTTTTCCGTGGGGAGTTGAAACTGATATAAATTTAGAATCTGATGATCAAATCTTTGTAAATCTAATATTACTAAAGAAATCTCATCCTTCTCCATGGAGTAAGATCAGATTTTATGAATAAGGTAGGTCTTAGGTGGGAAAAGAAAAAAATTGACATCTCTAACACGTAAAATGTATATTTCGGTTGGCCTGACTACCATGATTAAATGTAGTAGGGCATCGTTCCTTATTTAACAAGGAAATGGCATGGGTATGCATATTTTGCATAGTAATCATATTTTCTCAAAAAATTAAATGAAGGTGGTCAACTGGTGGAATGATAATTTGAATTTTCTCTCTCTTCCTTCTTCCATTTCTCTATATATTGTAAAGTGATGCCTTGTTTTACTATTGGATACTTTGTGAATATGAGGGCATCATTTCATGTTTTTTGAGTTTTCTAAGAGTCGCATGTATTGGAATATGTCTCTATAAATGTTTTTCATTTTCCTCCTATATTTTGATGATATATGCATGATCTCTAAGAAATAAATTATCTAGTTTTGTGTCTGGTTTTGACCTTAGCTATTGTTTATTACACTCTCTTTCCTTTAATTCATTTTTAGGTGTGTTGTATGTGATATTATAAAGGTTTGTATCTATTATGCATCATAGAAGTGGAACTCTAGACGTGATTTTGATTTGTGGCTTTCATTCTAGCCCTTTTCATCATCATTTTCTTCCATTTTCACTCTTACATGAGTATTCATTCCCTTATTCTTGGTGCTATCACCTTCTCTAGTTTAGGTTTTTGTTTTATGCATCTCCTTCTCACTCTGGTTCCTTGGAAAGTTAGAGTAGAGCTAGGTAGTTGCATTTTAATTCCTAGGAGTAGTTTAGCATTAGAGGTAAGTAGAGGAAGCTAGCCTTCTTTGGAGGGATGTCTCAGTTCGAGTCCCACAACTTAGAGATAGTTCCATGTTGTCTCAAATCCTGAATAGTTTATTATTTGGGCATGGGTGAAATTTTGAGCTGCAAATTTTTTGGCATGCCAAATGGGACGTTTGAATTAATATTTTAAGTTTCCTCAAGTTTTGATGTGTATCTTAGTGAAGCTCTAGCATTTGGAGGCTATATAGTAACACATCTGGTGACTCCATTAAAAATATCTACTAGTTTCAAAAGTAATGGTGACTTAAGCATCCCTCATTCATGAGAAGGATCCAAACATGGTCATGAACAAGAGAAGAATGTGTATTTGAGTATTTGCAATTATCTCCAAGTAGATGTAGAAGAGGAAGACAAACTCATAGATCTTCATCTCCTCCAAATCAAACTCCTTAAGCACCTCCTCTTGGAAGACCCTTCTTGCAGTCAATAAGATCTATCTGACCTATCAAAATTTCTCATCAACAACAAAATCCTTTTGTAAATTTCACAGGCAACATTATGTTTGCCTTGAATGCCCAAAATACTATTCCAGTAGCTATCTTAAAGAAAATTCAATAATTTTCTGGAGAAAATCACACTACTCAAATCAATCATATTTACGATAGTGCAAATGTATGTGTTATTCATGAAATTTTTGAGATGGATGTGGAAGTTAAACTTTTGGCTTCATCAATTAAAGGAAAATCTCTACAATGGTTTAGAAGCCTAAGGATGGGAACAATTAAAAACTGGGATCAATTTTGCACAACCATTTGTGACCACTTTGGAGAAAGATAAGACAACCTATCTCTATTGGAGCAGTTAACTGTAATCAAGAGAGCACCTAATGAATAAATTGTAGGTTTTAACTTTAGATTCCAGAGAACTTGGGACAAAATTTCAGCTCTTGTGAGACCTGCAACAAAAGGTGTATTTCTTTACTTTTTAAAATCTCTCAACATTAATATATCATTTATGATACAATCTATGGTAGGAATAACTCTACCAACTACTTATACAATTGCAATCAGAGCTGAAAATATTTTAATACAAGCTAGGAAATTAGCTCCTAAACCACCTATGTCATAATATCCTAAACTACCTAAAGTTGATCAACCTTCTATTGCTCCTATCCCTAAGCCTAATTTGTAACCTGTTGTTTCCACATCACAAAATTCTACTCAGCAAAAGGAGGATGAAGAAATGAAGGATCTAATTAGAAAATTGAAAAACAAATTTATATCCCTAGAGAAATAGTAAGCCCAATCCTATAAGAATTATCAAAATCAAGGGAAATCTTCTAATCAGGTATATTAACCATGGATAAATCAGTAGTCTAATCAAATATACTCATAGAACCAGTAGAATAACATATGGAAGTATCAATTTATCCTCTTCCATTGGCAAAAATCCCTCCACAAGCACTTCCTCCTCCCAATTCAAGTTAGGATTTAATTCCTATACAAAATAATATGGCACAAGAAATAGAATGGTGTTTTCCATATAATATCCCACATAACCAACTTGGTTGTGAGAGGGAAATCCACCTTAAAGAATTACTAGTTCAAGGATCTTCCAGTCAACAAAAACCACTAATAGAGGCACCAAATCCATCCATGGGAGAAAATCAAAAGACCAATAATGACACTAACCTAATATTCTATGGAGCTTAATATTTTTGCGCAATCATCCAAATAGCAGGAAGTTCTAACAGACCATCAATCATCATTGTTGATAACATGTGGTACAAGAAAAGGATGTTGGAGTCATAATCTTCACCTTCCAAGGATCATGCCAATTCCACGGGAACATAAAAAGATGTCATGCAGAGGAAAAAAGAAACCATGGTGAAATAAAGAAAGCCACCCAAGCTTCTTAGAAAATCCATGGATAACGAGGTTGTTACTCAACCAAAGCCAACAAATTAAGGTACGCCACAATAGAGAAAATAATGTAGCAAGTCGCATATGTATAAATTCAGGGATATCCCATTCAACATTGTTAAGAAAATGCATAAAACCAATGTAAATTTCTCAATGTGGGATGCGATGTTATTCCATCACAACATGATCTCCTATGTGAATCCCTCCTCCCATGCTTGATATCCTAGGTCTCAAATGAAATCTTGTGTTAGGGGAGTTTTATAACTTGATGGGTCAATGAATGTCCTAGGCATAATAAAAGACCTTGAGTTGACACTTCATGCCTTCCCAAGCCTCGATATAACCCATGACATTTTATTCATTGAATTTCCTCCTATGTTTTCCATTTTTTTGTCTAGAGACTTCACTTCTAAAGTAGGCAGATATATATCATCAGATTGGTCTCACATGCTTCTAAAAACCAAATATGGTACTCAATTCACAATACATTCTGAGCCCATATTTTCTTACCATATTGAGTCATATCAATCCACTCCTATATCAAATTTCTTAAAAGAATAACATGAGCAAGACTCTCCTAAGGAGAAAGTTATCCCTCCTCCCATGCTTGATTTATTTTCTAGATGAATGGGATGAGAGAGACCACATATTTTATCCTTATGATGAAGAGCTCAAGAGATTTGAAACCGGTCTGGGAATATACTTCATTCTCCAAGAGGAATTTTTGATACATGTGACATTCAAACAAGAAAAAAAATATTTCTAGACTATGGTGGATGTTCTTTGATGGTTCTAGAAGCAAAAATGGAGCTAGGGAAGGTGTTTTACTCATTTCTATAAAAAAATGAAAAGTTATTCTTTGCTCATAGATTATAGTTTGCATGTTATAATTATGTAGTAGAATATGAAATATTAGTACATGGGTTGATAATCACGGAAAAGAGGAAAATCAAGGAGTTGCAGGTATTTGGAGACACTTAATTAGTCATTCACCAAGTCCACAGTAGGTTTGCGACAAAGAAAAAACTATTAAAATCTTATGAATAAATGGTCTGGGATTTTCTAGAAATATTTTATGCCATCAACCTACAAGTTGTGCGTAGAAAGTTAAACAAAGACATAGACCAAATGGTGGCCCTTAGCTCTCAATTCTCACCTACTGAGGATTTGATCAAATGGAATGCCCAACATATAAAAGTGGTTGTTAGGCCATTTATTCTAGACAACCAAGCTTGTTGGTAGGTATTTTACAGCGATGAAAAAATTATGTATTTCATCCAAAATGATGTGCAGTTCTCCTTGAAGATGCAAGTTGATTTGCAAGAGGTATATAGGGACCAGATTATTCAACTAAAATCAAACAAGTTACCTAAGGAATTGGTCACACTGGATCATATTTTAATTTTAATCATCAATTGAAATGAATGGAAAATATCATGATGACAAAGCAAGAATATTGTCTTCTAGTTTCAATTGCTCCAGGAAAACAACTTCTACTTAGAAAGGTATGTGATCAAAGTGAAAGGCAAGATTTTTTTTCCTTGTGTCAAAATTACAATGATGTATTTTCATGGGACTATGAATATTTAAAATAATTCAATCCAAATATAGTCCAACATTCCATTGATTTGGATCCCAAAATCAAGCCAATCAGGCATAAGCAGAGGCCAATTAACCCCAAGATTGAGCCCCTCGAGAGCAAGGAACTCTCTAAGCTCATTAAATCTAAAATAATTTTTCCAATCGAATATTTTACTTGGGTGGAAAATTTGGTTCCGGTAAGGAAGAAGAAAGGTGAATTATGACTCTATGTAGATTTTAGGGATGTAAACAAAGATTCTCTCAAGGATCACTATCATTTTCCCTCCATGGAGTAGATTTTGTAGATAGTAGAAGGAGCTAAGAGATTATCCATGCTCGATGGATATTCTGGTTTTAACCCAATCAAAGTGAAAGAAAAGGATTAGTGTAAAATCATGTTCACCACTAAATGGGGAACATTTTCTTATCAAAATATGTCTTTTGGATTATCGAATGTAGGTGCTACTTTCTAAAGATAAACAAATATTTCTTTCAAATGGTATATTAATCATTTCATCTTGGTTTACCTAGATGACATTAATATTTTTTCCAAGCAGAGCACGGATCATATAAAGCACCTAGAGAAAGTATTTGAAAGATGCAGGGAGTTTTTTGTATCCCTTAATCCTACAAAATTCACATTCACAATATCTAGAGGTAAGCTCTTGGGGAATATTTTCTCACAAGAAGGAATTGGTATTGATCTAGAAAGAATTGCAGCTATCACATATCTTGTCTTACCAGCTCATAAGAAGGAATTACAGTATTTCCTTAAAAAGATGAACTTTGTTAGGTGTTGTATTCCTGACTTCGTAGGTTTGGTAAAGCCTATTAATCTCATGCTCAAGAAGGATACAACATTCAAGTGGACCACGGAAGGGAAGGATAACTTTGAAAAGATAAAACAAGATATTTCTCAAGCCCCAACATTAATTAATCCATATTACACCAAATATTTCATTATTATTCTCATAGGGTGGACTCTAGTATATTCATGGTGTTGACACAACTGAATGATCAAGAAATGGAATAGCGTGTGAAAATTTTAAGCCAAACACTAAATAATTATGAGCTCAAGTGTACTCACATTGAGAAATAAGTGTTTTCCATCATGAGAGATTTAAAGAAATTTAAAAGCATGATTTTTGCTAGACGCATAAAGGTTTTAGTATCACATTCCAGTATCAGATACTTCATTATGGGAGCACAAATTAGTTAGAAATTAGTTTGATGGGTGATTAAAATCATGGAATATGATGTGACCATTAAGGCCACAAAATTTGTAAGAGGAAGGGCACAGTGTAAGAAGTTGGCTCTAGGTGTTGTGGAATCTCAAACTGCCCTCATGAATGAAGTTCCCTCTAATTATAAGTTTCCACATGATGTTGAATGGTAGTAAAATGAAATGAATGTATTCAATGATCATAGTTAGATTGCTGATATGTCAAAAAAAAATTCTACTAGTTCATACCCTCTTGGTTTTGAATAAAACAAAGAGAAGAAATTTGAGGTTGTTATCTATTCATTATGCATTATCTAATGGTTCCCTATTCAAAAATAACATTGATTGAGTACTCCTGAGGTGCATTGAAGGTGAAGAATGTGATAAGGTCCTAATTGTGTTCCATTATGGTTTATTTAGGCTGAAATTTATCTGTTAAATCTATAACCATGAAGATTATAAAATCAAGTTACTTCTGGCCTATGTTGTTTGTGGATTCTCTTAGGTGGGTTAGAAAATTCAAATAATGTGCACTCTTCATAGGAAATAAAATACTAGTGGCCCTTGCCACTTCATCCAATTTGAGGAAAATCATTCATTTACTTAATGGGTACTTGACTTCATTGGTATGATCAACTTGTCATCTAATGCTAGTCACAACTAGGTTGTCACAGCCATAGAATATTTTATCACGTGGTAATTGAGGCCATGCCATTGAAGGAAGCCACTAAATCACTCATCCTGGAATTTCTTGAAGAAATTGTTATAAGGTTTTGTGATGTAGGAGAATCTTCTCACCAACAAGAAATTTTGAGTTTTTTTTTTAAATTGGTCTAATTTTTGTTTGAGTTATCCTAAGTAAGGATTGTGGGGATTTTAGTAGAGTCCTATTATTTTCATTCAAATATATAATTTGGTCTAGGTATGCAAGAAATTTGAATTAGGAGGTTTCCCTCCAAAATGTAATTTAAATTCCTAAAAGGGAATTATGATGGTTTGTTGTCTTGTATAAGGAGTATAAGTCATTAATAATGCATGTGATATGTGTATTTAGGATCCTATATGTCATGTGAAGTCTAAAATAAGGTATAATGCTAGACCTAGGGTTTGGAGGTCTAAGATAGGTTAGTATTTCAATGTATGTAAAAGGGGAAATTAGGTGTTTAAAGAATGATAAATCCTCTAAAATGTATGTAAATGTCATGAGGAGGATATAAATTCTCATAATGTAACTAAATAAGTATCCTTTTGAATAATTATGGAGAGGAGAAATTTCAAATGGAGGTTTGCTAAAAGAAGATTAATGAAGGAAAATACATTCTTGATAAAGAATCTCTAGGTATTTCTTGTGAATGTTGTTATCTCATGAAGTTTTTATTATTATAGAATTTATTTTTTCCATTCACCTTTAGAGAAAAAGATAAAATAAATCTGGGTAGTGTAATCATTCGCTAGTGTAAATGCTTTTTCGTGATGTCTATGGTTTTTAGCAAGTATTTTTTATGTTGAACTATGCATTTCTGAGTTAAGGACTTAGTTAAACATTTTATTGATATGTTAAAAATTTACAAGGGTTAAATGGATTGTGTTAACACACTCAGATAAGGGAAAATGGATTCTTTGGTAACAATTCATTGGAAGAAGGGTTTATGTTAAGATGTAATTTAGAACGAAACTTGTATAACCTTCAGAATGGTAAAAGTTTATTTTTAGGAGTTATAAGAATTATCAATGTCTGAAATTTTGTGTGGAGTGACCAATAAATTATTCAAGCCTTTATTCAAAAATTTGGATACATAAAATGTAGGATCTATTAAAATTTATGGATTTTTCTTTCTTGCCTCTAGGAGTGTAAGAAGGATTTTGCCATATTTCTACAAACATCATAATTTGAATTTTATGGAATGGGTTCTTATAAAATTTGGACATTAGGGTATCTATATACCATTATATAATGGTTTTAAAAAGTTTTATTATCAAACTCACACTTTGGGAGAAAGATATCATCCAAATTTTAGTCTTGCGTTCTTAAAGGAACCTAGTGAGAAACGTAGTTAAAAAGGAGAAGTAGGAATTTGAAGGCCTTAACCACGGAGTTTGGGGAATAAAAAATTGAGATGAAGTCTGTATTGGATCCTATTAGATGAATATTTAACAAAATTAAATGCCCAATATACAAATTTGGATAATTTTCTTGATAGTCATGACTGAGATGTAAACCACAGTTTTAGGCATAGTTTTGGGGGTCAAATTGCAAAGGACCTAAGATTTATACAAATATTTGGTTTATGAAGTTTATATGAGATGAAGAAGGACAATAATAGATGTCCAAGAAATCCTCTATTGTGGATAGATACCTTCCCTAAACTCCAGAATATCACTAAAAGATGTTCTTGACAAACCTAGTGAATGGCTAGTAGTGAAATTGCTAAATATGAAGAACCTGGGAGTCATAGAGGGAGTTGGAGATTTAAACTCAAATAGCATGTTTATAGGGATTATAATGTAGCTAGGAAATATTTAATGGTTTATAGATACCTCAAGAACACATTTTCCTATGACTGTTCTAGCATTTGTCTTAAGAACATTAACGAGGAAAAAATAGTATGTTTTGATGCATGGTGTTGATTTGATGCAAGGTAACCTTCCTGATGGTGGATATTGGAAAAATATGATCCTATGCTGTAGGTGTAGAGAAAATGAATAGATATAGAGATAAAACAACAATATTTGATAGTTGGTTGAATGTATGCAAAGGCAAATTTAGTGAAGGATTCTCAGTGGTATGGTGACTAGCAAGAAATTTGCATAATTATGATTCAAGATGAACGTTTTATGGGTATTGTGTTGAGTTGTTCCTTAAGGTAGAATTGAAGTTTTCAAGGCTAAATTGGAAAACTAGAGCTAGTCCTAAACCAAGATAATTGCAATATTTTCCTAAATTGGTTCAAGAAGGGAATTGAATCTAGGGACTCCTACATCATTTTGTATTAGATTGTGTTAGATAAATTTAATAAAGTTGAATGAAAATTTATTTCTTGAAACTAATAAGTTATATGACAGATGTTGATGGGAAATGTTGTAGGTCAAGAATATGAAAATCAAAGAAGAGATTTTTGAAATGGCTAAAGGGTATTAGTATGTGGTGCCTAAGTGGGTTACTCATAAAAGTGAAGGAAATTAGACTATGAGAACTAGAAAAAAGAAGGTTGGAAGAATATAATGAAGAGCTAGTAAAGGAGTTGCTAGTTTTGATTAGTCAAAGAAAGAAAGAAAAGGATGAAAGATGAGAGAGGAAAATAAAGTTTTGGGAAGAGGAAGAAATCATAGAGTTAAGGAAAAGCATGGAGGAGTTAAAATAATTAGAAAGGAAAGTAAGAGAAATACAAAGGAAAGCAATGAAGATAAAAAATAAAGTAGTGCTAAAGAAGGTGATAAAATGGCCTCTTGGGTCACTTATATAGAGAGAGAAGATATTACATCTGAGACAAAAGATAATAGAAGACAAGATAAGGATGAGAGGAAATGAGAAGAGAAGAAGAAGTTAAGAAAGTCATTTTGGGAGAAGATAAGAAAATTGAAGAGGAAGAAGTCATAGAGAGAATTTTAGCAATCTCTTGAAGAGAATGAAGAGGATGTCATACATGGAGCTTCTAGAGAGGTTATATGACCTAAATGTTTTCATTCTAATATTACATCTTATTATGTCAATATAGATGGACAGAGTAAAGACAAAAATGCCTTGGAAAATGTCTTAAAAGAGGACCTAAAATTCCTAAAGAATAAAGAGGAACCAAAAATTGAAGAAGAAGATGAATATATAGTTGAAGAACAACTATTTTGGTAAGAAATCATACATAGACCTAAAGGTACAAATTTATTTTGAAAATGAATAAGAATATAAGAAAGTAGAGATTGAGTTTATGAGACTTTTTCATGAAGAAATTTTAAGGTCAAGAAGAAAAGTGCAGCATTATAGAGATACAGCAGTGTGAGTTCTATATGAGAACCAAGAAGCACAAAAATTGTGCTAAAGAAGGATTACAGGTGAGGTTCATGAAAAATAAGAAAGATAGAATAAAAAATGAGTTGTGAAAAAGAAGGAGAATAAGATAAAATTACAAGTATGAGAGAGATGAAAATAAGATAGAAAAGGAATATTGCCCATGGAAAATAGCCCTTGAATACCTCATAAAAGGAAAGGAAGGTAAATAATATGTGAGCAATAAAGATAGTAAAGAGAGAAGTCAAATTCATTTAAAGAAAATCGATGAAGAGGAAGTACAAAGAGAAAAAGAAAAAGAGGAAAATTTTCCTATACAAGAGGTGTTCTAGGGAGAAACAAATATTTTCTAATTTTCAATTTTATTTATTGAATAAGGACAATGTTATAGGTCTACAGAAACAAAGAGTACCAAATTTTTAGTCTAGAAAAATGATAGAGAAAGACAAATTTGGTATTTAGAGTTGAGAAGAAGAAATAAAAATGAATGCTTTAAGGAAGAATATGAGTAAAATCAACAATTTTTTGTGATGGGAGCAGCCAAGAAGCAATCCAATGAGGGAAAAGTACACAGGAAAGAAGCAAACTATATGATTTTTCTAACATATTTGGTGAATGTGTGGGTATAGAAGATAAGAAAGTTGTTCTTTATTTTGATTTGAACAAAGAAAGAAATAAAAAAAAGAAACCAACCAAGAAGATGAATGAACAACAAAAAGAAGAGAAGGATGAGGAAATTGAAGATCAAAAGAGAAGAATCAACCAAAGAAGAGAAAGAGGAAGATATAAAAGAAAGTGAAGAACATTTGGAAGAAGAAAAAGAAAAGGTTATGAAGAATTTTTCTTTAGGTTAGGAGTATGATGTAGGAGAATCTTATCACCAACAATAAATTTTAAGGTTTTGTTCAAATTGGTCAATATTGGTTTGAGTTATCCTAAGTAAGGATTGGGGGATGTCACTAGAGTCCTAGTAGTTCAATTCAAATTGACTAATTTGGTCTAGGTATGCAAGAAATTTGACTTAAGAGGTTTCACTCTAAAAATGTAATTTGAATTCCTAAAAGGGAATTATGATGGTTTTTTGTCTTTTATAAGGATTCTAATTATTATTGTATTTAGGTCCTATATGGTCATGAAGTCTACAATAAGGTATAATGATAGACCTAGGGTTTGGAGGTCTAAGTTAGGTTAGTATTTCTAGTATTTAAAAGGGGAAATTAGGTGTTTAAAGGATAATAAAGCATATAAAATGTATGTAACTATCATGAGAGGATATAAAATCCTCAGCATGTAACTAAATAAGGATCCCCTTGAATAATTATTGAGAGGAGAATTCCGAATGGAGGTTTGGTAAAAGAAGATTAATGAAGGAAAATCCATTCTTGATAAAGAATATCAAGGTATTTCTTGTGAAGGATGTTATCTCATGATGGTTTTATTATTCTAGAAGTTTTTTTCATTCACCTTCAGATCAAAAGATAAAAAAATTCAAAGTAGTGTAATCCATTTGTTAGTGTAAATGCTTCTTGGTGATGTCTTTGGTTTTTGACAAGTATTCTTTGTGTTGAACTGCGCATTTTTTATTAGAGGACTTAGTTAAACATTTTCTTGATATGTATCCATGTATAAGGTTAAATAGATGTTTGAACAAACTCAGAGAAGGGAAAAGGGATTCTTGGTATCATTCATTGGAAGAAGGGTTAATGTTAACATGTAATTTAGAATGAAACGTGTGTAACTTAAGACTAGTAAAAGTTTATTTTTAGGATTTAGAAGAATGAAAAATGTCTGAAATTTTGTGTGGAGTGACCTAACACTTATATAGAAATTTGTATAAATTTAAAGCCGTAAAACGCAGACCCCGAAAATATATAGATTTTCTTTCCTCGTTGTAAAGCCTGTAGGAAGTGTTTAGCCAAATTTCTTAAAACATTATAATTTGAGTTTTATGAAGTGGGTTCTATGTACAAGTTTGGACTGTTTTGTATCTATATCGATTTAGCATCAATGTGCCTTACCCAATCATCCACTATCTGAATAACAACTGGGAGTCTATATATCATCAAGGTTTTAGTCTTCGCAGCGGTTGAGGGACATTTTATTATGACCTGTTTTAACTACTTGGAAAGGAGAAATTGGCATCGAGTATTGAAGGCCTCAACCACTTCACTTTTAGCGCCAAAAATTTGACTTGAAGTCTATTTGGCATGTCTATTAGATGAACCTTCTTGCAAACTATAAAACTGTCCATCTTATACAACTTTGGAGAATGCATACTTGACAAATTCTTAAGTCTGAGATAAGAAGACAACAAGTGTTTATGCCTAGTGATGGGGTTCTTAAATTGCTATGGATTTTCAAATTATACTGAGATCTAGCAATTATGAAATTTAGAGCATCCTAACATAGGAACCATACTAGATGTCCAGAACAGAGGCATGATAATATAATAGAGGACATGTCCCTAAACTCAGATATCATTGAATTGATATTCAATTGTGTTTCCTCCTTTAGGGCTAGTAGTGAAATTGCTAAACTTATGCGTGATCTTTTCCAACTTAGTGAGTGATCTGGAGCTTATGAACTAGTGATCATGTTATAGAGGGACTCATAAGGCACTCTATGAACATCCTAATGATATCTATAGAAACCTCGTGAACTCATTTTCCTGATGATATGTGTATAAAATTGGTGTCTGAAGATCAGTGATCTAGGCAAAATTTTTTTGTGTTCATGCATCCTCCTTGATTTTATAGCAGTTGACTAGACCTTATTGATGGTGGCTCATTGGAAAAATATGATCCCATGCATGTAGGTGAAGAGAAATTAATAGCTATAGAGACTTTTCAACATTTTTTTACATTTGATCTTGGAGCTATGTAGAATCTTATTTTATCCTTCATAGGATTTCTTTTTAGGTCTGTCATCTATCCAGATCTATTTTTCATAATCATGATTCAAGATGAAAGGTGTATGTGTTCTTGTCGTTGAGTTATTCCTTCATCGGTAACATTGAAGTTTTCAAGGATACGATGTAGGTGACATGGTAGAGGTGTCCTGGACCAATATTTAAGGTGCAAGGTGGTATGCATATCAGGAGATCCTAAGCTAGGCGAGCTTGAATGTAGGATCTTGTGCCTTAGCTTGGCATGCCCTCAAACTATCATATCCCACAATGCAAAGGATTGTTTTGAGCAGTGGAGATATATTTATATTTTTATGTTGTATAAATTGGGATTTATCTTACAAGGACTTCTTCCAATGTATTCACTGCACACATGTGACTCGCTTGTGAGTGTAGCTCAATGAGCTCAACAACTTGATGAAAAGTCATGAAGTTTAGATGACAATGGACATTGATATTAAAGTATAGTGGCACACAAAGGTGAAATATGAATCTTTGGGTGAACTCAGTGATAACTTGATTTTGAAGAAGGCTATTGGAACTTCTCCCTACAAGTGAGTATATGATAAAGATGTGAAACATTACCATTGGCTCGCTTGAGTTTCCTTCATTTGAGTTCAAGCTCCAACAACTAGAATTTCAAGGCTACGTGATTAAAGGAAATCCCATATGCACCATGTTAGGAGTAGTATGGTAATATATATATATATATATATACATACATAACATACATGGGCATATATATATATATATATATATATATCAACCAAATAACACTTTGATAATGCAGTAGAGTTATAGAGATACAACCATGTCCACCCAAGGCTAGAATGAGATGGGAGGTGGTGAAGTGGCACATGGCATCTCGATGGCTTCAACCCGAGCTGGAGAGACTCCAATTTGGACCATAAGGTTTGGAGTGAGAAAAATGATAACATTAGAAGCTTGCAAGGCCAACTAGGACCCATTCAAGCCAAGTGATACCTGATAAAAAATACCCTTTCATTCCAAAAACCATTATTTTAATTCGTTTAACATTAAGCTGTCATCATTAATATTTTTCATGCATCTTTTATCATACAAGAATAGACATTATTGTAATCCTTCTAAAATGATGTAATGACATTACACTTAATAAGCCATTGTTCGTAAAGTGACAATTCACTTCTTAGCTAACCCACAATGTGAAATTTCACATAGTCTTGTTTCTATAGTGCAGAGCATATAATCATGTCTCATATTGTTGCCAATGTGAACTAGGTATCAACCTATCACAGGATTAGGTGACAGCATATAACTAAACAAATAAAAATCACAGAAACTAGGGAATCTATGGCCTCAAGACTTCAAATTAACTCCTTTGACACCAATTTATGCTAATGCTATTGATGATCACATCTATAAGACAAATCTACACCTATCCAGTCACCAAATTTGTTGTCTACCTTTCCATGTACTCCCTTGCAAAGATAGGGCCTTTTCACTCATGGAGAATACTTGCACACATGTACCGACAAGAGTACCTAGTGCATTATCCATTTCATGGCAATCAAATCAGCTGAAATAAACATAGTAAAGGGCATGCATTGATATAAGCTACGTAATATCAGAAATTATAATGACAAATAAACAATAGGTTATGATATTGAAGGGATTAGAATTAGACTGATAATAATTTTATACTCCCAAAACATGTCATACATGATAACTAAAGAAATTCACAAGTAATATAAAATCGTTATATCAACCATGGATTGACAGGGACAATAATCTAATCATACGAATGTCTGATAAAACATAAGTATGCATAAATAGGTATGTCACATATACCACATCCCACACATAGATTAGGATTATCGTGGAGCCACTAATCCCACATCAACTCAAAATGTGCACAAAGCTAACACGAGAAAATCCCTGATAACAAACCCACGGTCCTCGCTCTCTTGTAGGGACTAGAAATTGATATAAATTAGAATCTGATGCTCATATCTTTGTAAATCCCCTATTATTGACACCAAATCTTGTCCTTCTACACTGGAATATGATGGCTGACTATCACTCAATCTCAGGTAGGTAGTAGTTTCTACTAATAATATAACGTTGACATGTCATAACATACCCAAAGGGTCTATTCTAGTTGGCCCATCAATCCAAGTAATCAATGTGGCCCAGTATGGGTTGTCATGTGACTTCTGATCAAGGAAATGGCGTAAGTATCGTCAAATTTCACAAATCTATTAGAACATCATCATAAACCTAGGTGAAGGCCTCAATGGTACCCACCTCAAAAGGGACAACCATCAAACTATGGGCTCTTTGGATCCTTACACTACCCTCCCTCTTCACAAGCCTCTACATATATTGTAATGTGCTCCCAAACCCAGACTATTGGAATGTAATTTGGGAATCCCAGGACATCATGTTCATGTTCCCTATACATTATCATAAGTGTTAAATACCTTGGTATAGTGTAGTCTATAAATGTAGGGTACATCTTCAAGCAAACACAGTTATGCATTATGTGCATGATCTCCAACCACCCCTACCAATCCCATCATGAAGTAACAATGGCTCATCTTAGACCTGTAGCTATTGTTTATTGCCACTAAAAAGAACTCATAAACATTTGCAAGTGTGTTGTATGTGTTATTTTAGAGGCTCTAATAAAATCTATGCGTCCATCATGTAAGTCCCACCCAGAGATGTGACCACTTTATCTGATGGCTCTCATTCATTGCCCTATTGCATCATCATGGACCTACCATTATCAATACTTTCCTAAGTAGATCATCCCCTGATTCGAATAATGTGAAAACGTGAAGCACGAGGATCATTTAGGATAATGTGAACATGCAATCAAGTTACACTTCGGTCAGCGTGATGAGGTCCCATGGAGAGTTAGAAAACATCAACCATGAAGTTGCATGCAAAGATTCAAAAAAAAGGAAAATCTCATATGTTTATCCTCATATATTTGAAAAGGATAAGGGGTACAGGAATAGGGGGTACTTCTCTGAAGGTGGATCTTAGTTTGGAGTCCTGCATTTCTGAAATGGACAGTAACTCCCGATGTTGACGCAAATCTTGAATTTTCTACTAATACGAGGTAGGGATGAAATCTAATGATGACCACAAGAATCTCTTGACGACCCTAAAATGACACCTAGACCTATGACCTCACCTAAGTGAGGATGACCTTCACCATGTGATTTAGAAAGTGACTCACAACAACACCTCCCTTCATCATAACTTAGGATGAGGTAGAAATTCATAGGAGAAATATGGTTCCTGATAATGAATCTTGATGAGGTACCCATGAATAAAAAGGATCCAAAGAAATGGAGAAAACCCTAGTGGGGAAAACATCCACCACAAAGAGAAAAAAAACATTCTCTAATATATAAAGATGCCAAAAATGGCTCCTGTTCATTGAGTAGCCTAATAAGGTACCCAGTTATAAAAGGGAAATCTCTTAGAAAGAAGAAGAGGAGAGAAGAAGAGGGAGATGAGAGGAACACTAAAGATGTCATGGAAATATCTGATCTCTGTAACTCTAGGAAGTCTCCTAAAAGAGTGTTGATGATGTGGTCCTCTTCCTCTGGACTGAATAAGATGCACCCACACCAAATTGTGTGCATGCCCTTGGGAAGAATAGAAATATAGTGTTGTAAGTGTAACCACTCCATGAAGGAAATAGAAGATAGCAACATAATGAACTCTAAGTCTGGTCCACAGAAGTGTGACATAGGTCTAACAAGTGAGTGTTAAGGAACCAAAGGTAATGCCATGTGTGTAGAATTTCCAGAGTGTAGAAGAGGAACATCTGCTAAAAAGATGCCAAATTATGTAAGGTAACACAAAAATCTACACAATAGAAAGAGGATCCACAAGAAAAGGTGGATAAATAAATATCTCCTGAAAAGGTGGAAGTGAAAAGAGTCCCAGAAGGGGCACTCATGACAAAGGAGATGATGGATTCCTCTAAACACCTATAGAAAGATAAGGAACTTGTGCATGGGGAATTAATTGCTAAACTGGATGTTGCCACCATTGTTGTTGCCCTACCGCATTCTAGAGACTGAAGACTTCATCGTTATCACTCATGCTCAAGATCAGACCCTGTTTGACAAAGACATCTAAAAATATAAGGCAGGAATAGAAAAATCATGGTTAAAGAACCCTAAGAAGGGAGCATCCCAACTCTCTAAAGCATTATTCAGGGTTTATTTCAATGAGGAGTTTTCTGATTTTATCATTTTACTCACCTGTATCATGGGATTACCCTCCAGAAATGAATTTAATTTCAAGATGTGCCCCTTTATAAACATCATCTGCGAGGGCAAGCAGAACATAAACTAGGCTGAAATTTTTTGTATGAATTTGACTGAGCAATTTTCAACTGTTCAGCAGACTAAGAAGTTTTATATGACTTCTTATCTCATGTATACCCCTAGTTGCATTCTGGGAGTGGTTCGGTTTCACCTACATGGAAGGAAATAAGGATGAACCTATCTACACGTACTGCTCTCAGTTTACCCTTGAAGCTACTAATCACAATTTTAGAAGGGGTAAATGATGCTTTCATCCATGTATATTGTAAGACTCTTAGAGGGTCACACTACTAGGAGATTTTCTGATGAAGTTATGACTCTAATAGATAAGTATGTGGATTTCTTCATCCAATTCAGAAGGTTCTCATACATCAGGTTGGCTAGCTATGAAAGTAGCTCCCTTAAGCTCCCCCATGTTTTGAAATGATAAAATGGCTCTAGTTAAAGTATGTAGACATCTTGATAAACTACACACAACCTGCAGATACAAGAAGATCACTGGTCTTCATTTCCCTATCTCCTTGGGAGATTATACATTCAAAACAAACTCTAGATGCCCAAAACATAGAAAGGGCTATTGCTCCTCTCACTGTCCATTTCTTTAGACCTGGGACTTGTTTTGAACTGAAGAAGTTTATTGATCAAATCTCAAGATAATTTATCATCATAAGCCAGACACTGAGGATTACTGGGCTGATTGTGTTGATGATTTTGAAGCTAGATGGAGGCACTATGACAGAATCTCTCTGCAACAAATTACAGATCTCAATCTCTACCCAAGTTCCTGAAGGGCTTAAGGATGATGATGAGGACTTACAGTCCTTTGAATATGAAAGATCAATAAAACACACTCCTTTAGAAAACCTGGATTGGTACAAGAAAGAGTGAGATGATTTGGTTGATATTATTTCCCATGTTCTTGTAAGAACTAAGGTTTGGTTCGACAGGAAATTTTGTGAGCTCAAGAAGAATCAGGGTAGATCTTCTTCGAGAGATACTTCCACACCAGAAAAGGAAGCACATACAACTAGTACCAAGGTACCTAAGCAAACCCCTCCTTTTTTTGTCAATAAAAAATCCTGAATCATCTACTCCTTCTTCTTCTACTCAAGTGTATCAAAAGAAGATTAAAGAGGTTAAGAAAGAACCAATTGAGGATATCTTCTTGAGAATTCATAATTACCTTTAGGACCAGAGAACATTATTTTTCTTAGTGAAAGTGATAATGGTGAAGTGACATATCCTGCAAGAGCTACTAAAATCACTGTTTAAGAAGAAAAGGAGGCATCATATACTGAACCTACTAGTTTAATAGAATCCTCTGCAAAGAAAGCTCATGATGCTCCATTCACTTCTTTCCTGGAGGCCACAGTGGTCAATACTTTAAGTTCCATGAGTTCAATTTCTCTTGGGCCTCTTTTTCCTTCCTCTTCTTCTTCTACCTTTGCCTGGGTACAACCCTTGGTTGATAGCAAGAAGAGAAAATCTTTTTCTCGTCTAATAGGGCCAAATTTTGATGTTGTGGTATTTATGTTGGGTATTGCCCCTCCCCCTCCAACAAAGAGAGCCAAAAACAATTCAAGGTTAGTAACTGACCGCTTAAGGCGAGCAGTTCCTATAGGTTCAAAATCCCAAGGTTGATAAGGAAGAGCATGATCTTTGGGTCTCTGATTTAGAGATTTCTATAATCCCAATGGGAGAATCCACTCCTGAGAGTGAGGTTCATAACCTTCAGGAAACCGTAACAAATGTTATTGAACAAGTGGAGAGGGGAAAGCAGACCATATAATAGTTGGAAGAACAGAACTCAAGTTATTTCAAAACTTTACCAAGTCATTTTTGGATAAGGATAAGGTTTTGGATCCTGCCCCACTAGTTGCTCTTCCACCCCCCCATGATTCTCAGCCAGGATGAAGATCAAAGCGTCAAAGACATATATAAATTATTCAACTTATGGGAAGGCTGTGGAAGCTATGGTGGATGATATGACTATAGAAGGTTTTAAATTCATTGAGGAAGCCTTCAAAACCAACGAAAAAGTGATTAATTTGCTACGAAAACTATCTTCCTCAACCAAAAATATGGACAAAGAACTAAAGGTCTGGAGTAGTTGCATTACATATCTCAGTCTAATTGGTCCAAACCAATGAGAAGATCATGTTGGTCAAATATGTTTTTGATGATGCCAAGAATAACTTATCAAGGGCATGGATTTTCAGTGTTGAGTTGAAGATAAAGGTTTTAGAAGAAGCACTGGGAGAATTAAAGATTGTATGGAAGAAAGGATAGTCTTTTAAAACTTGTGTTTCATCTGCCTTTAAATATATCCACTGCCAACTTCAAGATGAATTTTCAGGTGTTCCCTTCTCTCTTCAAGAAATCAAATCTCAATTCGGAACATTTGTCAAGGATGATTTTGTTCAAAGAGGAGTCAATTACCAAAGAGAAGATAAAGGACATTTGCTCTCTTCAATCTACCATTACCGAGGCCAATAAAGAATACCTGGAGCATACCGAATTTGATAAAGACATGGAGAAATGTCTAGGGCACTTGGACTCATGCCACTGCCAACACAAAAATTCCAAGAGGCATGGAAATAGTAGAATTGTTGAAAAAGTTCAAGCATTAGATTCTCAAATCAGTGGGCCCTCCTTAGCCATAATCGGATGTCTATTCTTCTAGCTCATCTTTCTCTTCTTCTATTTTTAGTGTTGAGCTCCTTGTAAATTAATTAAGGATATTGTATTGTGAATTTCCTTAATTAATCTTTTAGTTTAAAGAAACGGTTACCAAATGTAACTAGTTTGTAAGCTATATAATGAGCTCTCCATGCCATTCTAAGGGGTTGGAACTTCGATTATTTTTTTAAAGTGTAAAAGAGTCAAAAGCTATAAATACAAGAAGATTTTCCTTTTTATTTCTATCTGTGCTCATTCATTCCTTCTTATCTATTAAAAATTATTGAATCATTAATCTATTTTACATTAAGAAGATTTTTATTCTTGTGGATGTCATCTATGGAACTTTGTGTCTGTGAAATAATATCTTATGGTTTTAATGCAAATGATTCTGTTCTACACTATCCCAATTCAACATTTATAAGGAATTATTTTGCTATCTATATTTTTGGAGAATGTTATTCTACCTTTTCCCATTCCTTAGTTCTTCTATCCTTTTGTATTGATAGTCTGTCATTTAAAACACTTTTGTGTTATCAGAGTTCCTCTTTAAAATTAAATGTTGTACATTTGTGAATAGTTTTTTTCTTTCAATAAGGGAACCTCTCCCATTAAAGAGGAGGGACTTTATGTCCCCTGATTGTTGCTTTCATTAAAGTCCTAATTTGACAACCAACATTTTTTGGTGACTCTGTTGGGGATTTGTTTTCCACAAATTCCATTTTTTAAAGAACAAATTCTTGATCATTTACTGATCTGGTGACTCTAAGGTTTACCCGTGGTAGGAGGGCTCTTGGAATTGAAGACTCTGATTGTGACCTCTTAGAGCAGCAACGCTTTCATCTTCCTTTAACAGGGATAAATAGAAGAGCTCGTTCTACCAAGCACACCCCCTTATTGAAGATAGAACCCTTGGGAGTGGTATCCCTCAAGAGAAACTCATCCCAAATCTTCGTGCTTTAATTCTTGCTGGTGATTTAGTTCCTCTTCAAGTATTTTTTTCCAAGGATGGTGGTTCCCTTACCTTGGTGCCACCATGTTGGGCCTCTTGTCCTACCTCAACCTTTGCGCGAGTTACCCTAGGGGTAATAGGAAGAACTTCCCCAAGTTCAGAGGTGACAGGCAAGGTGCATCTTGATGAATATATTGCAGCCTTCATAGTTGCATATGGAGTCCTTTTTAGTTGAGCATGAAGATGTCTTGGTGAGAATTTTTGTAGAGACTTTGCAAGATAATGTGGTAGATTGGTTCTATCATCTTCTTGCTAGGGCCATTACCAATTGGACCACGATGAGAACAAGATTTGAGAACCGTTTCAAACCTACATAAGATGTGCATGCTTTGCTAGCCCAGATTTCTCAAATCAAGAAAGAATCACAAGATCCCATGAGATAATGTGTAGCTGATTTCAATAAGCTTATTAACAAAATCCCATAAGAGACCCGACCCATGGATCAAATTCAAAAATGTTTTTTCTTAAACACTCAATTGCCTAAAGTAAGATATGCATTGAGCAGAGCCAATCTTGCAACTTTGGATGAGGACCAGAGATTAGCCTTTAGTGTTGAAGATGACTTGATCATGTCTAGCAAGTTGAAAAGAGATTCTTCCAAATCTAAAGCTTCTCCTATCTCTCCCTCAAGTTCTAGAGCTAATGTAGATCCATTAGTACAAAATCTTACCAATGACCTCATTGCCATCAAGAAATAATTGGCTTAGCATGATCCCTATCAAGACATTCCAAGAAGGAATTTTCAACCTAGGAACCATTTTCCTTCTTCTCAGACAAGGTTGGAAATTGAGGGACCACCGATCAAGGCCCCTATTGACTTGTGAGGTTAAAGAACCTGATGAAGAGGTTGATGAAGAATTTGGAGAAGAGGCCTGAGGAGGAATTGGGAGAACTTGATGGATCTCAAGTTAATTTCCTTACTACTGAGCGGCATTGATGAAAGGGGATGATTATGATGAAGTAGTGGCAGAGATGAATAGTGAGTCATACATGGTTATGACCTAAGAGTAGACCAATAAGAAAGAGAAAGTGATGCAGCCTAATAAAAAATCCAAAGAATATCCCACAAATATACTAGCGGTGACAAGAAGAGGATCTCCTGTTCCCACTGCATCTGTGCAAAAGATCAGTTCTACTAATTCTTCTTCTTCTACTCTTGCTTCTAAAACTTCTTTTTCTCCAGCCTCAAAACCTGATAAGCCTAAGATTCCTAGTGATGAGTCCCCATCCACCTCTGGATCTTTTGATATCATCGACCATCTTAAGAAGACAAAAATCCAAAATTTAGAGGATGAGTATTATCAAACCTGCCCAAAATCCTTTGCCAAAATGGTCGACTTTGTCAATTCCCATTCCAAAACTTCATCTAATACTTCTAAAGGTCTTTTTCCTACTCCATCTTCCATACCACAACCAAACCTTGTGGCTGCAGTCCACCTCACCTAATGATAAAATCAAACCATTTTATGTGACCCTCCTTATAGCAGGCCATAGACTTAGCAACTATATCATAGACTCAGAAGCATCAGATAATGTAATGCCTTCCAAAGTGGCTCATGCTCTGGGTATTACCCTCACATGCACTATTTGTTCTTGTTAACCTATGGAGAGTAGGGAGGTGTCGTTTTTTGGAAGAATTAAAGATGCACAGGTAGATTTTTGCTTCCTTACCTGAGAAAAAGGTTTTAGATACTATTCTAGTAGCTTATATCCCTCCTTCATATGACATGTTGTTGAGTAGGAACTTCTGTAAGGATGTGGGAGGAGAAATTCAAATGGATTGGTCAAATGCCCTTATACCAGTCAACATGAAGATGAAGAAGTTGTTTCCTAAGTAGCAATTTGAGTATATTGTGTAAAAGACAGATGATCACAAAGCACAAATACTTTATGAAGATATTGGGCATGACAACTATATGATTATGTCCAAGATGACATGGAATGTCCCAAAGAACTACTTCATGATCTTAATGGTGTTTGGAATTTGGAATTTGATGGAAGTTGTTCCTCTGCTGGTTCTGGGGCTGGTGTGGTATTGATGTCTTTCGAAGGAAAGATTCATCCTTTCTCATTAAAACTATAGTTTGAGAATACCAATAATACAACAGAATATGAAGCTCTCATCTTTGGACTTAACGTGGCAAAAGAGAAAGGTGTGAAGAATATTCTTTCTCATGGAGATGCGAAACTGGTTGTTAAACAAGTCAAAGACCTTTTTCAATGCATAGAAGATTGAAGCATTATAGGAATATAGTTTGGGATTTTATTTAATTTCTCAATGCCTTCTCCATCGAAATAATGCCCAGGGAAAATAACACTAGGGCTGATTCCCTAGCCATTTCAGGGTCTTTGCTTATATCTCATCCTGATTTCTCTCAAGATAAATTCACCATTGAAATGATCCATAGACCAAGTGTAACAAATAATGCAAGCAACTGGCAAGTTTTCAATGATGACCAACATTTTCTCTCTTTCCTAGAGCTTAGGGATAACTTTGAACAATTGTATTTCGAAGGAAGTGACAATTTTCCTTGAGAGAGTGTATCTTCCAGTGAGGAAGGTGTCAAAGAGGAGACGGATCAAGATGGGTGTATCAAACTAAAAGGTAACAAGATTCCTGAAGGGTTGGTGAATTTGGAGTAATTTTTTTATAAACATGAGAAGTATGTTAAATCTAAAGCTTCTAAAGGAGCCCAACAATCTGCTAAATATGAAAAGGTTAACATTGGGAGCTCTGCTGACCCCAAAATGGTGAACGTTGGGAAATTTTGCACATAAGAGGAAATTAAGAAGGTATTAAATCTTTTGAAGAAGTACGTTGATGTCCTTTCTTATTCTTATGATGATCTAAAAGCTTTTCAACCAAAAGAAATGCAGCATTTCATTCCTCTCAAACCTAGAATTAAACCTTTCAAAAAAAATCAAAGGAAGTATAATTCAAAGATTGCTGACACCATTTTCAAGAGATACAGAAGTTGTTAAAAGCCAAAATTATCTTCCCCATTCATCATTCAACATGGATTGCAAATATTTTACCTGTTAGGAAGAAAAATGATGAGATTTAGATTTGTGTTGACTTTAGGAATCTGAATCAGGATTCTTTGAAGGATAACTATCCCCTACCCATGATGGACCAAGTATTGTAAGCTGTCACAGGGTCTGAAATGTTTTCCATGCTTGATGGTTTCTCAGGGTATAATCAAGTGGAATTTAATATTGCAGATCAGCACAAGAATTCCTTTACCACTCCTTGGGGTAATTTTTTCTTACAAGAGGATGCCATTTGGTCTCATTAATGCTCGGTGCCACCTTTCAAAGAGCTATGGATTTGGATTTTGGAAGTTTGAAAGGAAAATGTATTGTCATGTATCTAGATGACCTAACTGTATTTTCCAAAACCAGAGCATATCTACTTTCAGCATCTAGAAATAGTTCTCTTGAAATGAAGAGAACATGGAGTTTCCCTGAACCCCAAGAAATCTTTATTTTGTGTCACAGAAGGGAATTTTTTGGGACATGTTGTCTCTAAATAAGGAATCAAGATTGATCTTGAATGAGTTCAAGCTATTTAGTAGATTCCTCTTCCTACAAGTAAAAAGGGAGTACATTCTTTCTTTGGTAAGATCAACTTCCTAAGAAGATTCATCCCTAATTTTGTAGAGCTAAATTTGAATATTTCTCAGATGATGAAAGGAAAACAGATCATTAGGTTGGTCCCCTAAGGGGAAAGAGGCATTCAAAGTCATTAAAAAATCTATTGCTAAGACTCCTATCATAGCATGTCCAAATTTCAGCAAAGATTTTATTATCTATTGCTATGCCATAGAAAGGTACCCTGGCCACTATGTTGACCCAGGAAGATTCTAAAGGTCATGAGCTCCCAATTTCATTCATGAGTTATATTCTTAAAAATCATGAGTTGAAGTACACTATGATGGAGAAACATGATTTTGCAGTGGTTAAGGCTGTTAAGTCAGTTTTGATTCTACATCCTTAACTCTCACTATATGGTGCTTGTTCCTGATACAACCATCATATTCTATTCTTACACAACAAGAATTTGGAACTAAGAGAGGAAACTGGGAAGCAAAGGTTCAGGAATATGATATTGACATCATACCAACTAAACTAGTTTGGGGGTAAAGGCTTGTGTGAACTCATTGCTGAAGGATCTGGTCACGAATTGCCTAAGGATGAGGTTGATGTTCCTATTGATTATATTTCTTAGCTCAACAGATGAATGGTATGCTGACATTGCTCACTTCCTCACCTATGGTGAATGTCCATGTCACTTAACTTCTAAGGAGAAGATTGCTATCAAGATAAGATCAGCACAGTACATGTTGTGGGAGAATACTTTGTTCAAATAAGGAGTGGATGGAAGATTTTTAAAATGCGTTGACAAAGAGAAATAAAAGAATATTTTCTCAGCCTTTCATGACCAACCCTTTGGGGGTCATTTCTCATCTACCATTACTGCCCACAAAATTTTATGTGTATGGTTACTATTGGCCTACTTTGTTTAAGGATGCATCAAGGTGGGTTAATAAATGTGAAGCTTGTCAAACTTTTGTAGGAAGACCAAAGTTGGCCACTTTGCCACTTAAAACAATTGTGATTGAAGAACCCTTTCAACAATGGGGTTTGGATTTCATTGGAACACTCAACCCATATTCAAGTGCAGGACATACTCATGTGTTGACTACCATAGATTATTTCACTAAGTGGGTATAAGCTATCCTAATTAAAAGTACCACTTCAGGGGTAGTATGTAATTTCATCAAAGAGAACATCTTGATAAGGTTTGGAGTACCAAACAAGATCGTGACTGATAATGCTTCAAATTTTTCTTCTGCTGAGATGATGGATTTCTGTTATGGATATGGGATTTCCTTTGCTTATTCTTCATATTACTATCCTCAAGGGAATGGCCAAGCAGAATCAATAAACAAAAATCTGGTGACCATTGTAAGAAAACTTGTTAATGAATCTTAGAGAAACTGGCACAAGAAGCTCTATGATGCTCTCTAGGTAAAATAGGATTATACCCAAAAGAGCAATTGGGATGTCTCCTTTGTCAAGTGGTGTATGGTGTGGAAGCCCAACTACCAGTGATAGTGGAACTACCATCTTTGTATTTGATGAAGGCGATTGAGGATGCTAGTTTTAGTGATTCTTTGGATAAAAGGATCATGTATCTCCATAAGCTTGATGAAGACAGGCTGCAGGTTTTTGATAGAATATCTGTCCATCAACAGAAGGTGAAATATTTCTTTGACAAGAAAACCAAATCCAGAGATTTCAAATTTTGAGACATTGTTTTTCTATGGGATAAAAGACATCAACCTCAAGGAAGCCATGGTAAGTGTGATTCTCTTTGGCTTGGTCCTTTCAGAATTAGGCACTTTGCTGGTGAAAATTATATCTACCTTGATTACATGGATGGATCCTCTCTCCCACTTTCATATAGTGGGTAGTACTTGAAATTTTTCAATTCCTAGGTGAATAGGAGGTCCTTTGTAAATTGTGTATACTGTGTTTTTGTTTTTCCCTGGTTCTTGTTTGTTGTTTATTTTTCCTTGTTTTTATGTTGGCTTCTGTATTGGTTTTCCCTTGACTCTATTTTCCTAATGGATAAGGCACTAGTCCTCTTCCCCTAAGTTTTTCTTGAGTTCTTATCTTGCCTCATTCTTCTGATCTAGTCAAGTCATCCCCAGAAAGAGCCCAATTATTGTCCTCTCAAAATTTCCCCTCTTTTGAAAGTTAGAATTTTGAAAAATTTTAAGTTAACACCCTTTAGTAATGTTTTAGTGAAGTGAAAAATTGAAGAGATGGTGAAAATTCATATTTATTGAAGTCATTTTGTTGTATTTGTGGGCCCGTCAAACATTTTTTTATCCCTCATGTCCTAAGTACCTCTGAGGCCTTCTGTTCACTCGATCGACCGATTTCCCCGCAAATCCTTTTCTTTTGGATTTATCAAAAGTTTTTGGTCCATTTCTTCCAAGTTCGTCTAGAATTTCCTTTTCGCCTGATCACTCACATCACCTGCATCGGGTTCTTTGTGTAATTTTGTCTCATCTGTCTCAAATGCATTTGGGCTTTCTCTTCACTCGATTCCCTACATCGCTCGCATCAACCAAATCATGTGTCTTCACATCCCTCACATCTCTTAGTCCCTAGACTATCTGTGCTCATTTTTCCCGCATTCGCCTGCATCTCTTGCATCAGCCGGATCATGTCTTCATGCCCTTAATGTCCCAAGAACCGTCTGGGCCAGATTTTTATCCTCTTTTCCCATGTCTCATCTTTTTGAGTCAGTGTAAGGTGTATTTAATGCTCATTAATGACCTTCTCTCTCATAAATGACTATTTAAAGGGACTATTACCTATGCATTTGTCACACTACTCACCTACATTTTTCTTGCTCGAATCCTTACAATTGAAGGTCATTTGTTCATTTCCCTATATCCCTTTGCACTTTCATCATGAATGTGATCTTGGAAGGTCATTTTCTCTATGCGTTGCAAAAATGAAGATCAATTTTTAAGGGTAGGAGCATCTGTCACCTCTAAAGACCTCTGTACCTGATATTGGGGATAGTGAGGTTAGATACTTAGATTTTGGAGATTTTTGGGGTAGACTAACATGTACCAACCCTTGCTCCCATGACACAAATGGTTAGTGATAGTGGAATTGCATACGTGGATGGCTTTCCCATCTCTTTGTAGTGTGCCGACATCATGCTTGCCTGTGAAGCCCATTTTAACTCAAATACCAAGGAAATTACTAATGCGCATGGGGAATTAATTGCTAAACTAGATGTGCTGCCACCGTTGCTATCTGCCCTACGCATTTCAGAGACTAAAGACTCCATCATTCTCACTGCATGCTCAAGCTCAGACCCTGTTTGACCAAGACAGTGAAAAATACAAGGCACAAATAGAAAAATCATGGTTAAAGAACCTTAAGAAGGGAGTGTCCTGACTCCCCAAAGCATTATTCAGGGTTGATTTCAATGAGGAGCTGTCTGATTTTATCATTTTTCTCACCCGTATCATGGGATTTCCCTCCACCAATGAATTTCATTTCTAGATGTGTCCCCTTTATAAACATCATTTGCAAGGGCAAGAAAAACATAAACTGGGCTGAAATTGTTTGTATGAATTTGACTGAGCAATTGTCAAGTCTTGAGTAGACTAAGAAGTTTTATATGACTTCCTATCTCATGTATAACCTGGCTGCATCCCGGGAGTGGTTTGGTTTTACGTACATGGAAGGAAAGAAGGATGAACCTATCTACACATACTACCCTTAGTTTACCCTTGAAGCTAGAAATCACAATTTTATTAGGGTCAATGATACTTTCACCATGTATATTGTAAGACTCTTGGAGGGGTGACACTGCTAGGAGATTTTATGATGAAGCTATGAATCTAATAGATAAGTATGGGGTTTTCTTCATCCAATTTAGAAGGTTCTCATACATCAGGTTAGCTGGCTATGAAAGTACGACCCCTCAAGCTCCCCATGTTTTGCAATGATAAAATAGCTTTGGTTAAAGTATGTAGATAGCTTGATAAACTACATAGAACTTGTAGAGACAAGAAGAAAACTAGTCTTCATTTCCCTATCTACTTGGGAAATTATACATGCAAAACAACTCTGGATTCCCAAAACATAGATAGGGCTATTGCTCCTCTCATTGTCCATTTCTTCAGACCCAGGACTTTTTTTGATCTAAAGAATTTTATTTATCAGAACCTCATGATAACTTATCATCATAAGCCAGACACTGAGGATTATTGGGCTGATTGTACTGATTATTTTGAAGCCAGAAGGAGGAACTATGGCATACTCTCTGTACAATAAATTGCATATCTCAATCTCTACCAATTTCCTGAAGGGCTTAAGTATGATGATGAGGAGCTTACAATCCTTTGAATATGAAATATTAATCAAACACACTCGTTTAGAAAACTTGGGTTGTTACAAGAAAGAGAGAGATGATTTGGTTGAGATTATTTCCCCTGTTCTTGTAAGAACTAAGGTTTGGTTTGATAGGAAAGTTTCATGAGCTCAAGAAGAATGAAGGGTAGATCTTCTTCTAGAGATACTTCCACACCAGGGAAGGAAGCACATACAACCAGTACCGAGGTACCTGAGCAAACCCCTCCTTCTTCCTCAATAAAAGAGCCTGAATCGTCTACTCCCTCTTCTTCTACTAAAGTGTATCAAAAGAATATTAAAGAGGTTAAGCAAGAACCAATTGAGGAAGAATATCTTCTTGAGATTTCAAAATTACCTTCAGGACCATAGAACATTATTGTTCTTAGTGAAATTCATGTTGGTGAAGTTACAGATCCTACAGGAGCTCCTGAAATCACTGTTGAAGAAGAAAAGGAGGTGTCAAATACTGAACCTCCTAGTTTAACAGACTCCTCTGCAAAGGAAGCTCCTGATGCTCCATTCACTTCTTTACTAGAGGAAATAGTGGCTAATACTTTAAGTGCCATGAGTTCACTTTCTCTTAGGCCTCTTTTTCCTTCCTCTTCTTCTTCTACCTTTTCCTAGGTGTAGCCCTTGGTTGATAGCAAGAAGAGAAAATATTCTTCTCATCTAACAGGGCCATATTTTGATGTTGTGGTAGCTCTATTGGGTACTGCCCCTCCCCCTCCAGAAAAGAGGGCCAAGACTACTTACAATGGTTAGTAACTGATGGTTAGGGCTAGCAGTTCCTCTAGGTTGCAAAGCCCAAGGTTGATAAGGTAGAGCAGGATCTTTTGGTCTTTTATTTAGAGCTTTCTAGAATCCCAATGGGAGAATCCACTCCTTAGAGTGAGGTTCATAACCTTTAGTAAATAGTAACAAAGGTTATTGAATGAGTGGAGAGGGCAAGCAGACCATAGAACATTTGGAAGAACAGAACCAAGTTCTTTCCTACTTTATCAAGTCATTTTTGGCCAAGGATAATGTTTTGGATCATGTCCCACTGGCTGCTCTTCCACCCCCCATGATTCTCATCCAGGATGAAGTTCAAAGCGTCAAAGACATATATAAGTATTCAACTTATTAGAAGGTTGTGGAAGCTATGGTGGATAATATGACTATAGCATGTTTGAACTTAATTGAGGAAGCCTTCAAAACCAACGAAAAAGTGATTAATTTGTAGTAGAAACTCTCTACCTCAACCAAAACTATAGACAAATAACTAAAGGTCTAAAGTAGTTGCATTACAGATCTCCGTCTAATGGGCCAAACCGATGAGAAGATCCTATTGGTCAACAATGTTTTTGATGATGCCAAGAATAAATTATCAAGGGCATGGATTTTCAATGTTGAGTTGAAAATAAAGGTTCTATAAGAAGCATTGGGAGAATTAAATAACATATGGTAGAAAGGAGAGTCTTTTAAAACTTGTGTTTCATCTGCCTTTAAAGATATCCACTGCCAACTTCATGATGAAATTTCAGGCATTCCCTTCTCTCTTCAAGAAATCAAAGCTCAGTTTAGAACATTTGTCAAGGATGACTTGTTCAAAGAGGAGTCAATTACCAAAGAGAAGATAAAGGAAATTTTCTCTCTTCAATCTACCATTACTGAGGCCAATAAAGAATACTTGGAGCATACCGAATTCGATAAAGATATGGAGAAATGTCTAGGCACTTGGACTCATGCCACTACCAACACAAAAATTCCAAGAGGCATGGAAATAGTAGAAGTGTTGAAAAATTTCAGGCATCAGATTCTAAAATTAGTGGGCCCTCCTCAGCCATAATCAGATGTCTCTTCTTCTAGCTCCTCTTTCTCTTCTTCTATTTTTAGTGTTGAGCTCCTTGTAAAATAATTAAGGATATGGTATTGTGCATTTCCTTAATTAATCTTTTAGTTAAAAGAAAATGGTTACCAAATGTAACCAATTTGTAAGCTATATAATGAGCTCTCCATGCCATTCTAAGGGGTTGGAACTTTGATTATTTTTTAAAGTGTAAAAGAGTCAAAAGCTATCAATACAAGAAGATTTCCCTTTCTGTTTCTATATGTGCTCATTCATTCCTTCTTATCTATTAAAAGTTATTGAATCATTAATCTATTTTGTGTTAAGAAGCTTTGTATTCTTGTGGATGTCATCTCTGGAACTTTGTGTCTGTGAAATAACATCTTATGGTTTTAATGCAAATGATTTTGTTCTATACTATCCTAGTTCAACATTTATAAGGAATTATTTTACTATCTATATTTCCTGAGAATGCTATTCTACCTTTTCCCATTCCTTAGTTCTTCTGTCCTTTTATATTGATAGTCTGTCATTTAAAACACTTTCGTGTTATCAAAGTTCCTCTTTGAAATTAAACATTGCACATTTGTGAATAGTTTTTTGTCTTTCAATAAGGAAACCTCTCCCATTAAAGAGGAGGGACTTTCTGTCCCCTGACTGTTTACTTTCATTAAAGTCCTAATTTGACAACCAACAAGTCCACATTGCATCGAGTGGCATAGTGGGTCCCAAGGTGAGTGGAGTAGACCATTGAACCATTGAGGCCGAGTTACATCATATAAAATTTATTTAGTGAGACAACAATCCTATAAGGAACACCAACCCATATTTAGCAAGGAAGCAACCTTCTAAGGAGGCAACAACCCCCTAAGATGACCAAACACCAACTCATCCACCTGAAGATGAAGATCACTAATGTATTTTTTATTCTAAAATTGATTGTGATCATAAGTTGAGCTATGTGCACTCAAAATCCTTCCAAAATATCTCTTCTCCTACTTTTCTCAAACTTACATCATATTGTAGACACCAAAATTAGGTCATACCACCATTATATCCTCATTAATTAAATTATCCATACCGTACATGTTCATATCCCATAGTGCACATGATTAATTGAATTAATTATTTTTATTAATTTAATAAATATCTTCACTTGACATCCTCACCTAGCCACATCACCTAGACACCTCATTATGGACCCATCATTAGCATGTTTCTTTTAACTAAGACTCAATCTCTACTTACCATAACTAACTGAGACTTACTCTAACCCTAACATTAGATGCCTATTCTTTCTCTAAAAAAATTCCCACTTAAGTAAAAAATACCATTTTAGACCCGAACCAATGGGTAGAACTGGCCAAAAAGTAGCCAAGATATGCTATTTTGGAAAACCTAGGATTTCTCACCATAACCAACATCAGTTAACCTTAAACCAACATCGGTTAACCTAAAACATTTTCAATTACCATATATTAATTTTTGGAAACCTTAATCCAAAGGTTTGGAAGGATTATTTGAGTTTGGAGAGAGAGAGAGAGAGATATTCCTGCAAGCACGAACCAAACCCCTCTCAAGTATCCACACATACCCTAGCCGACACCAAGACTGGTCTGAAGACATTGGCATTCACTGTAGCATTACGGGAAGCACTGTCATGGCATTGACATCCAATTTTACAGATCAACCATCACCCTTCATATAACTACCAGTCCTGCAAATACAAGTAAGTGTGTTTTTTTATCTGCATCATTCCATACTTTTTTATATCATCATTTCTTTAGCTTTCTCTTTTAAATCATATTCTCTTTTGTATCCTATCATCCTCCACCTTCCTTTTAATCCACCCATAACCTTTTAGCTCCCGATATTCAACCCCCAAAAATCTCTGACCATTCTCACCATCTTAAACCAACCTAGCCATCCTTCTTCTATTCTCTTTGCCAATCACAAAGAACCTCCAAAACCAAGTTTTATTGAGTTTTTTACCATTTCGACTCTACCGATGCTAGTCACCTTGACCTTCGTCAGTTTCCCTCTTAACCTTCATTGGTCATACTACCGACCGCACATCAGTCTTTATAACTGGTAATCCTGTCTATAACAGTGACCTAATAATCTTGACCACCAAAATAACTAAAAACCACCCAAAGTTTGACCTTGACCTATTATAATCACCTTGGCTACCTGCCCATCCTTCAGATCTTATCATAACCCAACCTGTTAGATTATATTTTCTTATTGTATTTGAATTAAATACCCAAATCACGTCAATTATAGTAGGATGTTATTTGTTTACGTTATTTCTTGCATTAAGTTGTATTCAATAGTTGATTGACAACCATCTAGGAATTATTACACTTCCTGGATCTAGCACACACTAGGTATTCCACTGACATACATTATTTAATATTCTTCTTGTGGTCTTGTTTTATATTGAAAGGTAGTTCCTCCTAAAAAAAGGAAGTTCTCATAATCTGCACAAGATCGGGAAATCAGAACACGCGCACCTCTACCTTCCACCCTTCATTTCATAGGTATTCCCTTCTCACCTTTACCTTATTTGTTTTGCTCATACATACACAACTTATTGGTGAAACATTTTGGCATGCACAGTAGGGACCCTCTCTGGGGTTCTTTGTATTTTATTCATATAGGGAAATATTTTGTGTTTCTTTCTCTTTTTGAAAAGTACACATTTAATATTCTCCCTTGCTAACATTCTTTTCTTCTAATTGTCTAAATGACATTTGTGATTTGGTGTTTAAAATGAATCATTTCTTTCTTCTAGAATTTTAATAGGAGTGAAAGAGAAAATTTTTCACCTATTCATCACTTACTACATCGAATATAATTGTCGATTTGGGTTATAAATTTTTTTACCTTTCATCCTTGTATGCTGCATTATTAGCTCACATTTAAAACTGAGGGTAAATTATACGATGTAAGTCATGCCCAGCTGATGGTTGACATAATTGAATTCTAGAAAGAAATTTCTCTTCTCTCTCTCTCTCTCTTTGCCAAAATACACAAATACAAAATTCACACATCTTCTTAAACAACACCTTACCTGGAAGAAGTTGTCAACGTTTGTTGAAGCCCTAGAATTTACCAAATAACTCCCTAGATGTGATGGGCACATCACTCAACCTAGACTGAGCACTCACCTAAAGTGTGCAAAGGTACAAAGTCCCTCTTTAGGGGTTGTTCTAGCAGGATGTTAGCGTGATGAAGGGAGAAACATGTAGATTCATAACTATTCCATAATTCTACAATGCATGTTACTTTCATATCTATGAAAGAACAAGATTTAAAACAGTAATCATGATTGAAATAAATAACATGCACTCCTTGATTATACATAGGAATGACACTTAGGTTCAGCCAATATCTTTCCATCTATTAGTAAACATATAATCTCCTTACCATAATGTCAATCGATACCAATGCACGTATGGATATGATACAATAATTCAGTCATATGCGTATATCTCTATATCTTCATACATCTGTCACACCCATATATTACCACTATGTACCCTCAAATCGTATATATAGGGTGGGGAATTTCCCTTCACCACTTATCTATTCCATAAATAGGGCCGCATGCTATTAATAGCCATGTGTCGTTCACAGGAATAGCCACACATGCAAGTTTTCTATATATAGGTGTCTTACAGTTAACTGAAGTGTCAATCCTATTCTTATCTCATCTCCATGCAAAATGCTTTGATCCGATCCTCCAAAAATAGACAATGCATGGAGTGCACGTCTCTACATTGTTGGGTGTGTTCCACATTGCCATCTTCTAACAATAATTCATCATGCTCAAAATCAGCTAAGTCCTTAATATTGAACTTGCCTTCCACATGTGGGTCCTTCTTGTCCCTTCATGCCCTTGATCCTAGTCTTCTCTTGCATGTAGACTCATTTTGTTTTATCTAACAAGTATTATCTGATCAACATTACCCCACACTAATCTCATTATCGTCCCAACAATGGGTATTCCTCCAAAAATTGAAGTAAAAAATATAATAATGGAAAGAATAAGAATGAAATAATGTATACAAATAGAGAATTTTTATGAGGTTATGAGACAACCTCCTCTGTATCAGTTTGAAGTATCAATTCTAGATACTACTCCTTTATTTCGGCCTCCAAAACTGGCCATTTAGTGAGTGCTTGTTCTATTTCTTCTAGGATGTCCACAGCAATGGATTCCAACTCATCCCTCACAATCTCTCCCTTTTCATTCTACAAAACCAACACAATGTTGGATGTTGATGTCATTCTTCCTTCTAAAAGATCCATATTTTGCGCAATTAACTTCCATCTGAGTCTTGTGCAGCTCTTATGCTATTACTAGGGCCTTGCACTTCTGTTTAACTAATGATAATATTTCTACGTGACCCAATGTCTCATCCTTCATTGCTTTATGGACCTCATTATTTTATTCTAGGGTTTTTATGTTGATAAACGCCTCTAGAGCAGTGTATATATTTAAAGCTTGGTTTGCTTTCTTCAATACTTCTTATAACACTTGCAGCAACCCTTCATAAGATGTAATCTTTCACATCACTAAGGATTTCTCTCATTCTGCATCTTGCTCTTACTTCCTTGGCATTTTCATGCCCAGCATTTCATCTTCAAGTACCAAGTACACTAACTTTACTACATAGTGTATCGCTGAAGGAAACATCTTTGGTACCTTGGCCTCAAAGTGTGGCCTTGCTCTAATGACATTTTCCCTAATCTCATGTGTGATGTTGATAAATACTTCATTATTATTCTACATGAATTCTCTCTCTTGTGTTATGTGTGCCATCTCTGCATCCTTTGTCTTCAGCTCCTCGCGCAGTGCTCTAATTATTGCATATTTTTCAATGTTTCTTCTAGCCACTTTAGTAGAAACCTTCACCAATGTGTTGTTGACCTTATTAGGATTTAATTTCATGCGTCTAGCTTGGGGTGCCTTTTTCATCTATCTCGAAATGCATGACTGTTTACATACATCAAAGTTAGGCTCATCCATGTGGGTGTGCATTGACCATGATAGTTACTTTTGAGTGTGCATAGTTGCCATATCCTCATCCATTACCTCCCTGCCGAATAAATCCTTCTGTGTTATCATGCTCTAAAAGCAAGCATAGACAATTTTTCCTATGTCCTCTACATACCCCATGGCTAGTAGAATGTGCTTCCCACTTTTTCTTCTAAACCGTTGCTGCTTAGGGACTTTAGCTTCCAAATTTGGGATTTGTGTCTCCATGTTCTCAACATCCTCAATAGTTTTCTCCTCTGGTCCCTTCATGTCCTCTTCTCTTTCCTTTGATTCCTCGCCCTGTTCTTCTATGTTCTTTGGAAGTGTGGGAGAATCAGGCGTACTTTTCTCTGAACCTTTCGCCTCCTCATTTAAGTTCAGTTTCCTCCTTCTTTGCATAGTTTCCTCCTTTTGTGGAGAGATTCTAGGTGATCTACAGACCATGGTTAGAGTATCACCTTGGGTCCCTATTCTCCTAAAAACCCTCTTAAATATGTGTTCCCCTTATACTACATTCAAGTGCTCATCATCCCACTCTTGTTGCTGAGGTGGTGTAATGGCGCACTCAACTTCACCCTTATTTGTAGGATGTCACCTACCTCTATGCCCCAAACCATAACTATCTTCGCTCTCCTCTTCCTCATCATCATCCTCCACTTTAATTGGCTATGTGGGCTTAGGCACTAGGATGTCCTCCATTATATTCTTTCCCTTTTTTGGTGCGGGAAGTGTGAACTCACCTTCCACATATTCGTTATTCTCAATCTTTGGCTTCAATTAAAGATACACCAATGTTTCCCCTTTATCTGCTACAGCCAGACTTATTGGCTTAGTATTCAACACCTTTGAAATGATCGTTTTGGTGAAGGAACTTCTTCCAAGATAGACATACTTCTTTCTCAACATGTGGTAGTCACAGTCTACCTAATCTGCATTGAATACTAGTCGGCGTGTGTCTAGAAATCTGTGAATAGATGGTTGGGAAATACCTTACAGTGAATGCATAAGGAAATTTACACCAAGGGCTCCAAACTCCATCCTTCATTGGGAAGTGTGTGATGCAGAAATGTTGATATACAGAAAATTGGACTTTTTTTCCTACTATTGATGGTAGTTCCTTTAGGATGCTCCACTCTTCTCCAAATGCTTCACAGAGCCTATCATATAATTTATCTGCCCTTTGCTTTACATCATCTATCATGGCCCCTTTACATAGATACTTGCTAAACCTTTCAGCTGGTGAATTATTCTCCATGGGGTATTCCCATACTTTTTCCTTCGGCCCATCTGGTACTCCAATTTCCATGAATACTAGTGATAGTAGAACAGCCCCAAAGCTGATCTTCCCCCCTATGTGCACTTACTCAACTATTTATTTTGCAATATAGCCTGTAATATTATAGATCACTCATTTTGGCATCTTAGGCACAATGTGTAACCACATAGTATTTAACTATGACCACCACTCTTGATTATTCAACTTTGTAACAAGGTGTGTTGTTGCTTGCACAACCGAACAGTTCTTTAATTTTTCTATATACATAATGTGTGGACCCTTTAGGTACCCTAACTCATGTTTGGTCTTTAAGATCATGGCTTTATCTATGAGATAATTCTTTATATCCTCTCCTATGGCCTTCAAACCTATAACTGATGAGATAAGCATAGATGAGATTCTAACTCTGCATCTATCAAAGTAGAAGAAGTCCTCATGCACTCTAGTCATGAGGCACTGATACAAGGGCTCATACTTCCTGAAATATGGAAGCTCATATAATTGGTAGACCCCAATTCTCTTTAGAATATTCTCTCCTACATCATTATAAATTGGCATGTCATCCGTCGTATGCTTGTTCATCCTAGCACTGAGCAAAGAATCGAGCTCCTTCTTGTTCTCCATGGTCCTATGATTGTATTCACTCACTTTTCTCTTTCTAATGGGTGAATACCACTCCTAGCCAATGATGACTCCTTCTGGACATTGCATTTCTAAAAATTCACTTTCGAGTGCCATCTCTTCTTCCTCAATGAGCACCTTCTTCTTTCCTTTTGTTATTGCTACAGATGCCTTCTTGGGTACAATTTTTTTCTTTCCAAATGTCTCCACTTTAACTCTGAAAATTTTTGAATCAAACCCTAGCTCTATTCAATTGTGCCCTAGCTGGAAACTTCATGCCCTAACTCATCTCTACCTCCTTTCTTCACTCAAACCCTTCACCACTGGGGATGCAAGCTTCTTTTCACATAGATCTATTTATCACGCTTTATTTCACACCCTTCGCACCTTAACATCGATCACTCAGATCTTCCCAATTTGCTCTTTCCTTAAATTCTCTTAGTCCCAATAGTAAAAATGAATCTGCATCCCATCCTTATATAATTTTTTTCAAATTTTTCAAATTTTGATTAATTTATTTCTCTTTCACCTACCAAATATTCTCTCATTTACTAACCAAATTTGTTCTTTATGCATGGTACATCTTCATGCCCTAGCTATAACCTTCTAGCACGCCTACCTACCCTCTGGTCATAGAATTCTCTTCAATATGCACCTTTATGCCTGCGTACCTCATCATTTTACATTCTTCTAGTATTTATCATGGCCCTCTTCTTATTTCGTGTTATACTATCCTTTCATTCATCTCCATCCTTGGTCACTTTTGAGAAGAAATCTTCTTTTGACTTAAATCACACCCATAGCAACTTATTCCTTTCACCTTTCAATTCCCATGGTCTTTTACTTAGATAAATATAACCACCCCACACTAAAATTATGTGTAGTCCTCTGCGCATAAACATTCTTCACATAGTAATTGGCTTCATGCGTGCAAGCGTGTTTTACACAAGAAAAACAACTAAATTGAAAAATCATAGCGATAATGAAGGAAATACATTAAGGAAATATAGAAGGGAAACCTAATCTAAATGGCAATATTGCCTTATTACAAAAATGAAAAAGTCTTATTTATAGTAGGGCTTCAGCCTACTCCCATTAAATTAACTGGGTAGCCATGTTCCATCAAGTGCTTCTAACTAGCAAGCACCTGATTCAAGTATGTCAATGATGACATACGGCCCTAACCAATGTACTTTGAGCTTTCCTAGATGTTGCAAGAACTTAGAGTCATAAAGAAGTACCATTTGTCCATTCTCAAACTTCTTATCCCTTATGTTTTTGTCATGTCATGCCTTTTGCCTGGCCTTTTCCTGCTTCTAACTCCAACATGCTATAGTTCATCAGTCATCTAGTTGAATCATCTTCTTGATACACTCTTCTAAAGCATGTGCATTAGCTAGAACTCCAGTGCATGTAATGCGCAAAGAAGGTAACATAAATTTTATAGGGAGAATGGCTTTTTGTGCCAAACACTAGCTGAAATGGTGTGGCTTTGTTTCAATCACTTATAAGTTGTTCTATATGCCCAGAGAATAGATGACACTTTGTCATCCCAATCCGTTATTCCAACATCACAATTTTTTGCCAAAGTATGGGTCAAAATCCTATTGAAATCCTCAGCAATTCCATTTTCTTGAGGATGGTAGGGTGTAGTTTTGCGGTGTGCAATCATAAACTCATCTAATAGGATCCTGATTGTCACATTCAAAAAGTGTGTACCCCTATCACTTGTCAAGCTTAAAGGGCATCCATATCTTATAATAACATTCTCCCATAGAAACCTAGCCACTATAACTACTGTACAGTCCTTTGTAGGTGTTTCCTCTGCCCACCATGTGAGATAATTTGTGTAAGTAATGATATAACGCAATCTAAGCCTGTTAGGTCCTACAAAGTCAATGGCCCATTTCTCAAATGGTTTGTCACTAGTAATCGGTCTAAAAGTAATTTCATCTCTTTGCCATGGTTTTCCTAAGTTTTGACAATGATCACACACCTTATAATACTCTTTACAGTCTTTATATAATGTCTCCCACTATAATCCAACAAGTAGGATCTTTCGAGTAGTTGTATCACCTACATAACGGCCTCCTGCAATCCCACCATGAGTTTCTTCCCTAATATCCTTACGCTCATTCTCTAGTACACAACGGCATAATACTTCATCTCTGCCTAACTTATAGAGGTCACCACTGATTAACATAAACGGTTCCGCGCGTATAGCAATCTGTTTCTTTTCTAATGCTTTCATTCCTAATGGTGTCATACCTGTTTGTAGAAAGACAACAATGTCTTCTAATTCCACGGGTGCGCATTATAACCTATACAACTGTGCATCTAGCATGGTTTCTTCAATTTTTTGTGCTTCCTCTCCTAATTTGATTCTATATAAATGGTCTGGTCTAGAATCACTTTTCCGTGGCTTCACCACAACTATGAAGTCAAACTCTTGAAATAGGAGCACCCATCTACATATGTGCCCCTATAAGAGGGGATTGTTTACTAAGTACTTTAATGTCATGTGATCTATACAAATAAAAAAAAATTGCTAATAAGTACTTTCAAAACTTGTGTAATGCATAAATCATGGAAAAATCTTCGCGCTCTATATTTGTATAATTCCATTCAGTAGGAGTCAGCTTTCTACTAGCAAAATAGATTGGATGATCCACCATACCTTTTCTAGGTTGAGCTAACACAGTGCTAATGGTCATGCAAGAAGCATCCACATGCACATGAAATGGCATATCCCATGAGGGAAAGTGTAGAATGGGCACGGTAGTAAGTTTCTCTTGTAATATATCAAATGTGCAATGCTGCGGTTCTCCCCAATAAAATGTACCTTTTTGCTTCAGTAATTCTTCAAAGGGTGTAGAAATTTTGACATACCCTTTGATGAATTTTCTATAATATTTTGTATGACCTAAAAATATGTGCACCTCACTTTGATTGGTAGGCACTTCCAGGCCTAAATTGACAGCAACCTTCGTTGGGTCAACCAGTAAAGCTTCCTTGCAGAATATATGTCGTAACAGTATTCCAAGTGGTGTAGAAAATATGCACTTCTTGATGTTCAAAGAGATACTCAACTATCTGCATCATTCAAACATTAAGTGCAAATTATCACAATGATCTTTCACAAGCCCGTATACTATCTAATCATCTAGGTAGACCTGCAAGAAGTTGTGAATAAAATATTTGAATGCTTGAACAACTATGTGCGAGAATACAGCAAGCACATTTTTCAATCCAAAAGGCATCACAATATAGGAAAAACTACCCCATTCAGTAGTGAATGTTGTCTTTTCTTGATCCTCCTGAGCAATCCTAACCTGATGATACCCAAAAAAACCCATCTGTGAAGGAATATATTTCATGCCCTGCAACTCCTAGTATTTCTTCAATGAATGGCGCAGGGAATGGATATGTGACACATGTAGCATTTTGCTCCCTATAGTCCACACATATTCTAATTTGTTTGTCCTTCTTGATACTAATCACCATTGGGCTAACCCATTATGACTCATCACGGGGCTTGATAATTCATGATTTTCAACATTTTATCAATCTCTTCCTTTACCTTTTCACATAAATTAGGATTCATTATGTAAGGTATCTTTCTGAATGGCCATGCACCATCCTTAAGTTTTTATCTTCATTTCCCCTAGTGATTTATGAACACCTTTAAGTTCACGATACCCTCAAGGGAATAAGTCCAGATAATCCCTGAGTACCTCAATGGATCTTTGCTACCTCCAAGTTTGACTAGTAGTCTCCAATTATAGCCTCATTAGGCTCAGCCTCCAAACCTGTATTCACCTTCTTTGTTTTCATGGGTTCATGATAGGCACACGCATCCTTGTCTGCACTGTCTAAGACCTCACGCACCCCTTATGAATGTTCAATATCCAGGTTATCAACTTCCTCATCATCTAGTATATAAACCATCTTTCCTTTCTCTTTCTCAAGGTAAGCGGTGTTCAAGCAGTATGGAGTCCAGGTCTTATTCCTTTTCAAAACATGCTCCGAACTCTATCTCACCAAATAATTTTTGAATCTGCTCTTCTCCTTTTGCACTGTCTCCCATAGTTAAGTACTTGAAAAATTTTAATGCCTATTCTACAGGAGGTTTATTCAAGAAGTAGTCAAAAGTCTGGATCATTCCTATAATCAAATCTTGCAAGTTTCTAGTCTCTTGATGTAGTTCTTCATATACATACCAGGAGCGTGTGCATCATTGTAGCATAGAATACAGGTGATGTACCCAGAGTGAAGGTGTTAATTTTTCTTGTCCTGTTGGTCCAGAGTCTCTCACACTAGTGAATATGATGTTGAATAGGTTGATCACCATGATAAGTGCAATATTTGTGTAGGTGCATTGTTCCTTATAAATCTAGTAGACAAAGCAACTCCAATCTCTTCCTAGTTTATAATATTATGTCTGTGGACTACCCACCATTGTGCTACTGTCCCATGTGAGGTATATACTAACATAGCTCTTATCTTAATTTGATCTTTCCACTGTGTTTCCATGGCCTTCAAAAAATGTAGGAAGATTTTCTACCCCTGTATACCAAGGTACTGTGCTACCTATTCGTCTAACTAAACGAAATACATTCCTCCACATACCGACACTTTTTACCTCGCACCCTACCAATTTATATGTACCATGAGCCCAATTTTCACAAGTAATACTTGTAGTATCACTAATAGAATGAGAAATCCTGCCACTATAGGATGCCTTCTTTTGATGGCTCATTGTCCTCTGGGTCCTGGATAGTGCATACATAAACTCTGTTTAAATCCTCTTCACTTAGAGAGGCTCAAAAAAATGGTGTAGAATTCCTATCTGTTAAAGGTATCACAACCCTTTCCTCATTGTTTTCAAAGCTGATATACCCCTTATTAAACCTCAAGTCAACATTGTTTGCATAACACCAAGGGCATCCAAGCAAGACTGGAAAATTCTCTGCTTTTGCAAGTGCTAATACCTCAAAATCCCCAGTGAACTTGGCCCCTTGTATAGTTATAGATTCATCTTTCAAACTCCTATGGGAGTTGCCTTAGTACGGTTTGTAATAAATAACATGTTACATGATGGCTGCAATGGAGGCCTCCCCATTTGTACCCATACATCTAATTTAAGTACATTTACTTCCACACCTATATCAATTAATATGTTGCTCAACAGCCACCCATCTACAACAACATTTAGAGTAATTTCTTTTTCATAGTCAAGGCTATCAAGGGGAAGATTTGCATACAGAATCTATCATGCAGTCTAAATACTTGTGTGCAGAGTGTTCCCTTTTAACCAATTTCCTAATAGTAGAATAATTTTCTCCTTGCACAACATCTTACACACCTCTCACAGATCATCGACATTAGTTTAGACTGTCTCTGATGCTTTCTTCTACTCCTTGTGTTGGTCCCATTATTGAGTTTTCATAATGTGCCTTAAAATTTTCATGTCAAATTCTTCTCTGAAACATTTCATTGGTCGATTGGATGGTCTGCACACTCGATTACTCCAGTTGAAAACTTTTAAGTGCTCATAATGTTATTGTTTTTCCCTATTCTGAAATAATTTTCCAAATTTGCCCCCATTTGTGCCCTAATTTCTTCATTTTTTACAGGCTGCATCATTTCTCCTTTGTCAAATCATGACAAACTTGAAATTGATCACATCCAAAATTTGTGCAAGTATTTTCACAATCCTAGGGTCGAAAATGACGTCAAAACATGTTTCAGATGGTTCAAGATCAAGAAATCTGCCTTCCTTGTCAAAAAATTCAATTTCTAGGGCATCCTCTACATTCTTGGTGTTTTGAAGGTCATATGGGTATTTTTTTTCCCATCACATTCATCATCATGACATTATTGCAATGTGGCAATTTCCTATTGGCCGGGGGTGGTCGGGAAATATTTCTAACTTGTTAATTTTTCAAATTTTGGCTTAAGGGAAAATTTTGACCCATGGCTCTGCCTTTGAAATGAGGTGCCTACGTGGCACATTCTGATTGGGTCGTGGAGTGGCGGGTGGCAAAAGGAGTTGGTGATTTTTGACTAAAAATGTCAAGGGAAATTTTTGACCACAGGGCCCGCATCCAATTACAGGTGGACACGTGTCCAAAAAATCTGAAAAGTCAAGCAAAGGGGTCAAAGGAGAATTTTGTGAATGTTTGCCACTCCAATCTGGAACAAACACGTGTCCCAAAAGGTGAGGGGGTGGAGGTTTGGGATGTGGAGAAAAGTTTGGAAATTTTGTAAATTGTAGCAAATGTTTCAAAGTGAGAATGTAGTGCACATGGCCCTGACAAGATAAAATTGGAAGCATGCCTCCATCAGCCAATCCAGGAAGAACACGTGGAATTTTTTGAAGGGGTCAAAAGTAGATTGCAAGCCCACAATGAGTTTTTCAATTTTTCAAAATTTGGCAGGGAGGTCTGAGGGCAGAATTGGAGGCGCAGCCCCACGGCAGAATCAGAGTGTGCCACGTGGTGGAGAAGAAAGTGGGGTGTTCGGGCCTGCAGGAGTGTTTTGAGAAATTTTTCCTTTTCTCAAAAGGGTGGTGAAATTCATAAAATTTGACCACATTTTCAAGTAGGGCCCACATGTGGCCATGTGGCAGATCCAGGGGAGAAGTTGGGATTTTTTGTAAAAGTTTCCGAAGGTAAAAAGGGTCGCAAATGCATTTCTAAAGCATGGGAGGCTCGATCCAATCATGTTGTGACATGTGTCCCACCTCATTCAAAGGTTAAAAAGTTAATTTTGAGCTTATTCCTTGAATGGCATTATCCACATGTAAGGTTGATATTAAAAGTTGATCAAAATCAACAGATACTGTGTAATTTCATTTTTGGGCGCCATGGGAACTCCAAGGAACTTGGAAATCATATTTCTTCATCAAAATTCATCAGATCTTATATCATTTTGAGTCCCCTCCAGCCTTCTAAGAAAAATGGCACCATTTTCATGAGCTGATTTGATGATATGTGATGTTTTGGATGCATTTTTTAGGTCTGATATAAAAACGTGAAAGGTAAAAAATCAAAAATTGCAGATGTAAAAAATTGAAAGGGTAAAAGGTGAAAAATGATTGGTAAAGCATGATGGAATGCCTGAATGCTAAAAACGTGACCCTGTGATGGATAAGGATCCGAAATCATGTAATATTTTAAGATTTTTGTGCATCCCTAGTAATATGCGAGTTGTTTTGTAGTTTGATGTCATTTTCATGAAATGATGAAGGGTTTTGTAACAAATCTGATCCCTTAAGCATATTGTTTGTTTGGGAAGCAAGGTTCCAAGCTGGCATGAGGTATAAAATGTCTTTTTTGAATCATTTGTAATGAGGGAGACAAAAGAGAGAAAAAGACTTAGAATTTTCAAACAAAAAAAACGAGAAGAAACCCATTCTCTCTGAGAAAACCACATAAGAGCCATTTCCAATCCTATTTTGCATCATATTTTATCATGTTGAGTTGGTTTCAAGTTTTAAATCCATCAACAAGCTCTGAGATTGTTCTCATGACTTTCCCCTGCTGATATATTTGATCATTTTCTAGATTATCTGGTTATATCTCTTGGTAAAATTTGTACATGCTTGTGTTTTAGAATGATTTCAATTTGTGTTCCTTGCTCATGTTGCAATCTTGTATTTGGGATCTCTTTGTTCATACATGGTTTTATTTCTTGTTGATGGTTTAATGGAATTTGCAATCTTATATTTAGAATATCCTTCATTTGATCAAAGATAAACAAATTTAAAATCATTTTATTGTCCTTGAACATTGCGATTGTTTGTAAATCTTTGGGTGCACCTTAGGTCATGATCAAATAGGGATTTCTGAGATACTTTGTTGATATATTTGCTTCAATATTTTGTAGTAGGAATTCAAATATTGTGTGGAACAGTGCAGATCTCGGCCTCCATTTGTGAACATATCCTGGTTGAAGGAGCATTTAAAACCTCTAGAAGCATTCTTGTTGTGTAGGTGTTAAAAATTTCTTACAAAGGTTCTCAAAGAAGCTGGTAATTCCCAGCTAGTCTTGTCTAAACATCTCCCCACAAAATTTCATTCAAACATAACTCATCCTACCCATACCACCCCTGCATTACATTATGTGTCAACAAAGGAATACAATCCATTTACAAAAATACACAAAGCATACCAAGTATTTTATCATGTCTCTAGCAGCCTCAGCCTTGTCATGAAAGCATTGCCATCATTTAGTAGTGAAAACTCCTTTGAGTTTGAATAATGGATAATTGATCATGTTTTCCCTAGGCCATATCCATATAATGTGCAAAATATAAGAATATCTCCATCTCCTTTACCATATAAGGGTTGCAATATAGGTTCTCTTGCCTTGGTTGATAGGCACAACCTAAAAAAAGTGAGGATCAGATCAATATCCTTTTAAAGGTGCTATCCACTCCCTCAAATCTTGAGTACCAACAAGTCAGATAGATGTGCTCCCTGGCTAAAAATGACATACAAATCATCTATCTACCCTTGAGTGTCTTGTGCAAATTCAAGATGTTGTTCAAGTTGTGAAGGAGATTAAATCCAGATACCAACACCTTGAAGTTTTGTATTTCACCCTGAAGATTCCTTAACACTTGGATGGTATCTTGGTAAACTTCCTTCTGATGAGTAGGATCTAGGTACTATTGGAGCAAATCTACAACACCCCCAACATGACCTATGGATCTGCTTTTCTAAGGAAATGTCATCTTGTGTGAATGCACAACATTGATCTTTCCCAAAGTGTGGGACCTTAGACAATGGGGAAAGCTCTCTAGAGAAGGTTGGTTCCTCTTCCTAAACTACCTGCCACAAGTTATTCTAGTACAGGCATGCTAATCTAATCCTAATCTAACTATGTCAAAGAGATAGAGAAAGAGAGAGAAAAGAGGGAACAACAGAGCCTACACTAAAATGTTGATACACCAGAGAAGGAAAATGTTGAACATTTATCAAAACTGCCATCGAAACAAAGAGAGGTGAGCAATGGAAAGGATGGATAAGTACATCACAAAACCAAGGATGGATTTCACACAAAAAAAATTCCAAAACTCCATGAACATAGCTCCAAAACTTGCAGTGAAAATTCAAACATGCAAAAATACCTACAATGAAGAGAGGCAAGAAGAAAACAAGTAAAAACGAGCAAGGATGGACAAATGCATCACAAAACACGTTTTTATTTCTCTAGAAGTTTACACAAAACATAATTTAATGGGTAACAGGAAAAAAACACCATTACAGAGTAGGAAAGGAGGTTTAAACTTCATTTTTGACCCTGGGGAAGAAAATAAGGGAGAGGTAGAGAAGAAGGATGAGAAAACTTATTACGAATGAGCCAAAATTGGCTTTTAACACTCGAGTAGAAAGAAAGAAAATAAAAAACGCAGGAAATTTGATTTGGAACTTCAACCACTAACAATATTCCTCTAATTAGCCTAAAAAATGATGGGTTTCCATGAAAAATACCATACTTTAAAGTACATTGCTTTACAAAGAAAAACAGAGGTCCATACTTCATTAATTTTGGTGGTTGGAGTCGTTTTCTGTGTTTTTGCATGCTAGAGACCTTTTTCCATTTTTATCCCACAAATATCCATTAAAAATCAAAATTGAACCCGTCATCTTGTAGACAGATTCACAATATTTCTAATTATATAAAGAACGTGAAAATCTAAGCTCAGGATCAAACGTTATGCCCCTTTGAAGATTTAGAGCAAAAATTGGGTTAGTAGGCCGAAACTTGAAAATTTTCCTCTTTTTTTAATTTGGGAAAATTTCCCAAAAAATCCCCGCACCCCACAGCTCCATTTTCATTTGGTTCTCTCCGATTTGCTAATAGTATCACAAGCTCAAACTCCATTCTTTTCCTTTTTGATTTCTCATTGGGAAAATTTCCCAAAATTTCCCCACGCCCCACTCTCCCGATGACACGTGTCAGCCTCTGGTTTGGCACGAAGGTGCAGCCCAAAATTTTCCTTTTGTGTTTTTGACCACTTTGGAAAATTTCACCAAATCCTTCTACCGCCTCGACTCCCAACACCAACTGGACATGTGTCGCATCCTTATTTAATGTGGGGCCTTCTAAACTTTTCTCCATCCTCCTCCGTAGGCCCATGGGCCAGTTTTTTCCTTTACGCCCTTTGCCCATTTTTGAAAATTTTCCAACTTCACTCTGCCAGCCTAACCTCTGCTACCATGTGGCACCGTTTCATTGGATGTGGGCTGGCCTAGGGAAAATTTCCCCAAAAAACTCTGACGAGCCATAACTCGAAAATTATAAGGAGTTAGGAGGAAAATTTATGTTTCTGGACAGGGGAAGAAAAATCCTATCTGATGAAGCTATTTCCAAAAACCTTTGAGTGCTTGAAATATGTGAAAAATGAAGTTAAAGTATAAGGAACAGAAGAATGAAGGCAAGTTAACCAAATTAAGCAGGGGGCTCATTTTGGATAACAATTTTGGTGACTCAGAAGGGTCATTTACCTGCTAGATGAATGATCAGTTGCCTTTGAAGCATCCATTGGGCATGGATTCAAGCCTGATAACCAATTCTGATCTAAACTATGAAAAGATGACCTCTAAACCACTTGGAAACCAACTGAAACTTAGAGTTGTTTTTCACCAAAACCTACTAAAATGGACTATCCAAGAGCAATACAATAGCACCAAAACTATGTACAAAATTAGAAATCATACACACCCCAAGTGGGATATGTAGAGTGTGCACAAGTACTTCTTCTACTGAATGAAAACCTACCTACTCTACTCTAACTAGAAGCAAATGTAAGCTAAACAAACCCTGCGACTAGTTGTGTAACATAGCTTCGGTTCTTCAAAATTAGTAGCCATGCAAATGATTTGGATATGATTATGGCTACTTGGATGAGTGGAAAATCAACAAGAAGTTGGTCTTCTACCCAAACTAGCGAGGTGTTAGCTGAAAGTAAATTGAATACCTCTTTTAGTTGCTCTACATTTGGATTGAAGAGGTATTGCAGCTGATCCTTGGTACTTTGTAGCTCATCCTCATGCTTAGAAGCAAGCATGACTGGTTTTGACTTCTCCTTTAGCTCCAATGATGCTAAATACCTGATTGGGCAAGGTTTGATCCTTTTGATATGCCCATTGCTATGATTTTCAACTCCAAAAATGGATTCCTCTTGTAGACCTTCTTGGATGGATGATATGGAAGAGGTGATGGAATCCTCATGTTCTTTTCCTTCCTTCATGGCAGTATGGAACTCTTCTATAATATGCAGCTCATAATTATTGATTGCAACATCTAATGAAGTTGCTTTTGCATTATTGTAACCTTCTGCAATACATTGTTGGTTCTGAAGCTCCTCCATTATAGCTTTTGGAAGATCAAATTCTTCCAACTTTGATTCAAGAGGCATGTTGCAAACTACAAGCTAGTGTCCTTCAATCCTCTTCTCCATGGCAACAAGTTCTTGTTGTTGGAAAATGAATGGTGAAGAAGAAAATGTTGTAATTTTAGTTGGCTCTTCATCCAAACATTCTTCTAAGTCTAATGGAAAATCAAAATCTTCAATGTCCTACTACAGCAAGCTCTCTCCCTTTTGTATGGTGACCTTAAAATCTACATTTTTTTCACCATGTGGGGCTTCATATTTAAACATGAAGCTTGTTAGCTCGAACTCATCCCAAAAATAAGATTTTTGGAGAGATGAAGTGGGAGAGAAACATGAGGTTTCTTATGTAACCTGCTCATGATTTAGTGCCTATGAATTTGTTTTGGTCACCTCTATAATGGATTCATCAATCAAATCAGGCCCTTCAAATGAAAGTAAAAAATCTTCAAAAATGCTTCCTTCATCTAGTTCTAATTCTGATTTGATTTCTTCTAATTGCTTCCTCTTCAATGGGACTTGGAGCTGATTGTTATTCCTCCTCCACAGCTGGAATGTGTTCATCTTCTTTTGGATTTGGAGCAGCTTCTTCTTCCTCTACTACTTGAAGACCATCTTGCTCTTGATTAAACTCTTCCTCTTGCATGAAGTTTGTCAAACCAAACTCTTCAATTTGCTGCTCTAAAGGACAAGTTGGTACTACAAGATCTTCTTCTTCCATTGCTGATTGTGCAACTTGAATTGGATCAGCATTTCCTTCAAGTAAAGTGCCAACATGGACACTACATTCTGATCAAATTGATTATTTGATCTTCTTCCTTTTCTTGTTCTTTTGTTGCTGCAAAAAAAATCAGTCCAAACCACCATTTTTTCTTCAACTCTGGCCTCCTCTATAGGCTTCATCAGCAGAGAGATCTTCTCAATTCCATATTTAAGAGCCCAACTCACTAAGCTCTTAATCATTCCTTCTTTACTTGGCTCTTCCTCTTTCTGTCCTTCATCACTAATTTTTGCAATTTCTTCTTCCCCACATGGAATTGGGAAGGAAAGAGGAGAAATAGATTGGGGTTCAACCAATTTTGAATTTTTTTGTGGTGGTGGAGGAGGTAGAACTTCTTGTTTATTTGGAGGGAATGGCTATTTGGAAGGGAAAATGATAAAAGAATTGAGGACGGGATGGAAGACTAGGGAATGGAGAAATGGAATCAACACTTGGGGCGGCATGGGCTAGATTTGGAATTTGGAATTCAAAATGAGATGGTGCTACTTGAGGAATGGAAGGAGAAAAACCAAATGATGGTGTAGAACTTACCCATTGAAAAGGTTTCTCAACACCAAATTTATAGGCCTCTATCTCCACTATCCATTGTGTAAGTTGGGGCATCATCTCCACCATGAATTCCATCTTCTCCTGAGGGCTTAAGTGTCTTGGAAAAGGTCCTCCCCATGGATAGGGTGCTCTGAAACCAATCTGAAATGCCTTCATTTGTGCTTGAGCCCTTGATTGCACCATGTCAATCTCCATTTTTTGGATCTTCTCCAACAGACCAACATCTTCCATTTGACTGCTATCATTGCATGCATACCCTTGCTCTTGATATGTTTTATAACTAAACTAATTTTGGGCCTTGCTCATATGGATATGCATACTGATTTCAATTTGATCAAAATTTTGATTTGAAGGAGTTTTCAAACATGTTGGAGGTAGAATATACTGTTGTTGTAAATGTCAATTCCATGATGGAAATGAATTCATGATTGCATAACTTCATGGAGTGAAATAACGTGCAAGAGATGGAAATAAAAATGGATGAAAAACGAATGAAAATGAATGAAAAGACAATCTGTAACCTCGGAGATGGGTTATTGACTAGATGGAGTCACTATATGTGCTTTTGAATATGCCTCCAAAGACTGAAATCTTCACAGGAACACACCAACCTATTAAAGATGAAGTGGAAGACCTCTAAGGTCCCACCAGGCATGCCAAAAATGTTGGTGCAAATCTACAGCACCCCCAAAATGACCTATGGATCTACTTTTCTAAGGCAATGTCATTTGGTGTGAATGCACAACATTGAGCTTTCCCAAAGTGTGGGACCTTTGCAAATGGGGAAAGCTCTCCAAAGAAGATTGGATCCTCTTCCTAAACTACCTGCCACAAGCTATTCTAGTGCAATAAATCTAACCTAATCCTAATCTAACTATGCTAAGGAGATAGAGAGAGAGAGTGAAAAGAGGGGAAAAACATATCCTACACTAAAATGGTGATACACCAGAGAAGGAAAATGTTGAACATCTATCAAAATTGTCATGGAAAAAAAGAGAGGTGAGAAATGGAAAGGATGGACAAGTTCATCACTGTTGGTTTGAAAATCTGTCAGCTAGACAGATCGTGGGGAAACATGCCAACAGTGTGTAGGGCATAGCCCCTCTTTGAGATAGCAAAGTGAAACTGGTTTATTGTTATTCTCTCAAGCAGGAACCTATGCAAATCTACACTATTCTAACTTCAGGGGTTTGGGATCTCATCCCAGTAGATGTAGTTCCAACTATGAACAGAAATGAAAGAGGGAAGGAATGGAGGAAGATAGATCTAAAGGGAGAAAAGAAATGAATTCCAAGACAGAAAGGTCAGAGGGTTTATGCTTTGGGCTGGTAGTGAACAGAGCCAAACTTACTTGCATAAACAAAAAAAAGTAATATTGATGAACATATGACAATAAAATAATGAATCCAATAGAATAGAAACACAGATCTAACTTAAGAAAGATCTGATGCAAATAACACATATATTGAGCACAAAGTCTTAACATATATATTAAAATATCTTCTGTTACAAGAAGGCACAAAGTCTTTCTCTCTTCACCTCTTTTTCATACAAAATGTCCACCACTGAATACAACAAGTATCCCGGTATTTATAGAAGAAGAGTAGAGAAGAAGACGAAAGCAAAGCAATAATATAAAAATATCTTACAAGATATTTACAAAATACCAAAAAGTCAAACTTTGACTTTGGGGCAAGTTTTAGGATGACAACATCTCATGATGCAACATGGATGATGTCATCATGTGTGCCAACATGTTTCTTAAACATTTTACAAAAATGGAACATTTATCCTGGAGGAAGAAGCTACTCCTCATCGTCTCTCGGCTCGAACTTAGTATCCAAATGTGGTTCAGGGGAGTCGATATGACACTACACCTGATACTCTGCAAACTTGCTGATTATTTCTTGAAGTTGATACTGATCATGACCTTTGAAATGGTCGTGAATTACTTCGCAAGTTTCTTTCTCATTTTTGAGCTTGTCGGGAAACCCAGCGAACTCTTCGTTTGCATCAATCAAAAAGCTGATAAAGTCACGGCATAGGCTAAGAGGTTGTTGATGGACTCTCGATCGAAAGTGACCTCTTGCACCAGACCTTGAGAGACAATAGCCTTGAAGTGATAGAATGTATCATCTACTTCTCTTAATTCATAGGATGCACTGAGCAGTCTAGGAGTCATCTTCGAAACTATTTTCTCCATGTTGTGTAGTGCTTCCAAGGCTTCTTCCTTGATTTTGTCAATTCTTTCCAGGATGAATTCCATTTGATCGACCCGGTAATCTAAAGCAGTGAGAGCTTTATAATGTGCCCACGGGTGATCGATAATGCCGACCTTTAATAGGTTGTCAGCTAAACAGTTGACCATTGTCTGGAATGTTCCTTGCTGCAACTTAGCATTATCCAATTCCTCAGAAAGGGAGCCTGCTACTGCTTGTAGCTCTTTATTTTCTCAAGTTATATCTTGATGGAGCAATGTGAACTTTCCAATTATCTCCTGACCATCCTGGAGGATCCTCTCAATCTAGGATGACATAGTCATGCCCTGTTCAGCAATCTTTACATACTCATTGATTTTCTCTTAGCTGGGAGCCTGAACAGGTTCCGCAGCAGTTGCTGAAGGAGCTTTGCCCATTTTCTGCAAGGCTTGGAGGAGATGTCTATTCTGTTCTTTGAGCACTCTTTTCTCCTCCTTTACCTCTTGAAGCTTCTTGCAGAGGGCATCTACAGCTGACAAGGCTTCACCTTGCAGGCTTTTGGATGATGTCCCCATTGTGACTTGGGTCACTGTGAAATCTGTGGGAGACAGATCTTCTTTCTTCTTAGTGGGATCTAGGTAGGCTATCTCCATGACCCTTTCACCTGAGGAGCTCTTAGAGAAGTGAGTTATCACTTTCTATTTCTTAGGTCCCTTCACTGGAAGGACTGAGAAGTCCATAGCCACAATGGGAACCTTTCTCTTGAGTTGGCTTAGCTGGTCAGAGATCCAACTGGGACTTATGGGATCAGGATCAGAAGAAGAAGAGGAAACGTGGGTGAAAGGGGGAGAAACTATAGTAGACTCGGGGAAGAAAGTGGAAACACTTGGTGGTGGCATGGATAGAGAGTCCAATGCACTAGTGCTTATAGGGCTTGGAGTCACTACAAGAGAGGAGAAGGAGGTGGAGACAGAAGGGATCTGTAGTTGGATAGAGGGGATACCAGGTGACAGATCCACAAGGGAGGAAAAGATGGAAGAGGTGGGAGATGGGAAGGAGGAAGGAAGAGGGGAAGACACAACCATAGGGGTGGTTTCTTGAGTGATGAGAGGAGGAGAAGGAGTGGAAGAGGAAAGAGCAGGTACCTAGTTGTAGTGATGACATCCTGGGTGGATGTATCTATTGGAACATCTATTGTTCCTTCTTTTCCTGGGGATACCAGGTCTATTACCTACTTCTCTGAAGTAGGAGGGATCTCAGGAGATTTTTCTTGAGTGGTGCTCAGCTCTCCAACCTTATCTTTTCCTTTTCCCTTTGGCAAGTGATCTAGCCTTGGAGGTGCGTTACCTAAGGGGGAAGTGGTGAAATCCACTCCAAGGTAGATGAGACCATTCTGTTTGCACCAATGTTTGGTGCATTGCAACGTGGGCTTGACCCTTTCCTCGATGGTCTTGGGTGCCTTGGTTCTATCAATATCTATGAATGGCCAGTCATCCCCATCCATGTCGAGGTAAAATTGATCAATTTCTTGATCAGTTTCTTGGAAATCCTTTGGGATGATGGCCACACCATAGTGGATGATCTCATCCAGAGCCAGCTCTGAGAGTGATCCTTTCACCTGATATCAATTTCATGGTTCAGGTCTATCCAAATGTCCTCAATTTTTGGGACATGGATGGGATCAATCTTCACCTTGGGGAGGCAACCTCAGCAGTCGAAGGTTGGCCTTACCAAGAAATTGTGCTTCAAGTTGAGCAGTTCAAGTTCTGTGTACATTTCCCGTGCCTTACCAAGTGAGGGGCATGTGTACCGACAACTGTAAGGGGGAATGGAGTCCCTCCCTTCTTTCTTTTCATGCATTTTTCATGGTAGGTGATTAGCTGCCTTGACAGCTCCAGCAGGATCAGCTTGGGCCCTGCATGCCTTGGCAACTTTGTTGGCTCTCCCAGAAAGTTGGCAGCCCTGAGATATGTGAAGGTGGGGAATTGTGTGAACAAAGCCCCCCATTTCTTTGTGGCAGTGATCACGCTCGGGCTGGTTCAAGCGTGTCTCATGTTCAGTCTTAATTGACAGATCACCTCATAGAAGAAGGCGTCATTGATTTTGTTGAACTGGGAGATACTGGCCTCGAGCTTTAGTTCCAGGTAGAACTCATATATCTTGACTTGGGGCCATACCCCACTCTAAGTTATCCCTGTGAACTCTCTCTCTGACGCAACAGTGTATACAACATAAGAGTTCATGTAGAACCTCCTAGTCATTGTAACTTGTTGGAGCTACTGCGAGATGGTGTCACTTATGATCTCTCCCCATCCAAAGCGCTGATCAGGAACATTTTTGCTCATATTTTCTAAGTACCTGAGCATCCATTTGTGGAAGTAGTGGGCATCAGGGAGCCCAAATACTCTACTGAGGAAGGTGATAGTATCACTCAACTCTTCATTGAAGTCACTGCGGTGGATGGTCTATGGCCATCTGCTCACCACCTTCTTGTTTTTTAGGTAGAGTTCATTCATCATTTGCATACATTTGTCCTCATTATCTGTCCATGTCTTTAGGAAGTCTTCCTAGCTTACCGCCACATACCGGATGTGGTGAGGGATGCCCAAGATCATTTCAAAGTGTCAGGTTGTGAGGTTAATGATCACCTTACCTTCCTTATCTTTGACACATCTCGTGTCTTTGTTGTAACAACGAGCCACAATCATGATGAATTCATTGTTTACGGCACTCACTGGAAGCCCTGCTGTGAAGTGTAGTCCGCTGCCTACCAGTTTGTCCATCCATGGGCCACCGGTAACCTTTTTGGTTCTCTCCCAAAAGTCATCCATATCTATGTGTCCCAGCTCAGAGTCTTTGATGTCGAGACTGCACTCTGCAAGTGAGTCAGGCATCCTGACTCTCTGATATTTGTATTTCATTTCCTGCTCTGTCAACTTAGACTTAGCCTTACCTTTAGTTGGCTTCTTGCTCGATGAAGACATGGGTGAGCTCAAGGATGGATATTTCTCTGCAAGAAAGAATCAAAGAGGTCCAACACAGGAGAGCCATGTCAACCATCATATTATCCATAGTAAAAGCTTGCAGAATGAAAAATGAGCAACTTGTAAGCCTTGGGGACATAAGGCATAGGTTCACTGCAGGCTGCAGGGGTTTCAAAAAGCAAGGCACACTTGGGAAGGTGTCAACATGAAGATATTGGTGCCAAAAGGGGCATGGGGCATAGATTAGCAACACACAACATGTAATGTTGGTGTTGAGGAAGTTGCGTCAGCGCTTAGGAAAAATGTTTTGGCGGGGCACAGAAAATTTTTGTGCTACATGCCTTCGAGGTGCACCTAGGCGCAGGTGTGGAAGATGCTACAAGGTGGTTTAGCATGCCAAAGGGTTTGCTTGTGCAGCACAATTTTGGATTACACAATAGTTAATGTTGGTGTTGTGATATTTGCACCAGCACCTGCACCTTTTAGGAATTTGCTAAGTATTATTTTTGCTGTGCGGGAAGGTTTTATGCTACATGGGTTTGTATTGCGCTATGGCGCGACTGTGTTAGATGCAACACAAATGCAAACAGTGCCAAAGGAAAATAGTTGACTTCTTTTAGCCGATTTTTTTATTTTTATTTCTCTCCTTTTTAGGCATTGGATTTGATGATAAGGAGGAAAATTTAGGCAAGGCAGCAAGCAAAGGATAAATGGGCTTTGGTTCTTTCAGGGGAAAAGCCTTCCAGATTTATAGATCTGGAAAGAGAAGGGAAGAGGGGTTTTCCAGCTGGCTGTTTGGTTGATTATGTTAAGCTTCTATTTTAGATTTAATCACTTTAACCTGTAAACCCTAATCACCTAACACAAAAACCACAAAAACAACAAAGGATGACAAAAGCCACTTACTAGGATATATATAATGACGAAGGAATGACGTGGGATCCACAAGCATGAGAAATGGACATGTGAGGCTGACAAAGATAGCTAACAGGTGCAGAGGAAAGACTTTTCATGATTTTCAATTCATGAAAATGATAGGTGTTGTGCACCTATATATAGAAAAACTTGGCATTTATTGTGCCACCAACCTCCTTTGGCGTGGTTGGTGAAGTGTCGACATGGGAGAAATCACACCTTGGTGTGGATAGGAGGGTGTCGACACCATGTTTTCAGCGCCTATGGCGCACTTAAGGAAGTGTCAACATGATTTTGGGTGCATCGAGGTGCTCTTTAAAGGGTGCAACATTTTGAGTGTTGACATTCCAGAGACTACGCTAAAGGTAAAAAGGGGCGCAGTTTTGGTAGTGTTGACACAATATTTTCTGTGCCAAAGGATAAGGGCTCTTCAGCTAAGTTTTTGAAATAACTTGATTTTCTGAAGGGGCTTTGAGGCCACTTAGGACGTTGTCAAACATCCCTAGGGGTCGAAACAAAATTTTCGGTATGGTTACCTACAAAATTGCCCTTGTCATATTTGCAGGATAACAGCTGGCTCTTTCTGGGGACTATCTTTGAATGGAATTTTTAAGGGTAGAGAATCCCAGATTTTCATGTGCCTATCCATTGGGTTATAGAGTCAAAAACAAGGGTGAAGGGAAAAGGAAAGGAACAACAAAAACAAACACTTAACAAAATCAAACACACAACAAAAAGACAACTATACACGGAGGAGAGCAAGCTCTACTTCCTGAAGATCTTGAGATGTTACCCACTATAGGGAAGTGGGAGCTCAGTTCCATCCAGATACGAGAGATAGAAACTATTATCTCCATTGAGCTACTTAATCTTGTATGGCCCTCTCTAAAGAGAGTCAAACTTCCCGTGCATGCCTTTTGGTTCTCTTCGTTTGTCCCACAGAAGGACAAGATCCCCTACCTGGAAATATCTCTACTTGGCTTTCTTGTTGAATAGCCTCTTAACTTGATTTTGATGCTCAGTGATCTTTTCGACCACTTTCACTCACTTTTCTTCAAGTTCTGTCAGATACATAATCCTCTTTTCAAGAGAATTCTGAAAAGTTTCATCTTCGATAGCTCGTGCCAAGCATAGAGCAGGAAGTTCCACAGAGATAGGGACTTCAGCATTGGTCCCATATAATACCTAAAAAGGTGACATGCTGAGAGATCTCTTTGGAGTGATACAATCTGCCCACAAAGCATCATATAATGACTTGTGCCAGGACCGCTAGTTTTCATCAACTAGCTTCTGTATGATCAGTTACTAGGTTCTTGTTGCTAGATTATGCCTGACCATTTCCCTGAGGATAGTAATCAGAGGCATGAGCCAAATTATTCCGTATCCATAGCAAAAACCAATGAATTCCCGTGAAGAGGAGTTGGAAGTGTTGTCAGCAATGATTTTGTGTGGAATGCCAAATCTCACGATGATATTTTCCTTGATGAAGTTGCAAACAACTTCAGAAGTGGCATGTTTGACAGGTATGGCCTCCACCCATTTGGTGAAGTAATCTATTGCCATCAGGACATAACTATTTCCAGCACTTGATTGAGGATGGAGTGCTCCAATAAAGTCAATTCCCCATTGCCTAAATGGTTCATCAATAATGACAGGCCTGAGAGGAAATGCAGCCAACTTTGGTTTGCCAACGAACTATTGGCAAAGTTCACATTTCGCTACCCAGGTGGTTGCATCCTGAAATAGCATTGGCCAGTAGTACCTGGCCCAAATGATCTTATGTGTTGTGACGGAAGAGGAGAAATGACCACCGTAGGCTGAGTCATGAAAGCTTTCTAGTAATTTTACCTGTTGCGGCTTGTCAACACATCGTAGGAAGATGCCATCAATTCCACGCTTGTACAACCCGTCATCCCAAATGACATATCATCACCGCCCTGAGCTTTACCGCCCACTTTTCCTTTGTGGTTAGGTGAGTTGGACACTCGCCATAAGTGAGAAAGAAATTGATGTCGGAATATCATTCATCATTGGTTGCAACAAATAGGACCATAGGCAGAGAATCCACTTTCTCCAGTTCACTCTGTTCTCCATCAACATGAGAAACTTGCTCCTTATGTGCTTCTGGGTCTTTATTTTCAGCCATTAGCTGACATAGTCCCTTACCCCTTACCAACTTTGTTGGTTTGATGTCCAGATCATACTCTTGGACCTTTGCGATCTAATTCCCTCGTAAGCTCCCTAACTCCTATTGAGTCAAGATAGACTTAACAGTCGTGTCTGGAACCAATACTACTATATGAGAATTTAGTATGTAGTAGCAGAAACTTTTGACTACTTTTACCATGGTGAAGGCGTGTTTTTCCAATTGTGACATTTTTAATTCATGAGGCTTTAAAAGAGAGCTCATGAAAGAAATCAGGGATTCAACATCCTTAGAGTTCTTCTGCATTAAGATAGCTGATACAGTATGTGTGGATGCATAATTGTACATGATGAAATCCTTGGAGAAGTCCATGGACATACCAGAACAGGTGTGTGAGAAATGGAGGCTTTTATATCCTCGAATGACATCTTTCCTTCTTCACTCCATCGGAATGTTTGTGACCCTTTCATCATATTGGATATATGACGAGTCTTTCTCAGACAAAATCGGGAACAAAGCGTTTGAGAAAATTTACCTTTCCAAAGAAAGAGTGAATGTCGGTTTTGCTTGTGGGCAAGGTAAGGCTCTGAATAGCCTTGACTCTTTCGACGTCTATCTTCATCCCTTTTTTGCTGATGACGTTTCCTAGCAATTTTCCTTTGGTGACCCTGAAAACTGATTTCTTAGGGTTTAGATAAATTCTGTGTTCTCGGCATCTAATCAAGACTTGCTCCAAATGATCACAGTGATCACTTCATTTTTTAGAGAACATGGTCAAGTCATCTAGGTAAACTACGATGACCTTTCCCATTATACCTTTGAACGTGAAGTCCATCGCTCATTGGAAGGTGGCACCGGCATTGGTTAAACCGAACGGCATCCTGCTGTAGGTGAAGGTGCCCCAAGGAGTGGTGAATGTTGTTTTGAATTGGTCTTCAGGCGTGACCTCAATCTGATTATAACCCAAAAAACCATCAAGCATGGACAACATCTCTGAACCGGTTACTACCTGCAGAACTTGATCCATTATGGGCAGTGGATAGTTGTCCTTTAAGGATGCCTGGTTCAGGTTGCGAAAGTCTACGCATATGCGTATTTCACCATTCTTCTTTCACACAGGTACAATATTAACAACTCAGGTACTATGATGAATTAGAATAATGATTCTTGCATCCAGCATTTTTTGAATTTCAGCCTAAATGGTACCTGAGATTTTGGGGTTGTAGTGCCTTTGCTTTTGATGGAAAGGTTTGATGGTCATCTTTTAGCAGGATGTCATGCTGAATGTCCTTAGGCTTAAATGACTTCAGATCAGCATAAGACCATGTCAATACATCCATATATCTTTTCAGCAATTTGAAAAATCTCCACTTTTCCTTGGGTGTACAACACTTCCCGATGTTCATAGACCGAGGATGTTCTATAGTACCCAAATTGATAGATTCAATTTCTGGAGAAGAGCCAGGGTTATCCTGTCACCTTTTCTTGACAAAACGATCATGCTTATCAAATAATCATTCCAGATGAAACTAAACCTTTCGAAATATTATTTCCCTTGAGCTGACATACGCCTTGACCTTCTACTGATTCTTGTACTTGGCCCGTGAGAGACTCAAGACATGCAGAAGTCGATCCATCAAAATGGAGCTCTTTGAAATTTTTAGCTTTCTCCAGAAAAGTGATAAGCTGATTATCATCATTGAATACCTACCAGTGTTGTGAATTATCTGGCACACTTGGGTGGAAAACTACTTCAATGGTATATGTGTCTATCTTTAACCCTGGGTGAGGGAGCATGAGAGAGGCCGAGATAGCCAAAGAATCAGCCATGTCGTTTTGATCCCGTGGAACTGCTTTGATTGAGAAAGTGTCAAATTCCTCAATGTTGTCCCACACTGCATTACGGTAGTGTCTGAGCCTGTCATTCTTTACTTGGTATACCCCTTTTACCTAGTTGACAATCAGCTCGGCATCACCCTATAATTTTACATTCTTGATTCCCCTTTCCTTTGCAGCTTGCATGCCAAGTATTCGCACTTGGCAGTGTTGTTTGTATTGAAAAACTGTAATTTGAAAGAAAGAGGGAAAATATCCTCTTCAGGAGATATCAGAATGGCCCCAGCACTGCACCCACTTGTTGCACAACTGCCATCAAACTGCAGTGTCCATATCTTTTTTAGGTCTTCCTCTTGGACGAGAACCTCCATCTTATAGGAGTCAGTGGACAAGAAGTAATTCCCCATCCCTGATGATTCGAAAAGAATCTAGGCCTTGGGTTCATCAGAGTTGGTGACTAGATATTTCTTTTGTGATTCAGGCTCTAACGTCTACAACACTCCTTTGACAAGAATTTTGGCCTTGGGCCAGTCCATATGGATTTCTCCACCAACTCCTCTATAAAAACTCCTCCCTAGTAATATTCTGTATGCTGCTGGAATATCAGCTACGAGGATAGTCATTTTTACAAGATAACAGCCACAAAACCAAGGATGGATTTCACACAAAAAAATGTTCCAAAACTCCATGAACATAGCTCCAAAACCTGTAATGAACATTCAAACATGCACAAATACCTCCAATGAAGAGAGGCAAAAAGAAAACAAGCAAAAACAAGCATAGGATGGACAAATGCATCACAAAACATGTTTTTATTGCTCCAAAAGTTTTCCCAAAACATCATTTCACTATTAAGAGGAAAAAATTTCTATTACAGAGCAAGAGAGGAGGTTCAAACTCCATTTTCAAGCCTAGGGAAGAAAAGAAGGGAGAGGCAGAGAAGAAGGATGAACAACTTATTACAAATTAGCCAAAACTGGCTTTTAACACTCGAGCAGAAAGAAAGAAAGTAAAAAATGTGGGAAAATTGATTTGGAACTTCAACCATTGACAAGATTCCTCTAATTTCCCTACAAAATGATGGCTTTCCATTAAAAATCCAATACTTCAAAGTACATTGCTTTACAGAGAAAAATAGAGGCCCATACTTAATTAATTTTGGTGGTTGGAGTCATTTTCTATGTTTTTATATGCCAGAGACATTTTTCTCCCACAAATCTAGATCAAAAATAAATATTTAACCCTCCATCTTGTAGATTATTTCACAAGATTTCCAATGATATAAAGAACATGAAAATCTGAGCTCAGGATCGAAATTTACGCCCCTCTGAAGATTTAGGGCAGAAATGGCAATTTTAGGGCAAAAATCAGGTTAGCGCGCCAAAACTTGAAAAAAATTACTCTTTTTTGAATTTAGGAAAAATTCCCAAAAAATCCCCTCACCCCACCACTCCACTGTCATGTGGCACTCTCTAATTCACTAATGGAATCATGGGCTCAAACTCTACTATTTCCATTTTGATTTCTCGTTGGGAAAATTTACCAAAATTTTCCTGCACCCCGTTCTCCCAGTGACATGTTTCAGCCTTTAGTTCGGCACGGAGGTGTGGCCCAACATTTTCCTTTTACATTTTTGACCACTTTGGAAAATTTCACCAAATCCTTCTACCGCCCCAACTCCCAACGCCGACTGGACACGTGTCGCATCCTTATTCAATGTGGTGCCTTCTAAACTTTTCTCCATCCTCCTCTATGGGCCGACGGGCTGGTTTTTTCCTGTATGTCCTTTGCCCATTTTGGAAAATTTTCCAACTTTTCTCTTTCAACCCAACCTCTGCTGCCACGTGGCACCGTTTCATTGGATGCAGGCCTGTCTAGAGAAAATTTTCCCAAAAAACTCTGTTGAGCCATAACTCAAAAATTACAAGGAGTTAGGAGGAAAATTTTATCTTTCTGGAAAGGGGAAGAAAAATCCTATCTAATGAAGCCATTTCCAAAAACCTTTTAGTGCTTGAAATGTATGAAAATTGAATTTGAAACACAAGGAAGGGAAGAATGAAGGCAAGTTAGCCAAAATAAGCAGGGGACTCATTTTGGATAAAAGGTACCTTGCATGCAAAACCTCCTCCTTGGTAATCGTAGGCTTCTAGTGCAATGCCTCTCTTACACGTTCCACTTCAACACGTTTAGTAATCTTAAATTTCAATACCTCAGGGCCTTCTACTATCTTGGGCATCCACTGATCTTCTACCATGGGCTAGATTCTAACCATCCTGACACATTTTTTTCTTAATTATGCCACTTACTCAAATGCTCATATAAATCCAGAAACTCTTCATAGCTATGGTTCTTTCCACAAAAAGAACATGCAATATTCTACAGACATTCACACCTATAGTGGATAGGCAATCCACACATATAACATGTTCCACAAGGGAACTCACCTCTTCCTCCACCATGACCTCATCCTCCATATCCACCATGATATCCACATCCCATTCCACGATCTCCTTTAAAATGACCTTCATTCCTGTCATAGCGCATTTGATTATGATCCCAATCCTAGTGCTCATTTTTACCCTTAGAATTATATGTTATACTTGTTTGTCATACCCCATTGTCTATAGCATCCTGGATCTTACCAATCAACCAAAAATCCTTAGTATCATGGGTTGTGGACCTACAAATATTAAAAAAGCAAGATACATTCTTCCTTATCATGTACTATAATAAAGGAAAGTTACTAGCATCATGATTCAAATGAAAAATATCACATTCCAAAAATAATGAGTGTACAGATCTGTGAGGGCAACTATCCTTGGTGTGACCTTCCCCTTCACAATCTATACACCAAAATCCTGAGCGCTTTCATGGGATGAATTTTCTGATAGCTTCTCTAATTGTTTTTCCATAGCCATAATTTGTGCCTCTAAGAATGGACTAATGCCAATGTCAATGCTCCCAACTACCTCAGCATGTAAAGCTATTTCCAGTGCTTCACACAAATTAGCATATGTCTTATGTGACATCACCTTCCTAAAAGGTCTAATCAATCCTCCAATGAACCATTGTGTATGCTGGCTAGCATGAATATCATAAGATAGCGTAGATAGAAGTGTCTTAAAATGAGCATCATACTCAAGTACACTCTCAGTAGTTCCTTGCTTTATGTCCTTGAGTGCACTAATACTCTTTTTCTCAAACTCAGGGATATGGAACTCTTTTAAGAAAGTGTCCTTTAATGTAGCATAATCCACGCAAGTTTGATTAGGGTTAAAATTCATATACCAGCTGTGTGCACACCCCTGTAATGTAGTAGCAAACTAACTTTCCTTGCACTTGGCAGTTGTAATCCCTTAATCGCACCACAAGGTTTCACACATATGCACATTTTTGGAATCATCCTCTATACCTCTATATTTTGAAAGACGAAGAGACATCTCCATATAGATATTTTGTGGTTGATGTGGACCTTGACCACCTGATCCAGAACCTCCTATGTTCCCTCTACCTCTAGAACCACCAGAGCTAGAACCACCTATACCTCTTGATCCTCCTCTTATAGTTAGAATAGGACATGTAGATGTACTCCCCTGTGCTCCTACAGTAGTACTATACTAAACCCCTACAATATATGAGGTAGTTTCACTCCCAGAGGTGAATCCAAAATTTTGTGCACTCGCATTTTGTGAGGATGATGTGCCTAAGAATTTTCCTCCAAATATAATTGAAGTCGTATGTCTTGCCATTAATGTACTTGATCCCTGACTTAATCCTGCTCTCCTACTTCCCAAATTAGCTTTTTGGTTACTTGTCATACTAGATACTAGAAAACCAAGCACAAGCGCTAGGTCACCATGTGGATTAAGATGTGTTCCCGTGGTCCAGGAGTCTCTGCTAGCACACTTTTATGTGAGGCTGAGGGGGGATCTCTATCATGCTTTCCAAGATGGGGGAGTTCTTGATGCTCTGGCTCCACATCTTCTACGTGAGCTGTAAATCGTTCACGAGCCATCTCTCTCCTCAACGCCATACTTTCTATAATGTAATGCTACTTCTCTATCTCCCTCTTGTGCACCTCATTAAAATTAAGCCACCTTTCCTCTCTCTACCTCTCTGTCGCTAGGTCTGTCATCTTTTACCAAACCTATTCATGCCCTCATGCATGGTGAAGTTTAGTTAGCCATCAGTTTACTCTCCAGGTTCAAAGTTACCATCAAGATCTTGATCACCAGTGGAATACCTTGCAAATATGTTCCCCTTGGATAATACAAAAACTGGAATTTAGCTACCTCTGGGAAAGAGTACATTGAAATTGAATATTCTAGAATATAACTATTTAGAACACCACAAAACCATGTATCCACAGTGCGAGTCCAGATCAGATCAGCATCATAAAGGGCCTAAAATTCTTCCTATGTCTAGAAAAGTGTGTGATACCTCTAGTTCTCTGAGATGCATAAGTAGTAAGCCACTCATATAGTTCTACTAGGAAGATACCCAAAAATCTCTCGTATAAGGTGTCATACATGTTCTGTTCTACCCAAGCACATGTGTTAAACTCAGATCCACTGCTGAACTGTCATGCATATTCTTCCTCCAGATCATGTATTCATTCCTCAATACTTTCTAGAGTTAACTGGTACGTATTCATCGTGAACCATCCTAAAAACAACTGAAAAAGAGGTCTCGGCAACGGAACAAATTATGCGGCCTAGAATTGACCAGATAACACCCTAGTCATGCTGGCACATCACTCAGCCTTGACTAAGCACTCACCTGAAGTGTGTAAGGTACCAGGTCCCTCTTTAGCATTGTTGTAGTAGGATGTTAGCAAGATGAAGGAAGAAATATATAGATTCATAACTAATCCATCATTCTATAATGCATCCTACACTCAAATCTATGAAAAAACAAGCTTAAAAAGTAATCATGATTGAATTAATAACATGCACTACACAACTATACACATAATGACACTTAGGTTCAGCCAATATCTTCCATTTATTAAATAAATACAAAATCTCCTTACATTAATGTTAGTCTATACCAATGCGCGTGTGGATCTGATATAGTAATTTAGTCATATGCATATATCTCTTTACCACATACATACACACACACTGTCTATTCTTTGTTACACTTACTTACTAGGTACCTAACATCATATATATATGGTGGGTACTTACCCTTCACCACTTATCTATTCTAGAAATAATCCGCATGTTATTGATAGCCACACACCATTTTTAAGCATAGCCACACATGTAAGTGTGCTATCTATAGACCTCTTGTAGTTAACTGAAGTGCCAATTCTATTCTTAGCTCATCTCCATGCAAAAACACTTTGGTCCACTCCTCTAAAGATAGAAAATGCATGGCATGCACATCTCTGCATTGTTAGTGTGTTCCACATGCTATATTCTAAAAATAGGTCTTCATGCTCAAAATGAGCTAAGTCCTAAAAGCTAAACTTTCCTTCCACGCATGGGTCCTTCCTGTCCTTCCGCACCCTTGATCCTGGCCTTCTCTCCCGTGCAAACTCCTCATGTATTCTCGAAAAAGTACTAGGTACCTAACATCATATATATGGTGGGGACTTTCCCTTCATCGCTTATCTATTCCAAAAATATGCTCCATGCTATTGATAGCCACACGTCATTTTTAGGCATAGCCACACATGTAAGTGTGCTATCTATAGACCTCTTGTAGTTAACTGAAGTGCCAATTCTATTCTTAGCTCGTATCCATGCAAAAATTCTTCGATTCTCTCCTCCAAAGATAGACAATGAATGTCGCGCATGTCTCTGCATCATTGGTGTGTTCCTCACGCTATATTCTAAAAATATCCTTGTGTTCATGCTCTAATACACAACAACATAATACTTCATCTCTGCCTAACTTTTAGAGGTCACCACTGATTAACATAAATGGTGCCACACATATAGCAATTTATTTCTTTTCTAATGCCTTCATTCCTTCTAGTGTTATACCAGTATGTAGAAATATAGTGATGTCTTCTAATTCTGATGGTGTGCGTTATAACCTATATAATTGTGCATCTGGCATGGTTTCTTTAATTTTCTATAATTCCTCTCTTGATTTGATTCTAGATAAATGGTCTGTTCTACAATTTCTTTTCCGTGGCTTCACCACAACTATGAAATCAAGCTCTTGAAATAGGAGTACCCATCTACATATGCACCCCTATAGGATGGGCTTGTTTACCAAGTACTTCAATGCCATGTGTTCTATATAAAACAAAAATGGTGTTGCTAACATGTATTTGACAAAACTTGTGCAATGCATAGATCATGGACAAAGCTTCACGCTTAGTAGTTGTATAATTTTTTCCAGCAGGAGTCAGCTTCCTACTAGTAAAAAAATTAGATGATCGACAATACCTTCTCTAGGTTGAGCTAACACAATGCCAATTGCCATGCCAGAGGCATCCACATGCACATGAAATGGTTTATCCCATGAGAGAAAGCGTAGAATGGGCACGGTAGTAAGTTTCTCTTTTAATGTCTCAAACACGTCTTGTTGTGGTTATCCCTAATAAAATGTACCTTTCTACTTCAGTAATTTTTTCAAGGGTGTAGCAATTTTGGCATACCCTTTGATGAATTTTCTATAATATCCTGTATGACCTAAAAATTTACACACCTCACTTTGACATGTAGGCACTTCCATGCCTAAAATGACTACAACTGTAGCTGGATCAACAAGAAAACCTTCCTTATAAATTATATGTCCTAAAAATATTTTAAATGGTGTAGCGAATATGCACTTCTTAATGTTCAAAGAGATACTCAACTATCTACACCATTCAAACATTAAGTGCGGATTTTCACAATGATCTATCACGAGCCCATATAATGTCAAATCATCTAGGTAGACCTATAAGAAGTTGTGAATAAAATCTTTGAATTCCTAGATAACTATGCATGAGAATATAGCAGGCACATTTTTCAATCCAAAAGGCATCACAATATAGGCAAAACAGCCCCATTAAGTATAAAATGTTGTCTTTTCTTGATCCTCTTGAGCAATCCTAACCTGATGATACCTAGAAAACCCATCTATAAAGGAGTATATTTCGTGCCCTACAATACCTTAAAGTATTTCCTCAGTGAATGGCATTGGGAATGGATTGGTGACACATACAAAATTCAGCACCCTATAGTCTACACATATTCTAATTCATCCATACTTCTTGATACTGATCACCATTGGGCTAACCCATTCTGACTCATCAAGGGGTTTGATAATTCCAAATTTCAACATTTTATCAATTTCACACAAATTAGGATTCATTCTATAAGGCCTCTTTCTAACTAGGCATGCACCATCCTTAAGTTTTATCTTCATTTCCCCAAGTGATTTATGCACACCTTTAAGTTCATGATACCCTTCAGGGAATATTTCTTGATAATCCTTGAGTAACTCAATGATCTTTGCTACCTTGTAGTCTGACCAGTACTCTCCAATTATGGCCTCCTTAGGCTCAACCTCTGAACCTATATTCACCTTATTTGTCTTCATGGGTTCGTGATACGTGCGTGTATCCTTGTCTGCATTGTCCAAGACCTCGCGCACCCCTTGTGAATTTTCAATATCCAGGTTCTCAACTTCGTCATCATCCACGATGTAACCCATCTTTCTTTTCTCTTTTTCACTGCAAGCGCGTTCAAGTAGTATGAAGTCCATTTCTTCTTCCATTTCAAAATGGGCTCCAAATTATGTCTCACAAAATAATTCTTGAATATGCTCTTCTTCTTTTGCACTATCACCCATGATTAAGTGCTTGATAAATTTTAATGTCTCTTTTATTAGAGGTTGAGAAGAAATGTATTCAAAGGTCTGGATCATCCCTGTATTCAAATTTTTCTAGTTTCCTGTCTCTCGATGTAGTTTTGCATATACATATCAGGCATGTGCACATCCTTGTAATGTAGAGTACAATCTATGCACCCAAAGTGAAGGTGGTAATGCTTCTTGTCCTAATGTCCAGAGTCTCTCACACTGCTGAATGTGATACTGAACAGGTTGATCACCATGATAAGTGCATATCTACATAGGTGAATTGTTCCTTACAAATCTAATAGATAGGGCAATTCTAATCTCTTCCCATTCTATAAGATTATCTTTGTGGACTAGCCACTAGCACGTTGTTATCCCACGCAAGGTATAAACTAACATAGCTCTTCTCCTAATTTGATCTTTCCACTGCATTTCCATGGCTTTCAAAAATGCAAGAAGATATTCTACCCCTGTATACCAAGGTACTTTGTTACCTATCCGTCAGACTGAACTAAGTCCATTCTTGCATGCAACCACACTTTTTACTTTGTGCCTTACTAATTCATATGTACCATGAGCCCAATTTTTGCAAGAAATACTCGTAGTATCAATAATACAATGAGAATCCTCCCACTGTATGATGCCTTCTTTTGATGGCTCATTTACCTTTGGGTCCTAAATAGCGCATACATAAATTCAGTTTAAATCCTCCTCACTTAGAGGCTCATCATATGGTGTAGACTTCCCATCTGTCAACAGGTATCACAACCTTTTCCTCCTTGTTTTCAAAGCTGATATACCCCTTACTGAATATCAAGTTAGCATTATTCACATAACACTAAGGGCATCCAAGTAAGGCTGGAAAATTGTCTGCTTCTACAAGTGCTAATACCTCAAAATCCCTAGTGAACTTAGCCCCTTGTATGGTTATAGATGCATCCTTAAAAACTCCTATGGGAGTGACCTTAGTCTAGTTTTCCATAAAAAAACACATTAGATGATGGCTGCAATGGAGGCCTCCCCATTTGTACCCATGCATCTAATGTAAGCATGTTTACTTCCACACCTATATCAATCAATATGTTGCTCAACAGCCACCCATCCATAACAGCATTCAGAGTAATTTCCTTGTCATATTTAATGCTATCATGGAGAATATTTACATGCAGGATCTATCATCTAGTCTCAAAATATACGCACGGAGTGTTCCCCTTTAAGCAACTTCCTAATAGTGGGATAATTTTCTCTTGGTGCAAAATTCTACACACTTCTCACAGATCATTGATATCAATGTGGACTATCTCTAATGCTTTCTTCTACTCCTTTAAGTATTGTATCTCACCCTAAAGATTTATTAGCACTTCTAAGGTATCCTGGTAAACCTCCTTCTAATGATCAAGATCTGGGTACCTTACATGAAAAACCTCCTTCGTGATCGTAGGCTTCTGGTGCAATGTTTCTCTTTCACGTGCCACTTTAGTGCATGTAGTAATCTTCACTGTCAATGCCTCATGTCCGTCTGATATCTTGGGCATCCACTAATCTTCTACCGTGCTTTGGATTCTAACCTTCCCAGTGCCTTTGTTTTCTTGCTTATGCTACTTACTCAGATGCTCATATAAGTCTGGGCACTCTTCATAGCTATGGTTCTTCCCGTAGAAAGAACATGAAATATTTTGAGGATATTCGCACCTATAGTGGTCAAGAGATCTGCACGTATAACATGTTCCATGAGGGAACTCACCTCTTCCTCCACCATAGCCTCATCCTCGATATCCACCACAATATCCACATCCCCTTCCATGACCTCCTTCAAAATGCCCCTCATTCCTGTCATAGCACATTGGATAATGATCCCAGTCCTGGTGCTCATTCTTACCCTCAGAATTATCTATTACACTTTTTTGTCGTACCCCAATGTCTATAGAATCCTAGATTTTACCAATCAATTGAAAATCCTCAGTATCATGGGTCGTGTACCAAAAAATCTTGCAAAAGAAATATACATTCTTCCTTATTATGTGCTGTAAAAAAGGAAAGTGACTAGAATCATGATTTAAATGATAGATCTAACAATCCAACAGTAATGAGTGTACATATCTGCAAGGGAAACTATCCTTGGTGTGACCTTCCACTTCACAATCTATACACAAAATTCCTGAGCATGTTTCATGGGCTGAATTTTCTGATAGCTTCTCTAATTGCTTTGTCATAGCTCCAATCTATGCCTCTAAGAATGGACTAATGCCAATGCCAATGCTCCCAATTACCTCAGCATGCAAAGTTGCTTCCAATGCTACATGTGGATCAATTTATGTCTTATGTGACAATGCCCTTCTAAATGGTGTAATCAATCCTCCAACAAACCATTATGCATGTTGGCTAGCGTGAATATCATAAGATAGCTTGGATAGAAGTTCTTAAAATGATCATCATACTCACGTACATTCTCAGGAGTTCCTTACTTGATATCCTTGAGTGCACTTATACTCTTCTGCTCAAACTCAGGGATATAGAACTCTTTTAAGAAAGCATCTCTCAATCCTGCATAGTCTACGCAAGTTTGATCAGGGTCAAACTTTATATACCAGCTGTGTGCACATCCCTATAATGTAATAGAAAATTGACTTACCTTACACTTAGCAGTTGTGATCCCTTTAGCACGCCAAAATATTTCACACATATGCACATTTTTGGTAGCATCCTCTACTCCAGAAGACGCAGAGACATCTCCATATAAATATTTTGTTGTTGCTATATACCTAGACCACCTGATCAAGAACCTCCTATGTTCCCTTTGCCTCCAAAACCACCAGATCCACTAAAACTAGAACCACCTATACCTCTTAATCCTCCACATGTAGTGAGAATAGGACCAGGAGATGTACTCCCTTGTGCTCCGATAGTAGTACTATATTGAACCCCTATAGTCTATGAGGTAGTTCCACTTCTAGAGGTGAATCCAACATTTTGTGTGCTCACATTCTATGTGGATGATATGCCTAAGGATGTTTCTCCAAATATCATTGATTTCATCTATCCTACCATCGATGTACTTACTCCTGCTCTCCTACTTCCCAAGTTAGCTTATTAGTTTCTTGTTGTACTAGATACTGGAAAACCAAGCACAAGGGCTAAGTCACCAAGTGGATTAAGGTGCACGCCCGTTGTACAGGTAGTCTCTACTGGTGCATTTCTATGTGAGGCCAAGGGGGAATCTTTGTCATTTTTTCCAAGATGGGGGAGTTCCTAATGCTTTGGCTCCACGTCTTATGCGTGAGCTATAAATCCATCACAAGCCATATCTCTCCTCAACACCATACTTTCTGCAACATAACACTGCTCCTCTATCTCCCTCTCACGTGCCTCATTAAACTTTATCCACTTTTCCTATCACTGCTCCACTACCACTAGGTCTACCATCTTTCACCAAAACTATTCCTACCCTCACACATGGTGAAGTTTAGTTGGCCATCAGTTTACTCTCTAGGTTCAAAGTTACCATCAAGGTCTTGATCATCAGTGGAATACCTCACAAATATACTCCTCTTAGATACCGCAAAAACTGGAATTCAGCTACCTCTAGGCAAGAGTACGTTAAAATTGAATATTTAAGAATATAACTATTTAGAACACCACGAAACCACATATCCACATCGGGAGTATAGTTCAGATCAGCAACATAAAGGCTGTGAAATTCCTCCTATGTCTAGACAAGTGCGCGATACCTCTAATTCCACTGAGATGTAGAAGAAGTAAGCCACTCATATAGTTCTACTGGAAAGATGGAGAAAAATCTCTCATTTAAGATGTCATATAGATTATATTCTACCTAAGTGTTTGCGTTAAAATAAAATCCACTGTTGAACCACCATGCATATTCTTCCTCCAGATCATGTATCCATTCCTCAATACTTGTTAGATTTAACCAGTACATCTTCATTGCAAACCATCCTAAAAACAACTAAAAAAGAGGTCTCGACAATGAAACCAATGTTACAGCCTAGAATTTACCAAATAACTCCCTAGATGTGATGGTACATCACTCAGCCTAGACTGAGCACTCACCCAAAGCATGTAAAGGTACCAGGTCCCTCTTTAGGGTTTCTGTAGTAGGATGTTATCGTGATGAAAGGAGAAACATATAGATTCATAACTAATCCATCATTCTACAATGCATACTACTTTCAAATCTATGAAAGAACAAGCTTTAAACAATAATCATGATTGAATCAATAACATGCACTACTTGATTACACATAGGAATGACACTTTGGTTTAGCCAATATCTTCCATCTATTAACAAACATAGAAGCTCCTCACAATAATGTCAATCGATACCAATGCACATATGGATCTGATACAGTAATTCAGTGATATGTGTATATCTCTATATCTTCATACATCTATCACAACCATATATTACCACTATGTACCTCACATCATATATATAGGATGGGGACTTTCCCTTCACCGCTTCTCTATTCCATAAATAGGTCATATGCTATTAATATCCATGCACCGTTCACAGGTATAGCCACACATATAAGTGTGTTATCTATAGGCCTCTTACAGTTAACTGAAGTGTCAATCCTATTCTTAGCTCATCTCGATGCAAAATGCTTCGATCCAAGCCTCCAAAAATAGACAATGCATGGCACACATGTCTCTGTAGTGCTGTTGTGTTCCACACGCCATCTTCTAACAATAGGTCAGCATGCTCAAAATTGGCTAAGTTTTGAATGTTGAACTTGCCTTCCATGTGCAGGTCCTTCCTCTCCCTCTGCACCCTTGATCCTGGCCTTCTCTCCTGCATGGAATTTTTATGTGTTCTCTTACAAATATTCTCTGATCAACAATGATCACATGATTAGAAGATTGATAGTGGGCACCCAACTAGTTTTTCTATTTAGTCATTATCTCAGAGAAAGGACCACGCCCACCAAAACATAACCTGAAACCACCCTTTATAATTTTCCTCTTCATAGGAAACCTTCTCAACCAAAAAAAATTGTTCTGAATTCACAATTCGGTCTTAAATGGCATAATCTAAACACATAAATTCACTTATTAGGATTTGTGTGTTTTTCTTAGCTTTTTCCTAAGTTGTGTTTTGATTTGTGAGGTTACGTTTTCCACTTTCCTCTTCTTGTCACACTCTTCTATCATAGCTGGATCATTATGACTATTATGAGTGTGTTAGCGTCTAATACCATCATCCTTAGATTTCTGGGTTGGTGTTTCATCTAATTTAATTCACAAAAAAAAATCTTTATTTCTTCTAATTTCACAGTAACTAGTGTTGGACCAAAGACCGTCATCAGTTTATATCTAACCCTCATCATTTTACCTAACTGATGTTGTTTCCATCTCTTTTTGGTCATTTCACCCAAATATAACATTCATAAAATTTGTTGTTCTATCTAAAGTTCTTAAAACATCATCATATCCCCATAACTTTCATATCATAGCCCAGTACAATTTCCATTATTTTATTTTCATTATTTTTTACCTCATTTGTAGAACTATTGATTCCCCACAGTAACTGGTATCAGTTATCATAACCATCATTTGTTCCCCTATAACCATCATTGGTCAATATGACCATCTTCGATTTATGTGTTTGATTTTTAATTAAAACACTGATCAAATTTACCTCCCATTATTCATCCTTTTCTATTCCTATTATTTTCTACATCATCTGCAGAGTACAGTTTTACTAGGTCAACACTAATTCACATGGTGTTAACTCACAACCAAACCAACACCCTTATATTTCATGTTATGTTATAGCCACTTCCACCTATCCCATCATCACCTTCCATCCTGTCACCTATGGATCCAACTCATCCCATCACCATTACTACCACCGATGAGGACTTCGCAAGACTCCTTGACTAGAATCCTACGGCCTTACAATACTATCTTTCCCACTCATCTACCCAAGACTCCTTAGGAAAACTAGTATATGGCATGCTCGTATTTATCCCTCTTGCCATCTCCCCCACTTTTGCATCAGCTACCACTAGCTCAGTGCTACCCTCATCCACTTTATCCCCTAAGGTCTCTCATCTAGGCCCACATATGCTATAGATATTGCACCAACGAAATCTATCACACCCGTGGTGTTGACCATTCCTTCACCAACCGCCATGAGCATGGCCCCATCTGCCTCCCTTTTCCTCATATATACTAGTTGCATCACAACCACCCCTGGTGTTGAAAACTCATACCCAATTTCAAAACCTCATCCTTTCCATCCCTCGGTCTCTACCCCAATTACCACAAGAGTCGTTATGACTACCCCACCTGTTTACGCACATCACCAAGAACCCCCAATCTTGTTTATCACTTATTCAAGGTATCTTCCGCCTACATCTTTCTCCCCTTCAAATTTTTCATATTTTTCACCCCCATATATCGAGATGTCATCCACATCATACACCCATCATCAACCTCCCTTTGCTCTAGGAGGCACCCATTCCTCACAACCCACCAATGACCTCATTTGGATGATGATGGAAAAGATGCAAACATTATAAGCATCATTTTTCAGTTCTCGCAAATCTTTAACTTATGATGAAATCTATAATGATCCTATTCATCCATCTATTCCTATTCGCCCATTCCTCATGCATTGGTAAATTCCCAAGTTCAACTATTTCAACAATAAATAAGACCCATAAAAACACTTGTGGTCATTCAAAAATGGGTGTTATCTGATTGCCCATGATGATGCTTTACTCCTACAAACATTCCCCATGTCCCTAACAAAACCTTCCTTAGATTTGTATAGTAGTTTACCTAGACATTCCATCTACTCCTTTAACCAAGTGGCTCAAGCATTCCTGGACCACTTCTCAATCAATGTAGTCAAAAAAGTAACCATGACTGACCTATATTTGACACGACAGTATGACAATGAATCTATTGTAGGTTTTTTTTGCTCGCTGATAAAGTCTTATCAACCAATTAACGTTCGAGTTACCTCAAGTTGAACTTATAGAGTTGCTCACTACAGCTTGCGCCAAACACATATCACCAACTCTGTAGGTACAAACCTTCTATACCTTCGATGAATCATTTACCATGGTGCAAAAGCTGGAAATTTGTTCCATTAAAGAAAAAAAATCCAATTGCAAAACAAAAATGCTGCATTCAAATCAAATGATTCTTCTTCATCTTCAAAACCCCCTAAAAAAATTGAAAGCCAAAAGATTTGTCAATGTTGTAGTTCTCAAAGATGGTCCATCTCATCCATCTAATCAAGCCAAACCCTCCTCTAATATTTCTCCTATTCATACTTTTCAGTTCTAGTAGGAACAAGGAAAGTACACTCCAATTAGAGATCCCTATTCTTCGGTCTTGGAAAAGCTTCTTAAAGTTGGAGCCATTGCACTACGCCCCATAAATCCTTATACTAGGTTTCTATGCCACTCTTCCTATGGCTACATGGTATAAGGAACATGAATATTGTAATTATCATCACGTAAAATACCATAGTGACGGTAATTGCATAATTTTTAAGAACATTTTACAGGAGATATTAGATAATGGAGATCTTGTCTTAAACATCCCGAACGCACCAAAAAATTAAAACTTGCATATCTTTAAGAAGTCATTCCCTAACCATACACCATCATCTAATCAAAATGATGAGCCTTCAATCAACGATAGCAATGTCTGTGAAGTCCATGTTGTTTTCGATATCATACCGGTCGTTCCTCAATTTCCACTTATTTCGTCTATCGAGAAAATTATGGCATGAGCTCCTCTACCTGGTGAATGAGTATACCTCTTCCACTCCTTCACCCTCAGAGGAGTCCCCTTCATCTCTCCCTTCACCCATGGAGGATTCCATGATTTCTTATAATTTCATTTCACCATCTACCTTGTAGCCTACTGAAAAATCAATGGTATTAACTCTCCTACTCTGCAGGATAATCATCATCACTTTCTCCTCCACTAAAAGAGAAGTGTACCTCACCCCACCTACCATCTCTCTTACCCATAGGATATGCTTCAGACACACCACTACCTATTGGGGAAAATTCCCCATTAGCATTCTAGGATCCCGTTGATCTGGTCTTAGCTCTTTTACCCACAGAGTCTGAGGCTAACCAATTCCCTATCTCATAGACATATTTTAGAGGGATTTCCACTAAACTAACTACATCTCCTCTTACAGAATTCCCATTTTAACAACTGGATGATCGTTTGGATTACGTTGATAATTCCATTCTTTGGGGACGTCTTTGGCTCCCCCTTTCGACTCAAATGTAAATGTTGCCTACAGATACCTCCATGATCTATCCAAAGGTATTTCCAGTAACCAAGTTGACCCTGACTATGCATGTCAAAATGGCTTCTTCTTTCTCACCTTTACCTACATTCAAAACTTTACTAGTGACTAAAACCATTCCTATGCCTAAGAACCTACCCATACCTACATCTTTGTCCATATCTAGACTCATCACTACCTTGGGTGTCATCCCAACGTCAAGTCTTACCCATCCACCTATCAAATTGGATTTAGCCATGTCTTCCCAAACCCACACCAAAAAATTTCCTCCACCAAAAAGGAAGACCCAACCTTCTAGGACACATACACCAGTCTCACCTACCATGCCTTTGTCACCTTCACCCCTTCTATCCATCCTAGGACCTCACCCATCAACCTTGGCCAAACAACCCCCTACCCAAGGCCAATCAAAAGCTAAGCAACCTACCTCATCATCACAATCCTTTGTTACATACAATTTACCTGCACAATAAACACCCTTGCCTTCACCTATACATTTCTTACCACCTATACCTCCACCAGCTACTATAACCCCAACTTTTCCTATACAAATTCAACCCATACCTTCCACCCAACCTCTACCAACCACTTCCACCACAACTCTATTGTCCCCATGAGTAACCCATCCTCTTCCACCATCTACGTTCCCTTATGTATCATGTACTCCCACCTCCCCTTTACCCAAGAAGGTGCAATCCAAAGAAAAGAACCCACTACCCTCCAACAGGGAAGTTAAACCGATAACACCTTCTATTGCTAGTTCTTCTACCAAACCTTTACCCAAGCAAATACCATCAAAAACTAAGATAGTACCACCTACCAAACAAGTTTTCAGACCTATTCCCCCTCCTATAACACCTCTTCCACCACAATCATCCACAACTTTACGCAAACCCACATTCACTTCCCACTATGATCCATTGGCAAGGTCCTACACCAACATTTTTTGTAAAACTCTTAGAGACCTTGGTCATCACATTACCACCACTTAGACCTTACAAACCCCTCAAACCCAAACCAAAATGATTTGATGAAACAAAAATGTGTGCCTACCATCATATGCCAGAACATGATGTAGAGGGTTGTAAGGCTCTCAAAACTGTTCTCCTCCAATTATGTACTCCTGAAGAAAATTTTGATGACGATGATCTTCTTGATAAGGACCATGTTCCATCTTCACCTATCACCATACATCCCTTCCCACTACATATTCAGTGACCTGCATCACCACATCCATACCCCTTTTATCCACCACCAAAATTCGATATCAACATGGTTTGTATCAGAGAGTTAGCCAAATCACCACCTAAATCTCAGTGTGCCCTACTCTTTTCGTAAGGTTCTTACCCTGCATTAGGTTTTTTTCCATCATGCCATTATACTACTCATGACATACCTTCTCCATCTACCTCCTTCCCTCATATTAACATGGTCCAAGTTGTCACTCACACCCAAAAGGACAAAGGAAAAGAAAAGGAAACTAGACCATCAAACAATCCCATGCCCAATATACCCTCTACACCCACACCCAAAATCACCATTTGAGGACCCACATACCCTATTTCCAATGGGGTCACCCACCGTACAATGATAAAACAATTACACCAATCCCCTCTAAAAATGTATCTTTGTACAATCTCGTCCAAACATATCTGAATCTCATCGACAAGCCCTTAGGGAAGTTTTCCAATCCATCAAGTTTGTACCTAACAACCCCACACCAGTAACCTCCATTATCACCCCTCATCACGTGGCCTCTGCTTACCAAATCATCTTCTTCTTCTACCCCCCACATCCACTCATTAAGTATCCACCCTCAGTTTTTCTGAAGAGGAGATTGTACCTCTCTAATCAGATGACCCTAAACACACCCTTTATCATCTTCTGTCTATATCGATAATATACACGTATGGAATGCATTATGATCCATAGCGGTGCTAGCATCAACATCATCTCCTCCCACATGAATAATAAAATGTGCATCCCTTCAAATTACATGCATAATAACCCAGTTATGTTGTGCTCCTTCAATGATGCACAGTCACTTCCACCCTTAGCACTAATATTCTTGATGTTCGTGTGGGCCCTCACACTGTCCCAAAATTGTTCTACATTTTATAGGGGGAGTTATAGTATAACCTATGTAGGTTGGTCCAGACATTGGATTCATGTCATGGGTTATGTTCCTTCAATTTTACACTGTTGTGTAAAATTTGAACATGAAGGACATAACTATACCATCCCATCTGACCCATCACCATTCAAAACTTTTAACTTGTTGTACCGACCTAACAATGTCTTTATACCAGTTAATTCATCTACCACTACCCCCACTTCTCCTTCACCCATAGCCCCATCCACCAATGTTTCTGCCACCTCTCCCACACCTGAACTCTTCTATTCATACTATTGTTGCCTCAGCCTTTACTAGCTGACCCATCTACTTCCTAACAAACTGATACCCCTCCTGCCTAATAGCCTAGTAATTCATCTATCCCCACTACCCACATATCTACTACTGATCCCTTAGAGGGTTTTTTTCAACTGCCTCACTCTGGGGGAGTACCACCTCTACAATATCAACACATTCCTCACTCGATAAGAGTATGAACAATGTATGCCAACATCCTCGTTATGACTATCGAATAGGAGAGGTTTTCCCTTATGGTCCTCCCCACCTTCGCACCAGCTTAACGTATGGGGGACTTGATACTTCCTCCTATTCACCCAAACTACCATCCCAAACATGACCATTTCCATCTGACATCCAATCTCTCACTAACCACCACTTCACCCACACTTTCCTTCATCATTGCACATGGAAATGCTTTGGCTTTGGTTTCTATGAACAAGGTTGCCATACCGTCATCCCGTGTACCACCCGTAAACACAAAGATTGCAGTGGCCCTATATTTTCCAAACCATCTTCCAAAAATACCCTCATCAACCTCATTGAGGATGAAAAACCTTCTCCACCCCATTCACCAACGTCACCACCTTCACCCACAAAGTCCATAGATCCTGAATATATTCCTCCTAACTTTTTTTTCTGAACACCATTTCCATGGGACCTCTGACTTATAAATGCAATGGTGAGGCTCCCTCTTCTCTTCCCTTTTTATATCCTGACATGATCAATGATGATACACCTTCTATTGACATTGTTTAATGTCAAGACAATGAGCCTATCCTCACCTACCTTAGTTTGGAAGATTCTTAAATTCACCATTCGTTGCCTTCTAAGATGTAAGCCATGTTAAATGAATTGACCGTCGAAGTCAATATTAACCCTCAAGATGACTCACACATTCTAAAGATAGGCCAATCTTTAGATGTTGCTGAACAAGAAGCTTTTACTTCTTTCCTCCGAGATCATAACAATTCTTTTTCTTGGTGTTATGTTTATATGCCCGGTATTGAAGAAAATATTGTGGTCCACAATATCGTAACCATTCCTGAATCCAAACTCATAAAATAGAAGCTGCAAAAAATGCATCATTGCATTCCCTTCTTATCAAAGAGGAACTTTATTGCCTTCTCTCAGTATCCTTCATCTTACTGATTGACTATCCCCAATGGATTTCTAATATCATTCCTATCACAAAAGTGATGAGGGGACTTCACATTTGCATGGATTTCCACAACCTCAACTAAGCTTTCACCAAATATAACTTTCCTCTACCAAGTATTGACCAGCTAGTTGATCTCACTATCGATCATGAGATGTTATCACTCATGGATGGTTTCTTGGGTTATAACAAAATATTATTCACTCCAGAGGATCAACAAAACACTACCTTCATCACTCCATTGGGGACCATTTACTATCGATTCATGGCTTTTTGCCTTAAAAACGTTGGTTCTACATATCAGTTAGCTATGACTTATATCTTCCATGACATAATGTATCACATATTGGAAGATTATGTAGATGACCTTCTTGCCAAATCCAAACATTGGGACGAACACCTTACAGTCCTGAAGTTCATCTTTGACCGCCTCATCAAGTATTGTGTTCACCTTCAACCTAAGAAGTGTGTCTTTATTGTGCTCTCAGACAAGCTCCTTGGTTTCATCATTTCTTTGTGTAGCATAGAAGTTGATCCTGCTAAAGTAAAGACTATTCTTGAAATGCCTCCACCTACTAATCTTTGGCAACTTTGAAGTTTACATGGTAAGTTACAATTTATTCATTGATTTATTTTGCAACTTTCTAACCGCTGCCAAACATTTCACCACCTAAACGAAAAGGATGTCTCCTTAAAATGGGATGATGAATTCCAAAAATCCTTTAATGCCTTAAAATAGTACCTTCTCCAACCACCAGTTCTCATTCCTCCTAAGGATGACCAACTTTTTTACCTTCAAATTTCTGCTACTGATCACTCCTTGGGTGTCATGCTTGCTCATCGCAATGAGCAACATAGGGAACAAGCCACTTACTATATAAGTTGTATGCTTCTAGACTATGAAACTAGATACACCCATTCTAAAAAACTCTACTTAGCCTTATTTTTTGTCGCCACTAAAGTTCATCCTTACTTACTCAACAAAAAAACCTTATCATCACTAATACTGACCCCTTACATTATATGTATGCCAAACCCTTTCAAAATCAACATGTTACGCATTGGCTCATTCTTCTTCCAGACCTCGACCTTGAATTCATCCATTAAAAATCTATCAAGGGCCAAACCATCACTGACCAACTTTCAAACGCACCCCTTTCTAGAAATCAACCCTCTAACTTCAATTTTCTAGACGAATATCATTTACCAAATGACCTTATTCTACAACAGTTCCAAATTTCAGTGTGGGGGTGGTGTAGGTGTTATCCTCATTCCTATTGATGGTGAACCTATGCCTTTATCTTTCAAACTAGATTTTGATTGCACTAACAACATTGTTGAATATGAAGTGCTCATATTAGGCCTTCAAACCTCCATCACCCTAAATGTCAAATCAATTAATATCTTTGGTGACTCTCAACTAGTTGTAAACCAAGTCAATGGTATATATCAGTGTCGTAATGAAATACTCCAAAAGTATAAACACCATGTCGACATACTTTTAACTACATTTGACCATTACGAACTTCAAACCACCCCATGTTCTGATAATAAATTTGTAGATACCATTGCCTATCTAGGTTCTCAAATACCCGCTTCACCTGTTGACTCCAAAATATTATTCACAATACAAAGGTTATAATCACCTTCTTATTTATCTTGAGATGTCAACTTCGTCGGAACCATTGCACCTAACCCAAATGATCTGTGGTATAAGCATTTTGCAGACTACCTCTCCCTTTCCATTCTACCTCCCGATCTTACTCATAATGGACAACACGCGTTTCTTAAAAAAAATTCTCACTATATCATCATGGGTGGTCTTATTTATAAACATGTCTTCGACAATATTCTCTTACGACGCCTTACAAGTTTTGAAATTCCCTACACCATCAAGGAAGTTCATGATGGAATTTGTCAACATCACTTTAGTGGCTTAGATATCACTAAATCCATTCTTCACCTAGGCTATTATTGGCCAACCCTAAACCAAAACTGTTTTGACTATGTCAAACGTTGTGTGAAATTCCGGTAACATGTTAATCTTCATCACACACCTAGACATGCCTTAAAGGTCAAATGATATCTCTAGCCTTTCTCTCAATGGGGTTTGGATCTTGTCGGGGAGATCAATCCTCATTATTCACAATGCCATAAATGGATTATAAACACTAATGAATACTAAACTAAATGGATAGAATCCATCCCCCTCATTTCTACAAAAGTTGAGAAAATTTGTGAATTCATCAACCATCACATTATTTTTTGCTTTGGTGTTCCTCATTGTCGCATCACTGATAACGGCAAGCAATTTAAAAACAAAACCCTATGAAAGCTTTGTGACACTTTTGGAATTCAAATCAATTTCTCTTCACCTTACTACCCAAAAACAAATGGCCAAGAAGAATCAACCAATAAAACCTTGAACAAAATTCTTATGAAAGTAGTTGAGGATATTGGGAAGGATTGGCATACACACATTCCTTTCTCCTTATTGGCTTACCACACTAGTATTTACACTTTGATTGTTTCCAAACCTTTCTCTTTTGTCTATGGTACTGAGGTCGTCTTGCCTCTCAAAGTATAGATTCCATCTCTCCACATCTCATGCCAAGACATGCTTAATGATGATGACTTTTGCAAAGACCGTTTGGCACAACTTTAGTTATGAGATGAACATCATCTCAATGCTCTTGATCATCTACAAATCTACAAAAAACATTTCAAACATTCCTATAAAAAACGTGTCCATGAGTGAAAATTCCAAGTCAATGACCTTGTCCTTAAGGAAAATGACCATATAACCAAAGAAGAGAAAATTAAACGGGGCAAATTTTCTCCTAATTGTCTAGGACCCTATATCATTACTCATACCTATGGATCAGGTGCTTATCATTTGTCTTCACTCAAAGGTAAACTCAAACCTAAACCCCTAAATGCCTTGCATCTTCAACCATTCTATTGTTTAATCAAATCATATATCACCTTCCGTATATTTTAAGCTAGTACCTTTAGCACCCTTCACCTTTCATATTACCTATTCTTGCGGTCAACGAATAAACAAAAATCATGTGATTACCCATCACCTTTAATTCTTATCTTCAATATGAGTACCATGGCTATACTCATGGCATGATTTTCATGGATACTTTTCATCTTTTTCAAGATGCAATCCCATGGTCTTTCATCACTTGACACCATGTCTCTTGTAGTTAACCTCTACGTGATATGGTTTTTTATCTTCTCAACAAGATCCTAATCTCCCTCTATAGTCTTGTCCATGACTTAAACATCCAAAAAAGAAAAATCATTTCAAAAATAAAATGGGACTTAACTCCTTGAGTCAAAATTCTAACAACAAGATGACCCCCTGAAAAGGGACATCTCTTCTTTGTATCTCGCCGCTATAAATAGACTGCTCTCTCGAAGGATAGCTATACAAAGTTATTGTAAAAATAAAATAAAATATTCAGAAGCTTCCCGCATTGATCATCTTCTCAAGGAGATAATATACTCATCCCACATATACTTCCCACATCGATCAATCTATCAAAAAAAATCTAAAAGAGAAAATGATAAATTTTTCGTCATGGACTTTCCTATTTTGATCTTGGGTCTCTTACCAATTAGGCATGTTGTCTTACACCAAGTTATGTTAAAACCAACCATTTTTACCTCATTTCCTTTTCATCCTAATCTCCTTCCTTCTTAAGTGACTTGCCACAAAATTTACATTTCTTGATCATGTGATTCTCTTCACCCTTAGCATATCTAATCGTTCAATGCCTTTAGGGTTTTATGTTCATAAGCTCACCTTTATTATGGTAGACTTTTTTTGGTTCTTCTAATTAGGTGACTCCTTTAGTCACCTCTTACCCTTCACCTTCTTCACTACTTGTTGATTTTCCTATACAAGAACTAGGCCATCGACACCTACACTCTAAAATTCCTATTTCACCAATGTCACCATGTATAACCGATATACACCCCAACCATACCTAAAATGACCTAAATGCAACCATTCCTAAATGACCTAGACCCAATCATCCCTAAAACCTACCAAACCATCCCTCTACCTCATCTTATTCTTCCCTAGATTATGGGAGAACTACATCGCCCTGAGGCCCCTTTTTTCCAAGGCTATGTAGGTAGCACTCTGAGGGTATAGGGCCCTTGGATGTTAGCTCGGCCACTCTTTACCCTAACCCATTTCCCCCCATTTTTCTATTAACATTCTACCTTACTTAGTTTCCATTTTTCACAACACTTGGAATTTAAACAATCAACAAACATACATACCTACCATTTCATCACATCATCAAAACATCAAATCAATCATTTCATATTTCCATGACATCAAATATTTGTAATTTTACACCATAACATCATTATTTATGGTCCATACTACCAAAATTGGAAATTAAATCAAACCCAAAGACATGACCTCTCCTACCTAACTCACCTAGACTACACCATGCCTAGATGATCTAGACTCATCCATCCCTAACTGACCTATCTCATCCATGCCAATACGACATCAACTCCACCATTCCTAATTCACCTAGTTTCCATCCATACACAAATAACAATAGAAATTAAAACACAACTACATCATCCATACCATAATCTCATCATCTATAACAATGAAATACAAATTTACACGAATACAAATACATATAAGTATCTCAAATCTCTCAGATACATCATCACCATCTTTGGTATGTAAGCCGGTATATGATAAAAAATCTCAAAAACTCTCATGTACATCCTCACTATAATCACCTCACAAACTGGTATCTATATCAAAATCTCAAAAAAAAAAAACTGTACCAAGTGACTAATCATCACCCCACCTAATACCCTTAGGGCTAGTCTCATTTGTCTCCTCCTCTCTACCTATCTGGCACCCTGTCAGCATATCTCCACCCTCCATATGTTTCAGTCTAGTCTCTTCCTAGCTTGCAGCTTGGTCTAGCCTCCGTGAACTAGTAGCCTCATGTAGTCAATTTTTATACCCCTTAACAAATAAGTACAATCCCATGTGTACCCTCCTATCACCCAGCGGATGTTGAGTGCTCACCCAAGGCACACGCAGGCCCTAAGCCACTCTTTTATGTGAGTTGTGTAAGAATGTAGCATAGATACATAATAGAAGGACAGAATAAACTCCTTATTCAACTGAGAACTTTGAGTAAATGTTACACTAACGTATCCATTTAGAAAATAAGCACATTGACAAAAGATAGATCTGAAACATGAGGGAAATAGGATTCATAATGATTATACTCATTCATATGAAACATATTGAACATAACAAAAAGAGATATGTATGAGATCCAAACCACATATATTCATATTTGAACATGTCCACTAATCCCATTACATCTATCAGGTTCATTACTAACAAAAATTATAGTGCATATTAGAACCATGTAGTAAAACTAGACTTACGTCCCTTACAATGTAAAGGAAAAACATGTACCCATCCCTTGATACATCATTCTTCCTACAAATCTCCTTGCCCAACCCATAAATCTCTCCATGTATTTCTATAGAGTTTCCCCTCTCATATTCTCTCTCTAATCTCTCTCTTGTCCTTTACCGAGTGCTTGCATTTATAGACTTTCTCAACACCTTCAAGCCTTTATGGAAGTTTCAGATCCATTATCAAGTGCCCAAGGTGGTCCTCCATGAGAGCATGCTTCTTCAGGCTCAAACTATCCACTCTTTGAAATGATGGCCTTCTAGAATCTTCCATCGTAAGGTATATTCCTTCCTAGGCCACCATGTTGCCAAGCTAGCACCTTACCCACTCTGCATGCGCATTTGGGTTACACTTTTCTCATGTTATGTCTGATACACCAAATATGCCTAAATCCCAAAACCTTTTCTCTTCCTTGTGCATGCTCCAGTGGTTCTACCAAAACTCTCCTAAAACCTTGTCTTCTGCGCTTCTCCTTGTGTGCCCTTCTTCAAATAGTCCTTGCGCTCCCACGTGTCTTTTTATAATTAGTGAATACTTTAGGGGCTCAACATCACCCCACACTATGCCTATTCTCTTCCCTCAAGAACACCTTCTCAAAGAATAAATAATGACCATCCTTAAATAGTTTGGAGAAAGAATAAAGGAATGAATAATTTTTGGGGAAGAATGAAATAATGGGGAACTATGATTATTTCCGTAAGAGGAGAGGGAAATCTTTTGTCAATTTTTCCTCTAACTTATTCCAGGTATTGAATTCAATGTGCTTGTTGAAAAAGGTCACCGACTAGGGCACTCACCTCTTCAAAGCTTAGCCCTTCTCCTTGGGTATTCATTTCCTCCAAAATTCCCTCCAACGGTTTTCCCAAATCCTCGAGCTTCTCCATCCTTCGAGTGATTTGAGGATACAACTCTTTCAGCCAGTTTTTGATTGAGCCCTGCAAGGTCTTAATAGCCTTTGATTTATTCTCAACCTCAGCTATAATTTTTTCATGTTCCACCCTAATTCCCTTGTTCTTCTCCTGGAACTCCCTAATATCTGCTTCATGGGTGGTGGCCAGAATTCTCACCAATATACCTCTATCGGTGCAGTTGTCATAAGTGGCCTCAGCGAATTGGGTGACGGATTTCACATCCATGAGAAATTTCTTGTACTGGACCACAATGGCCAAAACCTTCATCTTTTCCTCCTTTTTCTAGCACGCCAACACTTCTTCTACATACTCTAATGCCAGTGGTTTCCTCTCCATGGTGAGAACATGATTTAAGTCTTTTAGGCATTGTAGGCTTGATTCATATTTCTACATGGATGGTGTCAAGTATGGATGCCTTAAGATAATGGCATTTGTGATCATCTCCACCTTCTTAGAAACTTCACATACCTTTTCCTTCTCTTCCTTTAATTCATGCCTTAGATGAGCACTGACTAGTTCCTCATGTTTTAATTCCCTAGTCCTTTCTAGGAGATCTTCTTCCTTCTTCTCTAGCTTTGCCTCTAGAAGCTTCGCTCTATAATTCCTCCCAAAGAGTCTGGCTTCAACCTCAACTGAGAATTTTTTCAGCGCATTACAAATTTGTTCGTCAGACAGCTATTGAGAATTCACCAAGGGTTTTGTCCCTTTTGATTCTGGAACTTACATCAATGCTCCTTGGATCCCTTCAAACTCGGTCTCATCAAGGTGGGACTCAAATGCCCATGAAAGAATTTTCCTCATTTGAGGGTATGCTCCTTCCGCATCAAATGATGCCATAGCTAGGAGTTGCTCCATCAGAATAGTGCTTTGGAAGCACATGCACAACACCTTGTTTGGATCATCAACATAATCCATCTTATTCCTCTGGATCTCTATGCACCTTCCTCCTGTGCATGTGCCCTTTGGGAAGATCACCATAAAACTGGGGCCTCCTACTACACTGTCGTGATCTTTTCTAAAACTTTCTTCTTCATCCTCCTTTAGCACTATATCCACGCTTCAATCAAACTCTTGTTCTACCAAAGTTTCAATTATCTTTTTCACTTCCTTTTTATGGCCTCGTTTATCTTCTCCTTTATGAGGCTTGGGTTCCTCTTATTCCTTGTACTTACATCCTCGCTCCCTCATTTGCCTTGAGCACCTTCCGCCTCCTGGATACCCTTCCTCCAAACAAAGAGGTAGTCATTCTTCCTCTTCCTCTCCCTCTTCCTCTGAATCATGCACCTCAAAAACTATTGGGCCTTGAGCTCCCTCAGGTTTATCATCTTCATCATCATCCCTTTTACCTCTATAGGCCTCCAAGCTCCCTGTATCCTCCGAATCAGCTCTCTCCATCACCTTTTGTTTCTTCCTAACTAGCGACTCAAGTGTGGGAGATGTTTCTCTCTCTTATTCCTTGTCTAGTTACTTCTCCTTTGTGTTAGGTTTTTCCTCTTTTGGCATCTTTTCTCTAACCAGGGAATTCTTCCTATGTGCGTAAGTGTTATGCTTACCACTTGTCTCTGGAGTGCCCATTATTGGTACACTTTGGATACTTGGTGCCTTTTTCCCTTGTACCTCTTCTCTTTCTCTCTTTGTCAGCACAGGATTCCTTCTTCCCATAGGGTCTTCAGGAATGGAGACATCACATTCCAGGTATGTGCCCTTTTCAAACTTCGGCCTTATGCATAAATACACCCTTGCCACGGTCCTTCCTATTACTGGTAAAGTCAGGGAATTTTTCATTTGGACCTCATGGGAGACATACTTCTCCACGTATGCATGCTTCTTGCGGTAGGCAAGTTGTTTGTGTAGCTCTATGTGGTCTTGATCTACTTCACTAAGGTCGAACCTTAGTCTATTGGCCTCTTTAAACCTATTCACCCCTGCTTCAAAATATTGTGTGGTGAAGGAGAAGGGGAGTTTTTACCAAGGGCTCATAGTTTCATCTACCAATTTGAATCTATCAATGCAGAAGTTCTAGTATACTAAAAACTCTTCTTCTTTATCCAAGAGTTCTAGTAGTTGCTCTGGAATTCTCCAATCCACCCCAAATGCACCCCACATGCACTTGTACCACTTCTCTAGACATGCCTTGTGAGTGGCTATCATGTTGTCATAAGTATATTGTGTGAACCTTTTAGCGGGTGATGGGTCTTCCCCTGGATATTCCAAAATATATTTATCCGGTCCATCAGGCACTCTGATTTCTGAAAAGAAAATACTGAGGAGGATGTTGCCAAATAATATTTTTTTTCCCCTCCTGTGCACTGCTGATGATTTCATCCCCAATGAAAGTGGAAAAATTGTAGATTGTCCCGTCAGTTATTTTCTAACATACATTAATCCATGCCTTTTTCACCTGTTTCCATCTCTCTTATCATTAATCTTTGTAACTAGGTGTGTGGTCATCCTCATCACAGAGTCTAGGATCTCATCGATGTCAAAGTATTGCGACCATTTCTTGTAGGTGTATGTGGATATTGTCTCCTTGATGGAATTTTTTGTCACTCAAGTCAGCATCTAGACTCTCTCCCTCATAGGTAAGGCCTGTGACCTTTGAAATTAACTAGGAAGTTATGCGTATCTTTTGTCCTGCAAAATAGAAATGATCCTTATGCACGCATGACATCATCCATTGGTAGAGGCACTCAGGATTTCTAAAGTATGGTAGTTCATAAAGTTATAGCAACCCTTCCTTCTCCATCTTAACCTTTACCTCGTCATTGTAAATGGGCATGCCTTCTGGCATTCTCTTGTTGGTTAGGTGCACCAACTCCAAGGCCATCTCTTTCTATTTTGTAGTTGTGCAATGGTTATAATTGTTCACCATCATCTTCTTTAGATGCAATTCCCATTCTTTTCCCAATAACACCCATTCTGGGTACTGCATCCCTACGTACCATTCTTCATTTTTTCTCTCGATGACTGTTGTTTGTTTTCCCTTACCTTTTTGTTTCAGCTTCTTTGGTGAGATGGTTGGTTTCTAGGTGCCATCTTTCTGAATGGTTTTAGTACTTAGAACTTCTCCCTCTTACTTTGCTTTACAACTCTATCAAGCCCCAAGCTCAATCTTCATGGAAAAATCCTTCTAACTCCTTGCCCTAGTCGCCAAACCCTAACTGGAAAAACCCTTCCACAAGACGGTGCTTGCTTACTTAATTTCTCCACGCCTGTGTACTCATTTCCTACTGGTTTGTGAATTTACCCTAGCTATGCACTTCAGATCTCTCAAATGCATCCTTCGTTACAAAGATCTTGCTTTGGATGCCCTAGTTTGCAAGAGCTTTCTTCCCTTCATAATCACAATGCAAATAATGAAGTGCCCAGCCTCTTATGTAAAGTTTTTCCCTTTTCCTAGCATTAAATGCTCTCTCACCTACCACCATACTTCAACCTTAAATGCAGATTTTTCCACTAAATCGATCTTAAAAACCTTTTCCCATGTGCCACATCTTGCACAAAAACCCCTTTACAACCTTCTAGAGTGCAAAAATCCAACCCGACTGAAGACTCTTACACACACGTTCATAGTGCCGAAGGCACTTCTTCTATCCTTTTCCCTATTTTTTCCCTCACCTACCTCATGTTGTTCCTATGCTCTTCATTTTTCCTGTACGTGGTTTCTTCAAGGATTTCTTGACACTAACCATTCACTTCCATCTCTTCTCTATGCACCTATTAACCTTATCCACCTTTAGTCCTTTAACTAGGCCATTCACCGTAACTTCTACTGCCAACGCATACTTGTATTACAGGCCTATACTTCTTTTTACTCAATCCCACACTAAACCAATGCACAGTCCTCTGTGCATACACAACCTCCCAAAATTAATGTGGTTACTAGCACACATGATGCAAAATAAAACAACAGAAAGGAACAAACAATGATAAAGGGAAACACAAGAAAATAAAATGCATTAAAGGAAAGTCTATTCTAACTGGCAACACTGCCTTATTTATAAACACCAAGAAGACTTATTTATAGTAGGGCTTCAGCCTACTCTCATTGAAGTGTCCATGTAATCTCATCCCATCCATCTCTTGCAACTGGCACGCGCCTGAATCAAGGATGTATGAGATTATGTAAGGGCCCAACCAATGGACTTTTAGCTTCCCAGGATGGCGCAGAAACTTGGAATCATATAGAAAAACCATCTGCCCAACCTCAAAATTATTGTACTTGTTGTGATGATCATGTCGTGCCTTTTGTTTTGATTTTTTAGTCTTCTGGATCCACCTGGTTAGTGACCTTCTTTTGTACAACTACATTAATTTGTCAATCCTTTCTTCCAACACTTTCTCATCGCCTAATCCACTTGTGTGCACTATATGCAGTGAAGGTAACATGAATTCAACTGGTAGGACAGCCTCCATGCCCAACACCAACTGAAACAGTGTGGCATTATTTAACCTCTTGTAGGTTGTCTTGTATGCCCAAAGAATGGCTAATACTTTGTCATCTCAATCTTGTCTACCAACATCATAAATCTTAGTCAACATGTGACTAAGTATTTAGTTAAATTCTTCAGTAGTTCCATTTGCTTGAGGGTGGTAAGGGGTAGTCTTGTGATGGGCCACCATAAATTCTGATAGTAAAATCCATATTGTCTCACTGAGAAAGTGTGTATCTCTATCACTTGTCAAACTCAATGGGCATCCATACTTGTTGATTATATTTTCCCATAAAAATCTAGTAGATGTAGCCGTTGTACAATCCTTTATATGTGTTGCCTCTTCCCACTATGTCAAATAATCAGTGCAAGTTATGATGTACCGTGAACTAGTCCTTTGTGTCGTTGGTGAGATTGGTCCTACAAATTTGATAGCCCATTTCTCGTAAGGTAATTTCATCCCTCTTTCCAGGTTTTCCAAGGCACTGACAATGGTCACAGGCCTTGCAAAACTCAATACAATCTTGGTAAATGGTTTCCCAAAAAAGCCATGTGAGCAAAATATTTTATGCGGTTGAATTTCCCACATAGTTTCCTCATGTGATCCCACCATGTTCTTTTTCCATAATTTCAATGTGCTCATGTTCTAGCATGCATCGGCGCAGAACCTCATCACAACCCAATTTTTATAGATATCCATTAATCATCATGTAAGGCATGGTGCGTATGGCCAATTTTTTCCTCTCCAAGGCCTTCATTCCTTCTGGTGCCACACCTATCTTAAGAAATATTGTAATGTCCTCCAAATCTAAGGGCGTGCATCCTAAGCTAAAAAATTGTGTGTTTGGCATAGTTTCCTCAATGCTTTGTGTGTCCTCCCCTGAGTCAATCCTAGACAAATGATCAGGTCCAAAATTACTCTTTCTTTGCTTCACAACCACTATGAACTCAAATTCCTAGAATAGTAGGACCCATCAACATATCCGCTCTTGCAGAACGGGATTTTTTACCAAATATTTTAATGCCATGTGGTCCATGTAGAATACAAATGGTGTTGTCAGTAGATATTGACTGAACTTGTGCAGCGCATAGATCATGGATAGTGCTTCATACTTAGTAGTGTATTTTTTTTCTGTTAATGTTAACTTTATGCTTGTAAAGCATAAGGGATGGTCAACAATTCCTACACCAGGTTGTGCCAGTACTACTCCAACGGTTGTACCAGAGGCATCCACATGAACATGGAAAGGTTTATACCAAATGAGTAAACGGAGAATGGGTGGTGTGACAAGCCTGTCCTTCAAAGTGTTGAATACCTTCTATTGCACATCTCCCCAATGAAAAGAACTCTTGTGTGTAATTAATTCCTCCAAGGGCATGGCAATCTTGGCATATCCCTTGATGAACTTCCTATAGTAACCCGTATGCCCAAGGAATTGCACATGGCACTTTGGCGGGATCTATTAGTAAACCCTTCTTGCATATGATATGTCCCAATAAGGTTCGAAATGGGGTATCAAAGACACACTTCTTGATGTTGAGGGATATCCTCAACTATTGACATCTTTCAAACATTAGTCTTAAGTTATCACAATGGTCCTTGACTAGACCATACATTGTCCAATCATCTAAATAGACATGAAGAAATTTGTGGATAAAGTCCTGAGATGCTTGTACCACAATGCGCGAGAACATAGCAAGCGCATTCTTCAACCCAAAGGGCATGACCTTATAGGAAAAACTTCCCCATTCAGTGGTGAAAGTTTTCTTTCTCTAGTCTTCCTTTACAAGCCACACCTAGTGGTACCCTGAGAACCCATCAGTGAAGGAGTAGATTTCACGCCCGGCCACTCCCTCTAAGATTTATTCAGTGAACGGGGTTGGAAAAGGATCAATGACAAAAACTACATTTAACTCCCTATAGTCCACACAGATGTTTATCCTTCCATCCTTTTTTATAAAAATGACCATTGGGTTTACCCACTCTGACTCTTCAACAAATTCAATGATGCCCAACGTTATCATCTTATCTATTTTTTCCTTGACCTTCACGCGTAGGTTAGGATTAATTCAGTATGGTCTCTTCCGAACCAGGCATACAACCTCCTTTTACTTGATCCTCATTTCCCCCAAGGAATGGTGAATTTCTTTGAGTTCATGATACCCGTGAGGTAATAAAATCCTATAGCTCACGTAACATATCAATGATCTTAGAGACCTCCTTTTACAACCAATAGTCTCCAATCATTGTTTCCTTGGGTTCTTTCTCTAACCCAATGTTAACCTTCTTCATTTTTAAAGGCTCATGGTAAGTGCACGTTCTTTCATCAGCGTTATCTATAACATCACGTATTCCTATAGAGTGGTTTACATCTAGACTCTCCATTTCCTCTCCATCTATGACATAAACCATCTTTCCTGTTTTCTTTTCTATGCTTTGCTTTCTCAAACAGCATCTCCTCTGACCCGTTGTCATCGAAGCGTGTCTCTAAACTGGGCTATCCTAGAAAATCTAGTAGCCTATTTTCTGCCATAGCACTATCCCCCATTGTAAGTTGCTTGACCATTTGTAATGCCTTATCCACTAATGGATTTGTGCTCCAATATTCAAAAGCTTGGATGAGATCATTTTTCATCTCCTGTTAATTTCCTGTCTATTAGCAGGTTTCTTAATGGATATACCAAACACGTGCACAACCTTCTATTGTGGAAAATAGCTTATGTACCCATAATGATGGTGGCAAGGCTTTTGCACCTCCTATTGAGGCCTTCTCACATGCTTGGATATGAAATGAAGTGGCCTCTTTACCAAGGTAGTCTTAAATGACCATAGGCGTGTTTCTCCTTGAAAACCTTATAGAGAACATGATTCTTATGTTGTGCTAGTCTAGGAGGCTCTCTCAATGTGTAGCCCACCAATGCATTGCAGTATTGAGTAGGCTATAACTGAGCATCCCTCTTCTTTCATCCTCATTTTTCCACTGCTCTTCCATGTCCTGTAAGAAAATTTCAGGGTATGCCCCTCCAGAGTAACTTGGTAACTTCTTTCCTCCTAGGTGCTTGAGTGAGCACACCTTGGTCAATTTTGTTACGGGGCCCCTCATTTGTCACCCAATCAACTCATAGGTCTAATGTGTCCAATTTTCACATGCCATACTTATGGTATCACTCATAGACTAGGAATCCTCAAATTAGATAACTCCTTCTATAGGGTGAATTATCTCAGGGTCTCTGATGGAGAGCACATAAATTCTATCACGGACCTCTTCTCCCAAAGGTTTACTATAAGGCGTAGACTTCCCATCCATCAGAGGGATGATGACCCATTCTTCCTTATTCTCGAAACTGATATATCCTTTGTTGAACCTCTAGTTAGCATTGTTCTTATAGCACCATAGGCACCCAAGAAATGCTGGAAAATTGTCTACCTCGGCGAGTGCTAAGACTTCAAAGTCTCCAGTAAACTTGGCCCCCTGAATGGTAATCACTACATCCTTTAATACTCTGATAGGCATTGCCTTAGTTTTGTTTACCATATACAGCACATTCAAAGATGGATGTAATGCAGGCCTTCCCATTTGATGTCAATCATCCAACGTAAGAACATTAACTTATGCTCCCGTGTCAATCAATATGTTGCTTAGAATCCAACCATCCACAACTGCATTTAGTTTGATTTCCTTTTCATAATCAAGGCTATGGGGAGGGATGTTTGCATGCAACACCTACCTTTCACGCTCCACTCTGGTGCATGGAATCTTCTCCCGCAACCATTCTCCTAGCAATGGAATATTATTCTCTTGCCTTAACATTTTACACACTTCCTTGACCTCATCCAGGTCCTTCTATGAATCCTCAGCATTCTTTCTTTGCTCCTACTACCTAGACTTCTCCTTTAGACACTAGATTTCTCCCTACAAACTCTGATTGACATCCATTGTCTCTTAATACACTTCTTTCTAGTGGGCAGGGTCTGTATACTTCCCATGCACAACTTCTTCCCTTGAGACTAGAGTCTTTTGCCCTTGTAATTATTTGGCACAAACATCCTCTACTCATGTTGTCACCAGAACATGTTCTAACATTGACTCACACACCACTCTAGGCATCCACTATGTGTTGGCCTTTTTTATAATCACCATCCCAGTTCCCTTTTCCTTCTAGTGTTGTTGGGATATGTGCTCAAAAAACTCAACAAACTCTTCATACTTATGCTTTTTCCTGCATCATGAGCACTGTAATAAATGTTGACACTCGCGCTTGTAATGTTCTGTAGATCCACAATTATAGCAGTTTCCTCATGGGAACTCACTTCTTCCTCCTTCACGGTTACTATGACCATGTAATCCTTCACGATAACCTCTCCCATGTGCCCCTCCATCCACGTATCCTTCATAAAAGCTATCATCTTTCTTGGAACCACTGGTAAGGTTGGTATGGCGCACACTATGATCAATGGCCTCATGGATGTAGTCAATAAGCCTAAAATCCTTAGTATCATGGGTCATAGAGGTGTAGATCTTACATTAGCAATACACATTCTTCTGAATTGTGAGTTACAACAAGGGGCATCTACTCACATCATGGTCCCCATGACAAATCTCATAATCTACCTTTATGGCTCGTACTAATTTCTGGGGGCAACTATCCTTGGCATGCCCCTCTACTTCACAATCCATGCACCAAATAGCACTACGAGTCTCATGTGCAAAGTTTTTAGATAGCTTTTCTAACTATTTTTCCATGGTAGTGATTTGAGCCTCTTAAAAAGGGCTCACACCAGTATCAATGCTCCCAACTGATTCAGCACATAAGGTAGTCTCTAGAGCCTCACGCAGTTCAGTAAATGTTTTATGGGACAATTCCCTCCTAAATGGAGTGATCAACCATCTAAAAACCATTGAGCATGTTGTGAAGGGTGAATGTCATATGATAATTTTGATAGGAGAGTCTTAAACCATGCATCATACTCCCACACACTCTCTGTCATTCCCTATTGGATCTCCTTCAAAGTGTTGATGCTCTTCTGCTCATACTCGGGGATGGTGAATTCTATCAAGAAGGTTTTTTTCAGCGCGGTGTAATATACCACCGTCTGATGGGGTTCATGCTTCCTATACCAGCTATGCGCACACCTTTGCAACATCATTACAAATTAACTAGACTTCCATTCCAGGGTTGTGATCCACTTTTCCCACCATAGCAACTCACACTTGTGAACATGTTGTGCAGCATTCTCTATGCCCTAGTAGTATGGAAAGTGTAAATACTTTTTTAAAAATACATGAGGAGGGGGTTGAGGCCCCTATCCTCCTAATCCATATCCTTGGTTTCCTCTAGTGTTTCCTCCTCCACTGAACCCACTAGATCCACCAAGTCCTGTGCCTCCAAATCAGCTAGCTCCACCTTGAAATCCTCCTATGACTAGTAATGGGCCTGAAGTGGTCACACCTAGTGTCCCCAACATTCCACTAAACTACACACCACTGGTCTATGAGATCGTTCCACTTCCAGATGTGTGTCCCTTGCCACTCCCTGACATGTTACCTAAACCTTGTGTGTTTTCCCCTTGCCCAAATATTCCTCTAAACACTAGAATGGTATGTATAGCCATAGAAGTCTCCAACAAGAAACTATAGCTCCTAGGTTTAGATTAGTCACTCCCACCAATACAAACTTAGTTAACAATACTTCTCCCTTGATTTGGAAAACCAAGCGCCAAGGTCCAGTCACTAGGTGGGTTCAAATGCACACCAACAACTCTTCTTTCTTCATGTGATGAACTCTCATCAGAAACTGAAGGGGTCTCTCTCCTATGCTTGCCAAGATGGGTTAGCACAGATTGCTCATGATCCATGTCCTAATGTGTGAACCTCAACTCCTTCTCATAATGTCTACATCCATAGATCCATCACACTTGCAACCTCTCGTTGTCTAGAAATATCCCTTTCACATGCTTCACTATACTTAAGTCGTCTCTCCTCCCTTTATTTTTTAGTTGTAATGTCTATCATCCTCCTCCACCCTAGCTTACTTTCCCAACGCTAAGAAGGTTTTATCCAACCATTGGAAATTCCTCTGAACTCAAGGTAATGATCAAGATCTTCATTGACAAAGGAATAACACATAGAAATGATCCTCTGAGATCCCTCAGAAACTCGAACTCAGTAAATTTCGAAAAAGAGTACATATAAATGGCATATTCTAGGGTATAGCTTGCTAAAACTCCCTTCCACCAATGATCCAAAGCACGTCTCCACATCATATCTACATCTTGCAACTTTTCATAATCATCTTGGGTCGATACACGCACTTTATAGTACCAGCTTAATCTAGACACATATGCTGAGAGCCATTTGTATAACTCTACTGGGAAGAAATAGAAGAAAGTTTCATATAACTCATGATAGAGGTTCTCTTCTACCCATCTAAGTACATCAAACTTAGGTCTAGTGTTGAATCTCTAAGAAAATTCATCCTTCGTGCTCTTAAACGATGTTTCAACACTATCCAAGGTTAAATGCTCTATCATCACACAGTACAAATACAAAGATGCATGCCATTTCTTACAACAACATCAAAAAGAAGTCCCGGCAACATAACCAAGATGTAGTCAATTTTTATACCCCTTAACAAATAATGACAATCCCATGCATGTTAGCCTATCACCCAGCAGGCACGGGGCACTCACCCGAGGCTATGCGCGGGCACCGAGCCCCTCTTTTATGTGAGTTGTGTAAGAAGGTAGCATAGATAAATAATAGAAGGACAAAAGAAACTCCTTATTCAACTGAGAAATTTGTGTAAATGTTACACTAATGTATCCATTTAGATAAGAAACACATTGAAAAAAGATAGATCTAAACCATGAGGGAAATAAGATGCATAATGATTATACTCATTCAAATGAAACATACTAAACACAAAAAAAAAAAGATATGTATGAGCCATGAACCACATATATTCATATTTGAACATGTCTAGTAATCACATAGCCTTTCTCAATACCTTCAAGCCATTGTGGTAGTTGCAGTTCCATTGCCAAGTGTCCAAGGTGATCCTCCATGGGAGCATGCTTCTTTAGGCTCTAGCTCTCTACTCTTTACAATGATGGCCTTCTAGAATCTTCCATTGCAAGGTATATACCTTCCTAGGTTACCCTGTTGCCAAGTCAGAACCTTACCCACTCTGCATATGTAGTCAGGTCACACTTTTCTCATGTTCTGTCTGATATGCTAAATATGGATAATTCCCAAAACCTTTTCTCTTCCTTGCGCTCACACCACTAGTTCTACCAAAACCCTCCTAAAACAGTCTCCTACACACTTTCTCCTTGTGCACCCTTCTTCAAAAAGGCCTTTCACATCCACACATCATTTTGTACATAGTCAATACTTTAGGGACCCATAACCTCACCCTGACCCTATCTCTTAGCTAGCCGACCTCTGTGCTCTTTATACTCTGAGTACAGGATCTCTTCCTGTTGTGCCATGTACTCTACATAGGAAGGGAAATCTATCCCGCCAGTTGTCAGGTGATCCTAGTAATACCATGCCTCATTCACAGAATTCTTTAACCTCACCATTGGCACCATCTAGGGTGGTGCCATAGGTCTCATAGTAACTTGTGAGCTCTATCCTGCTAGGGATGGCCTCAGACCCTATACTTGTGTACCCTATCCTCCTCCTTGTACTATGGGACCCTATCTTGTTGTTGTCTGTAGAGGTGCATGTGCTATAACTTGGGATTGTAGGGATAGAATCTGAGCCTATGCAGTAGCCAACTAACCCTAAAAACCTGTTATCTATGCCTGTAGAGCGGCTACCTGTCCCCTGTCTCCATCACCACTATGTTGGCACCTATCCTTGTGTAACCTGGACCTACAATCCTCCCACCTGTGCCTGTGAATTGGCAACATGTACATTTGATCCTGTGAGATGCCCCTACAATACTCCAAGTTGTGTCTGAAGGGTGTCCATTTGGCCCTGCAAGGTATTCTTATGTATTGTGATAGTAGCTAAATCAAGCTTCCTTGGCCTTGGTGGTGTCACTCATAGTTACACCACCCACCACTACTTGTATCTGTATGTGACCCCGGCATCATCAATCCTCATGTCCACCGCCCGCTCCTCCTACCTTGTTGGCACATTCGGTTATGCTAGAGGCACATCCTTTGGCAACCTAAATTTCTGCCTAACCCTTTCCACTGGTATCATCTCGTGCTTACCGACATGGCACCCCTTTGTCCACCTAAGTAGTTGCAACACCTCCAACTCCTCATCCATGTGCTTATATGAAGGAAATACAACATATGGCCTATAAACAATATCAACCCTAGATAACCCCTCCAGCACTCACCTATAATATGTTACATCATGTGTGGCCCTCGTCACCATGTACTCTTCACAAATTTGTACCCATCGCTTATAACCAACCCTGACTAAACCACCCCTTCGAGGCAAGGCAACCGGATGTATGCATATGATGTGCTTGTATGCCCAACAATTTAGAAGGAAGGTATAACATAAACTTACACAACCTCCCATATGCCCACAAATCTCTATTCAGCTGCACCAAGAATGTCAGTGCCCAAGAAAAATAGACCTGCTCCTCAATTATGTCCTGGAGAACCCCCATTAGTTCCCATGGGAATCTCCCAGCCTCTGCATCTGGAAAGGGAAAACAACATACTACCTCCATCAGAAAAACCACTAACCACATTTTCTAAGGATGAGCTCCAAACATATCTCAATTGCTCAGACTCCCTAATTGAAACCCCCCTCTCCATCTACCAAAATCCCCAAAAATGACCTCCACACCTACTCTACCCTACCCAAACCTAACCTAGCTTCATTGTTAACCTTATTTAAGCTACATTGGACCTTCTCCCTCCCTCATTTACTTTATTTTTCCCACAAATTCAAAATAAAACTCCCACCCAAAACCCTTTTAACCCAAACCAATTTAAAAAAATTATTTTCCACCCAAAGACAGAATCAGATTGAATCCTACCTCATCTCAGTGTCATCTACATGGTGGTATGTCTAGCCTCCGTTTCGTTGGCCCACTCAAACCCTCTCCTACCTCTATCATAACACAAAAATCAACTTCTCACCTTGCCACCAATTAAAGAGATCCAATCAATCTCATGGACCCACCTACTGAATACCAATCACATGCTAGTCACTCGCCAAGTCAACTCAAACACCTCGTACCATCGCTTTCCACTCTTACTCTACCACTCTGTCATTTTCCCAAATGACAAAATGTTAAAATGAATCCGTAAACTATGGATTTTTCATTTTATTAACCCTAACTTGACATGACCGATGTCGATCATACCAAATTGACATTGGTTACTTTATAACCGGCATCTTTTGCATTCCATTACCATTTTCACCCCATTTTTCCCATTTTTGACCTCAACTCATTATTACCTGATACCCTTTGACCTTACCCACACTTATTGCAACCTACCTACAAGCCCATACTACCCCTACATATCCTTACTAATTTCTAGGGATTATTTAATTTACCTATACCTTGGCCTTACCCATGCCATGACCTATTTACCTAGACATAGCCTACTTTGTGTGACCATTGCCCTTGTGAACTCGTTATAACTTACAATGTCGTTACCCATATTGTTTTGCCTAGTGACCTTACCTCACCTATTATCATGCTATTTATCTCGACCCAACCTTTGGTGTACCAGAACATACCTAAACATTCGTGCACATGACCTACATTGTGTTTCCAGACCATATCCTATACCTTTGATACTTGAATCACTTCAACCTTGCTGGAATAAACCTATGGACCTTGGATGATGTAGAGTTTACAAGATCCTCAACCTCATACCATGTTACAGTCTATACGTGTGTGTGAATTTGATTGCCATTACCTATTACCCAATTTTACCCTATCCCATTACCCATTGCCCAATTTGACCCTGGTCTATTACCCATTACCCAAGTTGACAATTACCCTTTCCCAAAGCACCCATACTCTTCCCCACCAACCTTAACTCACACCAACTACACATTTATCAAACCACTCACTGATTCTGTATAACACCTCATCAGTTCTTGGTTTGAGGGGGATCACCTTCACCAACACTTGGGGAAACCTAGCTATCACCCACACATGGGGCAATCATTTCCTATTTTTGTTAGCGTCACTCACCAATACAAGCTACGTGATAAAAAGAGGTAAAATGTAGACACCAAAATCAGGTCGTACCACCCTTATAGCCCCATTAATTAAACTAGTCATACCGTACATATTCATATCCCATATTGCACATGATTAATTGAATTAATTATTTTAATTAATTTAATAAATATCTTCACTCTACCACCTCACCTAGACACCTCATCATGGACCCATTCTTGGCATGTTTCTCTTAACTAAGACTCAATCTCTACTTACCATAACTAACTGAGACTTAGTCTAACCCTAACATTAGATGCATATTCTTTCTTTAATAGCATGCCCACTTACTTAAGTGAAAAATACCATTTTAGACCCAAACCAATGGGCATAAATGACCAAACGATAGCCAAGATTTACTATTTTGGAAAACCTAGGATTTCCAACCATAACTAACTCCAGATAACCCTAAACCGACACCAGTTAACCTAAACCATCGTCAGTTACCATATATTCATTTTTGGTAACCTTTTTCCAAAGGTTAGAAGGATTATTCAAGTGAGAGAGATATCTACATGAAAGCACAAACCAAAGCCCTCTCACGTATCCAAACATACCCTAGCTGACACCAAGATTGATTTGAAGACATTAGCATTCACTGTAGCATTTTGGGAAACACTGTCACAGTACTGACTTCTAGTTTTGTAGATTAACCATCACCTTCATCCAACCACCAGGCCTGTAAATACAAGTAAGTGAGTTTTGATCTACATCATTCCATACTTGCTTAGATCATCATTTCTTTAGCTTTTTCTTTTAAATCCTATTCTCTTTTCCATCGTAGCATCCTTGCCTTCTTATCAATCCACCCATTAAACAACCCATAACCTTTTGATCCCAATATTCAACCCCTAGACATCTCTAAGAATTCTCGTCATCTATACCAACCTTGCCATCCTTCTTCTAATCTTTGTGCAATCACAGAGAACCTCCAAAACTAAGTTTTATTGAGTTTCTACCATTCCACCTCTATTGATGTCGGTCACCTTGACCCTTGTCAGTTTCCCTCTCCACTGTTATCGGTCATACCAGACCGACGTCAGTCTCTATAATTAGTAATCCTACTTATAATAGTGATCTAATAACCTTCCCCCAAATAACCCAAAACCACCCAAAGCTTGACCCTGACCTGTTCTAATCACCTTAGCTACCTGCCCAGCCTTCAGATCTGATCATAACCCAACGTGTTAGATTATATTTTCTTATTGTATTTGAATGAGATACCTAAATCATATCAATTACAATAGGATGTTATTTGTTTACGTTATTTCTTGCATTAAGTTGTGTTAAATAGTGGATTGACAACCATCTAGGAAGTATCATTATTCCTAGATCTAGCACACGCTAGGTAGTCCACTGACTATATTGTTTAATATTTTTCTTGTGGTCTTATTTTGCATTCACAGGTAGTTCCTCTTAGCAAAACAATGCACAAGACTTCCAAACACTTCAATATATTAAACAGTTCAAGATGACAATTGGAGCTCAAGAACCATTCTTGAGAGAAACATGTTTCATCACCTCACTATTCACTTCTAGGCTCAACCAATGCATGGAAAACATCAAGGGAATCATAACAAACCTCCTCAAGCACTAACAAGCATATGTCAAAAGGATAATCTCAACCAAGCACACATGTCCCAAACTGCTTCTTGATAGGCCTAATAGGGATAACTATGTCAAGAGTATTTCAACATAAAAATACCCTATCATACCTTTATAATAAATAAAACACAACATATCATAGTTTTACTGACTAATCATAATCATCAAATGTTACTACAACATGTAAAACTATGAAACTCATCTCAATTCTCCATGACTAGGTTTTAGCCTTCTAGGCCAAAAGCGGTAGGGAATCTTTGGAGACCTATTACACAAAATTTCTTCACACAACCTACTTAGAAATTTTCATAGTCATTAGCAAACTTCCCAAGGTATCTGGAATAATTAATCATTCATCATGAAACCTTCATCTTAGCTCTGAAACAAAAAATCCTCATAAAAAAGGTTTTTCTTCAACTTGCTAAAGTACCTGGAACATGAAACCAACACCAACAGGACACCTAAAGAGTCCTCTTCATCCCTAAAGCTTAAAATTTTCTTTCCAAATACATTTGGATACTTTATAACTTAAAACTCGCCTATCATTCTAGTTCTAGGGTTTAACTAGGGTTTTAGACCACATCTTTTTCTTAATGATTGTTCATAAAGTTCCTAACATACAAATGAATTCTTTCTTCTTAAAAAATATCCTTGTTTCCATTAAATAACATACTTTAAAGCATTATACTCCCATTCAAAGGCTGCACATGTGGGTGAGAAAATGAACATGTCCATCGAGATGGTTTATGCCTTCTCAAGAGCTCGGTAGAGCTAAAACTTAGTTTTCTTTCCTTCTTCTTTGACTTGTGACCTGCAATTTGACCCAAATCTTTATGATGACCTCCTCCCTGATTTCCAATTATTATTCATTCATGTAACCTCTGAATCTCTCCATTCACTAAGAATTACCCATGTTTTTCTTGCCTTGTCTTGTACTCTTATTCCAAAAGGACCTTGTACATGTACTTACCAGCTAAAATATGACCTGATGCACCTCCTACACATGTTGTACATCCTCAACATAGTCATTAAATGATCCAAAAACTTTTAAATACTCCATTCCTCATGTTACCAACTCATCCTACTTCACCTAGGTCTAAGACTAGGCCTATAATGACCTGACTCAACACATATTTCTCATGAACTAACCATAATGACCTCTTATAGACTCATTAACACCTTTGACACATAATATTTACCATGCTTGACCTGATGAATACCTCATACAACCTTTGGAGTACACTCACTAGACCATAATAGCTTTACCACCTAAAACCATACAAATAAAACAAGAAAACATACGGAAGACAGTGCATATTTATTTAATCCACCCCCCTTAGTTTAATTTAAATTCCCTTATTATCCTATCACTTTTAATCCACATTAATAAAAATTAATTATGTAATCTTAATAAATTAATCAATATACATCCACATGCCTTAATAGACTTTGATTTTATTCTAAATGTACATCCCTATGATTTTTTTAATCTTTTAACCTACCTATCTAACTCTCATAACTACCCATTACTTATCCCTAAACAATCTATTCCCGCCTACATGCTTTAAAGTAACTTTTGTGATTCATCAAAACCTAAAATCTCAATCTAAATCACAAAAATCCACCCCACTGTAGAAACTTTCCCCATGGTCTATGGCGACCCAGCCCAATCCTCATCGACCCTATAAGAATCAGGTCTTTATTTCCAAAACAAAACATAGAAAACACATAGGTGCCACTTCTTTCTAAATTTTCTTGCACTCTGTGAATCCACCTTTAAACCAGAGCATCTCAGTTCCCTTTTAGTACTTAGAAGCTTATTTTGATCATCTGCATAACTACAGAAGGTTTTATATTTATTTTTATTCTATATGTATCATTTCTATTTCTATATTGTTCAATCAAACACCTTTCAAGTTTACTAATGGTCATGACTCTATTATCAGGTTGTTCTTCAAGTTTCTATACTTACAGGTTACCTTTTCATTCCATTTACCTTCACTATTAACTTACTCTTTTACTGTAATGGTCACCCAACTAGAGTTATTGTCGACTCGTCTATCTGTAAATATGTTTTCCATCTCTAGAGCATACTCCAAACTTTTCCTGTGTGTTTTCCCTGTCTCTCTATTGCATAAAAACTAGCCTATCTACAACCCAGTTGCCATTGTTTCACCCCGGTCACCATCGAACAGTGTCCTGATTCCCAATATACCATTTCCAATCTCTATTTTCTGTCATTTTATTGTTTCTTCTACCTTATTCCTTTTTTAATTTGACTCCAACAACTATAGAATTTTGTTGCTTCCAGTTTACACTCAGACCTTTGTAGGCTTGCATATTTTAGTTTCTATTCCAGATCCTCACACCTAAGTCATCGTCAACCTGTCTCTACATAGTATAGGTCACCATCAACCTTCTCAGGTAACCATTTAATTTACATTTATTCAATCATATCAGTATATGTATATATCTATTATTAATTACTTTTAGATTTAGTAGTATTTATGTTTCTACATGCAATCTATTTATTTATCATTTGCTTCACTTTTTCTTCAAAAAGAAGGATGACATCTGCGAAAATAAGGTTACACTTCTTGGAGATGGATTTTTGGGAAACCCCCACATATTTTATCTAATATTTTTTATGTTTAGATATTCTTATTCATAGGTTTATTGTATGTTGCAAAGATCAACTACATTGTGCTCATCCATCCACGTCTATCACGCTTCTAAGGTAGGATAAACCCTCCATATTTTGAGTTGCTAGTTTATGTTGGTAGCTAGCTTATTAATTTGAGTACCAACAAATAAACTTGATCAAAATTATTAGCATGCCTAGTGGTACCACCCTTTTGGTGATTCATTTTAAGTTCGCTTATATTTTCTTCTTCTTTTGTCTTCTACTAACACAGCAACACAAGGCCTCATTTTTTATTTCTTATAATGTTTCCATTGTTGGATTTCTCCTCCCCTTAATGTTAACATAAAAAGGAAAAGATTTATCTAGGTATTCCTCACTTTTCCTTATTTTCTCCTTTTGCAGTTTATTTCCCTTTTTTGTGTTTTTCCTCATCGAAAGATCACATTTGGATTTGTTGTAAAAAGAACCTTTCTTTTCTACATCCTACTTGATCACATAGCTTAAGTAGGGGTTAACTCGCTGCATTTCACAATCCTCACACATAACTAAACTTCACAAATAAATCAACACATCTAAACATCCTCCTACCCAATAGACTTATGGGATTTCATCACCAAATAGGAAGCCGCCTGCAATATTTCCTAGTCATAACCAACCTAAAACCAGATCTAGATTTCCTTTTCCTAGGTACCCCCCTCTTTATCCATGCCCTTTATATTTTTCACACTTTCTTAAATCTTGATAATGAAAACTTTGTTTCTTGAATTGTTTTTAACACATTTCATAAACAAATATTTTCTTATTTCACACCTGGTACTACTTTTAAAGATCAGATAATACAACACTATGGTATAGATAATGATACTGCTACTTCATCCAGTAATATTGAGATTCAGCATTGCATCTCTCAACCCTATAAAGACCATATCATTCAAATAGGCCCCCCTTTTCAAATAGATTCACCTATTTTCCCTCAGTCTATATCCCCTTGAACTATCACACCACCATCTCCCACTCTTTTATAAAATCTTGGTCCTCCTTCTAGCCCCATCTATGACTTCCTATGTTGTAGACCCCCTAAAATCTCTCAATATTATCAACCCACTCAACTGGAGGATTCTACTCCACCTACATCATCTCATATGAAAAGTATCACTACGTCATCTTGAATTACCAATAGAATGCCCATCCAATTACCCATATCCACCGAAATTCACACTTTTTGTGTACCTCAACAATCAGATATTTCAATCCAACCCCAAAAACCATATAAAAAATTCCCTTTACTCTGACACACAAAGATTCTTTACATCCTTATCCATCTACTTCTCATGTTGTACAACCAAAATCATTCAACACTTCTCTTACACCTATATCAACCATAATTACAATCCCCATACCTATCACATAAACTAATACTCTTTAAACATCTACCATGACCAATATTTCATCCTTTCCCTTAATTACACTTTGGCCTCCTTCTAGTCCCATCTATGATTACTTTTGACGTAAATTCCTCTCTCAATTATATCAACCAATGAATCTTGTTCCACCCCTATCACCTTATACCACTGTCATCCCTAATTCATCTACCACACCTTTCTAGCCATCACCATGTATTGACATCCCAATTCCTTATATGCCTCAACAATCGAATCTTATCATTCAATCCCAACCATCGTATTACATTCCTACTTTGCATTATCATACATCCCCCCAACTAATGCAATCTCTTTCCCTTACCATCTTCAAACAACCCTTTCTCAATCAACCAAGAACTAATCAATTTCCACCTTCCACACCATACAATTTGAATCCATATCCAATCAATACCATACATCAAACACCTCATCCTATATCTATCTCATCTACCTCATCACCTTCCCCTTTCCAAGATATCATGCATATGACTACTTTAATACCTACCCCTACATCTATATCAACCATGTCCATGATTATCACACCTATCCCATTAACTTCTACCACTTGTTCTACATCTACATCTATCCCCAACATTACCGCATATACATCAACTTTAATTATAACTACCACTTCATCACATCCATCATGTCCCAACTTATTATATTTAACCCCTTATCCATATTTACACTAAACACATCTATCACTCCGTCACTTACATCCCTTTCAATCCCAAATATATCCATATCTATCCCTATAACAAGTTCACTCACATCCAGATGGACATCCTCATCATATATTCCTACATCCTTGCCCATGGCCACATCACCCATTTTATCCAAATATTTTACACTCAATACTTCGACATCAACTAGTTCCACATCAATACATATTTCCAAACTAAAAAAATATACTCTATTTACAAACATATCAAAGAAACCTCTTGACACATTCATGAAATAAGTACCTCCACCTAAGATAAACACAAGGGTGATTCACTCTTCCTCTTAAAAATCAATTATTTCTACATCAACCAATCCAAAAGATACACTGCAATCCTCAAATCCACCTATTGAGAGTGTTGTCATTTTCACCAAGGGTAAGTCTTCTCAATAAAAATCTAAGGCTCAAGGTAAACATTCCCAAAGTTCTCATAGGAATCCTTGTAAAAAGTTAGGTCTCCCCTCTTGTCATCAATCCAATATTACAAAATCCATCCTAGGCACACCCTCATTGATTTTAGGGATAGACCCTTCATCTAAGACATCTCCAAATGATCAATCCACATCAAAAACAATCTAATCCTCCTCTTAAATTTGGTCCATATTTTAAGACATATAATTCACTCATTCAATCTACATCCATTTATTTCCAAAAATTCAAGTCAAAATATCCTACAAAGCCTCACAAGCGTTCCACTACTTCTATAGAATCTCATGTAGAGATCCTTAGAAATTTTATCCAAACATCTTCCATCACACTTCTTCTTATCAAAGCCTTTAAAACACATAGTAAGAATCCATCATGGTTCAACCCCAATTACATATGCACTTATAACAATACCTAGGTAATGAAATTGGACATTGTAAGACCTTTTAGATGATCGTGCATAATATTATTAAAAAGAATGACTTCCTAGTTCAGAGAAACCATCCTTCCTCACCTACCACAACCAATCCAATTTCTACATCCTCAACCATTGAATATCCTAAATCTCCACCTTCATCCACATCATATTTTATCATATCTCCTATAATTTCTCCATTAGACGATCCTCCTTTGTTCATCAATACTATTTTCCTTTCTAATCATCCCTATAATCCCTAACCATCTATCCAATCCAAATCAAATGTTATAATCAATAACCCCATCCAATCCCCTTTCGTATATACACACTCATCCGCATCCAAATAACCCAATGTGAAATAGTCTCTTCTGTCAGGGGGGTACCTTCCCTTCATCTTTTAATCCTCTCATCCATTCATCCTATTAAGAACAATTCCTTATCCCTTCTAACACTTCCTTTCATGATGGGGTAATTCATTCTAGGATTGGTCTGCTTACAAATTAGTTCCTTTTTTACACTGTTTTTATTTACCACATCTAAATACATCTCATCCAGTCTTATCTTGTCTATCCATACAAAATATTCTCATCAAATTCCACCATTATGGCCATACTCGTCCCTCTCTTGGATGGCCTTTTACATTCATCCTAAGTCTACCATTGTGGCCATATTTTTCCTTCCCTTAAGGGACCATTTATTTATAAGTCCACCTTTGAGGCCATTATTTTTCCTCTTTCAGGGCACCATATTTCACCGTCTTTCTCATCAAATCCCACCTTTGTGGCCATACTTGTGCCTCTCTAAGGGAATTATATTTTTCATCGAAGACCACTGTTGTGGCAATATTTGTCCCTCCTTTACGGGACCATTCATTATCTCATCCTAATTCCACCATTATGGCCAAATTTGTTCATCCTTTGAGGGACCATTCATTATATCATCCTAATTCCACCATTATGGCCAAATTTATTCCTACTTTGAGGGACCATTCATCTGTGTTCTCATCAAACTCCCCATTTGTGGCCATATTTGTGCCTCTCTTGGGGGCACCATATTTTCATCACAAGCCCACTCATGTGGTCATTCTCGTATTACTGGGACACATATATCTTTTCTTGCTTCCTCACTTTCGAAAGGTAGTGCATAGTTTCCATCTTATCTATCTCTCGACATCTTATCCCATCCTAAATCCACCATTGTGGTCAAATTTTTCCCTCTCTTAGGGGACCATCTACTAGTCTCATTAGGGACACATATATTTGCTTGCTTAAAGGTAGTGCATAGTTTCTTTATCTTCACTCACTGTATTCCATATTTTTCAAGCTCCCATCCTATCTCGAGTGCAAATTTAATGAGAAATCTGAATGGAAATTTTACCCTCCCTTGATGGTAAACCAGAAGTGGAACCCCTTAACGATTAAACCCATGACCATTCAATTTTTAGCACAATACCAGTGAGCTCTTAGTTACATCTTTAAATCAACCCTCCATTATTATCCTCTTTGATCTATAATTTTAATGATTCAGAAATATGTGGTCATTCTTCACTTTCCAAGATACGAAGTTAAATATGCGCACCACGATTCTGCCCATATCATTTTCTTTATGGATAGGTTCTCCCATCTTGGTGAAAAATCCATGATCATTACATCCATCACTCTCTAATTTTCCTATTGGAACAATGCAAAGGGTCAAGAGGTGTCTCTTGTAAATTCATTGTCCCTACTAAAATGGTCTACTTAGCTATTCCCAGATCTTCTCCATGTCAAAATAAAAAGTAACAGATGATCCTATCTAAAGTCAAAGAACTCAAAAATATAATGCTCCCTCGAAGGACAATTGTTCATTTCAAAAAAAGAGAAAAAAACTTAAATCAAAATTAAAGTCAAATCAAGTATATAGACCAATTGGTCAAAGGAATGTTATTCTATATAATATATTTTTCCATGTATATTACATATGTAAAAAGTAGACCATACCCTTGAAGGATGGATACTCTTTTTATCATGGAAATGATGGTTTCCCACATTGATTAGCTTTCTATTTTATCAACATCCTAAGAAAGCTCCCCGCATTGATCAGTTTGTTCTTTCCCCTTCCCAGAACTAAGGTCTAGATTTAGGGAACACTACTAATGGAGAACCACCTTCCTGTAAATAAGTTATATCACAAAACCCTTTGTCATGTCAACATTAGGTTTATGAGTTCATTCCATCGTTGTTCCTTTCATGGTCTATGATATAACCAACTATTGTTGGTTATAAGCTATCATTATTCTCTATTTTCATGTGTCTTGCATTACTTTGATCCACTTCTTGTTTACCTCCAATACGATTGGAAACATATTTTTCTCATACATTCCTTGATGACATAGCATTCTCCGTACCCCTTGGTTACATATTATTTTATTAGTATCTATTATCTCATATATTACACCTTGGCTACAACTTTATTCAATGTATCTAATCATAAATTATCCATTCTACTTCATCTTTAGTCCACTTTTATGTCCATCTATATTCCCTTGTTATGGCTTATTATTTCAATATTTTGGATCATCACCTTATCATCTTTAATTCCACGTTTGTGGTGATATTTATTTAGTTTCCTTTTCACATTTAATTAAACAATAAACTATGTCTAATCTACTCTCAAAGTCAACCTTTATGGTCATATTTATTCCTCCTTCAGGAATTTTACTTTGCAATCTTATCCAATCCACACACAAAGTCCATTATTGTTGCCATACTTATTCCCCCTTAGGACATTTTATTTCACTACTCACCTTTTTTATCCTTCTTTCTTGCCATGTGTTGTGGCTCCCCTTTACCATTCATCCTCGTCCCTTGCGGACACATTACCTTTTCACTTGATACCTTGTGTATGAAGGATTTCATCATTTAGCTATGCATACTTTAATGGTTGCGCTATGATCCCATGATCATTTCGAGTTGCATCAATTTTTAACTTTTCCCATTAGATTGCATCTCCTTTTGAAGTGATCTTCACCCACTCACTTGGCCCATAGAAAATTGTATCGTTATCTCCATTGAGACCACAATGTTCCTCTACTGATGTGATATTGAAGTCACCACCATAGTTTTCATTTTATATTGTGATCCTTTTTTCTTGGGGCATCTTGCCTTGGTTATCCTTTTTACCCATCATTTTTTACCCACCCTCCCTTCATCATTTAATTTTTCAAATTTTTCATTGATTCCCCTTGGTGTCATCGATTTCCCATTTGAGGGGGAGCTCATTATCTACCTTCATTCAATCCTCATACCATTTATCTCTCATCATTTTTGTCTCATTGTCTTTCTAATGCAAACCACTTAACAAAAAGGGGTAAAATGTAGACACCTAAATTTGTATCTCTACCCTTATCACTTCCTACATGCACATATTTTTTAAGGTCCATGGGTTCTCCTCTAATTAGTGCATCCCATTAATTTAATAAAATGCCCCTTATTATCCTATCAATTTTAATCCACATTAATAAACATTAATTAATTATCCATATCACATGCCCTAACTAACTTTCCATTTGGGATGCTTTATTCTAAATTTGTATCTCCATGCTTTTCTATGTTATTCTAACCTATCTTTATCCCCAACTCATCCACATCACATCCATTCCTACCTACATTCTTTAAAAGAATTTCCCAATCCTTACAATCCTGAAAGCACGTCAAAATAAAAAATCCTAGCCCCATTGGGGAAATCTTTCCCTGCAATCGATGGAGACACAACCCAGTCCCTGTAGACCCTATAAAATTGAATCATTCCTTTCTATAGTGAGATGGAAATCATTAGATGCATGCACACACCCAAGATTTATTCCAACCTGTAAAATTTGTACCATACCTGAGAATATCTGCAATTTCCATAGACCCCGTGGAGCTCCCTTCAACTTGTCCTTCATTACTCGAGATCATCCTTTGTGAGATTTTTATCACTTTGTGTTTTTTTATTCAAATATTATCATATTATCATTATCTTTGTGTGCATCTAATATTTTTCAAGACCAGTAAGATTCAAGACTCCATTTTCATTCTATTCTATCATTCATTCTACTCACAAGTTCTTGTTATCCAAAATAAGCCCCTTGCTTATTTTTGGCTAACTCTCTTTCATTTCTTCCTTCCTTGTCCCTCAGTCAAATTTTTTCACTTTTCAAACACTCAAAATTTTCTAGAAATGGCTTCATCAGATAGAGAATCTTCTCACATTTCCAGAAAGGTAAATTTTTTCTTCGAACTCCTTGTATTTTGCAAGTTATGGCTCGGCGGAGTTTTGGAGGGAAATTTTCCCTAGGAAGGCCAACAAACCAATAAGAATGTGCCACGTCAGCGGCCGAATGGTGGGTCGGTAGAGGTTGATTAGAAAAATTTCCAAAGGGGTTATCGGGGGCTGTAAAGAAAAATTTTGGTCTGAAACCCCGCGAACCAATGGGAGATTGACACGCGTCTAAGGGTCGATGAGAGTCGGAGGGGCACAAAAAAATTTGGTTTTTCACCAAAATAGTTAAGGGTTAAAAGGGAAAACCTGACCCGAAGGCCCACAGTGAATAAGAAGGTGCCACATATCTTATTTAGGGCAATGGTTGGCAACATAAAGGAAAATTTGGAGTGCACACCCCACCAGCGAATGGGAGGATGACACGTGGCGGCGGAATGGCGCGGTAGCGGAGGGATTTTGGAAATTTTTCCAAAACTCAAAAAAACGTAAAAAGGCCATTTGAACCGAGGGACCAATACAAATGTGCCACATGGCATCGGAGTAGTGGGGGGTAGAGTTTTTTGGGAAAAAATTTCTGAAATTAAAAAAAGAGGGAAAAATTTTGGGTTTTGGCCCGTCGACCTGATTTTTTCCCTGTTTTGCTTTAAATCTTCAGAGGAGCATCTCTTTCGATCTAGAACTTTGTTTTTCTCAATTTTGGTATCATTGGAAATATATTGAAGTCCTCTACATGATGGAATCTTCAAAAAAAAAATTGGTGGAGTTTTGTGAGAGAATAATGAGAAAACACCTCTAGCATGGGGAAAAGAGTAGAACTGACATTCAACCACCATTTTTAATGCAATATGGCTTCCATTCCTCTCCAGCATGGCCAAAAATCTTAGGGAAAGAAATTTTAAGGGTACCCATTCTATTTTGATGGATCTGGTTGGTGGTTGAATGATGCTTTTCATTTTTCCCACGTTTCTCCTTCCTGAGCTCGGGTTTTCATTATTAAAAACCAGATTTGGCTCATTTGTAAAGGGTTAGACATTTTTATGATTTGCAAGATCCCTCCTTCACCCTGGCAAGTGAATTTGTGGAATATTAGACCTTTTAAGGGATTGCAACATGTTTTCTACCTCTTTTCTGTTGTAATGCACTATATTTAAAAATGGAAATGACAATGCAAGCTCTGTGAATGAATTTTCAATCCTTTCTTATGTTGTTTGATCTATCTTGATCCTTCATTAAAATTTTAGAAATTTGTGCATGATTTGTGTTGCATTTTACAATTTGTGTCAATTTGTAGAAATTGATGTTCACCACTCCTTTGGTGTATCACCTTGTTAGTTTATATTTATCTTCTTTTCTCTCTTCTATCCTTGTCTCCTTGGCAAAATTAGAGTAGGATTTTGAGTTAAACCTCTGTAAAATTCATGCATACATCTGATTAGAGAAGTAGAGGAACCAACCTTTAATCTAGAGATTTTTTTCCCACTTTTGTAAGTCCCACACTTGGGGAAAAGATTCAATGTTGTGCAATCACACTAAATGACCCAATTCTTAGGTACAGCTCTGAAGGTCATTTAGGGGGTTCTGCTGATTTGCACTAATAGTTTTGGCACACCCAGTAGGACCTTAGAAGTCTTTATCTTCATTACAATAAAGTTGATGTGCATTTTTTGTAAGTTTCTTGCTTAAAAAGAGCCCTGATCTACACATCTGGCAACTCTAAAGATATAAAATCAACTGGTTTCAACAGCCCAAGTCTGAAGATTCATGAGAAGGATCCAAACAAGTTCAAGGGCCATAAAAGATGGATTGTCTGAGTATCTATAGCTATCCCTAGGAAGAATATAGAGGGGAAGAAGAATTCAAAGGTCTCCATCTCAACCAAACAGAACTCTATCAACTCCTCCACCTGGTAGACCTTTCACTCAATTAATAAGGGTTCTCAGACCAATCATAATGGCACAAAACAACCCTTATGTCAACTTCACTGGCAGCAACCCATTTTCTCTCAATGCAAAAAAATCCAGTTCCAGTTGCAGCATTGAAGAACATCCCATACTTTACTAGGGAAAATCATACCACTCCTAGTGATCATGTCAAAGCCATTGCTAATGTTTGTGCAATCCATGAGATTGTTGAGATGAAAATTGTTGTCAAGTTATTGGCATCTTCATTCAAAGGGAAAGCCTTGCAATGGTTCAGGAGCCTTGGGGCAGACTCTATCCAAAATTGGAATTGGTTATGCATAGCTCTCCATGAGTAGTTTGGAGAAAAGGGTGATAATTTGTCTCTATTGGAACAATTGACAACTATCAACAAAGCTCCCAATGAGCAGCTAACAGACTTCAATTTTAGATTTCAAAGGACATGGGATAGAATCCCAGTGGTAGTAAAGCCAACAGCTGAAGGAGCTTTCTTATACTATCTCAAAGCTTTAAATTCTGATATTTCTATGTTAATGCAATCCATGGGAGGTGTAAATATACCTGCAGCTTATATCATTGCCATTAGGGCTGAAAATTGTTTGATCCAAGCCGGTAAATTGGCACCAAGGCCTCCCATGCCTTTGTATCCAAACTTGGAAAGCCCAAGCACTAGTCAAGCACCTTCTTTAGCACCTATTCCCACTCCTAGAAATCAAAGTTCAAATGAAACTTCTACTTCATCCTCTAGTGCCTCAAAAGAACTTCAAGAAGTCATGAAACAATTACAAAACTTAGGCAATGAGCTAGTTACAGTCAAGAGGTAGCAAGCCCAAAGTTTTAGACCCTCTTACCAATCTCAAACTCAGCCTAATAGGCAACCCCAATGTTGCATCTACCTCTAAAGCCTTAATGCCAGTGCAAAATAATATAGCTCAAGAGTATGATTGGTGTTTCCCATGTAATGAACCTCACAACCAGTCTATGTGCTTCAATGGTGCTTTGAACCAAGGTTTGATGGTGACAACAACTTGCGTAGAGAGTGAGGTGAGTCAAGAAAAAAACCAACAACAAGGGACATCTCAGCAAAATACAACTCCAAATGAGATTACACTTATGAACTGGTAGGCTGAATATTTTTGTGGTATGAATCAAACAATTTCTCAGAATGTAGCAGCTAACACATGGTCAAAGAAGAGGAATATTGGTGAAGGGAAATCATTAACTCCAGTTGATCCACAACCTTCCATCACTCCAAAAAGTGTTAGTAAGTAAAACATAGTTCCAAATGTGTAAGGACAGCCCAAGCCACCTTCTAGACCAGCTCAAATACCAGCTGTTGTAGCCCATGTGCAAGAAAAGAATGTGCAGGCTAAGGGGAAGCAAAGAAATGTTTCTTCCCCATTTACCATCATTGAACAAATGAAGAAGACAAATGTGAATATATCTATGTGTGAATCACTATCCATCCCAGGCCAAAGGGATCTACTACAAGCTGCCATGAAGAATTGGTCAACTTCAAATCAGCAAGCTCATATGCAAGAGAAGGTACTCAAAAATGTTGCTCAGCCTAAGGGGAAACATGGAGGATAGCAAGGTAAAGTTTTGAAGCCCCCTCCATTCTATTTTTCATTGATAATTGGGGATAAACTAGTACACAATTGTATGATTGATTCTGGAGCAAGTAGTTCTGTGATGCCCAAGCAAATAGCTGATCAGCTGGGCCTCCAATATGAAATCATATCTAAAGGGGTGGTGCAACTGGATGGGACAGCAGTAACAATAGTTGGGGTAATTAAAGATTTGAGCCTCACTTTGCATGCATGCCTAAATGTCATTGTTTTGCAAGATGTCTCAGCGATAGATTTACCACCAAATTTTGCCCTATTTTTGTCAAGGGATTTCACAGCTAGAATTGGAGGCTACTTGTCTACTGATTGGTCACACATGTTGTTTCAAATCAGATATGGAGCTAAGGCCACAATCAGGTCCGAACCTATTATAAACTTTCACATTGAGCCTCATACTCAAGCCCAATCAATGCTAATTGTTCAGCATTTGATCAAGAGGATTATTTGAGCACACATGAAGTTGAAACCAAAGTTGGAAGCATCACAGATTTAACTCTTGATGAATGGGAAAGCAAGGTACACGCTTTTAATACCTACAATGAAATAGAGGAATCTGAACTAGGAGTTTATTTCATGCATGAAGAAAATCAGCCTATCCCTAGCATCACCAAGCCAGACCATAAAGATGACAATGAGGTATGGCATATGTTCTTTGATGGATCAAGAAGTAGACAAGGTGTAGGGGGTATCTATGCTTGTTTCACCTCAAGGCATTAAGTATTATTCAGCATTTATATTTTAGTTTGCATGTTCTAACAACACTGATAAATATGAAGCTTTGATACAAGGATTACATTGGTCAAGAAAGAGAGGTATCAAAAACTTACAAGTCTTTGGTGACAGTGAGTTGATTGTTAATCAAGTTAAAGGACAACATGCTGCCAAAAATGACCTGCTCAAGTGTTATAAGAATAGGGTGTGGGACCTCATTGAGGATTTTGAAGGCTTTGGCATCAACTCCATCCCTAGGAAAGAAAACCAAGTTGTTGATAGGCTTGCAGTAGTTGGAGCAGCCTTTGATGTTGTGGAAAGTATTAAGGAAGATAAATTGCAGCCAAACATTCACGTGATTGTGAGGCCATCAGTTCCAGACAATAATTCAAGTTGGCAAGTGTTTGATAGTGACCAACAAATCATCAATTTCTTACAAGAAGTTGAAGTCTTAGCCAAAAATTAGGAGAAGTTAGAACAACAATATGGTGATCAAGTGGTACAGCTGAGAACCAACAAACTATCACAAGGAATTGTCACTTTGGAGTCCATCTTTAATCCTAATGATCAATTTAGGAAAGAGAAAGCAAACATCCGAGTCAAGGGAGAAGATTCAATGCCCATCTCAATGGGAGAAGGCAAATCATTTCAAATTGGTAAAGTGGCCACCGAGCAAGAAAGGTATGAGTTCATAAAACTTTTCCAAGAGTTCCCAGATATAATTGCTTAGAGCTATGAAGACTTGAGAGGTTTCAATCCCAAGCTAGCTCAACATACAATTGAATTAGATCTAAGTGCTAAACCCATTAGGTAAAAAAAAACCAGTCAATCCACACATGGAGCCTCTAATGAAGAAGGAATTGAATAAGTTAATAGAGGAAAGTATCATATTTCCCATCAAGCATTCAAACTGGGTTACAAACTTCATTCTAGTTGGAAAGAAGAGTGGAGAAATCAAATTGTGCTTAGACTTTAGAGATTTGAATAGAGCATCCCTCAAGGATCATTACCCACTTCCTTCTATGGAGCATATTTTGCAAGTTATTGCTGGATCTGAGAGGTTTTCATTGCTAGATAGTTATTCAGGGTATAATCAGATCATGGTAAAGGAAGATGATCAGTTCAAAACAACCTTCACCACCAAATGGGGAACCTATGCATATAGGAAAATGCCATTTGGGCTGTCTAACGCTGGAGCTACCTTCCAAAGAGCAATGGATATGGCGTTTAATGGATTGATCAACAAAATAGTGCTAATATACCTAGATGATATTACTGTATTTTCTAAAAGTGTAGCAGATCATCTCTTTCATTTGAGACAAGTGTTCCAAAGATGTAGAAGATTTGGGGTATCCTTGAATCCCAAAAAATGTATTTTTCTAGCTCATGAAGGCAAGCTCCTATGCCACATCGTTTCCAAAGAGGGATTAGTAATTGATCCAGAGAGGGTTGAAGAAATAAAATCACTGCCATTGCCAAGACATAAGAAGGCTCTTCAATGTTTCTTGGGAAGAATCAATTTTGTTTGAAGGTTTGTTCTAGACTTTGCAGCCCTTGTCAAGCCAATAACTATGATGTTGAAGAAAAGTATGTCTTTCAAATGGACAGCTAAAGGTAAGGCAAGTTTTGAGGCAATCAAAGAGGCTATCTCATAAGCTCCAACTCTTATTAACCTGGATTTCTCTAAGGATTTTATCCTTTATGCATTTGGAGGCAATGATACAATTTCTGCAATTTTAGTACAGTAGAACAAAGAAAATGCAGAGCATCCAAATGCCTTCTTTAGCCAAAGCTTGGAGGACTATGAGGTGAGATATTCTTGAATTGAGAAACATGTTCTTGCAATGATTAGGAGCTTGAAGAAATTTAAGAATCTAGTTTCAAACAAGAAGGTTCAACTGCTGGTTTCTCATGTGGGAGTTAAAGACTTCCTCCTCAACAAAGACCTAAATGAAAAATGTGCAGGGTGGATTACTCGTGTCATGGAGTATTACATTGAGATCAAAGTCACCAAGCTGGTTTGAGGAAAGGGATTATGTGAGCAGTTGGTCTTGAGCAAATCAATGGAAGCAAGCAATGGGAAGGATGTTGTTTTGGCGTTACAAGACAACCAAGAACAAAGAGGTGTTCAAGAAGAGAATGGTGGTATGCTCACTCCTTGCTGGACCCATGACGTAATGCACTTCTTACAAATAGGCCTATGCCCTCCAAAGATGAAAAAATCTAAGAGAAGACACTTCAGATTGCAGGCTATCCCATATGCACTTGTTGATGGTGACTTGTTCAAAAATGATATAAATGGAGTGTTGCTGAGATGCATTGGGACAAATCAAATTAAGATAATGTTATAAGAGTTCTATGATGGATCAGTTGGGGGTCATTTTGCTCCAAGAGTGATAGCCCTCAAGATTATGAAGGCTAGCTATTATTGGCCCAAGGTGTTTAGTGATTGTTATGCATGGATCAAAAGGTGCAAAAATTGTGCATTCTTCACAAGCAAGGAAAGATTTGCAGCCCTTCCATTGCACCCAATTTCAGTTGACCAGCCATTCATGCAATGGGATTTGGACTTCATTAGATTCATTAACCAAAACTCAAACCAAGGACACAAGTGGATTTTAATAGCAACAGACTACTTCACCAAATGGGCTGAGGCGGTGGCACTCAAAGAGGAAAATGAATCTAGCATTCTAGACTTCTATGAGGTGATAGTAACTAGATTTGACATACCTACCACTATAATATCATATAATGCATTGGCATTCTTAGGATCAAAGGTAACTGAATGGGATGTTAAGAATGGGATTTATCTGAGCACTTCATCAAATTATTACCCTCAAGGTAATGGCCAAGCTGAGTCTACCAAAAATAATCTATTAAAGATCATCAAGAGGACTCATGATGAAAATCAAAGGACTTTGCATACTAAACTGAAATCAGCCTTATGGGCTGATAGGATAACTCCTAAGAGATCCACCAGTAACTCTCCATTCAGACTTGTTTATGGAAGAGAGGAAATCTTGCCTATGTCACTTGAGTTGCCAACATTGGAACTCATGAAGCAATTGGAATTGTTGGAGTTTGAACCCATGGAGGTTAGATATGCAAAATTGATGGAACTCTAAGAAATCAGAGGAGCATGCATCCCAAAAAATGGAGAAGGACCAAGCCTTGATCAAGAGAACCTTTGATAGGAAAGCTAAGGCTAGAACTTTCCAAGTTGGAGACTTAGTGTTGAAATGGGATGCAAACCAAGCAAAGCCAAGGAAGGCATTCAAAGTTTTGATGTCATTTGGAGTGGCCCCTACATGGTCGCAAAATGTAAGAAAAGTAATGCCTTCCAATTGTCTACATTGGATGGTGAAGAACTGCAAATTCCAGTTAATGGAATCCATCTAAAGCATTGATACTAGAAGGGAAGCTCCTCACCTTGTACATATTAGTGTAGATTTTCATTCCTCCAAGTGCTTGTGTAAATTATTTTGTTATAGCTTAGTTTTACATTTCCCTAAGTGCTTTGGCACAAGATTTTTTGTCCCAAGGATGCATCTTTATAGGCCATGTTCTAGATCAAGTGATGTTCTACTCTCACAATCTTCTTCCTAGAAATTTTCTAATGAGTTAAGAGTGCCAAGTAGTTAAGTTGATGACTCCATTGCCAAATGGATTGCTTCAGGTAGCTGATCATTCATCCAGTAGGAAGGTGACCCCTCTGAGTCTCCAAAATTGTTATCCAAAATAAGCACCTTGCTTATTTTTGGCTAACTCTCTTTCATTTCTTCCTTCCTTGTGCCTCAGTCAAATTTTTTCACTTTTCAGGCAATCAAAATTTTCTAGAAATGGATTCATCAAATAGATAATCTTCTCACCTTTCCAGAAAGGTAAAATTTTTCTTCTAGCTCCTACAAGTTATGGCTCGGCGGAGTTTTGGAGGGAAATTTTCCCTAGGAAGGCCCGTGGACCAATAAGAATGTGCCACGTCAGCAGCAGAATGGCGGGTTAGCAAAGGTTGATTAGAAAAATTTCCAAAGGGGTTTTTAGGGGGTGAAAATAAAAATTTTAGTACGAAACCGCGTGAACCAATGGGAGAGCGACACACGTCCAAGGGCCGACGGGAGTCGGAGGGGCGCGAAAAAAATTGGTTTTTTGCCAAAATAGTTAAGGGTGAAAAGGGAAAACCTGACCCGAAGGCGCATAGCAAATAAGAAGGTGCCACATGTCCTGTTCAAGGTAGTGGTTTACAATGTAAAAGAAAATTTTGAGAGCACACCCCGCCAGTGAATGGGAGGATGACACGTGGCAGCGGAATGGCGGGGCAACGGAGGGATTTTGGAAATTTTTCCAAAACTCAAAAAAGCGTAAAAAGGCTGTTTGAACCCATGGACCAATGGAAATGTGCCATGTGGAATTGGAGTGGTGGGGGGTGGATTTTTTTGGGAAAATTTTCCTGAAATTCAAAAAAGAGGGAAAAATTTTGGGTTTCGGCTCGCCGACCCGATTTTTGCCCTGTTTTGCCCTAAATCTTCAGAGGGGCATATCTTTTGATCTAGAGCTCATTTTTTCTCAATTTTGGCGTCATTGGAAAGCTATTGAAGTCCTCTATATAATGGAATCTTCAATTTTGTTTTTTGGTGGAGTTATTGAGAGAAAAATAAGAAAATGCCTCTAGCATGGGGAAAAGAGCAAAACTAACATTTAACCACCATTTTTAATGTAGTATGGCTTCCATTCCTCTGTAGAATGGTCAAAAATCTTGGAGAATGAACTTTTAAGGGTACCCATGGTATTTTGATGGATATGGTTGGTGGTTAAATTATTCCTTTCATTTTTCCCGTGATTCTCCTTCCCGAGCTTGGGTTTTCATTTTTAAAAGCCAGATTTGGCTCATTTGTAAAGGGTTGGACATTTTTATGATCTGCAAGCTCCCTCCTTCACCCTGGAAAGTGAATTTGTGGAATATCAAACCTTTTTAGGGACAGGAACATGTTTTCTACCTCTTTTTTGTTGTAATGCACTGTATTTAAAAATGGAAATGACAATGCAAGCTTTGTGAATGAATTTTCAATCCTTTCTTGTGTTGTTTGCTCTATCATGATCCTTCATTACAATTTTATCAATTTGTGCATGATTTGTGTTACATTTTCACAATTTTTGTCAATTTGTAGAAATGGATGTTCACCACTCCTTTGGTGTATCGCCTTGTTGGTTTAGTTTTATCTTCTTTTCTCTCTTCTATCCTTGTCTCCTTGGCAAAATTAGAGTAGGATTTTGAGTTAAACCTATGTAAATTCATGCATGCATCTGATCAGAGGAGTAGAGGAACCAAACTTTAATCTGGAGAGTTTTTTCCCATTTTTACAAGTCCCACACTTGGGGAAAAGAGTCAATGTTGTGTAATCACACTAAATGACCCAATTCTCAGGTACAGCTCTGAAGGTCATTTAGGGGGTGTTGCTGATTTACACTAACAATTCTCTGATCCAACTTTTTTCCCCTGGCCATGTTTAGTACTTCTCAATTCACCATTGACTTGCATAGGTCTTCATCGACCCAATCATCTATCATCATCCTTTCTGTTTCAAATTCCTCTTAGTGCCTACTCTAACCCTTGCATTGCTTCCAAACCCCAAATCTGCCACCCTTCTTCTCTAAACCTATTTTGTTCTCAGTGTAATCTAACTTGATCCTTGTTATCTTGTATCCATTTCATTTCTCTACCTCATCCCCTATGTAGGTTATTTCCAATGTCTACAGGCCTCTGTTCTATCTAGTTTTCACTCAGAGCTTCTAAATTTACATTTACAATTTTTTCCACTCTTTTCTTTCAAGTCGTTGTCAACCTACCTTTGTGCATCCCTCATAATAATCAATGCTACCAGGTAACCTTGTTTTTCATTCATCTAGTTCATATTTGTATGTGCCTTACATTTCTACAAATTTCAGTTTCTGTGTGTCTCATATTATGCATATTATCCAACCTATTATTATTACTTTTATCTTATCTTATCAAACACAGGGGGTTGATAGCTGTTAAGGAAGCTAATCACTTCTTGGAGCTGGTATTATTTGAGAAGTCCCTGCATGAATCTATCTAATTAATCATGTTTAAGTTAATCTTATTTATAGGTCATTAGCTATAGTGAGGATCCATCGTCACTTTCCACTCATCTCTATCTACATAACACATTAGAGGTAACATAAACCCTTCATCATTTTTGAGTCATGTACTTTATTTAGTAGTTAACTCATTAACTTGAATTGAATGAGAAAAATACTACAAAAGTCTCTTCACCCATTACCCTGCTTAGTAGGATGATAACATCTAAGTAGCCTTCATGGAATTGACTCCTTGACAAGCATTTAGGCACATGAGAATGCTTATTTCCTTTCTTGAGCCATGAACCAAGTGTAAGGCCTTACAGATATGACTTTATTTTTTCCCATTCATGTGATAAAAAATCTTTGGTGAAGATGAACATACTACCATTGGTTAGAATTTGCAAACACTAAGCTCAATACCCTTACGAGTGAGAACTATGAGAACTGAGTTGTCATTTTCCCACACTATTTTGGATTCAAATTCATAATGTTATGAATAGCTCAATACCATTTATGTACTTTGAATGGATAACAAGCCCACTCTTGTAAATAATCTGATTGAGAAGATTATTTCTTCCATTAGCTCTTTAGGTCCTCCAAGAATCCTATTTTTTAAGTCCTTGAGATCCATGTGAGTGACATCATTATCTCCCATGCCTCGATACTATACGATTAGGGTTGAAATAGGCTCAATACTTGAGTATTTGAACTTCATTTTATCATAAAACACCAAGATGAGCTAGACAAGAGTTAACAAAAACTTTCTGTACTCAAATCTATAACTTTCTATTTTTAGTAGCTAGGGTCCATAACTACTATTTTTAACATGGTACCACTATTTTTCATTCTCTGGAGTTCTTATCTTATTTACATCATTACAATTAATTATGGTTTACTATTATCAGACACCTTATATTTTTAGATTCCCATTTTCCCAAATACTATTATTTTAGAAAGTTTCCCGAAATGCCCTTTTATGATGTTTCCTTACTTTTTTAGGGTATTACAAATGTTGAGGATTCATAACTTTTGGAAACATACTATTTTTATAAATATACTATTTATAACACTTGTTATTTTTTAGAAACTATGATTATTGATGCCGGGTTGTAGTGAAATCACTATGTTGGTGAGAAAAGTTGTCAGTTAAGAAAATTAGGTGTCTCCACCAATGTTCACAGGGCTACACCCCTTTACATTGAATGGTCAGCTTTCATTATTGAATAAAAATTATTCTAATCCTATCTACTACTGTGGGTTGGCCCAAATGTTTGGGGATCACATAGGGAAACTCGATTGAACCTGTGGAAAAATGTGTGTATGGGGTACAAGGGAGGAAATTACAAAAATGTAGGGGGGAGGAGAGAAATTAGGGAAGGAAATTTACTTCCATGAGTAGGCCAATTGCATAATTCACACCCAGTAACCAGAGTAGTTAAAAATTCAATATAGTAGAAATAAATGATGAAGCTATTTAGTGAGATGGAAAAAACCTCAGAAACAAAGTTCTTAGATTCAATCTATCAAAGATAAAAAGCTCTTTTGTGATCACTATTCTTGCAAAGTGCATAAGATAGATAATTAGATGAATACATGAAAAGGAAAATGGAATAAAGGTAGATTTATTTCATGTGCATTGATACAAAGTTCAACAACTACAATCCATAATTGTTACAAAGTGGAAGTTTTCAAAATCTAGGATCCTTTGGAATGGAGAAGCCATTCCAATTTATAGAAATGTGAATTTAACTCTCACCTCCATCATATGAATCTTTATATTCTATATTCCATTAGAAAATCTAAATTAAGTATTTCTCTTATAATTTTAAGAAAATAATTTTACAATTTTAAAATAGGTCAATTAAGTGAATAAGACAAAATACAATGATTGCACATAACAAAGAATTAAAATAAAGGGAGAGAAGAGAAGAAGGGAATGGGGTTAATTGAACTTGATGTAGAGACTCCTTATAATGAAAAAAATTCAGATGATTATCACAAAATAATTCGTTAGCACGATGCACAGATACCTCGGAATGCCAAATAAGTGTTTAGAAACACCATTGAAAGATTCCTTGATGTCAGCTTGTGATGACCACAGGAATTGCTCATGATGGCCCTATTTGAAACTTGATTGACAAACTTTCTTAGCTCATTGAGCTTACTCCAAATTACTCATTTCATACCATCTAGTTATCTAGCTTACCCAGCTCACCGACTCACCCCAGCTGAGATCAAGAAAATGCTCCCAATACTCTGATAGAAGTTTAATTTCCCAGATTACGCTATAGGATCATCCTACAACCTTTTTTTCATTCCCTAATACTTCTTTCATGTCTGGAGAACCATGAATGTCATGAATTTATGTTAATCAACCTATTTTTATTTTTATCTAGGCCTTGTATGTTATTTTTAGGAAGTGCACTGCGGGTGTTGGATTGCAACGAAAGATATAATTAAATTTTGAGTTTTATTGCAGCCAAGATCTGAATTTTTTGGTGATTATTTTGTCTTAAAAAGTGGGAAAATTTGTATTTTCATCAATGGGGGAATAATATTGATAAAAAATTATTCCTTCATATCTCGAGAAATTGGCAACTTTCTTGCACAAACACTAGTTTAAATGAAACTAGATTTTTGGGAGACCCTTCCCCCTGAATTTTGGATGATTTCACCCGCAAGATATTTTGGAATTTGGGAGTTTATTCAAAGAGGGAAGAATGTTGATAAAAAACCACAGCCCCCAAATCTTTAGAAATCATGGACGTCATGGTGTGGAAACTAGTTTACGTTAAACTAGAGTTTTCAAGGATTGTTTCCTACAATTTTATGCATTTCCACCCACTGAAACTATGGAAAGTCCAAAGGTACCTTTACGCCATTTTTATTTTGTGTAATGGCCACCATTAATGGAATCAATAATCTCCATTCATCATATACATGCTTTCAAATGAGAAATTTTATCTCAAACCCTTTGTACGGTCACTTTCTGGGTTCACTGGTAGTGAGAAAACTTCATTCTGTGCATCCAAAGATATTTCAAAACAATTTTCACATCATGATAGTGCTGATTTGGAAATTTTTTAGTTTTAAAAGGGGTTTTATAGTAGCATTCATGGATCCATGAAATAAAAATGGAGTGGAAGCAAGTTTCACAACATCCCAGTACAATCTCATGGCTTGCATGTACATGAAGGAAGAACAATGGGAGATAGAAAAACTTACATAAGCTAATTTTTCATGCTCTTGGAGGGGGCATGTAGTTTTTTTTCCCTATTTTACCCTTGTAAAGGGACACTAGAGGGGGGGAAATGGCACCATCACCTCAGGGTGACACTTGGTGTTCATGCGTGTGAAGGTGAGGGGGCTAGAAAATGTGCACCTGTGAGATAAATGGAGTCACGGGGGTCATATTGCATGTCCTTGCGATCTATGGGAGGAGGGGAAAAAAATTGTCCCTATTATTCCATTGGAAAGGGATAATGAGAACACAAAAGGTTCTTGAGTACCATGTTGACATGTGTCCTTAAAATTTTGACTAACTATTAAACATGTTATCTTGGAAAGAGACTTGAAAACACCATATTTCAGGCTCCCAAAGGTTTTATTAGGAAATTTCTTCTATGATTTTGACTGGAAAAGAAATTTTGAGACAAATGGAATAGGTTTCATTCCTTTATTATTCCTAAAACACCCTAAAAACATCCTTTTTTTCTTAGGATCACCAGTTGTGCCTGGAGAGAATTAGTTTCCTAGAAAATGCATGGAGTTTATGATGAATCTAATTTTTCCACCATTTATAGGACTGAAAAATATTTCTATTGAATTTTTTTTGGATCATAACTCATTTTGGATCTACTAGAATCCCCTATTGAAGTTCAGGTACACTTTTATGGTGCAAGCTCCTTCGGCCTCAAAAACCCACTTTTTGGTGAACTAACTCCTTAACCTCCGAGTCTTTCAAAAATCTTCCTAAATAAATTGAAAAATGATCCTAGATCCTAAATACACCTCATTGATGAATATAGTACTTTGACACTTCTCTAGATATTATGCACTTTTCTTTAAAAGGATGATGATAGCCCTTCCTAAGCTTTCTTTAAAATCCATTTTCAGAGACACTTCTTCTGAAGTACTTAAATGATATTTTTCTCCCTAAATCACCTATGGGGAAGGGTGACACACACACACATGAACACTTGGATGGATAAGGCAGGCCCGAAATAGGTAATAGGCTAACCTGGGAGGGTGTGTTCAGAAAGGTATACCATAGAAAATTTTCAATACTAGGGTGTGGTTGTCTTCTTTTCAAGTGTGTTTTTCCCATGCAAAAACACAGGAAAATAATTGGCTCTAGCTTGGGGACATGTTGTGGATTAAGCGTAGTGAGCACATATCATGAGGAATTATGGAATCTTAATTTTCTTCATGGACCAATTCCTTATCCATTGGGTTATGGAGACTCACTAGAAATATATACTACACAACCTCCTTTATTGAACACACTCACACATGACAAGAAACAAACACAAAACCAAGGGAAACACAAAAAGGGAAAGCAAACACATAACAACAAGGGAAAAAACATAAATCACTTATGTACATGTGGGGGATATCTTGATTTCATTGAAGCAAAAACTTTAATTACATGTTTACCCGTAAACGGGTGTCACTAAATGCCAATCTTCTGCAAATCCATTGAAAAGTTCACTAAAGTATGAACTTCTTCTCAAGTTATTGAGAAATCTAGCTTGGTTAATATTTCAATTGATTATATGCTAATTCATTCCATCACCTTTATTTTTTTGACACATTTTCTTGGCTTCTCAATGCTCCTCAAGTTCATTCCACTTGTCGATTTCTTTCCACTGCCATGAAGATATTTCTTGATTGTAATTGATTTACCATTTTCAGTACAAGACATTTTTTATTCGTTCCATGTCTACTTCATGAACACCACTTTCATGGGTTTATTATCAGTAGAAGTCTCAAGAAATTTGGCATAATTCTCTACCTCTTGATGTTCTATGTTTTTCAATTTTTCCAAGAATTCATTTTTCCCGTGCTCCAATTCTTTTGACATATGTTTCCCTATGTATTGTATCACATGTATTGCATCCTCCTCTTGCAAATAGAATGAACTCCAAATTGGTAACACAACATGAAAATTATCATCTTCTTGCTTTCCTTGTCCATTTCAGACTTCATCCTTTATTTCTATGTTGAGGGCATCAATTTCTTGAGTGAAGGGAGAACCAAAAGATTGAATTCTATTGGTAAGATTTCCATTTTGAGAAAAATCATCCTTAGGAGAAATAAATAATCCATTTCTCCAAAATAAATTTAGAATGTTTCCATCCTTTTGAAAAATAAATGAGCACAACAGTAGAGATGAAATTTCGTCATCATCATCTTCCCATTTTTGATCACTAAGAACTGAGAAATCCATTTCCAGAATGACATCATCATCTTCTCAGGTATGCCCCATTTCAAGAGGTAGGGGCATGCTGCAATTATTACTTTTATTTCCTTATTCTTCTAGTGAGAAAGATAAACTTTCAAGTTCACTAACATACTCATCATATAGAAACTCATTCTGATTCTCAGAAACATGTTCGAAAACATTGAAGTTATCTGTTAAGAAGGTGATGAACATCATTCCTTTTTCTTGATTTGTATCTCTCATCACTTCAAGATTTATGTGTTTTAAGTCAAGTATCTCATCACCAACATCAGTATCCACTAGAGAAACTTTGTTTATACCCTCATCCCATGAAAATTATACCTTTTCAAACTCATATTTCATTAACTCTTCATTGTGCTCTTTAACTGGCTCTGTGACATTTGGACATTCCTCCACCAACAAGGGAAACTCAAGATCCTCCTTGAAGGTCATGAAGAAGATTAGAAATTTTGGCACGGGATTTTTTATGTTGGTTCATTTTTCCTTTGAATAGTATACTTTATTTTTCCAATTGGAAGTAGCTTCTTTGTTTTACTGTTGATTGGGATGAAGGCATGTGACAAGTCTAGATTCATTTTATTATCCATTTTCACCCCCTAGGATGAAAATGGAAAACTAGGAGGTATACATTTTAGAACTTGTCAAGCCACCAAGGGAATTCACCTGATTTACAGAATATTTCCTATGATTTGGGAGTGCATACATTGTTTTTGGGAGTTTTGAGGTCATAAGAGGATTTTTCCTCTTATGGGTTTCAAAGATTAAGAGCTTAGTTAGAGAAGAGAAGAAGGCTTTGGCGGGGCCTACATGCAGCCAAAATGGGAAAAAAATGGGAGAGGTTACAAAATTGGTCTCAGAGCATCACAAATATTCCCGCACTCCCCTTGGAACCAAAAAAAATCATAAAAATTTTGAAAAATGCTAAAATTTTACAAAAGGGGTCATGGAGACCATTGAGCTAAAAAATAGCTCACCGAGCAACTCAGTGAGCCAAGTTAGTCATTGGAGCCAGGTTGTGAGGTGGCATTGGAAGGGTAATCTATCTCGTAGGGAAACCATTGGAAATACGGGGTTTTTAGTTCCGAGTTTCTTAGTGAGTTAGCTCGATGAAGGTACCAGGTTAGTGCCACAGAAGGAGTGCAAGTCATCACTAGGTAACTCAAGGGTTAGCTCAAGCAAGCTAAGTGTCGAGAGGGGCTAGTACAAGTGGAGGTTGAGCTCCCAAAGCTTGGTGATATGGAAGGTGTTGGTGGGTGATGTGGGGAAGCCAACTCAATGACTCAAAATCACAGCGCAGGGAGGCAGAACTCACTACATCGAGTTAACACAAAGAGACTCAACAAAATAATGGAGGGCCAAAATCCTTGAGATTGAGGAGCCATAAATGGATGTTGTGGGTTGAGTTCATAAGGCTAGAGGAGAGAGCTCTAGGTCAAGTTGGTATTAAATTTTATAAGCATGCCATGAGGAAGAAGGCTGAGCCGTCAGCTGATTCATAGTTCAACGAGCCCTGGGGAATCCACAGGGGTGAAGTCGGCATTAGGACCGAGCTAGGGCCAAGTTGTCCAAAGGAGATAGCTCGCAGGAGTAATTCAATGTAGGAAGGAAAGTTATAGTGTTTAGGAAAGTGATTACTATGTAAGTAATCGCCCCCTAAATCGATGTAAGTAAAGTAATACGGGAACCCCGTAAAGAAGCCTGAGTTATGAGATTCGAAGACAATGAGATCGCCATGAGGAAGGAACTTGGTGGGGAGCCATAAGCGATTCAGTGTTTGAAGAGCTGGTTACTCCAAAGAAAAGGGGCCCCAAATTGACACAAGGCAAGTAATGTGAAATCTCCGCAATAAAGGAAGTAAACAAACGAGTTATTGGGGTTAATCAGTGTTTGAGTGGGTGAAGTCTTGCATGAGCCCCCAAGTTTGATGCAAGTCAAAGAAGTTACAATCACCAATGAATAGGGGATTCATGTTGTTAATGAGGTGATCAAGTATTAAGTATTTATCCTTGTGTTTTACGAGTAGGGGTAACGTGAAAGCCCAACAAAAGGGTGAGTCATTTAAGCAAGGGAAAGTTGTGGTAATTTTGGGGGTAAAACTTAAGTGTGAGATCGCTAAACACTGATAAAAATCAGATCCAAAGCCTGATGCACACATTGAGTAGATCTACTCGATGAGCCATATAATAAGTTGTGTAGCAAGCCACGAAACGAGCTAAAAGGCGAGTTGGGTGGCGAGTTGGTTTACCACCACCCAAATAGGTAACAAGAATTCTAAACCCCACAAAGAAAAAGAATACCAATTCAATTAGTGTGGTTATTTGGCACTAGACTTCTCAAAAAATCAAGTAAAGTAGTCATGGAGGTTAGATAAGCAAGTTTAATTAATAGGGGGTTGTATTTCCACATGAAGTAATAAGTTGTGCCCCCTAGTTTCCCACAAAACTACAAAAATCAAATGACCTTTAATTTCAATTGGGAGCTCCATTTTGCACAAAATTGGACTTTACTGAAAGCCCTTGGAGCCCTCTACGCACTAGAAACTTAAGTTGATGTGGCCAAAAGAAAAACGTCTCATCGCACTCAAATGCATTGTACAACCATCTACCACTATTAAAGAATGGAAGATAAAAGCAATAGTACAAGATAGATGGTTGTGCAGGTATCCCATGATGTTTTAATTAATTATTTCATTTGGTAGGTGAGTGGAGGCAAAGCATTCTATATTTTCATTTTCTCTCTCCTCCTTGGTCACTTCTATAAATTGCAAATCCCTTTCATTTGAAAAGGGGGTACATTTGCGAAGTTTTTAAGGAAAATTAATGCAACCTCTATGCTCCACATTTTCTTCCATTTTCACCCAAAAGAGAAATTCCCACACCCTTCTCTTGGTGAGTGTAGGATTTTTTTCTTTTAGTTATTTATCTCTCCCCTAGTACCTGTATTAATAGGATAGGTTGATTTCCCTCATTATAGGTAGTGTTGCATTAGTTTAGGAAGAAGAACCAACCTTCTCCTTCAATTGAAGGTCCCACACCTCGAGATGTTAAGTCAACTTTTTGCCTTAAAAAACTCAATAAGTTAAGTAATTAGAGGGTGTTGTGATTTGGTGATAATAGTTCTATGGGACATCACAAGAAGTCAAATATTTTTATTTTTTTCTAAGTTGATGTGTTCTTGGAAAAAGGAGGAACTTGAAGTTTTGGAAGCTTGCAGCAAAAGAAAATTTGAAGTAAATTAGGTTGGGAAACTCCAAGAAGAGAAAGAAGAATAAGTAAGTTGTGTTACTCCAAGTTATCTCATTACTTCAAGTTGAAGGACTTACTTTAAGTCAGGTCAAGTTGAAAGACTTACTTCAAGTGGTGTGGAAAGGAAATACTTACTCCAAGTTATGAAAAAGAGAAAACTTACTTCAATTTTCTCTAAATTGAAATACTTAAGTAATTACCCTTCTAAACTCCGATAACTTCAAGTAATGTTCATTACTTCAAGAAAAATACTTACTTCAAGTAATCTAATTACTTCAAGTTATAAGACTTACTTCAAATGGGGTCAAGTTGGAAGACTTAGGTAGTAGCACTTCCAAACTTTGATAAACAAGAGGAAGTAATGTAGGTGATAAATTTTAATAAAAAAAGAAGAAAGAAAGTTGATTCCTTCAAGCATTGATTACTTCAAGCACCCATTACTTCAATTTGAGTTGAGTTGAAGACTTAAGTAATCCAGGGTCCAAAACCCATAACACATCTAGAGACTCCAACCAGTAAGATTTATTGGTTTCAGCAGTAATTGTCTTGGTCTATAAGAAGAATTAAAACAAGGTAAATAACAAGAGAAGAGGGTTTTTTTATTGCTTACATCTCTCTCCAGGAAGATGAAGAAGAGGGAGAAGAGTCTAGAGGTCTCCATCTCAACCAAACAGAACTGTCTACACCTCCACCTAGTAGGCCTTTCATTCAATCAACTAGAGTGCTTAGACTAATCAAAATAGTTTCTCAACCACCACTAAATCCATTTGTTAACTTCACATGAAGTATGCCACTTAATCTCAATTCTCAAAACCCAATTCTAGTGGCAGCATTGAATAACATTCCATATTTCACTAGATAAAATCATATAACTCCAATTGATCACATCCAAGAAATTGCAAATGTTTGTGCCATACATGAGGTTGTTGAGATGGATGTGGCAGTAAAGTTTTTAGCTTCTTATTTCAAAGTCAACGTTTTGCAATGGTTAAAAAATATTAGCAACAGGATACATTCATAATCGAGATTAATTGTGTAAAACTATTTGTGGACAGTTCAGATAAAGGGAAGATACTATCTTTATTAGAAAAATTGACCAAAATCAATAGAGAACCAAATGGACAGATGGTTGACTTCAATTTCATATTCCAAAGAACTTGGGACAGCATTCCAATGGCCGTAAGACCAGCTGTTGAAGGTTCTTTTCTCTATTTCCTCAAAGCTCTTAATTCGGATATAGCTATGATGATACAGTATATGGGAGGGAAAACATTACAATGATCTTATAACATATCCATTAGAGATGATAATTACCTAATTCAAGCTGATAAACTTGCACCTAGGCCATCTATGCCTCTTTATTCAAAAATGGGGTATCCAAGTTCTAGCCAAGCACCTACATTTTCTCCTATCCATGCTCCAAAAAATCAAAATGCTAATGAAGCTTCTACTTTTACTTATTCTTCTAGAACCTCAAATGAACTCCAAGAATTCATGAAGAAGTTGCAGAATATAGGCAATGAGTTGGTAATAATTAAGAGGTAACAAGCTCAAAATTCTAGGCCTTATCTGCCTCAGTTCCAACCCAATAGGCCTCCATATTAGCCTAATAGACCTCCTTCCTAAGCTTCTAATCAGAACCAAGGACAACCTCCCACTACTATACCATTTCAATCATACAATCCTAATGCATCTTCAACATTTAGGGCCTTGGTTCTAACTCTAAACAACATTACACAAGAATATCTATAAATTTTTTCTTGTGGTCAACCCCATAATCAAGAAACATACTTCAATGGTGCTCTAAACCAATCCTTGATGGTTTAAACTATTGGTGTTCCTCAAGAGAAAAACCAAGTAGAAAATAAGAAACAAGAAGCTACTCAAGAAGCACCTCCAAGTGAGACTACACTTGTGAATTGGCAAGTTGAAGATTTTTGTGGGATGAATCAAGCTCCTTCTCAAGGTGTGGTAGCTAACACAAGGTCAAAGAAGAGGAACATAGAGGAAGGGTAGTCATCAAATCCAAGTACTTATGAGCCTCTTATCACACCATAAGGTGTTAGCAATACAAGTACATCCCCAAATGTGTAGAATCATCCTAAACCACCTTCTAGACTAGCCCATGTGTCATTTGTAGCAGCTCATGTGCAAGAGAAGGTTATGCCAAGTAAATAGAATCATAAGGAATTCCCATTTCCTTTTAACATTAATAATCAAATGAAGAATAAAAAATGTGAGCATTTCCATGTGGCAGTCATTGGCAATCCTGAGACAAATAAACTTATTACAAGCAGCCATGGAAAATTGGTCTGTATCAAATGAGCCATTCAAATATAAAGAGAAAGTACTCACCAATGCAGCTCAAGAAGAAAGGACATAAGGAGGTCAACAAGGTAAAAATATGAAGCCTCCTCCATTCTATATATCTCTAATCATTGGAAGAAATCTTTATAAAATTACATGAATGATTCAGGAGAAAATAACTCAGTGATGTCCAAGAAAATAGCAGATCAATTGGGCCTAAAGTACTAGTCTGTCTCTAAAGGAGTGGTACAAATGGATGGGACAATAGTGGGGATAGTTGGAGTAATCAAAGGATTAATCCTTACGTTGCATGATTTTCCCAATATCACAGTCTTGTAAGATGTATCAGTAATTGACTTACCACCACTCTTCATTGTGTGTTTGTCAAGGGACTTCACTACTAAGGTCGAAGGCTACATATTTTCATATTGGTCACATATGCTCTTCAGAATAATATATGGAGCCAAATGCAAAATCAAGTTGGAGTGAATTGAAAACTTCCACATTGAACCCCACATGCCAAGTCTGATTAATGACAATTTCTCATCTTTTGATCAATAAGATTTCCCAGACACTCTAGAAATAGGTACCAAAGTTAGAGGCATTCCATATTTTCCATTAGATGAAATGGAAAATAAAAGGAATGGATTTGACCCTTACATAGAGATGGAGGAAGGTGAGATGGTTATTTTCATCCTACATGAAGAGAATCCACCTCTTCCTAGCATTACCAAACCAAATGACGAAGATGAGAATGAAGTTTGGAAGTTGTTCTTCAATGACTCAAAGAGTAGGAAAGGTGTAGGAGGGAGAGAAATGTTTGTGTCTCCCCAAGGTAACAAGTACTACCCAACATTTCATTTTAAATTTTCTTGTTCAAATAACACAGTTGAGTATCAAGCATTAATCTATGGATGTTTGGGAAAGGAAGAGAGGTAACAAGAACTTGTAATTTTTTGGGGATAGTGAGTTGATTGTAAATCAAGTAAAAGGGAAAATGCTGCAAAAAATGATCTCCTAAAGAGCTATAAGAACTAGGTATGGGACCTGATTAAAGAATTTGAGGATTTTAACATTGTTTCCATTCCAAGAAAGAAGAAAGATGTTACAGACAGGCTTGCACCAATTGGAGCAACATTTTATGTTGTTAAAAGTATCAAGGAAGATCAAACACAACCCCTTACCAAAGTAGTGGTAATGCCAGTTGTTCCAGACAACAACACAAGATGGAAAGTGTTTGAGAATGATAAAAAAATCATAAATTTTCTCCAAGTTAAAGCTTATTTCTCTGCAAAACATCAAGACATGTTAGAATAACAGTATGGGGACCAAATAGTCCAACTAAGAACAAACAAGCTTCTAAATGGTTTGATGGATCTAGAGTCAATCTTTGATCCTAATGACCATTTCCAAAAGGAGAAAGAAAATATCCATGTCAAAGGAGAATATTCGAAACCCATTTCTGTTGGAGAGGGTAAAGTACTCCAAATTGGAAAAGTAAGTACTTATCAAGAGAAATCAGATTTCATTCTACTTTGTCAATAATTTCCAAATATATTTTCTTGAAGTTATAAATATTTGATTGTATTTGATCCGAGATTAGCACAACATACTTTTTAATTAAATCTAGAATCGAAGCCCATTAGAAAGAAACAAGGGGTGTTGAATCCTCATATTGAGCCTATCATAAGGAAGAAATTGAATAAGCTTGTAGAGTTAAGTATCATCTTTCTAATCAAGCACTCTTCATGGGTTACTAATTTGGTGTCACTCAAGAAAAGAAATAAAGAAATCAAGTTGTACGTGGACTTCCGAGACGTGAACAAGGCTTCTCTCAAATACCACTATAAATTTCCTTCTATGGAGTAAATATTGAAAGTGGTATCTAGTTCATAGATATTCTCAATGGTGGATGCCCTACTTGGACTACAATCAAATCACAGTGAAAATAAGACAAGTTTAAAACACCCTTCACCAAAAAATGGGGCACATACGCTTATAGAAAAATGTCATTCGGGTTATCAAATTTCAAAGAAACATTCCAAAGGGCTATATATATGGAATTCAAGGGAATGATTAACAAGATGGTGCTTGTTTATCTTGACGACATAAATATATTCTCTAAGAACATAGTTGATAACCTCTATCACCTTATGAAAGTGTTCCAAAGATGCAGGAATTTTGGAGTATCCTTAAACCCGAAGAAATGTATATTCCTAGCTCATGAAGGCAAGCTCTTAGGCCACATTGTATCCAAGGAAGGGCTGAAAATTGATCCATGGAGATTCAAATCCATCCATATTATACCATTTCCAAGTCACAAGAAATCCCTTCAAATCTTTTTAGGGAGGATAAATTTTTTCTAAATGTTTGTGCATGATTTTTCTGCTCTTGTTCAGCCACTAATGATGATGTTGAAGAGGAGTATGGCATTTGAGTGTACCGTAGAGGGAAAGGAGAGTTTCAAAGCTATAAAGTAAGTAATATCTCAAGCTCCAACTCTCATCAACCCATATTTCTCCAAGGACTTCATCCTCTATGATTTCGGTTGCTCAAAAAATATTTTTTCAATCGTGGTGCAGCAAAATAAGGAAGGATCTGAGTAGCCCATAACTTTCTTCAATCAAAGTTTAGAATATTATGAGGTGAGTTAATCTTTCATTGAGAAGCATTTCCTCACTATCATAAGGATTTTTAAGAAATTTAGACACTTGGTTTCAAACACAAAAATCTGGTTGTTAGTGTCCCATGTGGGGGTAAAATACTTTCTTCTCAATAAGGATTTAAACGAGAAAATTACAAGTTGGATTACCCAAGTAATGGAATATGACATAGAAATCAATTTGACTAAGCTGGTTAATGGTAAAGGCTTATGTAAACAACTAGCTTCTAGTCATCATGTCGAGATAAGTAATAAAGAAGAAGTTGTCCTGGTGCTGTAGGATGATCAAGAACAAACTGCAGATCGTGTTCCCACACCTTGTTGGACCCAAGACATGATACATTTTCTGCAAACATGCCTATTCCCCTTGGATCTAAGAAAATAAAAGATAAGATACTTTAGACTCCAATCCATTTTGTATGTTCTCATTAATGGCATCTTGTTCATAAAATACATGAATGGAGTTATCTTAAGGTGTGTTGGAACAAATTAGATTGACTAGGTGCTACAGAAGTTCCATGATGGGGAAGTAGGAAGCCATTTTTCTCCATGAGTAATAGCTCTTAGGATTATAAAGGTTGGTTGGTATTGGCCCACGTTGTTTAGTGGCTACAATAAATGGATCAAGAAGTGCAAGAAATGTGCATTCTTCATAGGCAAGGAAAGGTTGACAACCCTTCCACTCCACCCAATCTCAATTGATCAACCATTCATATAGTGGGGATTGGATTTATTTGGGGTTATCAATCCAAACTCAAGTCAAGGCCACAAATGAGTCATAACAGCAACAGACTATTTCACCAAGTGGACTAAGGTAGTAGCACTCAAAGAGGAAAATGATTCTAGCATACTGGACTTCTATGAGGGGATAGTAACTAGATTTGGTATCCTGGCTACTATCATATCAGATAATGCTCTAGTATTCCTTCACACAAATTTTTTGAATGGGTTGTTAGAAACAGGATATATCTCAACACTTCTTCTAATTATTATCCTCAAGGAAATAGAAAAGTAGAGTCCACAAACAAAAACTTGTTAAGGATTATAAGGATAACCCTAGATGAAAACCAATGGACATGGCATACTGAGCTCAAATCAGCATTGTGGGCTAATAGAATCACACCCAAAAGGTCTATTGGAATCTCTCTATACAAGATAGTCTACATATGGGAGGCAAGGCTTCCTATATCACTAGAATTTCCAGCATTGGAGCTTCTTAAGAAGCTGGAGTTATCTTATTTTGATCCCATGGCAGTCAAGTATGTAGAACTCATGGAGTTGGAAGAACTAAGAGAGCATGCAATGTAAACCATGGAGAAGGATCAAGCCTTGGTCAAAAGGATTTTTGAAAAAAAAGCTAATCCTAGAACATTCTAGGAAGGGGACTTGGTGCTAGAGTGGGATGATGACAGGAAAAAACTAAGAAAGCATTCCAATTTTTATGCCATATGGAGTGGTCCCTACATGATCACAGGGTGCAAAATTAGCAATGCTTTCCAAATTTCTAAGTTGGATGGTGAAAAACTGTAGATTCTAGTCAATGAGATCTATCTCAACTACTGTTACTAAAGTAACATCTCATCCATTGTACATATTAGTTTAGGATTTTCATTCCTCCAAGTGTTTGTGCATATTTTCTTGTTGTTAGAGTCAATTTTAGTTTCCCTAAGTTCCTTGGGCACATGTTCTATTACTTCTAGTGTTCTCTTTGTACAAATCATTATGCCTTCAAAAGAAAGATATTGTAGCAAGAGGTTCAAGATGAAACAATTACAATCCTCATGAATTTTCAAATATAGAGCAACTAAAAACCATATTTGGGACATATCCAAATTATTTCATCCATTCAGCTTTAATAGACTAGGGTTCAGGATCAAGTTATATGCATTTATTGTTCAGTATTAGCTTAGATCATAAGAGGGATAAGTGGAAGGTTTTAGGTTTTAAAACAATTTCCACTCTCATCTTATTAAAGAGAAAATCTTATGAAATTATGAGCAGCTAGGCAACTTCAGAACACCTCCAGCCTTCAATAGTGTCTCGAGCATGTCCAAAGGCAAAGGATCCAAGTTTCAAATCAGATTTGTAGAAGAAAGGGAAAAAGAATTTTGAAAATCATAACAATTTTCCAATCATGTGAAATTTAAGATTTTCTTATTAAAGTTGGAAAATTCAAATAAGCAGCAGTTGGTTCCAAGTCTTGGCAGTGCTTCAAGTGACTTGGGGATACATATTTCTAGTTTTATATCAGTTTCAGTTGCTAGATATGACTCCATGCATAATAGATGCTTCAAGGAAGCTAGTTTATTCCATCTAGAAGGTAGATGGCCCCATGAGTTGGCATAATTGTTATCTATGTTCACCTCCCAGGGTGAAAATGGATAACTCAGAGGTCTAATTTTGAGCACTTATCAAGCCACTAAGGGAATTCACCTAAGTTACAGGTGGTTTCCTATGATTTGGGAGCACATATAATGTTTTTGGGAGTGTTGGGGTCATAAGAAGATTTTTTCCTCTTCTAAGTTTCAAAGCTTAAGAGCTCAGTTAGAGAAGAGAAGAAGGCTCTAGTGGGGCTCCCATGAAGCCAAGATGGGAAAAAATGGGAAATATTGTAAAAGTGGTCCTAGGGCATCAAAAATATTCCCATACTCCCCTTGGAACCCAAAAAAATCATTAAAAATCTAAAAAATGCTAAAAATTTGTAAGAGGGGTCATGAAGGCCATCAAGCTAAAAATAGCTTGCCAAGCTACTCCGTGAGTTGAGTTGGTCATCGGAGTTAGGTTACGAGGTGGCATTGGATGAGTGAGATATCTCATGGAGAACACATTGACAAGACAGGCATGTTGGCACTGAGTAACTCACCGAATTTCTTGGCAAGTTTCCCTAATGAAGGTACTAGGTCGGTGCCATGGAAGGAATGCGATTCGTCACTTGGGAGCTCAAGGATTAGCTCAAGCAAGCTAAGTTTCTAGTTGGGCCAATCCAAGTGGAGGTCAAGCTCCCCAAGCTTGAGGATATGGAAGGCATCGGTGGGTGATGCGGGGAAGCCAACTCGGTGACTCGACATCATGGCATGGGGAGGTAGAACTCACCACGGCAAGTTAGCATGAAGAATCTCAAGGAATTTGTGGAGGGAAAATATCCTTGAGCTCGGTGAGCCATAAATTGATGTTTTCAATCAAGTTTGCAAGGCCAAAGGATAGGGGCTTGGGTTGAGTTGGCACTTAAATTCACGAGCGTGCTAGGAGGAAGTAGGTCTGGTCATCAACCAAGTCATAGTTCAACGAGCCCTGGGGAATCTACATAGGTGAATTTGGAATTAGGGTCAACCTAAGTCTGAGTTGGCCCAGGGAGATAGCTCACAGGATAAATTCAACGCAGGAGAGTGGGATATGGTATTTGGATAAGTGATTACTTCATAAGTAATCACCCCCCAAATTGACACAAGTAAATTAATGCAGGAACCCTATAACTAAGCCCGAGTTACGTGAGTCGAAGACAATGAGATCTCCATGAGGAAGGAACTTGGTGAAGAGCCATAAACGAGTCAATTTTTGAAGATTTGGTTACTTCAAATAAAAGGGGCCCCACCTCGAAATAAGGCAAGTAATGTGAAATTTCCACAATAAAGGAAGTAAGCTAGCGAGTTATTGGGGTTAATCGGTATTCGGGTGGGTGAATTCTTTCACGATCCCTTGAGTTTGACGCAAGTTGAAGTAGTTGCAATCATCGATGAATGGGGAAGTCATGTGATGAATGAGGTGACCAATTCTTTACTAGTTAACCCCATGTTTTCCCAATAGGCGTAACGTGAAATCCCTACAAAAGGATGAGTCATTTAAGAAAGGGTGAGTTGTGGAAATTTTTGGGGGTAAAACTTAAGCATTGAGCTCACTAAACACTGAGAAAAAGTAGAGCCAAATCCTAATGCACATGTCACATTGTAAATAAAAATACTCAACAAGCCGTAGAATGAGTCGTCAACCCAAACAAGTAACAAGTAACAAGCCAACCCAAACAAGTAACAAGCATTTTGAACCCCGCAAAGAAAAAGAAGACCAAGTCAAGTAGTGATGTTATTTTAAACTACTCGATTTCTCAAAACATGAATTAAAGCATTCTTGGAAGTATTATAACCAAGTTGAAGTAATAGGGGCTCGTATTTCCATAATGAACATGAAGTAATAAGCATTTCCCCCTTGGTTTCCCCCAAAACTACAAAACTTAAAACGGCCATAAATTTTGGCTAGGAGATCCGTTTTGTGAAAAATTAGTGTTATCACCGAATTACATCACCCTTATGTTTACACAAGTGCATATACTTGAGCTCATGGTGTGATTGGATAGCATGGGTACTATCTCCAAGTTGTGGGACTTGCTACTTGAGATAGACCTCCAGAGAAAGCTTGTTCTTACTCCTAAACTACTTGCCACAATCTAATCTAATGCAGGAAAAAATATATTTCCTAATATAACTTTCCAAGGGACCAAGGAGAGAGAATGTATGAAAATGAAATCCTACACTAAAGCAGTGATACACCAGAAAAGGAGGGGTATGAGATTAGTCTTCCAATGTGTGAAAAAATAGAAGTAAAATACATACTAGAAGGGGTGATAACAGTTCTCCACAAATCTAGAAAATGCATTCACAAAAATATTTCATACATGCACAATAATAATGAGTCCTTGCAAGAGCATAAAAATAGACACAATATTCTTGTAATGAAGGTTAAAAGGGAAAGAAGAGTGCAAACAAACACAGCAGGGGAAGATGTATCCACAAACTTGTATTTTATTGCTTCATGATATGCATAGTTTCAATATATTACAAGATAAGGGCTTGGATCACCATGCAAGGAGTCCACTACAAGGTCCTACAGCACACTGGCTTCACAAAGCAATTTTGATAGAGCTTTGCTACAAAAGAACTACCTCTCTTTACAATGAGCCTAACATTCCAATTTATAGAAAAATGAGAAGATAGAGAGAAAGGGAAAATGGAAATCCCAAAATCTATCCTTCAACCACCTGTAAGAGGCATTAAAATGGAGTGAAATGATTATATGTTAGTTGAAAAATTCTCCCCATACTATCATAGGTGCTACAGTAAAGAAAGAATGATGACCATGCCTCTTAATTGCACTCTCAACTACCAAATAAAACACTGCCATGAACCTGGCCACGTTTTATGAAAAATCCTCATCTATCTTTCATAAAATCCATAATTTCTTTATTTTTTTGTTTTTTGGGATCGGAAACACTATTCCAAAGGTACCAATTTCGTGTGATTTTGTTGAGAAAATGCAAAAGTTATGGCCTTCTGAGTGCAAACAGCTATTTTACGTCTACCAGGCATTTTCTGTCATTTGACGGGAAATGAGCATTAATTGAATGAATCTGAATATATTTATTTTATTTTAATATATCTACCCTCATCAAAATTAAGATATATAGTTTTTGTGATGCAGAGGATATCGTGCTCGTTCTATAAATTCCAATTTTATGAAGATCAAAGCTCGGAGTCAAAAGTTATGGCCATTTGAAATTCGGGAGGTCAAACATCACCTTTTTCTCTTTACTAACGGATATTTCAGTAAAATCGGGTCCACATGTCCTGGTTGTTCCAAACAAAAATCTCCACATCACCTGATTCAAGCTTCCTTTTCCCCACGCGTCCTCCATGTGACCAGGCTGTGAGGGTCGTTGACTTCTGCATTCACCACAACATATGGTTCCTTTTGTGGCCTTTTCGCCTTTACGTGTCCCATGCGTACTTTTGTCCCAACCATCCTAGACACATTTCTCTGTGCCACCTGCAATGCACAGACTTGTGGAAAAATTGGATTTCCACGTCCTTTGCATACCTGCATCCCAACTATCCTGTGGACCACCTGGGATAAAAAGTTCCGACTTCGCTGATTTCCCTTTGACTTCAGCATTTTTGGCAATGTGCGCCCCATGCATCCCTATTGAACTTGTGTGGTATGGGACACAGCGAGATAATTTAGTTGATTCCTTTGTATTTCAGCTCCAAACCTGATACAATGAACCTTGGTATGATCCACAGCCTCCAGACCCACAATACATTAAAACAAGCCTGTGACTTCTTTTTGGATTTTTTCAATTTTTTCTAACTTGTTGGATTTTTTCTTTGGATGGGGGAGTTAGAGAGAAGCCAAAGGGACCCCCAAAACATGATTTTGGGCCTTGAATCAATTCTACTTTCTCGGGACTGAAGAATTTGATGCATGTTATCAATATTACCTCGAGGGGTGAAATTTGGATAACAATTAGACTTTCCAAAATCCCTCGGAGCCCTCTACACACCAAAAACTTAAAATTTCATTTTTGATGAGGAAAAGGTAGAAAAAAATGGAAAAACTTATCATGTACTGTATAGCCATCCACCACCATTAATGGAGCATGGAATCCAATTTATTCTCCAAAAATCAAGAGAACAAGAGGGATGGGCTATGCAGGTGTCCCATTATGTTTTAAATTAATTATTACATTTGGTAGGTGGATGGAGGAATGCATTCAAGATTTTCATTTTATCTCTCCTCCCCACTCACTTTTATAAATTGCAAAGCCCTTTCATTTGAAAAGGGGGGATTCTCATTATAGGGAAGTCTTGTCAAATTTTCTTCAGGAAAACTAATGTGTTGCATGCCTCCATTATAGACATCTTGCATGATTATCCTATCCTTTCTCATGTAATGAAATGAACTGTGTATATTTATGAAGCAATAATCTTAAGTCTTGTGGATGTTTTCTTCCCTTCCTTGTGTTTCTTTCTTTTCCTTACCTCTTCATTTCAGTTATAGTTGCAATGTGCCAAATTTATTTATCTTTCAGGGTATATTATTGTTGTACCTTCATGAAAATGGTGATTTGAGTGTCGTTGCTAGAATGTGGTGATTGTTTCCACCCTCTCTGCTCTGCATTTTCTTCCATTGTCACCCATTGGAGATATTCCCACACCCTTATCTTGGTGCTATCACCTCCTTTAGTGTGATATTTGTTTTCTTTTATGATATTTATCTCTCTAGTCCCTTGGAATTGATAGGATAGGTTTATATAGTAGATTTCCTTCATTAGAGGTAGTGTTGCATTAGCTTAGGAAGAGGAACCAGACTTCTCTGGAGAGTTTCTTTAATTGCAAGGTCCCAAACCTCAAAGAAACTCCACGTTACCTAGTCACATTGCTTTCCTTAACAAAATCACATGCTAAGAAATCATAGGGCGATGTGATTTGGTGATAACACATATCTCTCACAACATCTCAAGAAAAAGGCATCAGCCTAACAATATGCCTTATTTTTTGGGCATGTCTACTACATGGATTCTCATTATGATTTTCTTTTTAGGAAAATCCACCAATGCTACCTCAACATCTTTGATATGTCCAATGAGAGGCACTCATTTCAATTCCATATAGAGGTATTGACCAGTGGTAGGGGAGAGGGAGATACTAAGAGATTTAGCGAACTTCACAGGAATGACGTTGTCTAAGGCACTAGAGTCGATGATGAAATTTTTTAGTTTGTATCCATTGACCAACAAGGCTATGTAGAGAGGATCAACCTTCCTAGAGGTAGAGGGTGTGGAAGTGAGGAAATTCAGAGATGGAGTGGATTGAGACATATGGGATGATTCTTTGGTGGTGGCATCTTTAGGACATGAAATGAAGTCATTTTCTTTTATATGTCAAATGAGTCTCTCGAGTTGCTTGGGACAATTTCTCAAGTACTCATATTGAGATATTTGGACTTTGGTTCTTTCATAATGGTCAATAATATCAAAAGATGAGGAATTAGTACAAAAATCAGGGACTGTTTTAGCTCTAGCATGAATGCTCTTAGGGTTTACAGTAGCTAATCTTTCTAAGGGGGTCGAAGGAGACTTACATGATGAGGTAGAAGGGTTCTTGTTTGGAATGGTCTCATTATTTTTCTCAGCTGACCTTGTTGAAGAAGACTTTAATGATCCTCCTTTTTTCCGTAGTTTCCATTTGAGGATTCAATTTCTTTACTTAGGCGGTGGAAGAAGAGCCTTTTGTCTCCTTTTGAGGTTAGGTGAACACTACATATGTGTAACTATTTGTGACTTCTTCATCATCAAGTATGCATTCAAAAAACATAATCTAAGTACATTTACTTTCTCCTTTGTCTTCAGATTAAAAAATTTCTTCTCCTTCATCTTCATAGTTCTCACACATTGCATTGACCAGTTGAGATTCCAAGGTGAGCCTTCAGGGTGCTCCTGCAATATAATTTTTTTTTTATTTTGAATATATGTTCGTTGATTGAGTTCCCTTTTCAACAAGATCAATTCATTTGCCAACTTCTACACCATTGGATTAGTTCTCCTATCTTGGGAACTTTGGGTTTTATATTTTATTAAGGGATTCATGATCTTACCCGAAAATATGAGGTCATATCCCACCTTAATATAAATTTCTTGAGCAAGTTCTAAATATCTTGAGTGAACCCTTCATAGGAAGAAACTCACTTCAGGTATTTAAGCAGTCATTAAGAACATATTCAGGTTACCTGAAGTAGGGATATTGGTGGCAGGAATTTTATTGACAATCCTGTTAAATTGGCCACGAAGTATCTCCTGGACTCATGTGGCTCTTTCTTCATTTGAGTGAGTTGAGTAAGGATGGCATGAGCATCTTCAACAATCTTTAATCTCTCCTCAAACTTATTTTTAATATCACCCCAATTGGAGATCAAGCATGATGGAAGGTAGTGGAAAAAATCTTTTGCCGCATCCTATAATATTTCCATGAACAACCGCATAACAACATCTTCATGTTGTACTCTAAAGATGCCACCCGACCATGATAAAATCTACAATATGATTATCAGGCCATCATTCTCCATCTTCATAGAGCTTTAGGAAATTATTTCTCGATCCTTATGGAAGATCGTGAAGTTTTGGAGTGAAGACCAATGGACCAATTTTTGGTCCCCATGGTACAGGTGTTTGTGCCACCATTTCTTCTTTTTTAGATGTTTCTTCTTCAACTCTTGAAAAGTGCAGATTTCTCAATCAAGATTGCAAAGTGGCTTATGATCATTCAATTACTGCTTTCTTTTTAATTATTTGATCTATTTAATTTTTTTGCTATTTTTATTTATTTGGGAAGAGATATTTTTTGGGTGAACTTAAGAAAATCTCTCTCCAGCGGAGTCACCAAAAACTATTGGTGAGAAAAAATTTCATTTGGGAAAATTAGGTGTCTCCACCAACATTCATAGGCTACATTGCTCTACACTGAATGGTGCATCTCCCATTATTAAATGAAAACTATTCTAATCTAATATACTACCATGGGTTGACCAAAAGGGCCATGGATTGCACAAGGAAAATCCATTGAACCTTTGGCAGAATACTTGTATGAAGGTACAAGGGAGGAAATTACAACAATGTAGGGGGGAGGAGATAAATTAGGGAAGGAAATTTTCTACTGTGAGTAGGCCAACTACAGAATTCACACATAGTAACCAGAGTAACTCAACATTCTATATAAAAGAAATAAACGATGAAGCTATTTACTTAAATGGAAAAAATCTCGGAAACCAAGTTTTTGGATTCAATCTATCAAAGATATAAAGATCTTTTGTGATCACTATCCTTGAAAATTGCATAAGAGAGAGAAGTAGAGGAATAAAAGAAAATTAAAATGGAATACATGTAGCTTTATTTCATGTGAATTGATACAAATTTTGACAACTATAATCCACAATTGTTGCAGAGTGGAAGTTTTCAAAATAAAGGATCCTTTGCAATGGATAATCCATCCCAATTTATAGAAATGTGAATTGACCACTCGCCTACCTCATATGAATTTGTGTATTCTATATTCCACTTATGACCTTTTTTCCATTAGAAAAGATAACTTAAGTATTTATTTTATAACTTTGCGAAAATACTTTTACAATTTTAAAATAGGCCACTTATACAATGATTTCACATAATGAAGAATTAGAAGAAAGGGAGAGAAGAGAAGAAGGGAAGGGGATTAGTTGAACTTGTTACAGAGACTCCTTCTGATTAAGAACATGCAGATGATGATAAAAAAATATTTCTTTAGCATGATGCACAGATAGCTCAGACTGCCAAATAAGTGTTTATCAACACTGTTGAAAGATTCCCCAAAGTGATCTCGAGATTACCATAGGCATTGCTCACAATGACCATCTTTAACACTCAATAGACTAAATTCCTTAGCTCATTGAGATTACTCCAATTTACTCATTTTATACCACCTAGTTATCTAGATCACCCACCTCACTGACTCACCCCAACTGAGATCAAGAAGATGTTCCTAAGATTTTGATGAAAGTTTAATTTCCCTGATTTAGCTATAGGATCATATTACAACCATTTTTCATCCATTGATGCTTATTTCATGTCTAGAGGAACATGAATGTCATGAATTCATCTTATTCAACCTATTACTCATTTTAGTTATGCCTCGTATTCTATTTTGAGTAAGTGAAATACGAGTGTCTGATTGCAATGAAAGATGTCTTGAAATTATGGGTTTTTTAATGGGGTTTCATGCTTTGAATTTTGGGTGACTCATTTATTTGAAAAAGTGGGAAAAATAGGATTTTCATTGGTGGGGGTAGGATATTAATAAAAAAACCAGTCCTTCATATCTTAAGAAATTGGCAACTTCATCGCGTGAAAACTAGTTTAAATGAAACTAGATTTTTGGGAGACCTTTCCCCATGAATTTTTGATGATTTCACCCACTGGATCTTTGGGAATTTGAGAATTTATTTGAAAAGGGAATAATTTTTCTTAAAAAACACAACCCTCCAAATCTTTAGAAATCTTGGTCTTCATGGTGCGGATACTAGTTTATGCGAAACTAGATTTTTTAAGGATCGTTTCCTCCAATTTTTCATGCAGTTCCGCCCACTGGAGCTATAGAAAGTGGAAAGGTACCTTGCTTAAATTTTTATGTTGTGTCATGAAAACCATTAATGGATTCACTAAGATTCATTTATCATATACATGCTTACAAATGAGTTAAATTAGCTCAAACCCTTGGTACAGCCACTTTTTAGATTCACTGGTAGTGAGAAAACTTCGTTTTGTGTAGCCAAATATATCTCAAAACAATTTTAGCATCATGATTGTGATGATATAGAATATTTCCAGGTTTAATGAGTGTTTTATATCATCATTCATGTATCCATGAAATAAAAATGGATTGGAATAAAGTTTCACAACTTCCCGGTAGCATCTATGGGCTCGCGTGTACATGAAGGAGCAATGAGAGGTAGAAAAACTTGCAAGCTAATTTTTCATGATCCTGGGGGGCACATTTATTTGTCCCTATTTTCCCCTTATAAATTTATAGTTTGGGCACAAAATTACACCCTCGCCTTAAGGTGACACTCAGCATTCATGCATGTGAAGGTGTGGGAGCTAGAAAATGAGCACCTGTGAGCTAAAAGGAGTCACGGGGTCATATTGCATGTCCATGGGCTCTATGGGAGGAGGGTAACAATGTTTTGTCCCTATTTTCCCCTTTGAAAGGGAAAATGAGGAAAGAAAATTAGCTCCAATGCCATGCTAACATGTGTCCCTCAAAAAATTGACAGCAGTTAATCACTGCTGAAATATGCTACCTTGGGAAGAGACTTGAAAATGCCATATCTCGGGCTCCTGAGGTTATTTTTAGGAAATTCCTTATATTATTTTGATTGGAAAATAAATTTTGAGACAAATTAAATAGGTTTAATTCCATGATACTTCCTGAAAAACCCTAAAATATTTCTTTTTATCTTAGGATCACCAATTGTGCTTGGAAAGAACGAGTTGCCTAGAAAAATTCATGGAGTTTATGATGATTATGATTTTTCCACCATGCTTAAGACTGATAATTATTTCCATTGATATTTTTTTTAGATCATAACTCATTATGGAACTCCCAGAATCCCCTCTTGAGTTTTAGGTACTCTTTACAGTGCAAGCTCCTTCGGCCTCAAAAACCCACTTTTGGTGAACTGGCTCATAAACCTCCAAATCTTTCTAGAATATTCCTAAATCAGTTGCAAAATTATCTTGTCTTATGATTAAACATCCTTGATTAATTTGGGCCATCACAATTGATCCAAATAGTATACACTTATCTTAGAAATGTTAATGATATCCCTTCCTAAGCTTGCCTGAAAATCCACCTTCAGAGACACTGCTTCTAAAGTCCTTAAATGATATTTTTCTCCCTAAATAAAAATTTTGGAAGGGTGACACACACACATATGAAAACTTGGATGGATAGGGTAGGCTTGACATAGGGAATAGGCTGACCTAGAAGGGTGTGTCTGAAAAGGTATACCATACAAGCTTTTCAATAGTAGGGTATTGTTGTCATGTTTTCAACTGAATTTTTCCCATGCAAAAAAATATTACAACATGATGTCAAGATATTCTACTTAGCATCGGGGTCTTCTAATCCAAATTTCTTCATTTTGCATCCACCCGATCTATGGGAAATTGGAAAATTAGGTTTCATGGTTTTAAATTTTAGTTTTTTGTTGTCAAAAAGATAGGAAATCAATGAATTTTCTATTATAATCTTCTGAAATTTGTTTTGGAGAGGGAGATTTTGGAAAAATTTAATGGCAACCCAACTTCTGGATGAAAAGCTATGTACAAATCTCTTTTTTTTGTGGTCATGGATGTCCAAAAGAATTTTGGAAGCATATTTGGGTAAAAATGGAATCTTGAGCATATTAAAACAGAAATCATCATAAAAATGGTGACCTGTGTGGTGAGAGATAGGTTTAAATAAGTTTTATAATGTTTTTAACTTGCCTTATTAGTTGCACATGGAACCTGGGTTAAAATGAAGTTTGAGGAGAAATTCAGGAGAGTTTACACATGGTGAAATGGGGACACAAGGGGTACCAAGGATAGAGATTGGTGACTTAGATAAATATGATGATAAATGGTAGCATGTGGAGTGAGGTGAATGAGATGATGGAGTTGAGAATGAAATTTTTGGGATGGGAAAATGCATCTACGGAGCTTTGTGAGGTCATGTGGGGGTCCAAGAGCTTCACCATGGCCTAGGTAAGACTTTCTTATCCCCCTTTTACCCCTTGGGATAGAGGGGACCCCAAGGACACAAAAGTGTGACTTGGGAGAGGGAGTGAGGTAACACTTTTGTGCCCCTCTTGTCCTCGTTGCACCGTGAGGATGAAAGGGACAATGGAGACACTTGAGAAACCCAAGTGTTGAAAGTGTGACCTATGGAGGGGATGATGTTACAATTTTATGTCCATCATGTCCACCTTTTCCCCAAGGGTACATAAGGAAAAATTAGTGTCAAATGTGTGACTGGGAAAAAAAAGAAAAGCCAAATTTGCTTAAGATGTCTAGAAATAGACTTAGAACTTGCATTTTTCACCTCAGATGCTTAGGATGATGTTTTGGGGTAAAATATTATGTTATTTTGGATCCAAAACACATTCTAAGATCAATAAAATTATTTTTAGAGTTGAATATTCCTACTATTTAAAATTTAGGCCCTTTTTTGTCCAGAACTGAGAAGGGAAGCTCCATGTTTTGGAATGTTTCAAGAAACCTTTAAATCTTAGAACCAAAAACATTCTCATGCCTTTTAGGTAATTTTAATAAATTTTATATGCCTAATTTTCCCCCTCTTAACTCCTTATAAACCTCTTGGAATTATCCAAAGAAGTCAAGTTTCACTATTAGGATGTTGATTCCTTGCACCTAGATAACTCAATGTTGATAAGATTGTCCCTGAATGAGAAATTATTTCCTAAATATTCCTAAATTTCCTCCAATACCTTTAATACTCCTCGACATCACCTTCATATTTTTTTAATCTTTCCCAAACTCTTCCAGAGGATGCATATTAGCTTCAGAATGACCAAAATCGACCTTTGTAGGCCTCCAGGAAGACTTGTATTTCACTAAAATTCACTAAATTCATCCATCAAATTCATCGTCCTTATTTTCACACATAGGAATGATTAAAAAAATCATTAGGACCTTCCTTGGGGCTAGGATGATGGTACCACTAGTGACAGGTTAGCTTGGAGGAGGTTTCAGTGTGATCAAGTAGCAAAATTTTGAAATGTAGGCTTAGTTGTCATGCTTGAAAGTTTCAAATTATTATGCTAGTAATCATGCATGAAAAAAAAAATAGCAAGAAAATTCCTATCTACACAAACACCAAGGAAAACACAAAAAAATAGTAAAATTTCAAAAACAAGTTTAGCCATATTAACATCGAAATGCACAAAACAATTACAAATGAAAAAAACTTGCACAAAGAGCTAATAAGACACAAATATGGGAGAAATTAACAATAGACCAATGTGAGTAACACATTTACCAAAAATTCATACTTTGATACCATATGAGAGAGTGTGAACATGAGGAGAAACAAAATGTGTGCACATCAACAATTTTACACTCAAACAGAAATGTAAGAAAGCTCTAAGTAATCAACAAACAAATTAACCATCAAGAATTCAAGAATTGATCATGCAAAAGAAAAAAGGGTATACGTATTCTCATATATCAACAAATAAGAGTACATATGGGGAGTGGTATGTAACTCCCATGCCTGTACATGTCATACTCCCATGATGGGGTGAGGATTTACAATGCTAGAATAACATGTAACTCCCATATGAAAAGTATGGCATATTCTATGATGAAATATATTATATGGAATATAACTCCCTAATAGACCTATGACTCACCTAAGTGATATGACTCACCATTTGTGAGGTGTAAAATTCCCAATAAACTAAATGGGTAAAAAAATATACCTCACACCAACATTACCATGACAACTCGGTTTGTTGTTTTCACCGCATCTGTGCCACGTTATAGCGTATTTGATCAATTTTAGAACGAACATTCATATTCATGGATATTTTGATTTAATAACAATTGAATAGTAAGGTTTTGTGCATTTATTATTTAATTTTCACATTTCTAGTTTTTATGATTATGCATTCATAATTTTCTCCGTATTTTATGATTTTGAGTTATGTTCAATTGATCATAAATATAATTAAATTTTTGAGTCACATTTCTATGCATGTTAGGAACATTCATGTTTCTTATTACAAGATTTGGATCCCTCTCTCAAGGTCATAGTGCGTCTGCATTTTACTATTTAGCTCTATATATCTAGTACATACGTGTAGGTAAGTAGTGATTTAAAAAAAAATCAAAGATACACTTACAATAGTATTGCCTATGCTTCTGCATAGTATTTTAATATTTATACACCTACACTTTCAGTAGTATTTATTTTTCTCTTCATTATCAAATCTTCTCTACTGTTTAGTAAATCTAATCCAATGAGCTTGTTTTGTACTTTGCTTCATTTTTTATCACTTTTTGCTAACTTTTGGGGGCTTGTCTGTTACTATTATAAAGTAGTAATCCTTATTTGAAATTTCCTTATCATTTTTTTATTACCAAAAATAAAAAAACTACTAATTAATTTGTGTACATTATTTCTTTTTCAATTATCAATCTTTAATTTTTGTACTTTTTTAATGTCTTGGTTATTCGATTTAGGCTACTTATCATATTAGATTAATCAATTTCTTAATCAAATAATTTGCTTACTTCATTTTTATTCAATTCTATTTTTTATTGTTTTGTTTGAACCTCATCTCAAACTACATATGATATTCCATGCACCGTAGGGTTATATTGCAATAAAAAAAAAATTAGACACCTTTTGCGATTTTAAGGCTTCAATGGCTCGGAGGTTACTCCCAAGTATTATAGAAAAAGATCATGTATTAGAGATCTATATAAATTTTTGGGATGAAATGTCATTTTTTTTAAGATGAATTTCATGATTTCTTATCTCCCATGATATGAGGAGGGATTGGACTCTCTAATACCTAGGCCCTAGATAACACCCCATAAGGAGGGAACTATCATTTTTGGTGAAGCTCCGCTAAATTCATTAGAGTCAAGGAAAGGGGGATTTGTATTTTTTAAACCACATGTCAATAAAAAAAAATCCTGATTTTGTAGAATTTGGCTTCATGTAATGAAATGTATATCAAGGATGCCCCTAATAACCTTGTTCATCCTATCTTACTTATCCTATTTTCCACAATCATGTACTAGTTTCAGGAACACAACATTTCCTAAGACACCCACCATGTATCTTTGAGGTATATTATGTATTTGTAATCCTTATTAACTAGCATAGGTTGTGTGTTTCTTGACTCCCCTTAAATCTTGTTTTCTAGACAAAAATGTAAAACTTTGTAAAAATCAAATCTTTTTTTTTCAAAATAGACAACGCAAAACTCTACCTAAGTTAAGTCAACTTATAAAATATCAAAACCTAAAATTTGTTCCAATTCAAGCCTCATTTTTAAAATAAAACAATCTTAAAACCTTCAATAATTGACCCAACATATCTAAACATTATAACCAAATTTCTGGTCAAATTGTTAACATAATGGATCCTACAACGTGACAGAGCTTTAAATGTCTTGAGCTAATCCCTTTCCTCGTGGTCCTATTGATCTATTCAATGAAGAGGATAAAATAACATATTAAAGATAAAATGAGATAGAGACTGATTTTTTTGAAGGCTGTCAAACCTAGATAGAGAACTTCTTGTTTCAAATCAAGAATAGTGTCCTCATATTGGTTGAATTGGGATCTATACTCACTATTGATTTTGACTCCAAATTTTTCAAAGTATGATTCATGAGGTGAAAACATTAAACTTATATATTCATAGTACATATAAGTAAACTTCATACATCAACAACCCATACATGTCTAAAGATAAATAAAAACATAAAAAATCAAACACATGAGTCTCCAATTGGCCAATATAGCTTCTCATATAAGAATCAAATCATCAAAAACATTATTTCAAATATAAAAATAAAAGAATTAGGGCCTTGAACCCACATAATCAAATCCCTCATGGTAATTAATTTGTTTAAGAATGTAAATCAATTAAGGATGCCTTACATGGCTTATATGAGAGAAATCATGGTTATAAAAAAGTATAGATTTGATAAATGTGTCTCTATCTCTTTGATAGAGATATGTTATAGGTGCCTTTCCCTCTAAAGTTTTATTATTAAAAATTAAAAAAATATAGATAAAGGGTGACCCTAGGGATCATGTTGTAGACACACAATCATGAACTTTGGGTAATTATTTAGTCCTAATTACATATAAATATCCATGTGATTCCTAGGTAAGAAAAGTACTAATTAACCCATGTCTTTGGCCACCTTGCTTTACTTTTGTTGTTTCTTTTGGTCTTACACCCTTACTTACTCAGTATTCATTTTTACTCTTTGGCATTTGTAATTCTAGACACCAGTGCCTAGCATGGATACCAACACAAAGCGCCTTCGTCCCCACTGGGCGCCCCTATCCTTTTTGTATTTTACTCTCACTTTCTGGGTCCTTTCTATTTGTTTGAGCATATTATATTTTTTTTAGTCATATTTTTTGGGTTTAATTAAGAAATTCAAGTGAAGGTATCATATAAATATAAAGCTATGTGATCATAGTAAATGACCAAGCACTAAACACTACATATCGCCACCTAAGGTTGCATACATCAAGGCATATAAGAGCACCATTGCATACATATAGCTCCATCACAAAGGACACAAGGGATGATTTTCTGCATCACACTTCATAGGAGGGAAGTTTATTCGATTCCATACACACATTTACTACAATATACATCTAGATACTTTCTCACTATTCCAAGTGCAACACACACAAGAGCAACCTAGGGCACGATTAACACACACACAGAGAGAGCTATATTAGGTCTGAGATGTATTGTAATGCTCAGTTCTAAATATAGACACCAAATTTAGGTCACAATCCCTTTAGCCCCTTTCAATTAAGTAATTAGACACATACACCTAGCCATGACCCCTTCTACACACTAGTATTATTATAATTACCCATAATTAAATTAATCCTCATCCTCACACCATTATTTATTTTAATTACCTTAATTAAACTAATATCCATCTCACTAAGCCACCTCACCTTTCCACCTCATCATAGAACCATTCCTAGCCTATTAATGAACCTAGACCAAGTCCCCACTTATCCTAACCAACTAGGAATATTTCCAACCCTAACTATTCATGACCTATTAATCCTCTAACTAATTTCATGTTTTAATTTACATCGTTCAACACTCCAGACCAAAAATAAGCCAAATTCCTAGCCAAATTTGGGAGAAAAACCCTATTTTTGGAAAATTAGACCATTTCTCCTTAACCAACATCGGTTATCCCTCGGTCGGTGCCAGTTCCCTAACCATTGTTGGTTACCTTAAATAAGAGTTTCTAACTCTTTGCAAAGGTTCTTCTTCAATTGATTCATTCACTCAAGTTTTGGCATTCTAACTCTCGAGAATTCAAGCTACCATACAACGAATCAAAGCACACATGTCTTCACCAGCATCCAATCTCTTCTTCCATAACCTTTGATCACCCATAGTAGAGCATATAGGCTCCATTGTTGTGACACTAGACATAACTTTGTTTCATCTCTGAATGCTCATCAACCATCACCACCTTTTGATCTACAAGGTCTGAGATAAGTAACTCAATATAATTTGTTAGCTCTAGTTTTTTATCTTAAGTCTTTTATTCATTTCTATTACCCGACTCTCTTATATTCTGAATATCAACCTTCACTCATCTACCATATATTCTACCAACCTAAACCATTTTTCCCATCTTGATCCTTCATATAAATTATACCATCCTTCCCAGACCCCCTCAACTCTCTATGCAATCACAAAGAGATCCAAAACACCTACTTTTAATATTTTTGACCATATTTCTCCTACCGACACCGATCACCAAACCAATGTTGGTCATTTTCTAGTACCGACATCATCCATATAACCAATACTGGTCTCTATGACTGGTAATATATTATAAAAACAACGAGCTTATAACTTTCACCAAACATCCCAGAACATAACCAAACCTCGCCCAGACCTTTCCTAACACCTCGATGACCTATCCCAACTAGAACCATACCTTGACTAATGCTAAATTAGTTTTTACTTCAATAATTTTATTAATCTAGTATGTTGATAATGTTTTGAGACTCCTAAATCAAAGTGTTTTCAATAATACCTCTATCTCTTGCATTTAGTTTCATTAATTTGATAAAACAGTGGATTGATAGCCATCTAGGAAGCATCACACTTTCTGGAACTATAAATCACTACGCGGTCCACTTCCATTTTCTATTTAATACTGTTTAGTGGTCTTGTTGTGTTTCTTATATAGGTCATTCCTCCTAGCCAAACGGAAGCTCTAACATTCAATCTAATCAAATTCTATAACGTGTGTAACCTTATCCTGACTATTCATAGGTATTCCTCCTACACCCATTACCTTTATCTATTTTATCACATACTTTGAGGTGAAACATTTTGGCACACCTGGTGGGACCCATTTTGTGGGTTCTTTACATTGTTCATTCTAGGGGTTACTTTTGTGTTTCTTTCTTTTCTAAAAAATTCACATTAAATTTCTCTCTTGTAAATCTTCTCTTCTTCTACTTTATCTAAATGAAATTCATCATTTGGTGTTTAAAAAGAATCCTTATTCCTTTCTTTTGCACCTACATTTTACTGAAAGATCATTCTCTTTTCCTATTTCCCATTTGCTACATTGAATTTAATTACAAATTTTGGTTTTAAAATTTTTTGCATTTCATCTTTATGATTGTTGCATTAGATCACCTAAATTTATTTACATCCTATATACTAGAGGTCATGACCAGTTGATGATTGACAGGAATTAAGTGTAGTTCACACTTTTTTCACACACACCCCTATCCAAATCACTTTAACAATTTACACATTTATTAAACATCTTCCTTCCTGGTAATTACCGCCAAAGGTTAATAATCTGATTGATAGTGGATCCAGCTGGTGTTCTAGCCATTCATCATAGCAAAGTTTGGCCTTGCGTATTGTGAAGTATATATTAGGGAAAATTTAACCAAAACACACCTCATACCAGCCATAGATTACTTATAGGGAACCCTCATTGACTAAAACCTCTACTCTATTCGTAGTTAATTTTAAATGGCATAAGCCATATAACATTAAAATATGAAGCATAGGATTGATGTCTTTTGTTATCTTTTGACTGTTCAATTGATTTTTGTGGGGTGAGGTCGTTTCTTCTTATTTTTCTTTTCCTTCACACCCCACCATCATAACTGGTGTATTCCACTTCATTTTGGGTGTGTTAGGACTGAGCATTTCCATACTTAGTTTTTGGGTTGGTGTTTTATGTGGACTTCATCACTTTATAATTCAAATTTTCATCTTCTCAGATTTCATAGTAGTCAACATCGGTTCAGCGACCGACATCGATTACCTCCTCATACCAGCATCGGTTCCTTGTTGTTTTGGTTATTTTTCCCAAAATCATATTTGATTCATATCGATTCATTTTTTGAGACATGTTTCTATCATTTTACACATTTTTGAGTCTCTAATTACTAATAAAAAGAGTTCACGTTCATCCAATTTACCCTCTTCATCTCCAAATTTCTAAATTTTTCATTTACTATTAGTAACTAGCAATGGTCCAGTGACTGGCATTAGTTACCCCATCCTATCGGCATCAGTTACCCCATCCTATCGGCATCGGTTATCCTACCGACATTGGTCTCTGTGTCTCAATTTTTCTGTCAAAATAGCAACCAGTTTTCACTTTCTATATTTTCTTCTATCTTCTTTTCCTATGTTTTTACACCATCTACAGAGCTCAAACCACCTGTCTTACCACTATTCACATGGTTTTGACTCACAGAAAATTCAACACCCTAGTCTTTCACGCTAGCCATCAACCACTACCTCTTATTCCTTCATCACCTTTCACCCATAGACCCCACTTTTTCTATTGTTATATCTATAGGTGACGAGGAGTTCGCAAAAATCCTTGATCACAATCCTGTAACCTTGCAATATTATATTTCTCATTCCTCCACTCACGACTCGTAAGGATAACCCTTATATGGGATGCATGTCTCCATTCCTCCTTCCCTTGCCCCTACTTCCGTATTGGCCACCACTAGTGTAGTGTTACCTACTTCCACCTTACCACCTATCATTTCTTAGATCACCCCCACATCTTCGATATCTATTGCACCTACAACATTTATCACACCTTCGATGTCCACCTAACCATCATATGCAGCTCCTAGTGTAAGGATTCCCACATCATCAGTCATTATTACCTCATAATCTCCAGTTGCGTCGACCCCTTTTCATAGTTTGTTCATGTTTATATCTAATACTCTGTCAGCTATCACTATGAGGGTCTCTACACGGGCCCCTTCCACCTATACCTTGTCTCATCCACCACCCCTCACCTACACTTCCCATTCAGGGTATATGTCATCATCGTCTATCACTACTTATATCCCCCCTTCTTAGTTTGTTTACTTGGAACCTCCATTTACTGGCGTACCTTCTTCATCCTACTTATCGTATCCACCTCCTTATACCATCAAACGTGTGCCTCAATATAATCTAACCACATATTTGATCAAGATGATGATGGAAAAGATATAGACCCTAGAAGCATCTATTTCTAGCTCCTGTAATGCTTCGACTTATGATGAAATTTATAATGAGCCTATTAATCCGTCCATACCTATTCATTCTTATCCCCCACATTGGGATATGCCAAAGTTTAACTGATTTAATAGAAAGGAGGATCCACAATAGTATTTTTGATCTTTTAAACATGTATTTTATCTAATTTCCCATGATGATACCTTGCTTCTTTGAAATTTCCCAATTTCCTTGACAGGACTTGCCTTAGACTAGTATAGTGCTTTAACTAGGCACTGTATCTTTTCATTCAATCAATTATCACAAGCCTTTCTCTATCATTTCTCCATCAACATTACTAAGAAGGTCACCATGACTAATTTGTATTTGATGCATCAATACGAAGACGAATCATCATGTAAGAGGTCATAGAGGTGGTAATTGCAAAATGTTTAAAAATATCATCTAGGAGATGTTGGATAACAGAGATCTTGTCTTGGATAACCCCAATGCACTAGCTAACAAAAACCTCCACATCTTTAAGAAGTCATTTCCAAACCACACTCCATCATCCAACCAAGCCAGAGAAACCCCAACCAATGATACTAATGTTTGAGAGGTTCACGCTATTTTTAATACCATACTAGCCCCTTCTACTCAATTTCCTCCCATCCCATCAGTTTCAGAAATCCTTGCGCGAGTTCTTCCACCCACAGAGGATTCCACCTCATCCTTTCCTCTATCCATGAAGGAGTCAAAATTATCTACCATTTCGTCTATCGAGAAGCCCACTTCATCTATCCCTTCATCTACAGAGGCATCTACCCCACTCATCTCTCTACCTATTGAAAAAACCCGCATTACTCACTCTTCTACCCATAGAGGAGCCCGAATTACCCATTTCTTCATCAATCAAAGAGTCTACACCATCCACCTTGCCCCCTCCTTTTCCCATAGAGGATCCACTTTTAGCATCTCTTCCTATCTATGACAACTCCCTAATGGCTTTTAAAGACCTTTTCGATTTGCTATCATCTCTTCTACCCACATATTTTGAAGCCAACCATTTCCCTATCTCACAGATGTCAAATTTATTTAGAGGTATTACTACCAAATCATCATCATCCCCCTCCACTTCTATGTCATTCTCTCATTTGGTCGATCCCCTGGAGTATGTCAACTACTCCACGCTTTAGGGACAAATTTGATTTCCCATGTCGACTCAAATGCAAACGTTTTCCATAGACACTTTAACGATTTATCCTAAAGTTTTCAAGAAAAATAAATTTGTCACACCTTATCCAATTATAGTATCCTCTTCTACATCATCCTCACCTATACCCAAACCTTTACAGTTAACCCAACAACCACCTACACCACAACAATCACTTGCACCCAAACCTTTACCTACACCCAAACCAATCACTACATTAGGATTTTTTCTAACACTGAGTCTAATTCATCCTCCCATGAAGATTGATTTATATACCTCTTCCCAAACTATCACCAGGCCTATCCCCCCCCACCTAAGAGGAAGACCTAACCTCTTAGGACTCGTACCCTAGTTTCTCCCACTTCTCCTCTTTCACCTTCACCACTTCCATCTATCTTAGGCCCCCATCCATCAACCTTGGTCAAGCATCCTCCTACCCAAGGTAAAACTAAAACAAAACAACCTACATCCTTATCGCAACCTCCCATTCCACCCAAGCATTCTACATTACGTACACCTGCTCCGCTATTCATGCCTTTACCTTCCCTTCAACCTACACTTTTTTTATTTCTTGCTAAAACTATCTTCACCACACCTCCACTCTCACCTTGCTTAACCCATCCACTTCTATCTTCTACATTCCATTCTACTTCATTCACTACCCCAAAATGTTTACCTAAGAAGGTGCAACCCAAGCCCAAAACCACACTACCTATCAGAAAGGTAGTTTAACATACTCAACCTCCAACTCCACTGCTAGTAGAGCCTCTTCCACAAAATCCACCCACACCTCCATCCAAACCAACTACATCTCCATCAATACCTCTTCCACAAAATTCATCCAAACCTACTCTCACTTCTCATTGTAATCCCTTGGTACGGCCTTAGGCTAACATCCTCGCTCAGTTGTTAGAAACTTTTGTAATTACATTTCCACCTCTCAGGCCTTATGACCCACTCAAACATAGATCAGAAGGGTTTGATGATACCAAGATTTGCACCTATCATCGTGTGCCAAGGCATGATGCTAAAAATTGTAAGGCCCTTAAAAATATTCTTCTTCAACTATGTTCTCCTGAAGAGCTCTTTGAAAAAGATGACCTTTTGGATGAATATCCCATTCCACCTTTTCCTATCACCATGTAGCCTCACGCCATATCTATTCAGCGTCTTTTACCTCAACAACCCTCTTTTCCTCCTCCGAACTTTGAGATAAATATGTTCTGGATTAGGGAGCTAGCCCAACCCCCTCCAAAATTCCAGTGCACCTTACTCATTTCACAAGGCTCTTATCCTACAATAGTTTATTATCCCTCCTACAATTATACCTTTCATGACACGTCTCCCTCTTTTCCTCAGATCAATATGGTTTGAGTTGCCACTAGATCACAAAAATACAAAGGAAAAGAGAAGACAGGAAACCCATCCACTACACCTTTACCCAACATTCCATCTACACTTGTACCCAAGGTAATCATCTGTGGGCCTGCATATCCCATTTCTGATGGACTTTCACATCATACCATGATCAAACAACTTCACCAATCCCCCCTCAAAATGTATTTGTACGAACTCATCCAAACCTCTAAGTCTCATCATGAAGCCCTCATCGAGGTCCTACTATCCATTGAGATTCCACCTAATGACCCCACACCCATTGTTTCTATCATTACCACACATCAAGTGGCTTCCCTCCCTATTATGCCTCTATATTATGCTCCTGTTACCTTTCATCAAGTCTTTGGTGTTATTTTATTCAATGAAGAGGTTATCCCTCTCCAATCAGATGATCATGACCCCACCCTATTCATTTCCACCTACATTGATAATACATGCATTTAACATGTTATGATTAATGAAGGTTCCAGTATCAACATCATTTCTTCCCATGCATACAAACAAATATGCATCCCTACCAATTTCATGCATAATAACCTAATTATGTTGCATTCATTTAATGATGGCATGACTTCCACCCTCAGCAGCATCATCATCCACATTAGCATGGGCCCCCGTACCATTCCTAAATTATTCTGTCCTAGAGGGGGAATTCCAATAGAACATGCTACTTGGCCAACCTTAAATTCATGCCATGGGTTATGTACCTTCAACCTTAAACCATTGTTTAAAATTTGAACACGAAGGGAACAACTACACCATCCTGTAATATTCTTCATGATTCAAAACTTGTAATATGACCTATTGACCTAATGATATCCTTATACTAGTTAAGGAATCTACCACCACTACTGCTTCTTCTTCATTTGTTATCCCATCTACCACCACTACTGATTCTTCTTCAGCCACTACCTCATCCACCACTTCGGTCACTACATCTTAGACAACCAAATCCTCTATTTCTACTTCTCTGAATCTTCCACAACTAACCCATCAGCCAACCCATCTACTTCAAAAACACCTGACGCTTCCCCTTCTCAGGCTTCTAGGTATTCTTCCATTCTCGTTAACTAAATACCAACTTATGATCCTTAGTAGGTTTTTTTCAATGCCTTACCTTAAAGGATTATCACCTCAATAACATCAACACCTTCCTTACTCCTCAAGAGTACAGAAGCCTCCATCAACACCCACATTACAAAAATCATGTATGAGAGGTCTTTTCTATATGGTCTGTCCCACCTTCACACCAACTTGACATATGGGGGACTTAACAGTTATTTATATACTCTAGAACTACCCACTCAAACATGTTCATTCTCATCTGATTTCCAATATCTTACCAATCATCACTTCATCCAAACTTTTCTTCATCGATGTGCTTGGAAAGGCTTTGGCTTTGGTCTTTACGAACAGGGTCGTCACATAGTCATACCTTGCACCACTCTGAAACAAAGACCGTAGTGGTCTTGGATTTTTCTAGGAATATTCTTCTAAGAAATATAGTATCAACCTTGTAGAGGAAAGTACACCTTCCCCACCTTAATAACCTACCACAGCACCTTCCCCCATGGATTCCATGGATCCATAATCCATCCCTCCTAACTTTTTTTTAGTGAACACCATTTCTTTGGGACCTTTGACCTATCAACGTGATGAAGAGGCTCCTTCTTCCCTTCCTTTCATGTATCCTGATGTGATAAATGATGATACACCTTCTATAAATGTCGTTTAATGTCAAGACGATGATTCTATTCTCACCTATTTAGGCATAGAGGATTCTTACATTCACTAGTCGCTACCTTCTGAGACACAAACCATGTTGTATGAATCGACCATAGAGATCAATATTCACACTCAGGGAAACTCCCGAATCCTAAAGATACGCCAAAATTTGGATTCCACCGAACATGAATCCTTCACCTCTTTCCTTTGATAGCATAGAAATGCCTTCACTTGGTCTTATGCCGATATGCCTGGTATTAACCCAAATATCGTGATCCACAATATTGTAACTATACCTAATGTAAAACTTGTGAAACATAAGCTGCGAAAAATACATCCACACATTTCACTTCTTATGAAATAAGAACTATAGTGCCTCCTTTTTGTTTCCTTTAATCTACCCATTGATTATCCTCAATGGATTTCTAACATTGTTTTTGTCACCAAAGAGACATGGGGACTTTGTATTCCACATATTTCCATGACATCAACCTCACTTTCCCTAACAATGATTTTCCTCTACCTATTATTGACCAACTTGTTGATCTTATGGATGGTCATGAGATGTTATCTCTTATGGACGGGTTCTCAGGTTATAACCAAATATTACTCGTGCCAGAAGATCAACACAAAACAACCTTCATCACCCCTTGGGGAAATTTTACTATTTTTTCATGCCCTTTGGTCTAAAAAATTTTGGTGCCACTTATGAGTGTGTCATTACCTATATCTTTCATGATATCATACATCAGATACTGGAGGATTACGTTGATGACCTTCTCGGTAAGTCTAAAAATCGAGCTGAGCACATTAGCATTCTTAAAATCATTTTTGATCAGCTCATCAAGTAATGTGTTTACATTCAACCAAATAAGTTCATCTTCACCATTATCTCTAGAAAACTCCTTGGTTTCATCATTTCTTTGTGGGGAATCAAATTCAATTCAAATAAAATAAAGGCTATTTTGGATATGCCTCCACCAACAAACCTAAAACAGCTTCGTAGTTTGCAAGGAAAATTACAATCTATTCAATTTTTCATTTCCTAACTTTCTGACTGATGTCACCCCTTTCATCATTTTCTTGCAAATTATGTTTCCTTCAATTGGAACGATGAGTGACATAAATAATTTGAAGTATTAAAGGTATATCTTCTACAACCACATGTGTTTGTCCCACCTAAGGATGACCAACCTTTCTACCTTTACATTTCTCCCACTGACCATTCCTTTGGTGTCATGCTCGCTCATCACAATGAGAAACATAGGGAGAAAGAATTTTATTACATAATTCATACTCTTCTTGATTACGAGACTAGGTGTACTCATGCTAAAAATATTTTCCTGGCCTTAGTCTTTGTGGCTACCAAACTTTTCCACTATCTACTTAACCATAAAACCTTCATCTTCACTAACACTGATCCTCTACATTACATGTATGCCAAACCTTATCAACACAAATGTACCTCACGATGGCTCATGTTCCTTGCAAACCTAGACCTAGAGTTTATTCATAAAAATTCTATCAAAGGACAAACCATTTTCGATCATATTTTCGACGCTCCTTTTCCTGGGCATCAACCTTCAAACTTTGATTTTCCTGATGAATCCATTGCTACACTCTCCCTTGATGACATTGTTTAACAGATGACCCTATTTTTTGACGGTTCTAAATGTCAATGTGGGGGTGGTATAGGGGTTATCCTCATTCCTTTTAAAGGTGAGCATGTGCCTTTATCTTTCAAACTTGACTTCAATTGTACCAATAACATGGTCAAATATGAAGCAATCATATTAGGTCTCAAAACTACCATTGCCCTAGATGTTAAAACCATTAATATCTTTTGTGATTCTCAACTAGTTGTCAACCAATTCAATGGTTTATACCAGTTTCATAATGAAATACTTCAAAAGTATAAGCATCATGTTGACATGCTTTTGACTTCCTTTGATAATTACAACATTCAAATTGTTCTGGGATCCACCAAAAAAAATTTGGATACCATGGCATGTCTCACCTCACATATACCTACCTCACCTACAGACTCAAATATATTTGTCACAATACAAAGGATTCAATCGCCCTCTTATCTATTTCATGACGTAAACTTTTTGGTATGATACGAAACCGACCCACGTGACATATGGCATAAGCAGTTTGTTAATTACCTTTCTCTTTCAATCCTTCCTCCAGATCTCACGCACAATGGTAAGTGAGCCTTCCTCTAAAAGGTATCTCATTACGTAGTCATGAGAGGTCTTCTCTTACATTGCCTCACTATTTCTAAAATTTTATACGTGATTAAATAAATCCATAATGAGATTTGTGGTGGACATTTTAGTGGTCACAATGTTACCAAACATATTCTTCACCTCGGCTATTACTAGCTAAGATTTAACCAAGATTTTTGTGACTATGTCAAACATTATGTGAAGTGTCAAATACATGCTAACCTTCACCACACCCCAAGTCACACCTTACAAGTTGCAAGAGAATTTTTTCCTTTCTCTCAATGGGGATTGGATCTCGTTGGAGAGATTAACCCTCATTCTTCTCAACATCATCAATTATCACAAAAATTGAATGCTACACTAAATGGATGGAATTCATCCCTCTCATTTCTAAAAAAGCTGAGAAAATATGTGAATTCATTAACCATCACGTCATTTGTAATTTTTGTGTTCCTCATTGCCTCATCACTGATAATGGTAAACAATTCAAAAACAAGACCCTACACAAATGTTTTGATAGCTTCGGTATTCAAATCAGTTTCTCTTCACCATATTATCCTCAAACAAATGGTTAAATTGAATCAACCAATAAAACCATCAACAAAATTCTCATGAAATTTGTTTACGATACTGTTAAGGATTGGCACACGCACATTTATTTCACCTTATGGGCTTATCACACCATCATTCACACCTCAACAGCTACCACACCTTTCTCTTTGGTCTATGGTATAGAGGTTTTCCTAACTCTCGAAGTCCAAATTCCATCTCTTTGTATCTCACTTAAAGATATGTTCAATGATGATGACGTTCGCCAAGATCGTTTGACACAACATGAGTTATTAGACAAATTTCATTTAAAGTCTCTCGACCACCTTCAAATCTCCTAAAAATGTATCAAACGTGCCTATGACAAACATGTTCATGAATGAACTTTCAAGGTTGGTGATCTTTTCCTAAAATAAAATAAACATGTAAATAAAGTTGAGAATAGTAAATAAGGCAGGTTTTCTCCTAATTGGCTTGGACCCTACATTGTCACTAATATGTATGGATAAGGTGTTTATCATTTATATTTTATTGAAGGTAAACCCGAACCTGAGCCCCTTATTGCCTTGCATCTTCAACCATTATATTGTTGAATAAATTACAACATCACTTTATGTCACTTAAATGCTCATCCCTTGAGTGAACCTCTCCTTTCCTCTACCTATTTCAAGGACCAACAATTAAAAAATAATTGTATGATTATCCATCACCATTCAGCCTTATCTTCAATATGAGTGTCACAGCCCTACTCATGGCATGATTCTTATGGATACTTTTTGTATTTTTTAAGATGGAATCCCATGGATTTTCGTCATTTGAAAAACATCTCTTACATAGATAACCTATTTCGTGCTATGGTTTTACATTCATACAAGAGGCTTATACTCCTTTATAGTTTTTTCCGTGACCTAAAGTCCAAAGTAAAACAAAAACAAAAATATATGGGATATTTCAACATTCAAATCCTTGAGTCAAACTTCTTGTCAATCAAATGGTTCCCTCAAAAGGACGTCTCTTTCTCTCTTGCTGCTATAAATAGACTTCTCCCTCAAAGGACAACTATAAAAAGCTAGCTATATTGTACAATGTCTATCCAAAAAAAAAGACTATTTCTGAAAAAGAAAAATCAAAATTATCCTTAAGCTTCCCGCATTGATCAACTTCACGAAGACCTCAAGGAGATATTCTATCTATCCCATGTAAACTTCCCGCATCGATCAGTCTATGAAAGAAAGAAAACAAAATCAAGAAAAGGAAAAAAACCTTTTGGTCATGAACTTGCCTATTTTGGTTTTGGGTATCTTGCAGAAGGGGCATGTTGTCTCACAATTAGGTTATGCTAAACATAATCCTCCCCCTTACCTCTTTTTATTTTCTTTTGCATATTCAATGGACGATGTGTATACTTTACACAAAGTGATCATGTGACTTATTTCACCTATAGACCTATCGCATTATGCACTGTATCTAGGGACTTATGTTCAAATAAGTCTAAGGGTTAAACACTTATGGTCTTTGCTAACTAAGGAGAATTACACTTATTTTCATTTCACCTTTACCTGTTTGTTGTTTCTTCAATAGGATAAGATCATCAAAATTGATTTAACCATGACACCCTTATCTATACCTATACCTAAATTACCTTTCTTATTATCTATTCAACATTTGACCTTGCCTATCTTTAAAATAGACATTACCTAACCAACCTAACTACCTAACCCCCTATTCATCTGACCTAACCCAGTATCATTCTTCCATTGTTTATGGGAGAACTACATCGGCCTGAGGCCCTGTTGTAAATATCTCCCCCCCTAGTAGATATAGACAAGTAGAAGAATATGGAAATCAAAGAAACTCAAAGCCTGATGTTTATCGCGCCAAGGTGTAGGTAGAAGGCGCAGGAAAAATTTCACGCCAAGGTGCAGGTAGATGGCGCACATCAAAGGGTATTGACACGCACATGGATGTGCCCTGGCACAAGTAAAAGAGTGTCAACATGAAAAATTTTGCGCCAAGGCGCAGGTAAAAGAGTGTCGACACGAAAAAGTTCACGCCAAGGCGCAGGTAAAAGATTGTCGACACGAAAAAGTTCGTGCCAAGGCGCAAGTAGAAGGCGTAAGTAGAAGGGTGTCAACACGCACATGGATGCACCCTGGCACAGGTAAAAGAGTGTCAACATGAAAAATTTTGTGCCAAGGCACAGGTAAAAGAGTGTCGACATGAAAAAGTTCGCACCAATGCACAGGTAGAAGGCGCACGTCAAAGGGTGTCGACACACACATGGATGCACCCTGGCGCAGGTAAAAGAGTGTCGACACAAAAAATTTCATGCCAAGGAATAGGTAGAAGGTGCACGTAAGAGGATGTCGACACAAATATGGATGCACCTATGGCACACCTTCAGGAGGCACAACATTCTGAGCACTGACAGAAAGTAAACCCTGACCTAGATATTCAAATGGCCATAACTTTTCACAAGGAGCTCCGATTCACGCAAGGTTGGAATTTTTGGAAATATTACGAGGTCCTCTATCCAACTACAACTGGATATCTTTAATTAGGTGGGAACAAGTTCTTAAAAATGTAGAATACAGTTCGCCACTTTTTGAGTTTGCTAGGGTTCTCACCATAATGAGATAAATTGAATGTAACCTAGAGGTAGCTGGGGTAGATTTGGATTTCCTCTCTCTTCCCTCTCTCATTCTTCCTATAAATTGTAAGGAGGGGCTCCTTTCTAAAGGTTAGACATTCTTGTTTTTCCCCTCCCTTCTTCTCTTTGGCAGGTGAATTTGTGGAGTTCAAACCTCCCATTTAAAATTGTAATGCAACTTTGCCTCTTGGCATTTTATAGTGTATTGTATCAATATTTGGAGAAAATAATGCATGTATGTGGATGATTCTCAACCCTCTCAGTGTTCATTTGCATCCTCCTGATCTTTCACTGCAATTTTTTTTATCTGTGCATGACCTTGCATTGCATTTTTATGGTTTGTGTTTATTGGCAAGACAGGTGTTCTTCATTCCTCGGTGCATCACCTTTTTTTAGTTTAGGTTTATTTCTTATGCATCTTCTTACCCTGTCTACTTGGCAAGTTAGTTTAGGTTTTTTCAATAAATCCTCTACATTTTTTATGTGTGCATCTGAATAGAGGAATAGGAACTGGCCTTCATCCGGAGAGCTTTTCCGATTTCACAAGGTCCCACACTTGGGAAAAGCTCCATGTTATGCAATCGCACTGAGAGTCTCCACCCATTGAGTTGCAAACATTCATGGGGTGTTGTGATTCACCATCAATAGTTTTGGAATGCCTGGTGGGACCAAGAGGTCATTCCACAAGATTTGAAGGAATTTTCAAGAAATTTGGACTAAAAAATTACAGGTTTTACAATTTCATTTTTTTACCTTCCAGGCTGAACTTTGAAATTAATTTTCAAGGGCTTAACTTGATCAAAACAAGTCAAAATTTCACCAGTTGATAGATCGGGGGATAATCTTCAAAAGGGTATTCTTAGATTTTTGAGATTTTGACTTTCAAAATTTCATGGTTTTTTGTATTTCAGGTTTTCCCAGTTGCCTTGCATGACCTGAGTTTCACCCGTACCATTCAGGGATTAGTAACTGCACAACAATACCTGATAACTGAATTGAAGAACTGTATCTTTTGGGTCCTTCAAAGTTTTAATTTATTTTTTTTAATATTGTCAAGTTTGGTGTGTAACTTGGTAGAATCTAGCCTTTTGAGGCTCACTTTCTAACACATCTGGCGACTCCGAAGGGATAGAATTCAGTGGTATAGCAACACAGGTTGCCCAGGTACATGAGAAGAATTCGAACCAAGTCTAATACTCGAGAAGAGGGGCTATTTTTTCACTTGCAGCTATCACCAGGCAGAGGAAGGAGAGGAAGAAAACCATAAAGGTCACCATCTCCACCTAACCGGACTTTCTCTACACCTCCACCTAGTAGAAATTTTCTCGCATCAACCAGAGTTCTTAGGCCAATCATAATGGCACATCTACCACCAAATCCCTTTTTCAATTTCACTAGCAGCAGCCCACTTTCCCTCAATGCACAGAATCTAGTTCCAATTGCAGCATTGAAGAACATTCCATTTTTCACTAGAGAAAATCATACGACTCCTGGTGATCATGTCAAAGACATTGCTAACATTTGTGCAATCCATGAGATAAATGAAATGGATGTTGCTGTCAAATTGTTGGCATCTTCGTTTAAAGGGAAGGCATTGCAATGGTTTAGGAGCCTTGGAGCTGGTTCTATCCAAAATTGGAATCAGTTATGCATAGTTCTCCATGAGTAGTTTGGAGAAAAGGGAGACAATTTGTCTCTACTAGAACAATTGACAACTATCAAGAGAGCTCCCAACGAGAAGCTGACTAACTTCAACTTCAGATTTCAAAGGTCTTGGGATAGGATTCCAGTGGCCGTTAGGCCAACAGCTGAAGGTGCTTTTTTATACTATCTTAAGGCTTTGAATTCTGATATTTCTATGTTAATTCAATCTATGAGAGGCACAACTTTACCTGCTACTTATAGCATCGTCATTAGGGCTGAAAACTGTCTTATTCAAGCCGGTAAGCTGGCTCCTAGGCCTCCCATGCCCTTGTATCCAAACTTATAAAATCCAAGCACTAGTCAAGCACCCACTTTGGCTCCTATTCCCACTCCTAGGAATCAAAGTTCAAATGAAACTTCTACTTCATCCTCTAGTGCTTCAAATGAACTCCAGGAAGTTATGAAACAATTACAGAACCTTGGAAATGAGGTGGTGACTATCAAAAGACAGCAAGCTCAAAGTGCTAGACCATATCAGCCTCAAGCGCGAGTACCAGGCTAGGCCCCCATACGAACAAAATAGGTCACCAGCTCAGGCTGCAAATCAAAATCAAAGCCAAGTAAGGCCTCCTGCCAATATACCATTTCAGCCCTATAACCCCAATGTTGCATCTACTTCTAAGGCATTAGTGTCAATACAAAACAACATAGCTCAAGAGTAAGATTGGTGTTTCCCATGTAATAAAACTCACGACCAATCTATGTGCTTCAATGGTGCTTTGAACCAAGCCTTGATAGTGACGACAATTGGTGTAGATGGTGAAGTGAGTCAAGAAACAAATCAGCAACAAGGGACATCTCAGCAAAACACAACTCCAAATGATACCGCACTTGTGAATTGGTAAGCTGAGGATTTTTGTGGCATGAATCAAATAATTTCTCAAAGTGTAGCAGCTAACACAAGATCAAAGAAGAGGAATATTGGTGAAGGGCAGTCATTGGCTCCAAGTGATCTACAACCTTCCATCACTCCACAAGGTGTTGGTAAGTAAAATACAGTTCCAAACTTTCAAGGACAGCCCAAACCACCTTCTAAACCAACTCAAATGCCAGTTGTTGCTGCCCATGCACAAGAATGGAATGTGCAAGTTAAAGGACAACAAAAGGATTTTTCATCCCCATTTAGCATCATTGATCAAATGAAGAAGACAAATGTGAATATATCAATGTGGGAATCTTTATCCATCCCAGGCTAAAGAGATCTTCTACAAGCTGCCATGAAGAATTGGTCAACTTCGAACCAGCATGTCCATATGAGAGAGAATGTCCTCACAAATGCTGCCCAGCCTGGAGGGGATCATGGAGGACAACAAGGTAAAGTTCTGAAACCCCCTCCATTTTACGTTTCATTAACCATTGGGGATAAAGTAGTACACAATTGCATGATTGATTCTGGGGCAAGTAGTTCTGTCATGCCCAAGAAAATAGCTTATCAGTTGGGTCTCCAATATGAATTCATATCAAAGGGGGTAGTGCAGTTGGATGGGACAGTAGTAGCAACAGTGGGAGTGATTAAATGTTTTAATCTTATCTTGCATGCATGCCCCAACGTTACCATTTTGCAAGATGTGTCAGTGATAGATTTTCCACCACTCTTTGCCCTATGCTTATCAAGGGATTTCACAGCTAGAATTGGAGGCTACTTATCTGCTGACTAGTCACACATGTTGTTCAGAACAAGATATGGTACTAAGGTCACAATCAGATCTGAACCAATTGCAAACTTTCATATTGAGCCCCATACTCCAAGCCAAATCAATGCCAACTGTTCATCATTTGATCAAGAAGATTATCAAAGCATAGATGAAGCTGACACCAAAGTTGGAAGCATCCCAGATTTGACTCTGGATGAATGGGCAAGCAAGGTACATGCTTTTGATCCCTACCAAGAAATAGAAGAATCTGAGCTAGGAGTCTATTACATACATGAAGAAAACCAGCCTATTCCTAGCATCACCAAACCAAACCATAAGGATGAAAATGAGGTATGGCAGTTTTTTTTAATGGATCAAGGAGTAGACAAGGTGCAAGAGGAGGAGCTATGCTTGTTTCACCTTAAGGCATCAAATATTATTCATCTTTCCGCTTCCAATTTTCCTATTCAAACAACATGGCTAAATATGAGGCCTTGATTCATGGACTTCATTGGGCCGGGAAAAATAGCATAAAGAACTTGCAGGTGTTTGGAGATAGTGAGCTAATCGTCAATCAAGTCAGGGGGCAACATGCTACAAAAAATGAACTACTGAAGAACTACAAGAACAGGGTGTGGGACCTCGTTGAGGATTTTGAAGCTTTTAATATCATGTCCATACCCAAGAATAAAAATGAAGCAGTGGATAGGCTCACAGTAGTTGGAGCAACGTTTGATGTGGTTGACAACATCAAAAGGGAAAAAATGCAACCACGTATCCATGTGATTGTGAGGCCAGCGGTTCTAGATAATAACACAAGCTGGTAGGTGTTTGAGAATGATCAACAAATCGTCAATTTCTTACAAGAAGAGGCTGAATTCTCAGCTAGGAATCAAGACAGATTAGAGCAGCAGTATGGGGATCAAGTAGTGTAGCTACGGAAAAACAAGCTTCCCAAGGGTTTAGTAACATTGGAGTCTATCTTCAACCCTAACGACCAGTTTCATAAGGAAAAGGCTAACATACAGGTCAAGAGAGAAGATTCAGAGCCAATTCTAGTTGGGGAAGGCAAAACACTTCAAATTGGCAAAGTGGCCACTGAGCAAGAGAAATCAGATTTCATACATCTTTGCCAAGAATTTCCAGATGTCTTCACATGGAGCTATGAAGACTTAAGAGGGTTCAACTTGAAGTTGGCACAACATACCATAGAATTTGATCCAGATGCTAATCCCATCAGGTAAAAACAGAGACCAGTCAACCCTCACATTGAGCCTCTAATGAAGAAAGAGCTAAATAAGCTAATAGAGGCAAGCATTATATTCCCGATCAAGCACTCAAGCTGGGTTACAAACTTAGTTCCGGTCAGGAAGAAGAGCAGAGAAATCAGGTTATGTGTAGACTTCCGAGACCTCAATAGGGTATCTCTCAAAGACCATTACCCACTTCCTTCAATGGAACAAATATTACAAGTAGTATCTGGTTCGAAGAGATTCTCTCTCCTAGATGGCTACTCAGGGTATAATCAGATAATGGTGAAAGAAGATGACTAGTTTAAGACAGATTTCACCACCAAATGGGGCACTTATGCCTACAAGAAGATGCCATTTGGGATATCAAATGCTGGAGCCAATTTCCAAAGGGCAATGGATATGGCATTCAAGGGGTTGATCAATAAAATAGTTCTTATATATCTTGATGACATCACTGTATTCTCCAAAAATGCAGTGGATCATCTCTTTCATCTGAGGTAAGTATTTCAAAGGTGTAGAAGATTTGGGGTATCATTGAATCCCAAAAAATGCATATTCTTAGCTCACGAAGGAAAACTTCTAGGCCATATTGTTTCAAAGGAGGGATTGACGATTGACCCAGAAAGAGTTGAAGCAATTCGAGCGTTACCATTGCCAAGTCACAAGAAGGCTCTTAAAATCTTTTTAGGAAGGATCAATTTTGTCCGAAGGGTTGTTCCAAACTTTGTAGCTCTCGTAAAGCCAATAACGTTGATGTTGAAAAAGAGCATGACATTTAAGTGGACATCTGAAGGCAAGGCAAGTTTTGAGGAAATAAAAGAGGCTATATCTCAAGCTCCGACTCTCATCAATCCAGACTTCTCCAAGGATTTCATGCTATACGCCTTTGGTGGTGGAGATACAATTTTTGTAATCCTGGTACAACAAAACAAAGAAGGATTAGAACAACCAGTTGCTTTCTTCAGTCAAGGCTTGGAGGAATACGAAACTAGGTACTCTTTCATTGAAAAGCATGTCCTTGCAGTGATCAGGAGCTTAAAGAAATTTAAGCACCTAGTCTAAAACAATAAGATCCAATTATTGGTATCTCATGTGGGAGTCAAGGACTTCCTTCTAAACAAGGATCTGAATAAGAAACATGCAGGATGGATCACTCGGGTCATGGAGTATGACATCGAAATTAAGGTCACTAAGCTAGTACGTGGAAAAGGACTATGTGAACAACTATCTTTGAGTCAAAAAGTTGAAGCAAGTGATGAAAAAGAGGCTGTCTTGGTACTACAGGATGGTCAAGAATAGGAAAATGATGATGTGCCCACTCCTTGTTGGACTCAGAATATGATACACTTCCTACAGGTAGGCCTATGCCCTCTAGAATTGAGCAAAGCAAAAAGGAGATACTTCAGATTACAAGCCATTCCATATGTGCTTGTTGATGGTGTTTTGTTCAAGAAAGACATCAACGGAGTTCTATTGAGGTGCATTGGGACAGGTCAAATTGAGAGGGTGTTACGAGATTTTCACGATGAAGATTCTGGAGGACATTTCACCCCACGAGTAACAGCTCTCAAGATAATGAAGGCAGGGTATTATTGGCCCACAGTGTTCAGTGACTGCTATACATGGATAAGAAAGTGTAAGAGATGTGCACTCTTCACGGGCAAGGAAAGACTAGCAACACTTCCATTGCACCCAATTTTGGTTGACCAACCATTTGTACAATGGGGATTGGACTTCATTGGGGTCATCAATCCAAACTCAAACCAAGGCCATAAGTGGATTCTCACGGCAACGGACTATTTCACCAAGTGGACCGAAGCAGTAGTGCTCCAAGAAGTAAATGAGTCTAACATACTAGACTTTTATGAAGGAATAGTGACTAGGTTTGGTGTGCTGGCCACTATCATATCAGACAATGCATTGGCATTCATAGATTCTAAGATTACAGAATGGGCTGTCAAGAATGGAATCTATTTGAGCACCTCTTCAAACTATTACCTGCAGGGTAATGGACAGGCAGAGTCCACAAACAAGAATTTGCTAAGAATCATCAAAAGGAATCTGGATGAAAACCAAAGGACATGGCATACCAAGCTAAAATCAGCATTATGGGCTAACAGGATAACACCAAAGAGGTCTAGTGGTAATTCTCCCTACAAGTTGGTCTATGGGAAAGAGGAAGTATTGCCTATATCATTAGAATTGCCAGCATTGGAGCTCATGAGGTAGTTGGAGTTGTCTGAGTTCAAACCAATGGAGGCCAGGTATGCAGAGTTGATGGAATTAGAATAAATTAGAGAACATGCAGTTCAGATGATTACGAAGGATCAGGCCTTAGTAAAAAGATGGTTTGATAAGAAGGCAAGAGCAAAGACCTTCCAGGAAGGGGACCTAGTTCTGAAATGGGATGTAGATCGGGCAAAACCAAGAAGGCATTCCAAGTTTGATGCCATTTGGAGTGGCCCCTACATGGTTATGGGATGTAAAAGTAGTAATGCCTTCCAATTGTCTACATTGGATGGAGAAGAACTCCCAATTCCGGTTAACAGAATCCACCTTAAACATTGCTACTAAAAGGAAAAGGTTTACCCTTGTAAATATTAGCCTAGATTTCAAATTCCTCTAAGTGCGTATGCACATTGTCTTGTTGTAGTTAGGTTTAAATTTCCCTAAGTGCTCCAGCACAGGTTTTGTTGCTCTCAGGTTGAATTTCTACAGTTCAGAGTGCTATCGGAGAAGAAGTTACATTATCAGGCTCAGGATCATATATCAGGTTGGTTTCAGGTTATTGTTTATGACTCCATGCCCAATGGATTGCTAAAAGGCCACTGATCTTCTACCTAACAGGCAGGTGATCCTATTGAATCACCAAATTGTTGTAAATATCTCCCCCCCGGGTAGATATAGACAAGCAGAAGAATATGGAAATCAAAGAAACTCAAAGCCTGATGTTTATCGCGCCAAGGCGCAGGCAAAAGAGTGTCAACACGAAAAAGTTCGCGCCAAGGTGCAGGTAGAAGGCACACGTGAAAGGGTGTTGACACACACATGGATGTGCCCTGGCGCAGGTAAAAGAGTTTCGACACAAAAAAAGTTTGCGCCAAGGCACAGGTAAAAGAGTGTCGACATGAAAAAGTTCGCACCAAGGCACAAGTAGAAGGCACAGGTAAAAGAGTGTCGACATGAAAAATTTCACGCCAAGGTGCAGGTAGAAGGCACACGTCAAAGGGTGTCGACACGCACATGGATGCGCCCTAGTGCAGGTAAAAGAGTGTCGACATTAAAAAGTTCACACCAAGGCACACGTCAAAGGGTGTCAACACGCACATGGATGCACCCTAGCGCAGGTAAAAGAGTGTTGACACAAAAAAAATTGTGCCAAGGCTCAGGTAGAAGGCGTAGGTAAAAGAGTGTCAACACGAAAAATTTCGCACCAAGGCGTAGGTAGAAGGCGCACATCAAAGGGTGTTGACACGCACATGGATGCACCCTGGCACAGGTAAAAGAGTGTCAACACAAAGAATTTTGTGCCAAGGCACAGGTAGAAAGTGCATGTAAGAGGATGTCGACACAAATACGGATGCGCCTATGGCGCACCTTCAGGAGGCGCAACATTTTGAGCGCTGACAGAAAGTAGACCCTGACCCAGATATTCAAATGGCCATAACTTTTCACAGGGAGCTCAGATTCACGCAAGGTTGGAATTTTCAGAAATCTTACAAGGTCCTCTATCCAACTACAACTGGATATCTTTAATTGGTTGGGAAAAAGTTCTTAAAAATGAAAAATATAGTTCACCACTTTTTGGGTTTGCTAGGATTCTCACCTACCGCCATAAGGAGATAAATTAAATGTAACCTAGAAGTAGTTGGGGTAGATTTGGATTTCCTCTCTCTTCCCTCTCTCATTCTTCCTATAAATTGTAAGGAGGTGCTCCTTTCTAAAGGTTGGACATTCTTGTTTTGCCCCTCCCTTCTTCTCTTTGGCAGGTGAATTTGTGGAGTTCAAACCTCCCATTTAAAACTGTAATGCAACTTTGCCTCTTGGCATTTTGTAGTGTATTGTATCAATATTTGGAGAAAATAATGCATGTATGTGGATGATTCTCAACCCTCTCAGTGTTCATTTGCATCCTCCTGATCTTTCACTGTAATTTTTATTATCTGTGCATGATCTTGCATTGCATTTTTATGGTTTGTGTTTATTTGCAAGACAGGTGTTCTTCATTCCTCGATGCATCACCTTTTTTTAGTTTAGGTTTATTTCTTATGCATCTTCTTACCCTGTCTACTTGGAAATTTAGTTTAGGTTTTTTCAATAAATCCTCTGCATTTTTTATGTGTGCATCTGAACAGAGGAATAGGAACCGGCCTTCGTCCGGAGAGCTTTTCCAATTTCGCAAGGTCCCACACTTGGGAAAAGCTCCATGTTATGCAATCGCACTGAGAGTCTCAACCCATTGAGTTGTAAAAATTCATGGGTGTTGTGATTCACCTTCAACGAGCCCCTTTCATCGGGGTTATGTAGGCAGCACTCTAAGGGCATGGGGTCATTAGAAAGTACCTAAACCACTCTTTCCCTTTCCTCATTTTACACTCTTTTCCCCCCATCAAAACAAATACTTAGTTGATTAGCTTGCACTCAAAACAATAATTGCAGATGTTAGGGATGACAAACATGTAAACCATAAATCACTCATAAATTTCATCCTCCTATTTGCCAAATGAAGAGACAATAACTTGGATATTAGACTAAATATGAAACATGATTCTATCTTGACTAAAGACCTGATTCCCATGACATCAATACAGTGGATGTACAAATCTGAAGGATGTCAACTCTATTGATACCATACTTAAACATTGATTTCCCATAACAGATAATATAAATGGATATAAGACAAGGAATCTCACCAGCTCAACCATGGACCAGGAATATCATGCCTGCATCTAGTTTCCATAGGTAGCATCCATGCATAGGAAATGTGGCAAGCTCAAGGTCATTCTCGACAGTGAGTCATATCATGTCTACTCACTTAGTTTCCATTCAATCAATATCTCATGATAGTAAACTCAAATTGCATGCCTGACATGTACCTTCCATTAGTTTAGTATGAATGGAGATGTGCAATCAAATCATACAGCTCATGGAGGTTGTCAAACCACTGCCTCACAAAAATGGTTGATACATGATCAAAAGATTGTAAATGACATTTGATTAGATGGGATTTACCTAGAACACATTATCTATAGGAGACACATCATTGAACAACTATATACATATGGAATGTCTGTGTTTCAATAGACTAAATAGGTACATATATAATGCAATGACAAATCTCTCACAACTCTCATACTATATCTCATAGTAATCGTCACGTCGTGATATAACTCAAAAATACGTGGGTGATTTAAGATAATCACAGATGATCTGATATCAAATCATGGATAAGGATCCGGTGAAATCTTCTTCTGATCCTTTGTACCCTCAAATGGTCTCTATCTTTGATGAAAAAAAGACTCAAAATGTTTATTTTGACCTTGTTTTGATGTGTCTTATAGAACGAAAAACAATAATAAATGGATAGATCTTATGCATCTGATGTAAAAAAATAAACTAATGTGCTTATAGGAACTTGCTAGGTTTTTTACTGATGTCACAGTTGACATGTCTGATGAGGTGAACAAGGGTCCTTGGAGATCGTGTGACTTGCACAATAATGAGCCTATGGTCTACGGATTCCTCGGTAGCTGAACATTGAAGATCACCTGTTGCAATGCTTGGATATTTCATAGAAGTTACATAATTTCACTACCAAATGTACAAATATCTAGTGAAACATGAGCTCTAAGCTTCTAGTCTATAATCACATAAAGTTGTTTTAGAGATTGTTCAATGATCCAACGAGACCATGTGGAGAAACCCATTTGGAAGTGGTTTCAACACTATCCAAAATGGGGTTTTTTGGTGCCTGGGGATGTAGGGGAAATAGCCTTATAGAAGAGGTTATGTATGCCTATAAAGGGGTTAGACCTGGTTAGGATAAAGAGGGGGTAGACCTGCCCCTACAAGAGGTTATGGAGGATGTGCTTGGAGGTTAGTTAGTAAGTTTAGCCATAAGTAGAATCACAGATTTACGAGCCCGTAACACAGATACATGATCCCCTATCCCCTGTTGGTGACAATGTAGGTAGCCTGCACTTAGGTCTGATCCTGCGCCTATGCCAATGCTATCACTTTAATAATTTAATTGTTTACGGGTCCCTGTAGAGTGGGTCACGTAGGCATGCGCCTAAAGTACAGTGGTAGTCTACATTGACACCCTAAAAATTATCAAGTGGTTTGTAATGGACAAACTGCTGGATAAATTTTAAGTGAGTATGGTTTGATTTGTGCTTGGATGGGTGATTCCCCTTAGATAAATTGGGGTGGAAAAAAGTTAGCAATAATTTCACCAGTTTGGGGTCATTTTTAGTGTTATTGCAGCTGAGATAAGACAGTTGTGTTTGATATGTGCAATGTTTTGATTTGAGATTTTCTATTCGCTGATGTCATGGAAATAATATCACCACAAAGGTGGATTTACACTACCATGGTTAAGTCAGACATTTAATTTTCCGGATGTCCAAAGGGTTTGTCAGCCCATAGAAGTATGATTGATTAGGAAGAAAGGGTAGCCAGACCACTGATATTTGTTAGGCTAAATGCTAGCTCCACACATGGTGCATTTCTACAAGTACTGGTGGGCCTTTTAATCACCAGGAAGTCAAGTGACTTAGGGGAACTGCAAAGGGTATATGTCAGCTATAGATTAGTTATACACTTACCACATATAAAATGGACCATTTGTGATCCCCAAACATGCTTTTGCCGCAGGGTGGGCTTGGATCGGGTAGATCGGATTTGTGCATTCCACAAAGGTGTCCCTAGTGTCAACTAAGAAATCAAGTGATAGGGCCAAGCAATGGGTTTGACATTCATGCATATCACCTGTATGAATTTGCGTAGGATTATTGTATTGGACAAAGGTTCCCAGGAATTCTACACAATCCTTCGATGCAAATGTCGTGGAAATACAAAGGGCTATAACTATAAAGTATGTTCTCACATTTTAAAGGTCATCTTTTCCCCTTGCTCATGGTCATGCAAAGTCAAACCGTGATACCCGCATCTGTAACTAAGGGGTTTGTGCCCTATAGACATATGACTTATTTAGGAGGTCATGGTAATACTCCATTATGAGAGAGTGCAAATTCCATGATCTGATAAATAAAATATTTGTCAGGATGAAGCTGTAATTTTAAGGGGGTCTTGGGGCCCAAAAAAGGAAGCACTTGTTGGAAATGTGCAATACCTTACGATGGGTGACAGTAAAGCTAGGACCATCTAGACCTGGGTCCAAGGTTATGGAGTAGACTTGGATGTCAGAGACCCTACCCGGATAAAGGTCAAATGGTGGTGATTAGTGGGATTTCAGTTCACATGTGGGAGTGTTTATTTGAAAAATGTCTCAGTTTACTGTGGTAGACATGATTTCTTTCTTGATGGGGCTTGCAGCTAATCTTGAATCCAAAGAGATCATTGATGTATATTTTTGAAGTAGTTACACGATTTTTGAGATCCTCATGCTATCGATGTTGCGTTGATGTATCCCATATTGTATATAGGGTCAGATACCCTCACCCTTGACTCATAGAACAAGTTCACTTATTTTGACTAGGATAGTGACATTTATAATGCTAATGTTGGTACCTAGTTTCGATGTGATGTTTAGATATGAATGTTGACACATTGATCGTCTATGTACTATGTTATGTTAAATCATGTTTGTTGATGTGATGTAAATTCAAATGAAGAATTTTCTTGATGCATCATCAAAATGTATTTTAATCATATTGGGAACAAAATGTGAGTTGCTTACTTTTATAACTGGATTTGAATTTTTGGATGTGACACGATGGTCAAAATGTATTAATCATGATAAGTTGCATCTTTATTGGCCTTGTAGACAAAAGGTGAACACATAACTAGAGCAATAAATAGTCACATGTAGGATCATTAGATACAAATGGAATTTCCACATTTGTATACCTTCCTATCTCATGGGAAGGGTCGACATATTGTAGTTTTTATGAGAGATGGCTCAGGTTCTCCTTCATTGATGGATTTGTAAGCTCATGCTCCCATACTATGACTATCTGTCCTCAATGCAAACTGATCAAATTCTGGAAGTCATAATTTGATGTGAGTCAAAGTTGCCTTCACCATGTGGGAATATTTCCTAAGATGATTTTGGATATTTTTTATTTTTTAAAGGTTGATTGGTGTGGAAGAAAAGACCTTGATTTATGAATTCCATGGGTAGCCATCCTTCGAGGGAGTGGTCAGACAATTTTGATTTTTTTTAAGCTGACTAATTTTAAATAGTTCGTACTTTGATGGATTGCTTCCTATATTTTGCATAGGCATACTATGGCCTTCGAGTTGATCAGTTTATTTGTTGGAAATATGATTTTGATAGTCCATCAAACTTGCAAGGGATCATTCTATACTTGATAATGTGAATTCACTTAGATTTCACTTTGAGGGATAAGTCTACATATGTAGAACATCTATAGATATTCTTAGATTTTTTATTTTTACCATTGATAGGGCATGCCCTCAGTAGACCATTTTGAGGAGGGAAGAAATATGTGTGCATAAGAATATCACATTAGGTGTCATTCACTTTACTGATACTAAATGTTATTCAGTTCATTATATAGAAAAATGTGAGGCCAGGACATAGGTATGATTGGCAGACTTTCTCTTTAACTAATAAGTAGACTTATAATCCATGTGAAAGATATGACCTAAAAAAATTCATGATGATGATGAAGACCTACAATTTATTGAATATGATAAGACCATCAAACACTCTCCTCTTGAAACCATTCATTGGTTTGTAAAATGGTAGGATGATTTGAAAGAAGTGATCAACCCGGTTTTAGTGAGAACTAAGCTCTGGTTTGATAAGAAGATGCAGAACTTCAAGATGAACAAAGCTAGGTCTTCTTCACAAGAAACTTCCTCTCTTAGGAAAGAAGAACCCACACTTGATGTTGAGATGACCAATAAATCCACCCCTTCCTCTTCGACCAAGGTATACATAAAGAAAGGAAAGTCTATAAAGCAAGAGTAAATGATTGAGGAAAGGGAGGAGTTTTCTTTAGAGAAGTCACAGGTTCTTACAGAGTCAGAGGATATCATTGTTTTGAGTGAAGATAATAGTGAAGAATTGAAGGAGGAGGAATAAACCACTGTCAACACTATGGAGATGGAGAATAAGGGCCAAATGTTTGAATCTTTGGGTTTGGTGGGATCTTCTTCCAAGGATATTCCTAAGGATATGCCAACCTCTCCATTATAAACATTTGTGGTACAAACATTGAGTGCGATGAGTACACTTGCACTCGGACCCATTATTCCTTCTACCTCTTTCTCCTCCTTTGCTTTGGTTCAGCCTTTCATTGATAGTAGGAAAAGTAATTCCACCTCTCCAATTGTGGTTCCTAAGTTTGATGTTGTGGTAGCCTTACTCGGTACTACTCCCCCTCCTCCAACAAAGAAATCAAAAATGACCTCAAGGTTAGTATCATATTCAAAGGGTAAACAATTCATGGACATTGCAAGGCCTAAAGTGGATAGAGAAGAGAGATATCTTTTAGTGTTTGATTTGGAACTCACAAGGATTCCACTTGGGGAGTCTACATCTAAAAGTGAGATTCATAACCTTAGAGAAACTATAACCAGGGTCATTGAACAAGTAGAGAAGAGCAAGAAAACTATGGAGCAATTGGAAGAACATAATCAGGTTCTCCCAGATTTCATAAAATCCCTGTTGGAAAAATATAAGGTGTTGGATCCATCTCCATTAACCACTCTTCCTCCTCCCATAGTTCTCAGCAAGGAGGAAATTCAGACAATCAAGGATATTCACAAACATGTCACTTACGGAAAGGCCATCGAATCACTAGTTGATGACATGACAGTAGCTAGATTGAATTTCATTGAAGAGGCCTTCAAGTCACATGAAATGGTGTCCAAGTTGCAGTTGAAATTCATCACAACACTCAATGGCTTGGAAAAAAAATGAAGCTATGGTGTAAATGCATCCAAGATCTTCATTTGATGAGCAAGACAGATGAGAATATTTTATTGGCAAACAAAGTATTTGATGAAGCCAAGAACAACCTATCAAGATCCTGGGTTTTCATTATTGATTGGAAGATCAAGGTTTTGTAGGAAGCAGTGGGAGAACTAAAAAATATGTGTCAGAAAGGAGAAGCTTTCAAGACTTGTGTTTTTTCTGCCTTCCAATATATTCATTTCAAATCCAGAATGAATCCTCAGGTAATCATCTTTCCACTCATTTTACAAATCTAACACAGACCACATAGATGCAATACAAACACTACGCACAAGTAACCAAACTGCAATAAGAGATCAAAATAACAGCAATGAATACATGAGAGGGTTGAGAATCAATCACAAACATATATATATATATATATATATATTTCTCAAGAGTCAATACAGTACATTGCAGTGGCCAAGAGGTAAAAACTGGCATTACAATCCATATGGGAGGTTTGAAAAGCTCCACAAATTCTCTTGCAAGCAGGGAAGAAGGGAGGATGCAAAACAAGAATGTCTGACCTGTTAAAGGACCTCCTCTTTACAATATATACTAAGAATGAGAGAAGAAAGAGAGAGGAAAATCCAATCTACCACAACCACTTCTTGGTAGCATTTAAAATCATCTCATTATGATCCAAGTGGCGGATCCTGGCAAAACAGCGGGCTGTCTATCAGGAACGGCGAGCTGTCTGCTGTATTAAAGTTGGTTGTTGAAGCATTACACGCGTCAGAGACGTTTCCTTAATTTTCTCCCTCCAAACTACACCAAAATGCAAGATTGACCCCTGTTGTCCACTCAAAATTCCCTGCTCTAATAAAAGTAAAATTTCAAAATTTTGAGTTATGAGTGTTTTCTCTAAAGTGCCTAAGCCGTGAAAATTGAGAAAATCTGTGTTTTGGGTCATTTTGTATGTATTTCGGGCCTGTCGGACATTTTTGTCCCGCCTGTCCCAAGTACGAAAGTGCATTCTGTTCCCCGATCGGCTAAAATCCCTGAAGTTGTTCCATTTTTGGGCCCGTCGGAACTTTTTGTCCCAAGTGTCCCGAGCTTATTGTGTGAGTTGTTCCATTTTCGGTCGATTCACCCGATTTTGTCCCAACTGTCCCGAGTTCCAAATTGCTCTCTGTCCCATTTTCGGCCGAAACCCCCGAGTCGCGTACTTCAGAGCTCTTTGTCCCATTTTCAAAAGTGCACCCTGTTTCAATTTCACCCGAACCGGCCAAACCGCGTACTCCAGAACTTTTTGTCCCGAATGTCCCAATTCCAAACGGGCCTTTTGTTCCATTTTCGGCCGATTCGCCCGAACCGTGCTTTCATGTCCCAAATGTCCCAAAGTTAAAAAAGTGCAAGTTGTCCCATTTTCGGCCGAAACTCCCGAGTCGCGCACTTCGCTCTTTTCCGTCCCAATTGTCCCAAAATGCATTTGTGCGTCCTCTCCTTGTTTCGCCCGAATCAGCCGAGCCGCGTGTTTCGCGCATTCGCGTCTCACTTGTCCCAAGCGAACCAACAGTCATCCATACTTATTTTCCCGCTCTTCCCGAATATGTTGTTTTTCAAAATATGAATTCAAATGCGCATTAATTATCCTTCTCTCTCCTCAACGGCTATGTAACGGGAAAAACTTCCTTTGCAATTCTTACATTGTTTCGAACCCTTGCAATTTGAAAACCCGCGCATGTCCCCTCCCTCTGAAACTCCTTTCCGAGCCTGGTTTGCAGCTCTGTTATTATCAATATGAAGATCAAGATCCTGGAGGAGGCTTGGGAGGACTAAAGAAGTAGTTACGAAGGACGAAACTTTCAAGACGTCGGTTACATCAGTTTCCAAAGATATTCATTGTCATTCTCAAGATAAAAATTTTGGCGTGTCCCTCGTGGCAAGGACATGGCTGAGACATGGAAGAAACTCAAGCAGCGGTTTCCAAAGACAGTGGGTCCCTCTCAGAACTGGCCACCTGTCACCTTCCCCTTCCTTCTCTCTTCTCGCCATTCCTTTCGTATTCCATGTAATTAGTTAAGAAATTGCGTTTGGCATTCCTCAACTATTCTCTAGTTAAAAGAAACGGTTACGAGGAGTAACCGAATTGTAAGCTATATAATGGCCTTCTTTGCGCCATTTTGAGGAGGAGGAAGAACTGGGCGTATTTTTTGAAAGTGTAAATAGATCATAAAGAAATCAATACAGAAGGGCTTTCTTTTCTTTGTCTATCTGATCTCCGTTATCTCTGAGCTTTCATTTATTTTCCTTGTGAAGATCATTTGTCTCCAGTTTGTTAGTCTTGCCGACTGGTGATCTTGTATAGCCAAGAAGGAACTTTGTGTCCTTGATTAATGAATCTGTGTTACGTCAAGAAACTTTGTGTTCTAGCAGATGTTATTTACAGAACTTTGTGTCTTTAAATTACATCTTATTTGTTTTATACGAATGATCTTGTTTTCAATTCCTTGAAACTTCGCATACATAAAGAATTATTCTGCTATCTATAATTATGAATGTTGCTATTCTGCTCATCCTCTTATTCCCTTTCCTCAGTCCTTTTGTAACTGATGATCCTTGTGGAAAACACTTTCGTAATATCTAAGTTCAACCATAAAATAATATTTTGTACATTTGTAAATAAGTTCGTTTCTGAATAAGGGAACCTCTCCCGTCAAAGAGGAGGGACTTCTTGTCCCCTGACTGTTGTTCTTCTAAAAATTCCTATTTGACGACCAAAAACCCCAGAATCATGTAGAGAATTTCAACAGCTTTCCGTTAATACAAAGAACGTGCAAATCCGAGCTCTGCATCGAAAGATATGAAGGTCTGAAGATTTAGGGCACAAAACAGGTGAAAACAGATTTTTAAATTTCTTTTCCCGCACTCTGCCATCTGGACGACACGTGGCAGGCTCTGGTTCGCTGAGAAATTCCCTCTCTCCACCTTTTTGTGGGCTTTTCTTGTGGGCCCCTTAAACTTGGACACGTGGCACTATTTCATTGGTTTGGATCAGTGCTCAAAAACTCGCCCCTTTGACTTTTTGGACCTTTTTCCTTGACGACACGTGTCATGTTGTGATTCGTCCACGGGCCTGCCGGATTTTTGCGTCCACCGCATCTTTTTGTCTCGGATGTCCCACTTTTCCTTGTGCTGAAGTTTCTTGTTTCGGCCGAACCGGCTGGTTCGCGTCCTTTTGTCCCTAATGTCCCAGTGCTTCGTGGGGCAAATTCTTCCGGTTCACCTGATCCGGCCGAGTGCAAAAGTTCTCCTTTTCGGCTGATCCAGGTGGTTCACGTACTCACGGCCCGAATGTCCCAAACTGTTAGTCGATTTTCTTCTCTTTCGGCTGAATCAGCTTTCCGCGTCCCACGCGTCCCTTTGTCCCATTTGTCCTAGTGCTACAATTTCCCGTTCCGGTCGATCCGGCCGGTTCGCATCCTTCGCGCACTCTTGTCCCACTTGTCCCTTTGCTGTTTGGGCCACCTGTAGGCTTTTTGGCCGATCCGCACCTTTACGGCCCAAATGTCCCGACTGTTCTAGAACAAGAACTTAGCCGATTTTCACAATTTTTTTTTGCCCAGGCTTATTTTCTGCAACTTCTCGCATTCTCTCAGAGCTCCTTCTTTTTTAGCCTGGGACTTGGGAATCCTGATGTATGTTATCAATTCAACCCTAGGGGGTAAAATTGGATAACAATTTGGTGACTCAGCAGGGTCATCTGCCTGCTAGATGAAAAGACCAGTGGCCTTTTAGCGATCCATTGGGCATGGAGTCATAAGCAATGACCTGAAATGAGCCTGATACTGCAACTCCTTCTACGAGAGCACGTTGAATTGTAAAAACTCAATCCAGGAGCAACAAAACCTGTGCCAAAGCACTTAGGGAAACTGAAACCTAACTACAATAAGACAATGTGCACACGCACTTAGAGGAATTGAAATCTAGACTAATATTTACAAGGGTGAACCTTTTACTTTCAGTAGCAATGTTTGAGATAGATTCCATTTACTGGAATCTGCAGTTCTTCACTATCCAATGAGGCCAATTGGAAAGCATTGCAGCTCTTGCACTTTGTGACCATGTATGGGCCACTCCAAATGGCATCAAATTTTGAATGCCTTCCTTGTTTTGCTCTGTCCGCATCCCATTTCAACACTAGATCTCCAACTTGAAAAGATCTATCTTTGCTCTTTCTATCGAAGGTCTTCTTGATCAAAGCTTGATCCTTTTCCATTGCTTGGGATGCCTGATTTCTGATCTCTTGTAGCTCCATCAACTCTGCATACCTCACCTCCATGGGCTCAAATTCAAGTAACTCCAGCTGCTTCATGAGTTCCAATGTTGGAAACTCAAGTGACATGGGCAAGATTGCCTCTCTTCCATAGACAAGCCTGAATGGAGAGTTGCCTGTGGATCTTTTGGGAGTGATCCTATCAGCCCATAAGGCTGATTTCAGCTTGGTGTGCTAAGACCTCTGATTCTCATCAAGAGTTCTCCTAATGATCTTCAACAAGTTTTTGTTTGTAGATTCAGCCTGGCCATTACCCTGAGGGTAATAGTTCGATGAAGTGCTTAGGTAAATACCTGTTCTTGACAGCCCACTCAGTCACCTTGGATTCAATGAATGCCAATGCATTATCAGAGATTATTGTGGCAGGTACACCAAATCTGGTTGTTATCCCCTCATAAAAGTCTAGGATGCTAGACTCATTTGCCTCTATGAGTGCTACTGCTTCTGTCCATTTGGTGAAGTATTCTGTGGCTGTCAAAATCCATTTGTGCCCTTGGCTTGAATTGGGATTAATGACTCCAATGAAGTCCAAACCCCATTGCATGAATGGCTGGTCAACTGAGATTGGATGCAATAGAAGGGCAACAAACTTCTCTTTTCCTTTGAAGAATGCACAATTCTTACACCTCTTGATCCATGCATAGCAATCACTGAAGATTTTATGCCAATAATAACCAGCCTTCATGATTTTTAGAGCTGTCACTCTTGGTGCAAAGTGGCCACCAGCTAGTCCACCATGAAACTCTTCCAACACCCCTTGAATCTGATCTGTGCTAATGCATCTCAGCAACACTCCATTCACATCTTTCTTGAACAAAACTCCATCAACAATGGCGTATGGAACAACCTGCAACCTGAAGTGTCTCCTTTTGGTCTTGTTCATCTCCGGAGGGCATAGGCCTATGCTTAGGAAGTGCATAATACCTTGGGTCTAGCAGGGAGTCGGGGCAGCATTGTCTTCTTCTTGATTGCCACTTGGCTCATGGCTGTTTTGGACTGTTAAAACAACCTCTTCTTCGTTGCATACTTCCTTTTGCTTCCCCAAAACCAGCTGCTCGCATAGTCCTTTCCCTCTTACCAGCTTGGTGATCTTAATTTCAATGTCATACTCCATGACACGGGTGATCCAACCTGCCCTTTTCTAATTCAAATCTTTGTTGAGGAGGAAGTCCTTAACTCCAACATGTGAGACCAGCAACTGGACCTTGTTGTTTGAGACTAAATGCTTGAATTTCTTCAAGCTTTTGATTACTGCAAGTACACGTTTTTCAATAAAAGAGTACCTCACCTCATAGTCATCTAAGCTCTGGCTGAAAAAGGCAATCGGCTGCTCATCATTATCTTTGTTCTGCTGTACCAGAATGGAAGAGATAGTGTCATTGCCTCCAAATGCATAGAGGATGAAATCCTTGGAGAAGTCTGGGTTGATGAGGGTTGGTGCCTGGGAGATAGCTTCTTTGATTGCTTCGAAGCTCTCCTTGCCTTCTGCTATCCACTTAAAAGCCATGCTCTTCTTTAACATTTTGGTGATGGGCTTGACAAGGGCTGCAAAATCTGGAATAAACCTGCGGACGAAATTAATCCTTCCCAAGAAACTTTGAAGAGCCTTCTTGTGACTTGGCAATGGTAGTGCTCTTATGGCTTCAACTCTCTCTGGATCAATTGCTAGTCCCTCTTTCGAGACAATATGGCCAAGGAGTTTACCCTCGTGAGCCAGGAATATGCATTTTTTGGGATTCAATGATACTCCGAACTTTCTACACCTCTGAAACACTTGCCTGAGGTGAAAGAGATGGTCTGCTGCATTCTTTGAGAAAACAGTGATATCATCTAGATATATCAGCACTATCTTGTTGATCAAGCCTTTGAATGCCATGTCCATTGCCCTTTGGAAGGTAGCACCAGTGTTGGACAGCCCGAATGGCATCTTCTTGTAAGCATACGTGCCCCATTTAGTTGTGAAGGCTGTCTTGAATTGGTCCTCTTCTTTCACCATCACCTGATTATACCCTGAGTAGCCATCTAGGAGAGAGAATCTCTCTGAACCGGATACTACTTGCAATATTTGTTCCATGGAAGGGAGTGGATAATGATCCTTGAGAGAGGCCCTATTGAGGTCTCGGAAGTCCACACACAACCTGATTTCTCCGCTCTTCTTCCTGACCGGAACCAAGTTAGCAACCCAACTTGAGTGCTTGATCGGGAATATAATGCTTGCCTCTATTAGCTTATTTAGCTCTTTCTTCATCAGAGGCTCAATGTGAGGGTTGACTGGTCTTTGCTTCTGCCTGATGGGCTTAGCATCTGGATCCAATTCTATGGTATGTTGTGCCAAATTCGGATTGAATCCTCTCAAGTCTTCATAGCTCCAAGCGAAGACATCTGGAAATTCTTGGCAAAGCTGAACAAAATCAGATTTCTCTTGTGAGGTACTTACTTTGCCAATCTGCAATGTTTTGCCTTCTTCCACTAAAATAGGCTCTGAATCCTCACCCTTTACTTGAATGTTTGCCTTCTCCTTCCGGAACTGATCATTCGGGTTGAAGATTGACTCCAAGGTTATGAGGCCTTTTGGTAATTTGTTAGTTCTCAACTGCACCACTTGGTCACCATACTGCTGATGCAACTTGTCTTGATTCCTGGCAGAGAACTCAGCTTCTTCTTGTAGGAAATTGATGATTTTCTGGTCATTCTCAAACACTTGCCAACTGACATTGTTATCCGGCACTGAAGGCCTCACAATCACGTGGATGTTTGGCTGTACCTTGTCTTGTTGAATGCTTTTCGTAATGTCAAAGGCTGCCCCTACTGCTGCAAGCCTGTCAGCAGCTTGATTCTCTTTCCTGGGAATGGATTCGATGCCAAAACCTTCAAAATCTTCCATGAGGTCCCACACCCTGTTCTTGTAGCACCTGAGTAGATCATTCTTGGTAGCATGCCGTCCCTTGACCTGATTTACAATCAATTCACTGTCCCCAAAGACTTGCAGATTCTTTATTTTTCTCTTGATTGCCCAATGCATCCCTTGCACCAAGGCTTCATATTCAGCAATGTTATTGGAGCATGCAAATTGAAATCTAAAAGCTGAATAGTATTTTATTCCTTGAGGTGAAACAAGCATGGCTCCACCTCCTGCACCTTGCCTACTCCTTGATCCGTCAAAAAAACAGCTGCCATACCTCGTTGTCATCATTATGGCTTGGCTTGGTGATGCTAGGAACAGGTTGATTTTCTTCATGTATACAATAGACTCCCAGCTCAGATTCTTCTACTTCTTGATAGGGATCAAAAGCATGTATCTTGTTTGCCCATTCATCAAGAGTTAGGTCCGGGATACTTCCAACCTTGGTGTCAGCCTCATCAGTACTAGGGTGATCTTCTTGATCAAATGCCAAGCAATTGGCATTAATCTGACTTGGGGTGCAAGGCTCAATATGGAAGTTTGCAATGGGTTCGGACCTGATTGTAGCCTTAGTTCCATACCTTGTTCTAAACAGCATGTGGGACCAATCAGCAGACAAATACCCTCCAATCTTGGCTGTGAAGTCCCTTGACAAGCAAAGGGCAAAGAGTGGTGGAAGGTCTATGATTGATATATCTTGTAAGACAACAACATTTGGACATGCATGCAAGGTAAGACTCAAGTTTTTAATCACTCCAACTGTTGCTATTGCTGTCCCATCCAATTGCACTACCCCTTTAGATATTACTTCATATTGGAGACCCAGCTGATCAGCTATTTGCTTGGGCATCACTGAGCTACTTGCCCCGGAATCAATCATGCAATTGTGTACTAGTTTATCCCCAATGATTAATGAAACATAGAAAGGAGGGGGCTTCAACATTTTACCTTGTTGTCCTCCATGGTTTCCTTCAGGCTGGGCAGCATTTGTAAGCACTTTGTCTTGCATCTGAACCCGCTGATTCGAAATTGACCAGTCCTTCATGGCAGCTTGCAGCAGATCTCTTTGGCCTGGGATAGATAGGGATTCCCACATTGATATGTTAACGTTTGTCTTCTTCATCTGATCAATGATACTGAATGGTGATGAAGAATCTCTCTGCTGTCCTTTGGTTTGCACGTTTACTCCCTGCACGTGGGCAGCAACAGCTGGCATTTGAGTTGGCCTAGGGGCTGTTCTTGGCTGCCCTTGTGTATTTGAAACTGGACTCTGCTTGCCAATCATTTGTGGAGCCGTGGAAGGTTGTGGATTGGCTGGGGCTAATGGTTGTTCTTCACCCAGATTCCTCCTTTTTGACCTTGTGTTGGCTGCAACACCTTGAGAGACTGCCTGATTCATGCCACAGAAATCTTCTGCTTGCCAGTTCACCAATGTGGTGTCATTTGGGGCTGATTGCTGTTGGAATGTTTCTGGTTGTTGGCTATTTCCTTGACTGCCCTCGCCCTCCACACCGGTAGTTGTCACCATCAATGCTTGATTGAGAGCACCATTGAAGCACATGGATTGGTTATGAGGCTCGTTGCATGGAAAGCACCAATCATATTCCTGGGCAATGTTATTCTGTGTTGGCACTAATGCCTTGGAGGCAGATATGGCATTTGGATTATAGGGCTGGAATGGTCTATTGGCAGGAGGCCTTACTTGGCTTTGATTTTGATTCATATTTGCAGCTGGATTAGGTGGTCTTTGTGGTTGGTATGGCTGCCTATTAGGCTGAGCTTGGGGTTGATAGGAAGGTCTGAAACCTTGGGCTTGCTGCCTCTTGAGAGTAACCAGCTCATTGCCTAGGTTTTGCAACTGTTTCATGACCTCTTGGAGTTCATTTGAAGCACTAGGAGATGAAGTGGAAGCTTCATTTGAACTCTGATTTCTAGGAGTGGGAACAGGAGCCAAAGTGGGTGCTTGACTAGTGCTTGGATTTTCTAAGTTTGGATACAAGGGCATGGGAGGCCTAGGAGCCAGTTTACCAGCTTGAATAAGACAGTTTTCAGCCCTAATGGCAATGCTATAAGCCATAGGGATTGTTGTGCCTCCCATGGACTGAATTAACATAGAAATATCAGAATTCAAAGCTTTAAGGTAATATAGAAAAGCACCTCCTGCTGTTGGCCTGACTGCCACTGGAATCCTATCCCAAGACCTTTGAAATCTGAAGTTGAAGTCAGTCAGCTGCTCGTTGGGAGCCCTCTTGATGGTTGTCAACTGCTCCAAAAGAGACAAGTTGTCTCCCTTCTCTCCAAATTGCTCGTGAAGTGCAATGCACAGCTGATTCCAGTTTGTAATAGAACCAGCTCCAAGGCTCCTAAACCATTGCAATGCTTTACCCTTGAATGAGGATGCCAGTAACTTGACAGCCACTTGCATTTCATTGATTTCATGGATTGCACAAAGGTTAGCAATATCTTTAACATGATCACCTGGAGTAGTCTGATTTTCTCCAGTGAAGTAGGGAATGTTCTTCAAGGCTGCAATAGGAATTGGATGTTGTGCATTGAGAGCAAGTGGGCTGCTGCCTGTGAAGTTGACGTAGGGGTTGTTCTGAGCCATTCTGATTGGTCTTAAAACCCTTGTATATTGAAAGAAAGGCCTGTCAGGTGGAGGAGTTGAGAGAGTTCTGTTTGGTGGAGATGGAGACCTTTGAATCCTTCTTCCTCTTTGCCTTCTTCTTGGAGATAGCTGCAGGTATTCAAATGGAACTTCTTCTTCTCCGAGCTCTTGACCTTGTGGTGATTCTTCTCATGAGTTTTCAGGCCTGCACTGCTGAAACCAGTTGATTCTTCCCCTTGGAGTCGCCAGATATGCAAATAATAGCTCTTATAAGCAAGAAAACTGCAGCATATGCATATCAACTTTGCTGCAATAAAAATGAGACCTCTAGTGTCCCACCGGGCGTGCCAAAACTGTTGTTGCAGACTCACAGCACCCCTGGATGCAGATCAGGCTTCTAGGTTGATGTTCAGGCATCCAGTGTGATTGCACAACATGGAATCCTTTCTCCAAGTGTGGGACTTGTAAAGATGAGAAAGGATTCTCCAGAGAAGGCTGGTTCCTATTCCTCTGTTCAGATGCACACAAAAATGCAGAGGGTTTACTAAAACCTAATCTAACTTGTCAAGGAGACAGGGTGAGAAAATGCATGGAATAAAACCTAAACTACAGAGGTGATGCACCAAGGAATGTTAGACACTCGTTTTGCAAAATCTAACACAGACCACATAAATGCAATACAAACACTATGCACAGGTAACCAAACTGCAATAAGAGATCAAAATGACAGCAATGAATACATGAGAGGGTTGAGAATCAATCACAAACATATATATATTGCTCAAGAGTCGATACAGTACATTGCAGTGGCCAAGAGGCAAAAACTGGCATTACAATCCATATGGGAGGTTTGAAAAGCTCCACAAATTCTCTTGCAAGCAGGGAAGAAGGGAGGATGCAAAACAAGAATGTCCGACCTGTTAAAGGACCTCCTCTTTACAATATATACTAAGAATGAGAGAAGAAAGAGAGAGGAAAATCCAGAATCTACCACAACCACTTCTTGGTAGCATTTAAAATCATCTCATTATGATCCAAGTAGCGGATCCTGGCAAAACGGCGGGATGTCTATCAGGAGCGGCGAGCTGTCTGCTGTATTAAAGTTGGTTGTTGAAGCATTACACGCGTCAGAGACGTTTTCTTAATTTTCTCCCTCCAAACATACACCAAAATGCAAGATTGACCCCAGAATCATGTAGAGAATTTCAACAGCTTTCCGTTGATATAAAGAACGTGCAAATCTCAAGCTCTGGATCGAAAGATATGAAGGTCTGAAGATTTAGGGCACAAAACAGGCGAAAACGGATTTTTTAAATTTCTTTTCCCGCGCTCTGCCATCTGGACGACACGTGGCAGGCTCTGGTTCGCTGAGCAATTCCCTCTCTCCACCTTTTCACAGGTTTTTCTTGTGGGCCCCTTAAACTTGGACACGTGGCACTATTTCATTGGTTTGGATCAGTGCTCGAAAACTCGCCCCTTTGACTTTTTGGACCTTTTTCCTTGGCGACACGTGTCATGCTGTGATTCGTCCATGGGCCTGCCAAATTTTCATGTCCACCGCGTCTTTTTGTCCCGGATGTCCCACTTTTCCTTGTGCTGAAGTTTCTTGTTTCGGCCGAACCGGCCGGTTCGCGTCCATTTGTCCCTAATGTCCCAGTGCTTAGCGGGGCAAATTCTTCCGGTTCTCCCGATCCGGCCGATCCGCGCCTTTACGGCCCAAATGTCCCGAATTTTTGGTGAAAAAGTTCTCCTTTTCGGCCGATCTGGGCGGTTCGCGTACTCACGGGCCCGAATGTCCCAAACTGTTAGTCGATTTTCTTCTCTTTCGGCTGAACCGGCTTTCCGTCCCACGCGTCCTTCTGGTCCGACTGTCCTGGTGCTACAATTCCCCGTTCCGGCCGATCCGGCCGGTTCGCGTCCTTCGCGCACTCTTGTCCCACTTGTCCCTTTGCTGTTTGGGCCGCCTGTAGGCTTTTCGGCCGATCAGCGCCTTGGCGTCCCAAATGTCCCGACTGTTCTAGAACAAGGACTTAGCCGATTTTCACAATTTTTTTCTGGCCCAGGCTTATTTTCTGCAACTTCTCGCATTCTCTCAGAGCTCATTCTTTTTCAGCCTGGGACTTGGGAATCCTGATGTATGTTATCAATTCAACCCTGGGGGGTGAAATTGGATAACAGGATATAGAGAAGTGTCTTGGTATGTGGACCCATGCCACTTCTAACACCATCATCCCAAAGTGCATGGAGATAGCTGAAGCATTGAAAATATTTAGGCATCAGATTCTTAATACAATTGGTCCCTTTAAACCTACTTCAGATGTTTCTACTACCGAGTCTTAGGTCACTTCTTTTATTTTGAGGTTTTAAAACCCATGATTTAATACTTGATTAAAGACATTCTATTAATTTATTTGTTAAGTAGTCTTTAATCTTTAGTTTGAAAGAATTTGGAACTGAATGTAACTGTATTTCTAAACTATTTAATTGGCTCTTCATGCCATTTTTAAGGATGAGACTATGATACTCTTGAAATGTAATATATTTTAAATTAATCAATACAGAAGTTTTTCCTTATCTCTTATTTCCATCTTCTATCCTTTCTTCCCTTATCTAAAATTTATGAATCATCTATCTTTTCATATTAATAAACTTTGCGTTCTTGTGATGTGATTTCTAGAAATTTGTGTCTGTGGACTAATATCAGATGTTTCTCATGTGAATGATTCCATTTTGTATCTCCTTTCCTAAAGTACATATAATTTTATGTTATGCTATCTATACTACCCGAAATTATTGTTGTGCTCTTCCCTTTTTAGTTTTCTTGTTCTTCTATTGCTATGTATTGATAATCTTTATTGGCATAAAACATTTCAAAGTATCAGGAGTCCTCATTAAGATAAAATTTGTATATTTGTATATAATCTTTGTTGTTTACTTTTAATAAGGGAACCTCTCCGATATAGAGGATAGACTTGTTTTCCCCTTACTGTTGACTACTACAAAATTCTATTTTAAAAACCAACAGTTTTTAGAGACTCTATTGGGGATTTAGTTTCAACATATCCCATTCAGAATAACTTCAAGATTTTCTTTACAAACTGGCAGATCAAAGATATACACGTAGTCAAAAATCACTAGGTGTTGAAGATCTCCATTTTCAAACATGAGAATGCCAAGGTTTCTCTCTTTCTTTGACAAGAAAGAATAGAAGAACTCAGTCTACAAGTACACCTCCAAATAAAGACAGAGTCTCTAAGCCCAACAGTTCTCAAGATCAAACCAGACCTAACCTTTGTGCTCTAGTACTTGCAAGATTTGCACTTCCCCTTCATTCAATATTTCCAAGGATGGCAGCACCATTGCCATGGGGATAACGAGTTGGACCTCTTGCTCTTCCTCAACCATTACATGAATTACCCAGAGGAAATAGGAAAAGTTTTCCTAAATTTCGAGGTGATGAAAAAGTACACCCAGATGAACATATTTCAGCTTTCATTGTGGCATGTGGAATCCTTGGGGTTGAACATGAGGATGTTTCTGTCAAGATTTTCGTAGAAACATTACAAGATAATGTCGTTGACTAGTTTTATCACCTTCCAGCTAGTTCAATTACTAGTTGGACTACTATGACAACTCATTTTGAGCAACATTTTAAACCTGTTGAAGATGTGCATGCCCTCTTGGCCCAAATTTCTCATATCAAGAAGGATCCATATGATCCCATGAGGTAATTTGTGGTAAAATTCAACAAGTTGATTCACAAAATACCACAAGCCACTCATCTTGTAGATCAAATACATAATTGTTTTTTCCTCAATGCTTAATTTCCTGAAGTAAGTTATCCATTAAGGAGGGCTAATCTTCCTACTCTGGAGGATTATCAATGACTGTCTATCAGTGTTGAGGATGATCTAATCATGTCTAGTAAGTTAAAAAAATATCCCTCCAAGCCTAAAGCATATTTTTCTTCAGGAGCCAATTTTGATCAGTAAGTACAGAAGTTGGAAAATGACCTTAGTGCTATCAAGAAGCATTTGGCTCAACATTCTCCTTATCAAGATATCCCAAGGAATAATTTTCAGCCTAGGAATAGTTTTCCCTCTTCTCATACTAGATTGGCTATTGAAGGTCCACCCATCAAGGTTTGAGTCAATGCAACTTGTGAAGTTGAAGAACCTGATGATGGAGAGGAGGATGAAGACTATAAAGAACCTAAGGAAGAAGTTAATGAAGAACAAGAAGAGCTTGGTGAGTCTCAAGTTTATTTCCTCACTACTGAAGGTATAGATGATGAAGATGAATACAATGAAGTAGTGGCAGATATGAATAGTGAGTCATATGTTGTTATGACTCGGGAACAAATGAATAGGAAGGAAAAAGTGGTACATCCTTCTACAAAATCCAAATAAGTTCCTATAACTATTCCAGTAGTTGTAAGAAGAGGAGCCTTTATTCCCACTACCTCCACTCAAAAGGTGAGTAATGCAAATTCTTCTCCTTCTACCTCCACTTCTGGAAATCCTTGTCCTTCCACTCCTAAACCTAATAAGCCCAAATTTTCCCCATTCCTAGTAATGATGTTCCATCCACCTCCGGATCTTTTGGTATCATTGACCAAATCAAGAAGACAAAGATCCAAATCTCAGAGGCATAATTTTACCAAACTCATCCAAATGCTCTTGCTAAAGTGGTAAAATTTGTCAATTCTAAATCCAAAATTTCACCCAATACTTCTAAAGGTCTATTACCTACTCCCTCATCCTCATCTCAACCAAGTCTTGTGGTTGCAGTCTCTTCACCTAATGAGAATATTAAACCATTCTATGTAACTCTTCTCATAGTTGGCCACAAACTCAGTAATTGTGTTATTGACTCAGGAGCATCAGACAATGTGATTCCTATAAAATTAGCTCATGCTTTGGGCCTAAATTTAACACATACATTTTTCTCTTGTTATTCCATGGAAAGTAGAGATGTATTGTTGGTTGGAAGAATCAAATATGCACAATTAGATTTCACTGCTTTTCCAGAGAAAAAGGTCAAAGCCACTATTTTAGTAGCTGACATTCCTCCCTCATATGGTATGTTACTGAGTAGAAATTTTTGTAGAGGAGTAGGAGGTGAAATCCAAATGGACTGGTCACATGCCTTAATCCCAGTCAATAGAAAAATGAAAAAAGTTGCTACCATAAATATACACCGAGTACATTGTGCAAAAGACGGATGACCCAAAAGCACAAATACTCTATGAAGATATGGGGCATGGTAACTATATGATCATGTCAGAAAATGAGGAAAAAATTCATAAGGGAGTAATTCACAATCCTAATGGCATTTGGACCTTGGAGTTCGATGGAAGTTTCTCTTCAGCTAGTTATGGAGCTATCATAGTGGTAATCTCTCTAGAAGAGAAGATTCATCCATTTTCATTCAAGTTTTATTTTGAAAATACAAATAACACAGCTGAATATGAGGCTCTCCTTCTTAGATTGAACGTGGCAAAAGAAATGGGAGTAAAGAATCTTCGTGCTCGTGGTGATGCTAAGTTGATTGTGAAATAGGTAAGGGATCTTTTCCAAGTCAAGAACAAGAGGTTAAGACATTATAGAAATATTGTCTGGGATTCTACTCAATTTTTCGATGCTTTTTCAATTGAGGTTATACAAAGAGAAAGGAACACTAGGGTTGATTCTCTAGTTATTTTTGGATCTTTATTCATTCCTCACCCAGGTTTCTCTCAAGAGAAATTTACCATTGAAATGATTCATAGGCCTAGTGTACCGGATAATGCAAGCAACTAGAAAGTTTTCAATGATGATCAACACTTGCTCTCTTTCTTGGAGCTTAAGGATAACTTCAATCAATTATATTTTGAAGGAAGTGAGGCTCTTCCTAGAGAGTATGTACCCCCCAGAAGGATATGATATCAAAGAAGAAGAGGATCATGATGGTTGTATCAGGCTAAGGGGTAACAAGATACCCAAAGGATTAGTGAAACTAGAGGATCTATTTGATAAACATGATAGGTACATCAAATTTAAGGCTTCTCAAGGGGATCATCAATCTGCTGAGTATGATAAGGTCAATATTGGAAGTACTGATGAACCCAAGATGGTAAATATTGGGAAATGTTGCACTCAAGGAGAAAAGAAATGAGCAATGAATCTATTGAAAAGGTATGCTGACGTCCTTGCTTATTCTTATGATGATCTCAAAGCCTTTCATCCAAAAGAGGTGCAACACTATATTCCTTTGAAACTAGGGATTAAACCTTTCAAACAGAAGCAAAGAAAATACAATCCCAAGATCATTGATACAATTTACCAAGAAATTCAAAAGTTACTAAAAGCAAATATTATTTTTCTTATACATCATTCGACCTGGATTGCCAACATTGTGCCAGTAACAAAAAAGAATGGTGAGATTTGTATTTATGTGGATTTCATAAATCTGAATCAGGCTTCTTTAAAGGACAACTATCCTCTCCCCATGATGGCTCAAATCTTACAGGTTGTCACATGCGCTGAAATGTTGTCCATGCTAGATAGATTCTCTAGATACAATCAAGTGGAAGTCAGTACCCCAGATCAACACAAGACCGCTTTTAGTACTCCTTGGGACACTTTCGCTTACAAGAGGATGTCATTCAGTCTTATCAATGCTGGTGCTACTTTACATAAGGAAATGAACTTAGCTTTTGGTATCCTCAAAGGGAAATGCATCATTGTCTATCTTGATGATTTGACTATTTTCTCCAAGAAAAGGGAAGATCATTTTCAACATCTTGAAGCAGTCCTTCAAAATGTAGGGAACACAGAGTATCCCCTAACCCTAAGAAATTTGTCTTCTATGTCACTGAAGGTAAGTTACTTGGGCATGTTGTCTCCAAAGAAGGGATTAAGATAGATCCAGAAAGATTCCAGGAAATCCGACATATTTCTCTTCCTACAAGAAAAAAGGGTGTCCACTCTTTCTTTGGAAAGATAAATTTCTTTAGGAGATTTATTCCATATTTCGCAGAGCTGACTATAAGCATTGCTCATATGATGAAAGAGAAACAAACTTTTGGATGGACTTCCGAAGGAAAAGAAGCTTTCGAGGATATCAAGAAAGCTATTGCTAAAATCCCTATCCTATCATGTCCTTATTTCAGCAAGGATTTCATTATCTATTGCTATGCTACCGAGAGTACTTTGGCCGCCATACTAACTCAGAAAGATTATGAGAATCATGAAATTTTGATTGCCTTCATGAGCTGTGTTTTGAAATCTCGTGAACTAAAGTATACCTTGATGGAGAAACATGCTTTTGCAGTAGTCAAAGATGTCAAGTAGTTTTGTTTTTATATCCTTAATTCTCACTCTATTGTATTTGTACCTGATATAACTATCAAGTCTATTCTTACACAACAGGAGTTTGGAACTAAGTGAGGCAATTGGGTGACAAAGGTCCAAGAGTATGACCTTGATATCAAGCCAACAAATTTAGTCTGGGGTAAGGGAGTATGTGAAATTATTACCAAAGGAGCTGATGAGGAATTGCCCACAGAGGAGGTTGATGTTCCTTTTGTTCTCTTTCTTAGTTCAATAGACGAGTGGTATACTGATATTGCACATTTTCTTACTTATGGAGAATGTCCATCTCACTTAAGTGCCAAGGAAAAGAGAGCTATTAAGTTGAGATATGTATGGTACATGTTGTGGGAAAATGCTTTATTTAAATGAGGCATTGATGGAAGATTCCTTAAATGTGTGGACAAAGAGCAACAAAAGAAATTATTTTCAGCTTTTCATGATCAAGCTTGTGGAGGGCATTTCTTGTCCGCTGTCACTGCTCACAAAATTCTTCGTGTAGGGTACTATTGGCCAACATTGTTTCGAGATGCAAAAAAATGGGTAGGAAAGTGTGAATCCTATCAGAGTTTTGTTGGGAGGCTGAAATTGGCTGCTTGACCACTCAAACTAGTAATCATTGGAAAACCCTTTCAACAGTGGGGATTGGATTTTATTGGAACTCTCATCCCACATTCCAACACTAGGCACACTCATGTGCTAACTGCTACAAATTACTTCATAAAATGGGTGGAAGACATTCCAGTTAAGAGAACTACCTCTGAGGTGGTGTGTAATTTTATCAAAGAGAACATTTTGATAAGATTTGGGATACCAAATAAAATTGTAAATGATAATGCCTCCAATTTCTCTTCTTTCGAGTTGATGGATTTCTACTATGCGTATGGAATTTCCCTTGCTCATGCTTTAGATTATTACCCCCAAGGGAATGGACAAGCAAAATCAACCAATAAGAATTTGGTAGTCATCATCCGTAAGCTGGTAGATGACTCTCAAAGGATTTGGCATAAGAAAATCTATGATGCCCTCTGAGAAGATAAGATTACACCTAAAAGAGCCATTGGGATGTCTCCATTTCAAGTAGTATATGGTGTTGAAGCTCAGCTGCTAGTAATAGTTGAATTTCCAACCTTACACTTGATGAAGGCTATTGAGGATTCTAGTTTCATCAATTATTTGGATAAGAGGATCATGTATCTCTAGAAGTTGGATGAAGAAAGGAAGCAGATTTTTGATAGATTCTTCACTCATCAACAGAAGGTAAATGTTTTGTTTGGCAAGAAGACCAGACCGAGAGATTTTCAAGTGGGATACATTGTCCTACTATGGGATAAAATGCATGAACTACGTGGAAGCCATGGTAAGTTTGATTCTCTTTGGCTTGGTCATTTCAAGATAAGACACTTTGTTAGAGAAAATTATTTTTATTTGGACTACATGGATGGATCTTCTCTCCCACTTCCTTATAGTGGGAAGTATTTGAAGTTGTTGAGGTCCTAGGTGATTAGGCAGTTCCTTTTGTATATTATGTACAGTGTCTTGTTTTGGTCTTTCCATTGTGTTCTTGTTTCTTTTCCCTTTTTGTGTGTTGTCTTATGTGTTGTTTTTTCTTTGACTCTATTTTCCCAATGGATAAGGCACTGGCCTATTTTCCCCGAGTTTTCTTGTGGTTCTTGATCTTGCATCATTCTTCTGTCTTAGTCAAGTCATCCCTATAAAGAGTCAGCTATTGTCACCCTCAAAATTCCCTCCTTTTTCAAAGACATATTTCCAAAATTTTGAGTCAGTGTCCTTTGAAAGTGTTCTAGTAAAGAGAGAAATTTAAAAAGTTAGAAAATTTCACTCTTTGGGGTCATTTTTAGTGTTTTGCGGCTAAATCAGACATTCTTGTTGTCTCAAGTGTTGTTGGGCCTCTTGTTCCGATTCACTTATTTACCCGCACTCCTCAAGTAAGTCAAAAATTTGTGTCCCAAGTGCTCTTCTTATTCACCGATTCACCACTTTACCCGCACTCCTCTCACATCGGCTAAGTCAAACATTTATGTCCTGCATGTCCCAAGTGCTATCGGGCCTTCCGTTCGCTGATTCACCGCTTTACCCGCACCACTTACTTGTCGGCTAAATCCGCTCCGCACATCCCCCATGTCCCAAGTGCTGTTGGGCCTCTTGTTACCTGATTCGCTAACTTTCCCGCACTACCTTGTATATCAGCTAAATCAGCTCCGCACATACCACATGTCCCATGGACCGTTTGTGCTCCCCAAACCCACTTTTTTTACATTCTTCTTGGATCGGGTATATCGGCTCTGCACATCCCTCGTATCCCTATGTCCCATGGACCGTCTGGGCCAAGTTTTTCTGACTTTCCTACATATCACCTTTTTGAGTTGGCGCAGGGTTATTTATTGCACATTTGTTAAATTCTCTCTCCTTCATGCAAATTTGTGGCTATATAAAGGAGTATAACTATTCTTTCTTTCTCACACTTTCCTGCTCATCTTTTCCCCTCGCTCGTGTTCGTGCAAAGCAAGCCATTTCCCGCATCTGTACTTTTGTATTTTCTCTTGTAGGGATTATTTGAGATCGTGGTAATACTCCATTGAAGGTTATCTTCTCTCTGCCTCTGTCACGATGAAGATGCAATATCAAGGGCATAAACATCTCTCCTCATTGGAAACCTCTATACCTGACATCGGTGACAATGAAGCTCGACATCTAGACCTTGATATTTTTGGAGCAGACTTGGATGTGATAACCCTACCCCCATCGCTCAAATGATAAAAAATAGTGGGATTGCATTCGCAGGTGGTTTTCCTATCTTTGTTTAGTGTGCTGACATTGTGCTTGCTTGCAAGGCTTGTTTCAATCTGGAATCCAAAGAGATCGTTGATGTACATGGTGAAGTAGTTGCATGACTAGATCCCAAAGCTATCTGTGTTGCCCTGTGCATCCCAATAGTAGAAGGGGCCAATACCCTCACCCTTGCTCAAGCACAAGCACTATTTGACCAGGATAGTGAGAGATATAAGGCTAGGGTAGCTAAATCATGGTTGAAGAACCCTAAAAAGGGAGCATCCAGACTTTCAAAATCGTTGTTCAAGGTTGATTTCAATGAAGAAATTTCAAACATCATCACTCTTCTGGCTAGGATCATGGTAATTCCTTCTACAAATGAATTTCATTTTTGGATGTGTCCCTATATCAACATCATTTGTGAAGGGAAGTAGAATCTGAATTGGGGTGAGATAATCTGTGAAAACCTAACAGAGTAGTTGGTTAATGTTCAGAGAACAAAGACTTTCCACATGTCCTCTTATCTCATGTACACTATTGCAGCATCTAGGGAATGGCTCAGCTTCTCTTTCGTTGAGGATAAGAAGGATGCTCCTATATATGAGTATTGTCCTCAATTCACTCTCAAAGTCAGCAATCATCATTTCAGGAGAGTCAACGATGCCTTCACCATGTACATTGTGAGGCTTTTGGAAGGAGATACTGCTCGGAGATTTTCTGAGGAAGCAAAGACCTTGATCTCTGAATATGGGAGTTTCTTCACTCAATTCAGAAAATTTTCATATCTCAGGCTGGGTGGTTTTGACGGTTCCCCTCTAAAGCTTCCTATGTTTTGCAATGATAAAATGGCCCTAGTTGAAATTTTCAGGAAATTGGACAAACTCCATCGGACTTGCAAAGATAAAAAGATTGTTGGCATTCACTTCCCTATCACCTTGGGAAATTATACATGCAGAACAACCCTCGATGCTCATAATATTGATAGAACCATTATTCCTCTTACTCTCCATCATTTCAAGTCTCAAACTTGCTTTGATATCAAGGGATATATTGCTAAAAATCTCAGATTAGGTTTCATTCACTTTGCTGATACTGAAGATTATTGGGTTGATTGTGTAGATGAATTTGAGGCCAAGAGAAGGTATTTTGGCAGATTTTCTCTTCAACAAATTATAGATTTCAATCTCTACAAAGTACCTAAAAAACTCCAGGATGATGATGAAGACCTGCAATCTATTGAATATGAGAAGACCATAAAACACTCTCCTCTTGAAACCATTGATTGGTTTGTAAAAGAGCAAGATGATTTGAAAGAAGTGATCAACCCGGTTTTAGTGAGAACCAAGCTCTGGTTTGATAAGAAGATGCAAAACTTCAGGATGAATAGAGCTAGGTCTTCTTCACAAGAAACTTCCTCTCATAGGAAAGAAGAACCTACACTTCATGTTGAGATGCCCGAGAAATCCACCCCTTCCTCTTCGACCAAGGTATACATGAAGAAAGGCAAGTCTGTCAAGCAAGAGAAAATGATTGAGGAAAGGGAGGATTTTTCTTTGGAGCAGTCATAGGTTCTTGCAGAGTCAGAGGATATCATTGTTTTGAGTGAAGATAACAGTGAAGAATTGAAGGAGGAGGAAGAAACCCCTGTCAACACTACGGAGATGGAGACTAAGGGCCAAATGTCTGAATCTCTAGGTTTGGTGGACTCTTCTTCCAAGGATATTCCTGAGGATATGCCAACCTCTCCATTAGAAACATCTGTGGTACAAACATTGAGTGCGATGAGTACACTTACACTCAGACCCATTGTTCCTTCTGCCTCTTCCTCCTCCTTTTCTTGGGTTCAGCCTTTTCATTGATAGTAGGAAAATGAATTCCACCTCTCAAATTGTGGTTCCTAAGTTTGATGTTGTGGCAGCCTTACTCGGTACTACTCCCCCTCCTCCAACAAAGAAAGAAAAAATGACCTAAAGGTTAGTATCAGATTCAAAGGGTCAACAATTCATGGAGATTGCAAGGCCTAAAGTGGATAGAGAAGAGAGATATCTTTTAGTGTCTGATTTGGAACTTGCAAGGATTCCACTTGGGGATTCTATGCCTGAAAGTGAGGTTCATAACCTCAGAGAAACTATAACCAGGGTCATTGAACGAGTAGAGAAGGGCAAGAAAACTATGGAACAATTGGAAGAACATAATCAGGTTCTCTCAGATTTCATAAAATCCTTGTTGGAAAAAGATAAGGTGTTGGATCCAGCTCCATTAACCAATCTTCCTCATCCCATAGTTCTCAGCAAGGATGAAATTTAGTCCATCAAGGATATTCACAAACAAGTCACTTATGGAAAGGCCATCGAATCACTAGTTGATGACATGATAGTAGCTGGATTGAACTTCATTGAAGAGGCCTTCAAGTCACATGAAAAGGTGTCCAAGTTGCAGTTGAAATTCATCACAACACTCAATGTCTTGGAAAAATATCTGAAGCTATGGTGTGAATGCATCCAAGATCTTCATTTGAGGAGCAGGACAGATGAGCAGATTTTATTGGCAAACAAAGTATTTGATGAAGCCAAGAACAACCTATCAAGATCCTGGGTTTTCAGTATTTATTGGAAGATCAAGGTTTTGGAGGAAGCAATGGGAGAACTAAAAAATATGTGGCAGAAAGGAGAAGCTTTCAAGACTTGTGTTCTATCTTCCTTCCAAGATATTCATTGTCAAATCTAGAATGAAGCCTCAGGTAATCAGTTTTCCTTACAAGATATGAAGGCCCAGTTCAACACCTTCATCAAAGAGGATCTTTTCAAGGAAGAGTTAATGTCTAAGGAGAAAATGAAAGATGTCTGCTCTCTTCAATCAGCTATCACTGAGGTAAACAAAGAATTTCTATAAAACACAGAGTTTGAGAAGGATATGGAGAAGTGTCTTGGTATGTGGACCCATGCCACTTCTAACACCACCATCTTGAAGTGCATGGAGATAGTTGAAGCATTGAAAATATTTAGGCATCAGATTCTTAAGACAGTTGGTCCCTCTAAACCTCCTTCAGATGTTTCTACTACCAAGTCTTAGGTCACTTCTTTTATTTTAGGGTTTTAAAACCCGTGATGTAATACTTGATTGAAGACATTCTATTAGTGTATTTGTTAAGTAGTCTTTAATATTTAGTTTAAAAGAAGTTGGAACCAAATGTAATTGTCTTTGTAAGCTATTTAATTGGCTCTTCATGCCATTGTTAAGGGTGGGACTCTGATACTCTTGAAATGTAATAGATTTGAAAGTAATCAATACAAAAGTTTTTCCTTGTTTCTTATTTCCATCTACTATCCTTTCTTCCCTTATCTGAAGTTTATGAGTCATCAATCTTTTTCATATTAAGAAACTTTACGTTCTTATGATATGATTTCTAGAACTTTGTTTCTATGGAATAATATCAAATGTTGCTCATGTGAATGATTCCATTCTGTATCTCCTTTGCTAAATTACACATAAGGTTATGTTCTACTATCTATACTACCTGAAAGTATTGTCGTGTTCTTCCCTTTTCAGTTTTCTTGTTCTTTTATTTCTATGTATTGCTAATCTTTATTGGCACAAAACATTTCAAAGTATCAGGAGTCCTCATTAATATTAAAGTTTTGTATTTGTATATAAGCTTTGTTGTTTGCTTTCAATAAGGGAACCTCTCCCATAAAGAGGAGGGACTTGTTGTCCCCTGACTGTTGACTACTACAAAATGTTATTTTAAAAACCAACAAGTTGTAACGTTGTCACATGACCCTGTAACTAGTCCCTCTACACTATAACTATGGCTAGATTAGGTTTCCATGGCCTTAGTGGTGTTTCTTATAGCTAGGCTATCCACCAATGCTTATATCCATCAGTAATACCAACGTCATTTATCCACATATCGGCCACCTTCTCCTCCTATCCTGTTGAATCTGTTGGATGTAGTGGTGACAATGGTCTCTCGACATAATCCATGCAATAGTGCGAAAATGGTGGAGGCACATCTTGCTGAAGCCTAAACTTTCATCTAACCTGGTCCACCGGTATCATCTCATGCTCCCTAACCCTCCATCCTTTTTTCCACCTAACCAACTATACTTCTGTAAACTCCTCATTCATGCCCAATAATACGGAAAATAAATATTTGATTGTCATACAATATCCATATCATACAATCTCTCTAGCGCCCGTCGATAATATGTCACATCACGTGATGCCTCCTCTACTCACGGAGGTGCCCCTACTAGCACCCACCTCTTGTATCCTACTCTGTAAATACCTATGTGCTAATCATGTCATGGAAGTCCCTGTGGGTGCACACATACTATGTGCTCATATGTCCAACAATGCAGTAGATACGTATAACAAATACCATACCACCGCATCCTCTTATACACCCATAACTCTCTGTATAATTGTACCAAGTAGATCGGTGCCCATGCAAAACACACTCATTCATCTATCATATCCTCCAATACACCCATTAGTTCCCAAGGAAATCTACCACCCTCTGAATCTGGGAGCAAATAGCATCCCACATCTACCATCATCAGAACTGACAATCTGGTCTCCTTAGGATGTGAAGTATACATCTCCCCATAACGGATGCTAGCATTGTGCTCTCTCAAGTCAATCATAGCTTGCCCAAACACTCTATCCATCGTCTCGTGTGCCTCATCTAATGAAATTTGATATACTGCCTCCCCAACAATAGGCAGCCGCAAAATCCTATAAAAATCCTCCAATGTAATCGTCATCTTGCTAGTAGGTAAATGAAAGGTATTGGTCATTATATCCCATCTTTCGATGAGAGAAACCATCAAACTATGATCTCAAATGATGTGTCTATATCTTCTCACATCACCAAGCCCAACATCCCTCATATGGTCCCAATCTTCCTCCATCATAGTAGCCCACATCTATACCAACAAAGGTGGCACCCTGTCTCGCATCATCAACTGCTGACGTGCCTGTATCATTACCATTTAAACATGTCAATCTATTTCCCCTTTATTGATAATTTATTCTATCCTACCTAATCACATACCACCATTTATTTTACTAACCTAACTACCTTCTACTCCATTCACTCGCCTACCATATATTCTATCTTTCCTAAACAATTACACCTATTCTAATTCATGGATTTGACCCAACTTATAGTTAAAACCATCCATTCATGCCTACCTTAACTCTAAACCCACCCAATTATTTTCCTACCTACCCCTAGTCCATCTACTTCTAAATCATCCAATTTTTCTTTATTTTGACCTCTCACCCTCCATTTTTAGGCCTTAGTCACTTTTTACAGTGACCAACATCGGTCACCCAAATTGATACCGGTCACCATTTAGACCCACTGACATCGGCAAGCCTGCCAATGCGTCAGTCACTGGTTCTGCTCCAAATTCGAACCCCAACGCCCCCAATTTTCAAAAAATTAAAAAAAAAACACCTAAAAACCTACCCAACACCCTCTAAATTCCACCTACAATCCTTTACCAACCTACTTAATCTACATTTGGCCCTCCCCATACCCGATTTAACCATTTTCTACCTCAATTTCAAATCAAAATTCATATACCCAATTCTTCACTATTCTACCTTAATTTTAACCAAAAACATAAATGGAGTTTGACTCCCACCTCTACCCAGCGTCGTCTCCTTAATGGGATGTCTGGTCTCTTAACTGGAGGTCCTCCCACACCTTCTCCTACCTCTTCTAAGGCTCAATCACCCTCTAACCTATCAACCACTCACGTCTCTCCGAAAGATCTCATGGGACCACTCAACTCTCTCCAACTCAGCCTGGATAATACCCCTGTCCTTTTTTCCCACATCAAGAGCAAAAATTCCTTTTCTTCATCATTTTCCCAAATATAGAAAATTACAAATGAGTCATTTTCAACGCAACATTTTATTTTTAAACCCAATTTTTCCTTACCAACATCAGTCAAGTTATGCCCTTGGAGACCAACGTCGGTCACCCCTACCAGTATCAGTATACCCTCAACCGGTGTCTGTCACCTTGCCAGCCTAATTATACCTCATTTACCCAAAATTTTGATGACATATGCCAATTTCTTACAACCACATCCTTACCCCAGTCCTACAATCCCACCTAATTGCCTTATTACCTCACACCCAACCTTACTATCATTTAGGGCATGTATTTTCCTATACCTCGGCCTTACCCACGACCTTGCCTATACACCAAGCCCAAAACCACCTATTGTACACTCGAATTCACCTACTCGTTATACCTTGTGATGACCCTACTTGTGTTGTTTATCCTATCGACCATGCCTTTCCTGATGTCGTGATGTTTATCTTGACTAGACCAAACCTTTTGGTGCTTTGGAACCCACCTAATGCCCATTCTTGCACCTAGCCTCATTTTGTTTCAGGACCATATCCTATACCTTGGATAACTAGACCTCATCAACCTTGTTTGGATAAACTTTCAACCTTTGATGACGTATAGTTTGTGAGCTCTTCAACCTAGTGCCTTGTTGCATTTTATACGTGTGCATGTGTTTCAATTCTCCCACATATTACCTACACCCATATCACCATCTCTTGTGCCCGCATGTTACCTAGTTTAGTTTCGCCTCACCTTACCTCTTTATTAAACCCATCACCAAGTCAACCTCTTTTTTCCATCAGTTCCCAGTTTGAGGGGGAACACTTCCACCCATACCTAGGGCAACCACTCTTATTTTTTTTAACATTGGTTATCAATACAAGCTACCCAACAAAAAGGGGCAAATGTAGACAACAAATTTAGGTCACATTCCCTTTATCCCCTTTCAATTAAGTAATTAGACACATGCACCTAGCCATGACCCCTTCTACACACTAGTATTAATTTAAGTACCCATTATTAAATTAATTCTCATCCTCACACCATTATTTATGTTAATTACCTTAATTAAACTTATATCCATCTCACTAAGCCACTTCACCTTTTTACCTCATCCTAGACCCATTCCTAGCCTATTAATGAACCTAGACTAAGTCCCTACTTATCCTAACCAACTGGGACTCTTTCCAACCATAACTATTCATGACAAATTAATCCTCTAACTGATTCCACATTCTAATTTACACCATTCAACAATCCAAACCTGGACTAAGCCAAAGACCACTCCAAATTTGGGAAAAAAACCCTATTTTTTGAAGATTAGATAATTTCTCCTTAACCGACACCTATTATCCCTTGGTCAACATTGGTTCCCTAATCATCATCTGTTACCTTAAATGAGAGTTTCTAACTCTTTGCAAAGGTTCTTATTCAATTGATTCATTCACTCAAGCTTTAACATTCTAACTCTTGAGCATTCAAGCTACCATACGATGAATCAGAGCACATAGGTATTCACCAACAACCAATCTCTTCTTCCACAACCTTAGATCACCCATAGTAGAGCATACAAGCTCCTTTGCCAGAGCACTAGACACAACTTTGTTTCATCTCCGAATGCTCATCAACCATTACCACCTTTTGATCTACGTGTTCTCAGATAAGTAACTCACTCTTATTTATTAGCTCTAGTTTTTTTATCTTAAGTCTTTTATTCATTTCAATTACCCGAATCTCCTCTGTCCCGAATATCACTCTTCACCCGTCTACCATCTATTTTTCCAACCTAAACCATTTTTCCCATCCTAACATCTCTATCACCCTTACTGAGCCTTCATATAAATCATACCATCCTTCCCAAACCCCCTCAATTCTATGTGCAATCACAGAGAGATCCAAAATACCTAATTTTAATATTTTGACCATATTTCCCCTATCGACACTTGTCACCCAACCATCATCAGTCATTTCCCAATACTGACATTGATCACCTAACCGATACCAGTCTCTATGATTGGTAATATATTCTTAAAATATCAAGCTTATAACTTTCACTAAACAGCATAGAACATAACCAAACTTCGCCCAAACCTTTCCTAACACCTCAGTGACCTTTCCCAACTAGAACCATATCCTGACTAATTCCATATTAGTTTGTATTTCAATACTTTTCTTAATCTAGTATATTGGTAATGTTTTGAGACACCTAAATCAAATTATTAGTAATAGGACCTCTATTTCTTGCATTTAGTTTCATTAATTTGAATAAACAGTGGATTGACAGCCATCTAGGAAGTATCACACTTCCTGGAACTAGCAATCACTAGGAAGTCCATTGTCATTTGCTATTTAATATCATTTAGTGGTCTTGTTGTGTTTCTTATACATGTCGTTCTTCATAGCCAAAGGGAATCTTTCACATTTAGTCTGATCAAATTCTACAACGCATGCAACCTTCTTCTGACTATTCATAGGTATTCCTCCTTTGCCCATTACCTTTAGCTATTTTATAACATAGTTTGAGGTGAAACAGTAAGTCCATAATTGTAGTAAACGAGGACAATCTGATCCCTCATTTTTCATCTTTCTTTTTACAAGATTTGTTGTATATTTGAAGGTTTTGTAGGTCTATTATTTATTTAAGGTTTCCAATGACATCGGTGATCTTGGTGCGAACTCAGAGTGACCAAAGGTGACTATAGGAAAATACCTTGTGACACCTCAGAGGATGCTTTCTGAGCATTTTCGTAGACCCAAGTCCCTAGAAACATGTCTAGGGAACCCACAGACACCCCTTTCCCTCTCCAGGTTCCCCAATCCAGTATGTTCCTCTAGTTCTGCATTTTTCTGTGCTCCAGTGCGACAGTCTGTGCTTCGCCTTTTCCAGTTTTCCAACTCTATGTACTTTCCAGAACTCTGTAAATTAGCTAAGGATCTCTACCCTCTCTTTACAATTAGGGTTTTCATTATTTATTGCTTAATTTCTTATATTTGATTCAGTACTTTAGTATTCATTTATTTACTACAATATTGCATTTGGATTAGGCTCATATATTTCATATTTAGCTTAATCATTTTGGTGAAACCGAACTTGATATTTGCATAACTAAGATCTTAATTATTTCATTTGCTCATATTTATAGCATTGCATCATCATGAGTATCTCCATTAATGACTTCTTGCTTATCAATCCTGAATTAAGAGAAAGAGTCAAAAATATCCTAGCTACCACTCGCATTCCAGCTAATATGCATCCAGATTCAGTCTATCAAACATTTTAGATGCCTTCTCTCAGCACATTGCTTTCCCATCTAATCCTCATGCTAATCTCACTATTTTTAACAATGACTCGACCTTGCACATCATGATTCACATTTACAATGTGGGTGTTAAGCGTACTTTAATTGATAATGGATCTAAACTCAATCTTTGTCCCGTGCATTTCCTTGAAAATATTGGTATTTCAGCTACTAATGTTAGTCCATCATGTCTATCTCTTCGTGCCTATGATGGCTTTGTTCATACCTGCTTAGGTCACATTACACTACCTATTACGGTTGGAAAAAAACTCTTAAGACAGTTTTATTTTTCATAGACTTCCCTGTTTCATATAATTGTCTACTTAGTAGGCCATGGCTTCATGCCATGCAAGCGGTTCCCTCTATTGTACATCACTATGTTAGATTCCTACATGAGGGTATCGAGTATACTATTTTTCGTGATCGTTATCCATACAAATATTGCGACCATGATTCTAACTCTGCAGTTCCTATTCCATGAACTAATACTACTAACGATCCCATATTGTGGATAGTCCAACTCATTTACCAACACTTAAAGGTTTTATTTGCATGATAGATATTGTCGTATTTGTGTTGTCGCCTCTTCCTGCTACTACTACTACTACTATGATTGTTTACCGGGGGGTTGTCTAGTCCATGGACATTGATTCATACCCTACACATTCACATGAGACATCTCCATTAGCACACCCACTATTTAAATGCACACTTTTCATGAATAATGCTTATTGGGAACATCCATTCGATCATGCTTTAACTGAATCTATATGCACACATGACGGTTTGACTCAACTAGGATTTACAGTTGACAACATCTATCCTCCACCTTATGATCATCATCTCTACCATGGGTTTCTGCGCATCACCGTTGTTTATGGGATTTGATTCTTTTATCTCATGGTATTCCTTACATGTGCTCCCTGTACTTATCCACTAACGATGGGACAGTTTTGGCTTGATTGCATTGGGGGCACATTAGACCCTGATCATATTGATATCTCATTTCCTCTACCCGTTGGTCATGTATTCATTTGTAACAGTTCTTTTCTGAGTTATACACAGAATATCACTCGTTGGTACACACAGATGCCCATTACCTCCTTTCACTGATGAGGAATACACTATGGGCATGTATAACTTACGCCTCAATGGATCCTTACTTGATCAACCTGACACTATCACTTATCAAGTTTCAAATGCCTCACCATTTGGTTTTGATCATGAAAATTATGACCTCTTAGATGACATTACTTGAATGCCCTCATCAACACACACACACTTGGGGGCATTACATTTATTACTTCCCCTAGCATCAACACACATCTTATAATCAATTTCTTACACTAACATATGCATATTCACACACCTCAGTATCATCACTACCCTATGATGCACTCTTGTGTTCTGGTTCACACTTGACTATTGAGGGAATCTTATACACATGAACCTCACACACTGCACAATATACACTACATGTTTTACATCTTCACACAACATACAATTTTATACATATAAAATCTTCCACATATTCTGCATCATCCGCACTTTCTGCTTTATACACTTATACATAATACACATTCTCCATATTACATCCTTATCCATTTTACATAATCCACACTTATATAATATACACATCTTGCATTACATACTACACTTAACCGCTATATATTCCACATAACATATTATATGCTTTATACATCGCCGACCAATAACATGTTTCTCAACATCACATCTACTACACATTTTACACATTTTACCCATCTTCTCATACATGTTGCACTCACTACCCAATGACGCACTCTAGTCCAATGGTCTATACTCGAATGATGAGGGTCTAACTCAAAATTGAACCTCATCTCATCACACCTACATCATTATGCACTTTAACCTTCACAATCAATCAATTAATATTTTTATCCTACACTGCGACATTCCTAGCTAATCCCTGCTTCATACATTCTGTGATATACACTTTTAGGCTAAATCATCACCCCTTTCTAGCTTTCCTATTTATATATTTCGTGATATACGATTTATGTTAAATCATCATGTTTTCTAGTATCTTATCCATACATCTCATGATATACGCTTTGTGTTACATCATCAAGTTTTCTACCATCATCATATTCATCCATTTCGTGATATATGCCTTATGCTACATCATCACGTTTGATAGCATCTTATTCACCCATCTATTGACATACGATTTAGGCTAAATCATCACACATTCCATAACATCATCCCTATGTCACATTTAATATAATCACTTCATTCATCACCTCTTTCTACATACAACATATCGCTAAAACCATTTCCTGATGACGCACTCTCATTTACAGTTCATTCTTCATTACTGAGGGGGCATAAATAAATGAACATCACTACATACAATTCCATTCACATCCACTCAGGGGGCACACTCCTCCTATCATTCACTCTACATAACATTCCACCTCATTCACAACATATTGCATATATTGGTTGCATTTACTCTTGCTTACATTTATTTGTTACGCTTTCATCTTATTACACATGTTAGATAGATATCTTGTATGTCATTATCATTATCATAAACAGGTAGGTGTTCACTTGCTTTCTAGTTGTGATCACATATTTTACAAATCTATACGTGTAGCATGGATGTTTGGCGCAGTACCTAGTACCAGTCCCATAACGGCTCTTGGGGGAATCCACTTTTGTACACTACCAGTGAGATTGTTTCATTTTATACTTAGCACTTTACATTATTGGATTATACACGCTTTGAAATACTCTTTATCTTTATAACATGATAATGGGTGCTTCATGTGCAAAATTTGTTTGCAAGACTACTTGCTTCCATGGTTGTCTAATACATTGTTTTCTTATACTTTTCATTGTTTGTGGGCTTTTCCCTATGTCTTGATTGTTCTATGATTGTTTGTGGCCGCTACAGCCTTGATTGTGTTGTGAAATCATGAGTGATGTCCCATGTTTACAACCCACTTTTCACAGTCTACATTGTCTTCTACTTGCATCTTAGCTTACACATTGTATGTGTAGCTTACATTTCATCTTTTACATGAGTTTTTATCTTTTCTTGTACTAAGACTTGTTTTCATAGCCCATTATTTGTGCATGCCTTGGTTTCTACCAAGCACATTCCCTTTCCCCTACAGGGCACAGTTCAGCACAATGGTTTGTCCTATTTTGGGACACATACTACTTCAGTGATGTCGTATGGACCCTAAATGAGGGGGGCATCATTCAGGGGAATAGGTCACCCCATACAACGTTATACATAACATGGTACTAGTACAACACAATTTTCAGTTTCAAACAGGGCTCAAAATTTGACTTGGATCCTTAGAACAATAGCCTTTCCTTGATGCCTGAGACCAGGGGGAAATATAGTGGCCTTTCTTAGAATACCTAAAACCAAGGGGAAATTATACAGTGATTTGTAGTTCAACATAGTCTACACAACTCCATATAGAGCGGTTTTTACAGCGTAGATAGTCCTTAGCACATACACACCATCTGTAGTGGTGTTTTACACAATAGGAAGCAGTTGAACGTTGGCGGACGCCACCAGACAATTATCCCTACACTTTTTCCACTACACTAGCTTGAGATTGCCTGAAAAAATTACACGTCAACATCATCTACAGGATCCTTTGTACACCCTTTTCTCATCATGGATAAGGCGCACATGTTCTTGTTTCATTTCTAACATTTTTACATACTTTACTTGCACATTTTTCACATATTTTTGATCATATACATGTGTATTTGACTACTTGTTAGCTTCTCTTTTGAAGGCCCATCCATATGGGAAGCGGTAGTCAATATCACCATAACACCAACAAAAACAACACCACACACATCGACATCGACAACAAGTACATCATGGCATCTACACATGTGTTTCTAACCTAGGTTCATTTTCATCATCACGTTTTACACATTTTCCTCCTTAGCATCCATGTTTCACACTTTTATCACTCCACGCTTTGTCTGGTCCCTCGACACATTTTCTACATTGATCTACATAGATATCATGTACACATATCTACCTACTTTATGTAACCAAGATTTTTCTCTCACCAACATAAAGTGGGGGAAAATGTAGACAAACAATCACACACTTTGGGTAATTATCTATTCTTGATTAAATATTACTATTCATGTGATTCCTAAGTAGAAAACTACTAATCAGCCCATGTCTTTGGCCACCTTGCTTTATTTTTTGTTACTTTTTTTCTTATACCCTTATTTTATCAATATTCCTTTTACTCTTCGGTATTTTTCATCCTGGACATCAGCGCCCAACCAGGATGGTACCATTAGGTGCCCTCGTCCCCTTTGGGTACCCTTGTCCTCTTTTTACTTTACTCTCACTTTTTTGGGTCCTTTTCTAGCCGTTTCAGCATCGTATCGTTTTGGTAGTCATCCTATTTAGAGTTAATTATGAAATACAAGTGAAGGAATCATATAAATATAGAGTATGTGATCATAATAAAGCACCAAACACTAAGCACTACCTATCACCACCTAAAATTGCATCCATCGAGGCATCTAAAAGCTCCATTACATCCATCTAGGTCCATCACAAGGGACAAAAGGGTTGTTTTTTGCATCACACTTCATAAGAGGGAAGTTCATTCTATTCCATGCACACATTTATCACATTCTACATCTAGCTACTTACTCGTTATTCCAAGTGTGACACGCACAAGAGAAACCTAGGGAATGATTCCACACACACACACACACAAAACTACATTGGGTCTGAGATGTAGAGCAACATTTAGTTGTAAGTCCATCATTGTGGCAGCTGAGGAAAGTCTGACCCCTCATTTTGCATCTTTCTTTTTTTAGGATTTGATGTCTATTTGAGGATTTTGTAGGTATATTCTTTATTGTAGGTTTCTAGCAACCTTGGTGATCTTGGTGCAAACTCGGAGTGACCAAGGGTGACTACAGAAGAATACCTTATGACACCTCATAGGAGATTTTTTGAGCATTTTCTCGTACCCATGCACCCAAAAAGAGGTCTAGGGTGCCCATGGGCACCCCTGTCCCTCTCCAAGTGCCCCAGTCCAGTATGTTCCTCCAGCTCTACATTTTTTTGTGCTCCAGTGTGACATTATGTGCTTCACATTTTCTAGTTTTCCAACTTTACGCACTTTCCAAAACTCTATCAATCAACTAAGGTTCTCTACCTTCTCTTTACAATTAGGGTTTTCATTATTTATTGCTTAATTACTTAGATTTGTTGTATTAGTATAGTATTCATTTATTTACTGCAATCTTGCATTCAGATTAGGACCATATATTTCATATTTAGCTTAATCCAATGCCACATACTTCTTTATTTTTTTTCCAAGAATTCACATATAGTGTGTTGTCACATAAATGTGTTGCATAAAAATTTCAAACTTTCAAGCATTACAACTAGACCAATTTCAAAAAACATTCTCTCGAGTCTTCTCTAAACCCTCCCCTGGTCAGTTTATTTATTGTGTCATGTCAAAATTAACCTTGCAAGTACCTCTAATATGATGAAAAAATTAAGTACAATTGTTTGGAATGATGAGACGAGATCAGAAATTCCATTTAGTGAAATGTTTCCAATGGCTAGTCTCTCAGGAGGCCTGGAAAGGCCAATTTTGACCTTCTTTGGACAGGTGTTCATCCTTCGGGGCAAAATGAAAGGATAAAACTTATATGGATGTTCACAGGTTTCTGATCAAAAGAAGGAAGAAAAAATTTAGTCACATGCACCAAGGAGGTCATGGAATCTCCTCAATTTGTTGTTCTAGATCCCCGTGTTGTGGGATGTTTGTATTAAGCTTCTTAGGAACATTTATCATCTATATGAAGCATGATGTAAGGGGGATCTTCAATGGATGAAATGGAGTGTAATATTGTAGGAATGTAGTCATGGTGTCAAGAAGCTCGCATTGGGTTTTTGTATATAAAATGTTGATACTTGGTATTGTTAAGAATGTAATGAACGATTTTTAAATTAGTAATTGAAGGAAAAGGGACCCTACAATCCTGATTTACCTATCCAAAAAATATTAATATTATGGTTGTAACTTTGATTGTGCTTTTAGATTTTCTGATATATTGAATACAATGTTCAAAATCAGTAACAAAACTGCAAATAAAAATAAAGATACTGAAATTATTTTTCATAATGAACACAAATATATAAGCATTACATATATAAAATTTGACATTAGAATTACTATTTGTAATAAATACCAAATTAAAACTAATATAACTGAAACAATCCTTGAAAACCTCGTATTTTTATCATTTTCACTCTACTTTGTATCTTACATGCATGCATTCTTTTACATTTTTCGATTTTATGTGTTTTTTTTGTTTGTCCATCATTTTGCTTGACTGACACATATTTTCCCATAATGTTTATCAATTGCATCCAACACAAGTTACATTTTGTGTTCCTTTCCAAGTTTCAACTACATATTGCACATCTACATACTATTGGAGTATGATTATAATTTTCTATTTCTATTGGTTCAGTGAATGGATATTTAGTTGTCCAATCAAACTTAAAAGACATTCCAACGATCCATCTAATTTTTATTATCAACCAAAGTTGGTGTTTGATGAGTAGAAAACTCTACTATTGTAAGCTTTGATGCTTTTTCTTGCTCTCTTCAGGGTCCCCTCATTTGACAAATATGTTTGATGAGGTTATTTTTGTATGCTCTAGCATTGTCCGTTGTAAAAATTTTATATCATCTCTTCCATGCCAAAATAAATAGTTTCCACCATGGCATCAAACAAGTTTATGTAGATAAAATATCCATCAATAATTTGTTTTGGAACGATCTTGGAGAAAAAATTGGTTGTAGTGTTGCAATCAACACACACACACACACACACACACGAAGGTTCTTGACAACATCAAGAGTTGTCTAAGGGGGCATGTTTTACAATCCAAATGCAAATGTAAACTTCTTACTATGTTGGAAGAGGAATACTTATTTTCCTCTCCTTACTCACGTTAGTCAATGTATTTTGAATATGAGAAATATCTTGTTGCCTTGTGTTTGTGGGTGTGATTTGTCTCATACACAAAAAACATACTTCTACACAGATGTTTGATAAAAGAACATAAGTTGCAACATTTTGAGGATTCAACTCGAAAAGAAGAGTTGTAAAGAATTGTCACCCTATATGTGTATGTGTCTACAAACACCAAGAAAACACATCCACACAACCATCTCAAGTGTAATTGGCATGTTGGTGATAAAGTTTATAGTTTCCTCAAGATAGCCACACAACCAAGAATGTCTACCACATAGACATAATGATCAAATCTAATCATAATTCTATAAGAGGCACTCGTGCCATTAAAGTATTTACAAACCTCATTTATTAAACTTGCATGGTTATGTGATGATAAAACAAAAATGAAACGTACATGGTTAAGATATGTTTAATGCTACCACATCTCTTTGAAGAATTTTGTTGAAAAATTGATTTGCCTTGTGTATGCTTCCACAATTTGCATATGTGCCTATTAGGGTAATCGCAACTACAACATCTAACAAACATCCAATTTCAATTACATTTTTATGGATTTTTGTATACTATTTTAAGACTCCCATTTTAGCACATGTTCAGAGGACATTGATAACAGTTGATGGGTTTGGTTTTAAACTTGCCAATTGCATCTTCGTAAAGGTTTCTACAAGCCTTTCAAATAACTCATTTTGTACAAACCCTACAGACATGGCATTCGATGAGATGACATTTTTGTTGTTGTTTTTGAGTACCAACAAACATCCTAAAAGCCTCGTCAATAACACCATTTTGTGCTTAACCTATGATCATGGCAGTATAAGAGGCCAAATTTATTTCAAGCATTTAGTTGAACAATTCACATACCAAATGCAAGCCTCAACACTCTGCATACGTATCTTCTAGATCACTTATAGCTACAACATCTAACAAATACACTTTTTGCATACATGTATACCTTGGCATCTACCAACATTTTAACGTTTTATTTTTCACTTTTCTCAACATTTTTTGTTGCACACTCATACTTCTCGCCCTATCTATATAAACCTCGATCACCATATACCCCAAAAAAATTTTGAAACATTGATGGCGGCCTTTTTGTATCCTTGGTTTTATCGATGCAGTCAACATAGAGAGATGGCTTTTCGCAAAGCCATTACAGACACCAAGTTTAATATTGTTTTCAAATCCCAAACTCGGCAAGTATTGGATGCCATTAAGGCCATTCTGTGTTTTAATTATCTCAATCTTCGAAGCCACCCACAAACGAATTTTGAAATAGTTGTGGTCTTCATTGAGAACTTGCTCAAAGTAAATCCTGACAAGAGGTTCGTTGTGGCAATGGAAGTTATATTCATCAAGTCTGAGTATAAAATAAACTTGGAAGTTCTTGAAAATTTGGAATTAAGTGGACATGACTCGTCACTACATTCCCCTTCCGAGGCTCCCTCACATGAATTCATATTGTCGCTCCTTTCAAGACTTTCGAGGATGACTTTTCTACTCTTCTGATTTTCATTAGTTAAGTGGTCAATCACGGGTCGAGGGACGCCATCAAAGTGCCACTACCCGAATTGGATACTTTGAAGGCTCCAATTTCATTAGATGAGTAAGATCTCGACAACTCCCACATGGAGGCAACCAAAAAACAAAAAGCTTACAAAACTTTACTCAAACAAGTTAGAACTAAAGGGTTTAATGTTTCTTATAAAGATGGTGTTGGTCTTTCTACCCTCTAGAAATGAATTTATGGATATACTAATATACAATATACTATAGTTTATATTGTTATAGATATCCTATAATGGGTTTTTGTATATAAAATGTTGATACATAGTATTGCTAAGCATGTAATGAACTATTATTGAATTAGTAATAGAAGGAAATGGGACCCTACAATCTTGACTTACCTATCCAAAAAATATTAATATTATGGTTGTAACTTCGATTGTGCTTTTATATTTTCTTATATATTGAATACAATGTCAAAATCAATAACAGAACTGGAAATAAAAATTAAGAAATGAGCACAAATATATAAGCATTATATATATATATATATATATATATATATATATATATATATATATATATATATATATATATAGTGACATGAGAATCACTAAATATATACCAAACTAAAACTCAAATAATGGAAACAATGCTTAAAAACCCCATTTTTTATCATTTCACTCTACTATACATCTTACATGCATGCATTCTTTTACATTTTTTGATCTTATGTATTTTTTTTTTGTCCATCGTTTTGCTTGACTGACACATATTTTGCCACAATGTTTCTCAATTGTATCCAACTCAAGTTGCATTTTGTGTTCATTTCCAAGTTTCAACTACATATTGCACATCTACATACTATTGGAATATGATTACGATTTTCTATTTCTATTAGTTCAATGAGTTGATATTTAGGTTCCAATAAAACTTAGAAGACATTCCAATTGTCCATCTACTTTTTATTTTCAACCGAAGTTGGTGTTTGATGAGTAGAAAACTGTACTATTGTATCACATCACCAATAATGTCCTCCAATCACCTTTTCCTTGGCACAAAATTGTGAGTTGAATTTATAATTGCAGTCGGTGTTTAATGAGAAATAGAAATTTCTTTTGTTAGTTGCATTTCATAATCATGATTGTTGTTCAATGGAGACACATAATAAATCTTGTCCCTCAATGGAGGCATGTCATCATTAATAATATTTTGCAGTGGTGACATGTTAACTTGAATAATTCTTTCAATATATTTTACATAAAAAGGATTTTCCTATTATTCTAAATATAAAACTCAAAATGAATAAAATTACAATTAATCATTTAGTACATGTATTTGGTTGAGATATCCCTTGTGGGGTACCACAAAAATTGAAAATTTGCAGCCAAATAAAATACTAATTTTTGCATATTTTTACCAGTTATGGCATCGAATTGAAAAAAACTAATAACTCCCAAAATATCCACTCAAATCACTTGAAATTTTAAAGAGAGCTTGCTAATATTATAAAGAACATAAGGAAACTATTTTTGGAATTTTTCAGACAATATAACGTTGCCAGAAAATTACAGCGTGCCCTAAACAGTTGGAAAACTTCTAAAATTTATATCTTCCCAAATACAAGGGCAAAAACTATGAAACTTTGGAAATAATATTTACAAATATAGAAGATGATATTCCAACCCTCAGATCTGAAAACGGCCAACAGGAAACCCTCCAAATAAAGGTTGCAATATCTTAAAAAATGTCGCCAGTTTTGGTAGATGGTCAAAACCCCTTTGAAATCCTATGGAAATGATGTCAAACCCTTTCTTTATTGTTGCCATAAGTCTGATATAAAAACCCACTGATTATCTTCACAAATTATCTCAAAACCCTATCTCTAAAATCTCTAAAAATATCTCTGTGAATCAGCCCTAAAAATAGCTCCAAAATGATAAGTTAGGGTAGATCTTTCACTACCGAAGAATGCCCTGCTAATTAGGGATGGATCTCTCACCACCGAAGCTAGGGTTCCTACGAGATTTCACTCCACAAGCTATAGATTTGCAAACAGCAGTTGTACATGAAAGGAGATAATTAGGTATGCAAGGATGTCTTTCCTTTCTCCCCCAACTCCTTATATAACTTCTCCAAGGCAAAAAAGCCCCAATAAAACCCTAGTCGCATTTTTCCCTTGGAAGGGATGACAAAATAGAAGTAACTTAAGTTATTTTTCCCTTTTTAAGTCGTCATGGTCCAAAAGTGACCCCCAAACGCAAAATTAGAACATTAGTACCATGTGGCCCCATCCTAACGACAAAACGTAACATCTAGTCCTTCCAAAACACCTTTTTGCATATGTTAATAAAGAATTATAACAAAATGGACTAGATATTCATACCCAATAGCTCCCAACATTCAAAGCCCCTTAGGTATGACCAAGGCTTGGACTCAAATTGGCCCTTAGGGCTTTGGCATAGGAAAGGGAACATTACAGTCCTCCCTTCCCAAATTTTGCTTGTTCTCAAGCAAATGCAAATTAGAATGCTACAAAATATGCTCTCCCTCCCAAGTAGCATCCTCAAGTGGCAATCCCTTCCATTGCACCAAATACTCGGTGATCACTCTGCTCCTAAGCCCCCTCTGTCTCTCTTCAATAATGGATTCTGGTTCTAACACCAACTTCCTCTCCTCATCTAATGGCGGAAACTTTATAGATGGTACAATATGCTGTCTAAGTGCCTTCTTAAGGCATGAAACATGGAAAATGTTATGTATCTTATTGTGCTCCGGTAGCTCTAGCTCATGCAACTGCGCCAACTCGACAAACTACCCGGTGCGGACCATAAAATAGCGGTTTCAATTTCTCTGCACCCTTCTACTTCAGTGAGGACTGCTTATATGGCTGTAAAATTAGGAATACTAGATCCCTAACCTCAAAAGAACTCTCTATCTTGTGCCAATCTGCATATACCTTTTGTTGATTATGTGCCTTCTAAAGGTTCTCTCTGAGAGCCTTCAGAATATCTTAGTTCTTCTGTAACCAACCTCAAGCTTTGGGAGCTCGGCTATCTAGTAATACCAAATCCACAAATGTCATAGCGTCGTACCCATACAAGGATCGGAAAGGAGTCATACTTATGCTCATCTGATAGGTGGTATTGTAGCAATATTCACCCATGCGTAACCATCTAATCCATGCCCGTTGATGTCCTGACACATAACTCCGCAAGTAGCCCTCTATCCACTTATTGACTATCTATGTCTTCCCATCTGTTTGTGGGTGGTAGCTAGTGCTGGGAGTCAACTTCGTACCTGCTAGTCTAAAAATCTCCTGCTAAAAGGTGCTCATGAAGATTTTGTCCCTGTCACTGACAATATTTTTAGGCAACCCATGTAGCCTAAAAATACTTGTATAGAAGATCCGGGACACATCCACTACCTCATGCCCCTTAGGTAGGGAAAAGAAATGAGCATACTTGGTTAACCAATCAACTACAACATAAATGCAGTTACGCCCATGCACCAAAGAAAGCCCTGTAATGAAGTCCATAGATATGCTTTCCCATTTCTATTTGAGAATGGGGAGACGCTGAAGTAATCTTGCTGGAAAAGACTACTCGGATTTGGTTTGTTGGCAAACCATACACTCTTTGACATGATTAAGGACATCGTCCTTCATCCCCTTCCATGCAAATCTCTCCCTGATAAACTTGTATGTTTTGAAATACTCAGGATGCCCAGCTAGTGTTGTATCATGAACTTCTTGAAGGATCTTCTCCTTCATTTTGGATCCTGATACAAGGAAAATCATATCCTTGTAGAAAATGAGATCATCCACTACTTTGTATCGGTCATCCTGCGTAATACCATCAATGATCTCACATGCAAACTGATTTTTGGAATACACAACAAGTATATGAGTCTTCCAATCCACTGAAATCTCAGACATAGAACTAAGCATAGAAGTGAGGTAAGGCCTCCTGGATAAAGCGTCAGCAACAATATTATTCTTACCTCTAGTGTACTCTATGTCGAAGTCATATGTTTGTACCTTGTTCACCCATCTTTGTTGGTGATCGTTGAGCTCCTTCTATCCCAAAAACAACCTCAAACTGTTGTGATCCATACGAACCATGAATTTGCTTCCCACAAGGTATTTTTTGAATTCGACCAAAGCATGCATAATGGCCAACATCTCCTTGTTGTAAGTTGAATACCCTCTCTCCACGGGTTTCAATTTCTGACTCTCATAGGCAATGGGATGCCTATCTTGCATGAGAACTTCCCCAACACCCTCTCCTGATGCATCACACTCTAGAATGAATGGGCGGGAGAAATCTAGTAATGCGAGAACGGGACACGAACTCATCACCTCCTTGAGGTGATCAAAAATATGTTGTGCTACCTCTGACCAAGCAAAAGCCCCCTTCTTGGTCAAATCAGTCAATGGAGCAATCAACCGAGAGAAATTCTTCACAAACCCCCTGTAGTATGTGCACAACCTTACGAATCCTCTCAAATATGTCAATGTCCTAGGTGGTGGCCAATCCAGAATTGCCCGTATCTTCTCTCTATCCACCTTCACTGTACCCCCACCAATCACATATCCCAAGTATAGAAGTCCAGTCATGCCAAACTCACACTTAGAAGCTTTCACATATCACGAAATAACTTCTAATATCCCTAATATTTCACCAAGGTCCCTGATATGGTCCTCCCAAGTCCTGTTGTAGACTAAAATATCATCAAAGAAAACCAATACAAACTTCTGCAAGTGGCGGTTGAACACATAATTCATGCAAGACTAGAATGTAGCTGGAGCATTAGACAATCCGAAGGGCATCACCAAGAACTTAAAGTGACTATAATGGCATCTGAAAGTTGTCTTATGCACATCTTGCTCCCTGACTTTGATCTGATGATATCTAGATCGTACATCTATTTTTGAAAAAATAGATTACACCATGTAGCTCGTCAAGCAACTCATCAATGTGTGGTACAGGATACTGGTTCTGTATTGTCTTCTTATTCAAGGCACGGTAGTCTATACACCTCTGCATGGTCCCATCCTTCTTCTTCACCAATACCACTGAGGAAGCAAAAGCGCTGGAACTCGGTGTAATATGTCCCATATCAATGAGCTCATGTATATTCTTTTCGATCTCATCCTTAAACCGTTTGGGGTGACAGTAAGGAGAAGTAACCACCAGTCTAGCATCCTCGAGCTCAATCACATGCCCAAATCCCCTATCTAGAGCTATGCCTGGAGGTATGTCACCAAAAACTGTACTATATCTGTCCAATAAGCCATGTATATCCACATGATACTCCTGTTGTCCATCCTCTTATTTCTTGGTCGAAACCAAACAATGTATTGCCCAATCCACCCCGTTATGCCTATAAATCCTCTCAATCCTCTTGGTCGTAATAACTCGGGGTGCCTCTGAAGATAAGCCCCTCAAGATCACATTCCTCCCTTCAAACTTAAACATCGGCTCCATCATCTGGAAGTTAGTCCGAAACTCACCAAGGGAATGGAACCACTGTACTCCAAACACTATGTTAGTCTCTCCAATACCAACAATATAGAAATCATCGGTAACTGTATAGTTACCCATCGTGATGCTCAATTATGGAACCCGTCGTGTGCATCTCATAGAATCTCCATTGGCTACAACCATGTTGAAGCCCTCAAACTCCTATGTCTGTAACCCTCGCCTCTCAACCAATGAGGCATCAATAAAGTTGTGGGTTGCCCCACTATCAATGAGTACCACTACTCATTGTCCCTGCAAAACTCCCCTAACTCTGAATGCCTTGTACCTCGGGGTACTAGACAAAGTGGCGACGGTCTCCTGGGGAAAAGTCTCGCTATCCTACTCAACACCCGCACTATCTAATGCCTCATCATCATCATCCTCTAATCCCTATGTGTCCAACTCCTCGTCAACATCACTCTCCTCAAAGACCTCTATGAATTAGGCCTTCCCTCTACCCTTGCAATCATGTCTTGGAACCCAAGGTGTGCAGAAATCAAAACATAGTTTCTTTTGCCTCAATCCATCTCTATCCTCTCTAGATCTGAATGGTCTCTAGGTTATATCTTTGCCTAGGTGTAGGTACCTTCCGCTACAAACCATCAAATCTAGAAGGGAAACCCTTACGCTGCACTCGAGGTGGAAACCTCGACTTAAAAGTGGATAACTCCAAGTCACAAGCTCTCCTAATAGCCTCATGCAAAAAAGAAGGCTCAAATACCTTCACAAATCTAGCAAGAGCGTCTGTCAAACCTAATGTGAATAGGGAAATCAACCTCATCTCTGTAACATTTGGTACCATAACCGATAGTCTCTAAAAATCTGCGATATATTGATCCAAGGAACCGGTCTGCCTCAAATGAGTCAACTCTCTAAAATACTTGTCGAGGTCCCCTCCTATCAAATCTGCTCACTAGCCTCTGTGTGAACTCTGCATAAGTCGTGATGTATATGTGTACTTATGTAATCAACCCAAGATGCCACCAATCATGAGCGTCTCCCTCAAGATGTAAGATTGCAAACTCAATTACATCTTCCTCACGCATAGGATTCAAGTCAAAGTATGTCTTCAACTTCTGAACCCAAGACTGTGCAGTACACTTCTTAGAACCGTCGAAGTGTGGAATAGAAATCTATCACAATCTCCTTTGCAACTCTAGTACCTATACCTGATGATCTCTCCTAGGCCTGCGGTCAATCTTCATTTTGCAATATTCCTGGATGGCATGTTGTCACGAAGTCATCACTCAAGGTCTAGTACTTTTCCGAACAAGACTCCTCATCTACAATATCCACTGGCTTCCGTACCTGTGAAACTTTTGGATCCTTCAAGAAAGAAGGTTCGTGACACCCCCAAAGCCCTGGGAGAAGAATGGGGAGACCGCTGCCCCGAATGTCCACCCTTACCTCTTTGACCATGTTGTCCCCTATTGCTATTTTCTCCTCTTTCCGCATGAACATCAATCATGTCCTGTGCTAATCTCTCAGTGAGCTGGCTCAAATAGAGATTGGTAGTCATCTTGTTGTTTTACCATGTTGGTGAACAATTGTTTCATCAAATCTACACTTATATCCTCATTGTCTTTGTCTCCCATCTTTCAATCCCAACAAGCTGGAAAAACAACTGCTCTGATACCATTGAGATATCCCTTGTGAGGTACCACAAAATATTGAAAATTTGCAGTGAAATAAAATACTAATTTTTGCATATTTTTACCAATTAAGGCAGCGAACTGAAGAAAATTAATAACTCCCAAATATCCACTCAAATCACTTGAAAATTTAAAGAGAGCTTGTTAATATTATAAAGAACATAAAAAAAACTATTTTTAAAATTGTTCAAACAATATAACACTGCTAGAAAATTACAGCGTGCCCTAAACAACTGGAAAACTTCTAAAATTTGTATCTTCCCGAATATAAGTGCAAAAACTATGAAACTTTGGAAATAGCATTTACAAATATAAAAGATGATATTTCAACTCTCACATCTAAAAATGGCCAGCTAAAAACCCTCCAAATAAATGCTGCAATCTCCAAAACAAGTCGCCCTTTTTGGTAGATGGTCAAAACCCCTTTGAAATCCTCTAGAAATGATGTCAAACCCTTTCTTTATTGTTGCCGAAGTCTGATCTGAAAACCCACTGATTATCTTTATAAATTATCTCAAAACCCTATCTCTAAAACCTCTGAAAATATCTCTGTGAATCAACCTTGAAAACAACTCCAAAATGACACGCTATGGTAGATCTTTTACTAACGAAGAATGTTCTGCTAGCTAGGGATGGATCTCTCACCACCGAAGCTAGGGTTCCTACGGAATTTCACTCCACAAGCTATAGATTTGCAAACAGTAATTGCACATGAAAGGAAATAATTAAGTATACAAGTATGTCTTTCCTTTCTCCCCCAACTCCTTATGTAACTTCTCCAAAGCAAAAGAGCCCCGATAAAACCCTAGTCGCATTTTTCCCTTAGAAGGGCCAATAAAATAAAAGTAACTTAAGTTACTTTTCCCTTTTTAAGTCACCATGGTCCAAAAGTGACCCCCAAACGCAAAATTAGAACATTAGTACTATGTGGCCCCTTCGTAACGACAAAACGTAACATTTAGTCCTTCCAAAACACCTTTTTGCATATGTCAATGAAGAATTATAACAAAATGGACTAGATATTCATACCCAATAGCTCTCAACGTTCAAAGCCCCATGGGTATGACCAAGGTTTGGACTCGAATTGGCCCTCAAGCCTTTGGCATAGGAAAGGGGACATTATATTGGTTGGATGTCAATCGTGTTGACCTATTTGTAGCCGGCTAAAATAAGATAATAGGATCATTTTTTAATAATTGGCCCAACCCTTTACCATTATCAACAAGAGTCATCACATCGGATTTTAACAATCAAACATAAAATTCCTACATACGATTGGGAAACACCTACAGATGGTTGCGAAACTTTACAAATTGGATACGATCGACATTTATGTGGTCAGATAATCATAAGATACAATTGACTAGCTATTATGTATAAGTGTTTATGTCAAATATCTACCACTCAATTGCATATGCACAGTTGATATGTACACAAACAATTTTTCCTAATTTTCTTGAATTGAAAGAGTTCCTTTCTCAAGCCGATCAAGTGCAAGCACAGTATTTGAGAATCACCCCTCGACTTCAATTTCTACAAGTCTAATAGAGCACCCAGCAATGGAACCCAGTCTATGTCACTCCTCCCCACGAAAGATACTGAGCAACAAAGACCCTCTACTGTTTATATCTAACGATACTGACCCCGCCCAAAAGGGTTAGAGTCTCCAGGGAATGCTCCTGGTGAAAACCATTACTCTTCACCCAACCATAAGAAGGCCTCACAACAAGCTCCCTTGTTCTCGAAAACGGGGCTGAGTGGAGGAAAAACTCTCCAATAACGCCCCTGACGAAAAGGCTTGTCCCTACACAACTATTATACAAACAAACTAGAAATAAATAAATTTCTACAAAATCTACCCTAGCCTAAAAACACCTCAAAACCTTGTATGATATATATGTTTACAATTGTGCCCATAATAATCACCCATACATAAAATAATACACCAATCATATATACAATTAACTAAATAAATGCCAAGGGAACGTTTATAATTTAAATGTGTGGTGTAGATTTGGCCAAAATCATAAATAATCACATATTGCTTTTCAAGAATAGGGCACTTAATGCCCTAAAATTATATTTGATAAAAAAAATATTGCAGAATTTATTCCCTAAAATGAGAAATCTATGTTCTCATTATATCCAAATCAAAAATATAAATTGGATCAAAAAACGAAAAAAAGGTATAATTATGGCCATCTAATATTCATTACCGACATATAATATGGGACACCCAGAAAAAAAAAACCTCTTTCCCCATCCGTGATAAAGATGCCGCTAAACATTATCCAAAATAATTTTGGGGAGCTCCACCGTGCAATGCATTATGCACCATTTCGATGAAGATATTTTTTCCCTTGAGCGAAACTTGTATATGACGGGTACTTTCGAGTAAGCGTTCGCGTCAAAGAGATTTGATTCTGCCTTACTTCTTCCTGTTCTCATTTATTATGCATTTCACTTTCTTTTGAGTGTGCATCAAATTTGTGCCTCGTACAAATGTATTTCGCGTTCACGTTTATTTGATGGCCTCTTAAATTTTGTACTGTTTTTGGATTTTGCTGTGTATAATTAAAATTTCATAAACCTATTTTCATTTACTCAGTTATGGGAAAAAATCTCAAGATATCAGATAGGTAATCCTGCAACACTCGTACAAGATTTTCATTTTCGTGATGACTCGTCTCTGCCACTTCTCCGTTTTCACGCCTATATCGTGATTAGTCAGTCTAACTTGGAACTCCTCCTGTTACCTGTACTTGCCAAACTATTTTAAATCATTAAAAGTTCAAACCACTGGTCAGTTTATTAAAGGAAAACTCTGCAATGTTGTTCCTTTTATTCAGACAATATTTGAAGACTGACTGAATATTGACAAACTTCCGGTGTTCATAAAGTCGCTATCTTTGGTGTGCATGGTGAAGCAAAGCAAAACCAAAATCATTTTATAAAGATCTAAACCCTAATCAATGCTCTTGTGAGAGCGATAGGACAACTATATATATATGCCCTGAGATGTTTCGGTTGTTTTGGCCTGTAACGGATTCTTTTGATACTCGAGGCTCATCTTAACATCCTCCCACTTGTTAAGTACACTGTCAGTGGGGCTCCCTCTAGTTCTACTACCACTTGTGCCTACCCCTCCACACGGACACCACCAAGATCCATCTTAAAACCCAATTTCTGTCACCAGGCGCTACCCGTCGTTGACTTGATACGAATAACATAGGAAAAACTCGTGCAGCTTCCGAATTAGCTTATTAATGGAGCGTGCAGTTCAACTTCCATGACACTTCCAGATCATGTACTGGTTTTTTTTTTCATTATCTGCACCCTTCATATGATCCTTTATTTTTAAGGGCGAAATTTATTTATTAACAACCAAAAAACGAGAAATTTCGCTTTATTAAAACCTAGCAATGGAAATGTTTAGATTTTAAGGATTACAGTTCTTCAGGGAAAAAAAACGCAATCTGTGTTTATTACCTGTATAAACTCAGTTTTTCCAATGTAATGTAATTTTAATTGAATGGCCAATGGATAGCCACTTTAATTATACCAGCCTGAAAATGTTAAAAAAACGTTGGCATGGCCTGTGTGATTTAATAACATGGTATGGCTACTAGCATTAAGATAGTATGGCTATCAGAAAACCGACATCCCAGGACTTTTGGGTCTGTAGTGAAATGATCAGAGGGTTGAATCAAATTCCAAATATTGGTCTCTGGGTGGATAAGAAAGTACTCTTGTAAATGAAACTATTAGATATACATTTATATATTCAGACCTCAAGACCTGGTGGCCTCAAATACTTCACAGAGAAAAGCAAATAAATTACAGTCAACATTCCGGTTGTATTTCCAGGCTGAGAAGACGGAACAAAATAATGTTATAACAGTAAACGTTATGTACCAATATAGTTTGAAAATTGCTTAGGACTATAATGTTAATTAAGACGATTTAAATGTACTCCAGAATTTTACTATATAGGTAATTGTAGGAATGAAGAGAGTGAATTGCTTCAAAATAGAGAAGATGAATTGCACAGATTTTTGCCAAATAAATTGGCCTTTTTGCTTTCTTGTTTGCCTATATATTTCAACGAATGCTAACAAAATAAGTCTTAAGAAATAATAAGAAATGAGGTTACAGTGATGATCGGGCCAAGCAAATCGGGCCAAGCAAATAAGGTTTTCATTGAAGGAGCACCTCATAAGTATACATTAAGCACATCCAACCCTGCCGCCCATGGAGCGCTGCTGCTGGTGGTGGTGGTGGTGGTGCAGGCGGCGGGGAAAACTGTGCGTATCATGGCCACCATAACCCCTGTGATGATTGTTGTTGCGATAATCATAACCTGGCGTAAGGTTGGTGTAGGGCTCCGAGGCGGTGGTGGTAACTGGTGATGGACGAGCACCTATATCCCACCCGTCTTCCACATAGTTGGTGGTGGTTTTGTTGGGAGCAATGTGGCCTCCCATGACGTGTGGAGGCGTGAGCTGTTCGCCGTTCCGAGGTGGGGAGAATACCAATGGCAGATACTCATCAGTGTCACAGGCAAACTTGGAGTTTTTGAAATGGTCTTCCAGAGCGACTCGACCCTGGCACACCTGCTTCGTCAGTAAAAAGCAAAGCAAAAAAGAAAAAATCGTACAGTAAACAAAATAAATTAGCACCTGAACTCGGGCGTAAGTGACTTGGCATATCTTACGGGAATTGAATGCCTCCCAAGGCTGCATGTGAAAGGCCTTGTACAGTTTCCAGGTGGCCTTTGACGTCGTCATGTTCACAAATGCATATCCCAGGTTGCACTTGTTCCTGAAACCAATTGCAGCATTTCTTCTTTCTTATTACACACAGGGTAAAGGAAAAAGATGTGAGCTGGTTTTTATTATAAATTTTGTTTTTCCTTACTTGAAGTCGATGGGTAAATATACGAAGTCGTAAGAAGATAACGGCTCGTTGGGGTCCGTGATGCGCTCGTTGCAGCTCATGCAGTGCTGATCCAGCATCGACAGAAGCATCTGTTGACTGCAAATCCAAAACAAGAAAGGAAGAATTAAGATTTTGAAAAGCCCGTCAATGTACACAAATGAAAAGCTTGGGTGGTCAGGGGCACACCTGTACTTATTAGGTATGTTTTTAATCATGACGGTGGTTCTGGCATCGCTGGAATTGGACTCTGCCTTGGCCTCGTCGAACGTGAAATTAGAACCAGCTTCGCTACTGTGTAATCTGCTGCTGTTGTTATTATCATTATTATTATTATTGCCATTCTTGGAGAAAGGCAAGGCCTTGGAACAAGCATCCGCACCTCCCATGCCATTGGCTGCCTCTGAACAAGACGACCTCACTTGTTGACCGCCGCCTCCTCCTCCTCCTCTCCGTCTCCTCGCGAAAAATCCACTCCCACTATTACAATTGTTCATGTTATGAACAAAACTATTGTTTTTGGCGTTGCCTCTGCCCGCGCCACCGCCTCTTCCCCTACCACCCATCTGCTCGGGGTTTGTACGAGGCCACGTGTATTCGAGTTCGGTGAGGTTGCCCCAGCGAGGATAGGGGGCCTGCTGACGTGGATGGTGAGCGAACATGGGGAGTTGATGGTGGTTGTGTGTATTGCCTCTGCCACGGGGTGGTGGCGGCGGAGAAGCGTGCATGATTGGTGGAGGAGGAGGAGGTGGTCGAATGAAGGGAGCAGGTGGAGAGCGCCGTCTGGTTTGCCCGCCAGGCCGACTGAATTCAATTTTCACACGCTTCCCACCGATCTCCTGGCCATCCATTTCTTCAAGCGCACGCGCAGCGTCGCGCACATCAAAAAACTCTACGAACTTGTGCTGCCGCTTCGCTGGCGTTTCTCTCAGCTCCTTCACGGCACCTGCAAACACCACACAAGCAACCATAAGTTGTCGCTCAGAACAACACGGCCTGTCATCCATCTTATCTAACACTCAGAACAACAGACTGCTTTAAGAGATAGAAAATATATATGGCGACTCAACCATCCGCCTGAAAGTAACGAAGGGCACTGGCACCGGCACCGGATCGACATAATTCATCAAATTTAAAAACAAAAAAAATTGCGCAAGAAGTTTGTGTCATTTTCCGTCATGAAATCAGAAAAAGGTATATGGCGACGGAAATGTCCAAATATGTGGGAACGGAACAGTCCGATGGAGAATAATTGACAAAACATCCATGTCCATTATTAGCTAATAGACACTGTTTCAAATAAATTAGTGCCAGAAGATTGTGCCATATACGATTCTAGGCGTGAGGATCTTCGTCATTAAATCAGGATGCGCTGGCTGGGACTCTAGGAGGTGAAAAAAAGATTGGACAAGGGAACAATCACTCTGAGAATTATTCGTAGAAAATAATACAATGAAAACATTATGCTAGTAGTGTGCATACCAAATGCCTCGAATATTGATCTGAGCATGGCAGCATCGAAATCTGCATCCAAATTGAAGACCACGAGAGTGCCCTGGTTGTGCCTATCTGGGCCCGAGGGTAGCCCAACGGGAAGAGCATATTGTGCCCATATTGCCTTTCCTCCTATCAGGCCTCTGGATAAAATTGTAGGAGGAGGTGGCGGCGGTGAGATTCGATCCGTTTCCTTATCTTCTTCTTCTTCCTCCACCTCCTGAGGCTGAGTCTGATGCAGAAAGAGATGGCTGTTATAGTGTTGCTGCAGTCTCATTTGCTCCGTCAAATGCTGTTCCTGGATTTCGGACAAGGCAGTTTTAGCATGTCTCAAGTCATAATAATGCACGGTGACGAACCCTTGGTGTCGCTTATCCGTTTGCAATGCCCTGATGGGACCCCATCTCTCCAATTGCTGTCTTAAATCTGCGTCGCTTAATTCGCTAGGCAATGGCACCGCGCGGAGAAGAAGCGTTCGAGAGGGATGCTCCCTTGCCGTCGATATAAAAGGCTGCTGCTGGTAATGGTAATGATAATACTGCCCGGGAATGGAACCCGTGACATTTCCTCCTCCACCTGCTACTGCAGTACGAGTAACCACGGTGGTGTTATTCATGCTGCTGCTCGTGCAGTTGATATTGATATTGTTAGTGTACCTGTAAGGCCTTGGGAAACAAGAAGCCTGAACCACCTCGGCCGCGTGTATTCCCATTCCCAGCCTGAATACATCTTCCTGCTGCTGCTGTTGATGGTGTCCTTGTAGCGTGCTCTCCCATGGCTGCGGAATTGCCGGAACACTGTACGCCATGCCCATCTCAGAGCTGTTGTAAATGGGCATAACGGTCGGGTTTGCTGGAATCGAACCCGCGACGGCCGCGGGCTGAACATATGATCGTCCATCCAGAGGATAAGAAGGATAATAGAGGGGAGGAGGAGGAGGAGGAGGTGGGGGAGGAGGCGGAGGGGGGAGGGGAGGCCTGAGAAAAGCATAGGGGCCCTGGCGTAAACCTCCTGGGCACATGGGTCCAAATGACCAGAGGACAAAGAACGACCTGCAGATGGATTCATGGTAGATAAAGCACCTTGTTCTCAGCTATCCTCAAATCACCTGCTTAATCTCTATATAACAAATTCAGTCTCATCTTCTTCCACACGGCCTCCGCCTCCGCCTGCGCCTGCGCCTGCATATTTGTTTTCCCCTACAGAATTAGATTTTATCGCCTCTTCAAACCCATAAAACATCACAACAGACTGACTTACTAAATTCGCAGTTAAAAAAAAGCATATTACAGACTGACCACCCGCTACATTCGGCGTTTACAGAAAACCCGGCAACAACAGCACACAAAACATCAAAACCCGAAAATCAACAATGTCGGACAGTCACTCAAAATAGCATCTCCGAAACAAACTTCCCATAAGGCAAAAACATAACATACCCCAAACACCATTCTAAATAAGTCTACCAGGCATTATAGAATTCCTATCATGCAGCAGGCTTCTGCGACGAATCGACAGCGTGACACGACAGGCTTGTCAACAGAGTGAGACAAAATAAATAAATAAAACTCTAACCTATCTCTATCTGTCAAATACACAGCCAAAACGCTGCTTACAAGCAATCCTCCTCTTCCGTTCAGTTATATTATAACTCCTGCGATTTACAACGCTGCTGCTGCTTCTTCTTCTTCTTCTTCTTCTTCTGCTTCTGCTTCTTCTTCTTCTGCAGATCCTCCCTCGTTTTCCTTTTTCTAACTCCCCTGCTCTCAACAATACTACTTTACTTACCTGCCGTCTACACCAGTATACTGTTGCCACACTATTCCAAAAAAGGAAAAAAAAACAATACCCACACAAAAAATAGGAATAAAAAACTCTGTAAAACAGAGCGCAATGCTAAACCAAACATGCCTGTAATGCTTTATGATGGAGGGCATTGCCAGTACCGTTGCACAAAGCGTGAAAAGTGCCCAGAAAACTACATCCCGGCGGTCCCATCGTCCACTAAACTACTCACCGGCGTCTCTAAAACAGCTTTAAAGCGGGTTGCCGGCAACCACCCGCTGTAAAACGTTACGCTCGCGGTCATTGAGTTGGCAAGGGGCGGGATATAAAGTGCAGCTCCCGACAGTCAAAACCCTAACAATCTGGAGCCGTCGATCGTCCTGTCCTGTCGGATCGAGGCCGTCGGATCGCCGCTTGGCCGACCCATAGAACAGCGGCTCCATTTTCTCTCCTGCCGTGATGTGTTTGTTGGCGGCGCCGCCAGAACGTCATATGAACACTAAAATACGCATGTAAGATTTGCCGCGAATATCTCCGTCAATTAATTCTGCGAGGCGAAGCGTTGGACGGGACGTAAAGGTGGGCCCATAACGCCGTTTCCTCTCGCACACTCGCCGCCACTTTCACTCCCCGGCAAACAGGACCGCCTTTCAGGCACCTGCATTAAAATATTTGAATTTTAAAATCCATTTAATTTTGGAAAAACAAGTTTAATATTGCGTTGGCTTGACCTTAAGACTGACCAATTTATGGGAGACCGGAGAGAGACCATGCGGGGGGGAATTTGTTATTTCGAATTTGGGTTAAAAAAAAACTTTCTGCCATATCTTCTATCAAGAGCACACAAATTTCGGAGTTGTGCTGGTCTGGTTCGCCCCCGTCGAAAACTCCCCCGAATATATACTTACCATCTTCATTTTCATTCTTTTTTTTGGGGCATTAAAGTACATAATGGCAATACATTTAGTCCTAAAGTCTTACACCTTTGCACTTTATGCCATGCACTCGTGGGTACGTATGTTTTCTAACCTGTTTAAAACAACTAGATGTTTTTACCTGGCTCAATATGTGTGCATCATTAAGTAACTTGTTCTGACAACAATGCCTTCAATTAATTAGGTATATCCCATTGAACTATGAACATTTGCCTCACAAGAGTAAGTAGGTTAGAGATGCAAAAGAGCTCAAGTTGGTCACGTTAGAGATGCAAATGAGCTCAAGTTGGGGTACACAAAACGTGACCAAACAAAACTAAACTAATCGTTTAGCATCGAGTAGGCGGGCAAACAAGGGACAATACCAAAACTGAATCAAATAATTCTATTGGACAACCACTCACCTAATTACAAAGAGGCTTTTGGATAAAATAGGTGAACTTGTTTATTACCGTCAACGTTCTCCCATCCTATTAAATGATCTATCCTCGCGACTTCTATATCTTGACGATGGATCATTACATGCGATCCCAAATCTTATTATAATAATAACAAATATTCACACTAATTTATTCTAAAGTAAAAGAAAATGTTAGAGATTGTGAATGTTTCAATTTGTTAGCTACTTCATTGTTATTTTATTAGTGTATTTATATATTTATTCATATGCTTTGGATTAGGTTTTTGTTGGTATTTGTTTCTTAATGTTTAATATTTTTTTTGTGTGTTATATTTATCTACTAGCAATCGCACATGAAATGTGCGATAGAAACGTCAAAGGGGATGCGTCGAAGAAATTAAACTTGAGAGAGCTAAGCATTGGAGGAGGAAGAGGGGTGATGAAGAAGTAGATAGAGGGAGGAGAAGTTTAAGGGGGGAGGGGAATTCTAGTAACGTAAGTGATAATGCTCTATCTTACAACCAGATAGAAGATAAGCACATGACATTTAAGTCATTATTTCGAAGGAGAAAGGAGGTGTGGAGTGTAAGTCATTAAGGCAATATATTTTGGAGATATCCCAGGAGGCACGGCGTGGTCAATCAATACTTCCAAGGGAAACTTCCATATGTTTGAATTATGATCTCTACATATAAGATATATTGAAACTTTACATTTAGGATCATTTGCGATTAGGGATTATCTTTGGGGATAAAGTTAGTGATTAGGAATTCCACTCATCAGCAATCCTGATGACACCATCTACTATTGACGACCGATAGAAAAGATTGACCTTTTATTTATCATATGCATGCCAAACATTACTACCGAGACTCCAATTTAGAAAGGCATATCAAAATAATTTTTTATTTAGGTATTGGAAAAAGAGGATTTTTTTTTGCAAACTCGAGTGATCATGTTAGTGGTGAGATGAGATGCCAGATGTGAACAAGTATGAATCATAATACTGAATACAATATCCATGATGCAATTGTGATGTCTATCTTAAAGGACCCCCAATGCAAAAATGGAAGATTTTTTATCCCAAAACCAAATGCAAATCCAATACAGATTGAAGTCAAGGGATCAATTTAACATCGGAAAAATAAAAATTAATGATAACACAAATACGAACGAAGTGCATGGGAGAGACAAACTATCCACTTTATGAGCGTTTAAGGAGGAGAACAAGCCATGAAAGATATTAAAAGGTGCATGCCAAGGTGGAAGGAGGAATATCGAACCCTTTAATGGGGACTCCTATCCTAAATGTACGCCCTCTAAAATAGTTCACAAGAGAGCCTTAATGATGACCACTCAATCCGATGGAAGATAATGACACATACCAAATATCGGCATTCAAATAAGAAAACCTCTTCCCATGTCTAACACGGTTTTGGCTAGGCACACAATTTTATGCACTCTCATATATACCTTCCTCATGTCACGTGTATTTTAAATTTCAAAGCTTAACAACACATAGACTAATGAGGAGATAACACATAGACTACTATGTTGTATATTGGTGGAGTGGAAGGCCCCTACGGTACATGACTTGTTTTTCCTTCAATACACTGCATGTAGGCCTCTCACTACGATGAATGGGCAGAGCACATGATTGCAAAAGGATTTGTTGGGGCCCATGAGAAAAAAATCTAGGTGAACAACATGAATATGGTAGTATGCCAATGACCAAAGAATCCAAAGTTGACTGATATCTGTGTGCTGCCAAAATTTTCTCAAAGTGGTCTAGTTTGGGAAAAGGGCTATTAACATAATTACTTACATTAACAATACAAATTCAACAACCATTATCGTGTAGTATTATTTGTGGATAATTTGTTGCTTGCCTATATATAAGTGATGATGTTTTTTTTTTTACAATTTACACTTTGTCAGCGCAATGGATGATTTGTGAATTGCAGGATTGTTTCTATTATTATGTGATGAGAGGGAGGTTACGGAACAAAAGATGGGAACTTGGGGTTTTTCCAACCCCAGTGCTAGAAACTACATATTAAAAATCCACCTTCCATTAAGCTTTGGTAGGATTTCTATGCCCTACTCTAAACTCCCATTTTGGCCCAACTAGGAGGATGCATAAATAGGTATGACACAACACGAAGCAAATATTATATCTCACAAGACAGTTGGAGGACACCAAATAGATCCACGAGATGTTGCAAATGAGCTTACCAACGTTTCCACTGGAAAGCTTGTCCTCATCATTTAATTTATTCTCTTTATTAAGAGGCAACAATGTGTCAAAAAATTAATTAGTGTTTTTAGAGTTGTGGATGTTTGGGATCCTCAGTCGGTGCTCTTGCACAAATTATATACCATGTTTTCATTAGTGCTCACACACCTTTTTTGTTTTCCTTCCACACGTATGCTATAAAACACGTCTAACATTATGATTGCAGTAATCCCTAAAAGTTACACATCCAATAAAAAGAAGGGATTTTCAAGTTTACAGAGGAAAAACAAGGATCATCTATGTTCTCTCTAACATATTCCCCAACCCAAATAATCTCCTCCCTCAATCACGTGCATCATAACATCTCTTCAACTCCCAATGTTTCACCTTCAATCGTTCAACCCTAAACTTCATACACCTCTCTATTAGTGTTCTATTGCACTTCCCAAGTGCAATTACTAATTACAATGAAGAATTAAAGGTAAATTGGAGTGAAACATATTTACTCGACATAAAATCCTTTGTTGAGTAAACCTAAGCATCATAAACAATCATTTTCTTAATTGAAAATAAATACCCAATTTGTTTTTTTTTTTAATTTTCATCAAAGGCTTTTGGGTGCGTAGCTGAACATCAACAATAAGGTGAAATCTATTAATCATTTTTTGCATCACAACGACAAACATATCTTGCAAAAAATGAGTAGATTGTGATTTTAGATCACTAAATTATTGTGTTTCATTGAGTTTGAATACAATTTTGGGATCTTTAAATTGTTACAATTGTTTTATCTCCACATTGCAAGTTTCATGGGAAATTCAAGAGTTTTGGGGATTTTAAAACGTATAAATGGTTTCTATTGCTTCAATCTTTGAATTTTTTTTGAAGGATCAAAATTAGAGTTTAGACACTAACAACACATGCAAGAATATATGCCCATATGTTCTAAAATAAATGCTCACAAAAAATGTTTAGAAAAGTTGGCATCATTTAGCTAGTTTTAAGGTTTAAGAAATCTTATCCACCTAGTTTAACAAAAATGATAAAAAAATATTCATTGACGCATTTGAGATTCACATCTCCAATTGATCATGGGAGTGGATTCAATAGTTGTGATACCTAACTTGCACCTACATGGCAATTAAATGGTGTCATGTTTACACTTGAAAATCCTCCCAAAGTTGCTCCACACACACACACACACACACACCACACACACACACACACACACACACACACACACACACACACACACACACACACACACACACACACACACACACACACACACACACACACACACCCACACACACCCACACACACCCACACACACACCCCACACACACACACACACACACACACACCCACACACACACCCACACACACACACACACCCACACACACACACACACACACACCCACACACACACACACACACACACCCACACACACACACACACACACCCACCCACACACACACACACACACACCCACACACGCGCAGCGCGCGCGCGCACCACGCACACACGCGCGCGCGCGCACCACACGCACACGCACACGCACACACGCGCGCGCGCGCACGCACGCACGCACGCACACGCACGCACACGCACGCGCACACACACCGCACGCACGCACACGCACGCACACACACACGCACACGCACGCGCGCGCACACCGCCGCCACACACGCGCACACGCGCACACACACAGTGTTTATTTCTAGGGAAAGTCAACTTTTGAATTGATTTAAAATAACAAAGTGGAATAACACTAAAAAAGGCTACACTTAAACTTGTGCACTAGGTTTTAAAAAGTTGGCATTTGATGTGTCACTTTGTGGTAGACTACTATACACTCATCTTGGGTACACATTGCACAATAGTATGTAATTGATAATGCTTTGCATTAAAAAATTCTAAAGTTTTGGGTATCCCCCCCTCAAGTACCCTCCCAATTATCAGGTTGTCCTATTTAAGAAAAAACTATCAGCATAAGAAAGATTATTTTGGTGGCGGAGCCGATATATATAAATGGAGTCTAAAGTTCTACATTTATGAAATGAATTACATAGAGAGAAAAATTTCGATAGCAAGTGGTGGGGAATGGCAGAGAGCAATGGGGAAGATGGGGGACATGGAACACTATAATGTTTATTCAATTTTGATTTTGACTTTAAATTTAATATCCATTTGACTGCTACTTAGAATATTTTCCTTTTCTCATGAACATTATCGAGTTCTGAGAAATTTTCTTCATTGGAAATAATTTTCTAAACCAGTCAAATTGGTTATCTAAAGTGACACCATTTTTCAGTACCGCAAAATATGTGAAGAAGGTAATGATGTTATTCATAATTATGGTATACAAATAATCCAAGATAAAGACGTGGAGATTGATATCTTTTATGGTGAGTTCTAATATGTGTGAGTGTGTTCACTTTTTAAAATTCGACATTCATTTGACCTTGTATAAAAAAATTTCCTTTTAGTAACCATAAAACGAAGTTTGACAAATAAAATAAAATAAAATAGATATTTCCGATGTCACACATATTGACAGTTGGAAAAATGTTTCATTAAATGATTAGTTGGCATTTCAAAATTGGCAAAACCCACGTTTATTAAACAAATATTGTTTAGAAATCTTGCACATACTTTTACTTCAATGATATATGGACACACATTATCTCTAGCTCCATCTCCACATAAAAAATAGAGACTTTTGCGCACATACCATAATATACCTAACCTTCTTGAATTCCATTACATAGTAATTATGCAAAGTAGACACTTGCACATTCACAAACATGTAAATCACCACTTTGACAACACTTTTTTTGAATTAATGTTTTGTAATTCAACTTGACTTTATTGAATCAATTTATTGATTCAATAGTAATGGTTATCACATAAATGGTAAGGGTTATCATATAAATGAGTGTGAATACACTTACAATTTCAACATGATTCAAAATAGAGGTCTTTTAGTGCATTATCAAAACATATGAGTCCTTCTTGAATTCCACTACATAACAATTATGCGAAGTGGAATCTTGGGCATTTATAAACATGTAAATCACCAATTTGCCAACAAATTTTTAATAAATATTTTGTTACAACTTGACTTTATTAATTTGATGGTAATTGTTATTGTATAAACAAAAGTGAATACACTTACCATTTATGGATGTACCTGAATATAAAAAACCTTATTGAATTCCGTTACATAACAATTAAGAGATACTTATCATATACAAAATACACTAAACATTTACACATAAATTAAAATAGAGAGTTGTACACATGTCACAAAATAACCAAACCTCCTTAAATTCCACTTCATAGCGATTACAAAGAGACTCTTGAACATGCATAATTATATATTTCCTTTTGAAATAGGCTGCTATTTTGAGTCTCCGTCCACAACTATCAAATTTTTACGATGCTTCTCAAACTATCATTTATAACATCTGGATAAAACATCTCAAAATCATGCAAATAAGCTTTTAAGATATCAAACATGAAATATATCATGAATAAAGGGTGAGGAAAAAGTGAACTGGAGAGAGGTTATTTCATATTCGTATGGAAATCATTCATGAAGAACAAAAATGCTACATATGGAAGGAGGACGAGAGCCAACAGTTAGCATAAGTGAGAAGATCTCCATGAGGTGTCAGGTATGTGTAGTTGATGCAACAAGGTGGGTGGAAGACAACCATGATGAAATTGAAACATTCAAGCTGGAATCTCGCATGTTAGTCTGATCTGAAGATCAAGAAAGGAGTGAAAGCAGAGCTGGTTGCATCGTAGCTATGCCACATTGTCGAGATCAAATAATACACAGTAGAGTTGCATAAGAGTCCTGCAAAGTGCAAGAAGAAATGAGTTTGGGGAGGGTTTGAATAGTTGAGATAAATTCATGAGAAACACATGACAAAAGAGAATACACAGTCGAGATGCATAAGAGTCCTGCAAAAGTGCAGATAGAGGCAAATGCGTGAGATTAAACATTTCTTTGTTGAAGTTATAGTGAACACCTTACATAAGAGAAAGATTCTATGTTGAAATAAATGAACACCTCTCTATTGACTGACAACCTGTATAAGAGACATGCATTGTATTTGTTACACTTTTTTGGAATGTGGAGCTCATTGTGTACAGTGGTAGACTTGCGAGAAATCTGAACTCTCAATAGTGCCGACTCCGTCGAGCTAAAAAGTGATCAAGCCAATGAGACAAGTAAAGATGGAAAGCAGAGAACAGATAATTTGAACCAAAAGCCATAACCAAAGAAGTCGATCCAAATTCAATAGAAGATCCGTTGAGGGAATGGTCTCAGAGCATACCAAAGAAATGTCGAGGCATTGTCCAGAATAAATAACAGACCTGGACAAAAATAAAAGAGATCATCTTCTCGCCCTCTAGGTAAGAGTAGATCTGGAGTCAGGATACTTAAGTCCTGTAGATCTTTAATGAGAATATGACCAAATTACATGCCCCTTGTCTACGTTGAATGTAATTTGACTGTGAACTGACGCACCAAGAACAATGCTTACATGGAAAGCAAAAACAAGCATGGCGTGCCATTCTTATTTCATTGTACTTACATGGAGATGGAGAAATGACAAAATAAATCAGATAAGGGAGACAACGTGGATGAGCAGCAGTGAATATAGACCGAGATCAAATCGTGCTGACAACGGATTAGAATGGATTGAACACACAAATGCCAGCTAGATTTTTTTTTCAAAATCCTTCTTGTTTATGTATCTTATGTCAGCAGATCAATGGTTTGAAACAATTCGTTCAACGTCCATGTACAGACGTATCCGCAACCATTGATTTATATTGTGCAATGTCAAATGCCCCCCAGGTTTCCCACTGTAAAGAACGCCTTCGGTGTAATTAACATTTTCAATTTTTTTTTCTTTTGTTGATTTTTTATTTTTTGATTGTCTTTCATATCTTTGTTTTCATTTTTTCTTTCTTCTCCTTAAAAAAAAATTCCCACATTTTTCTATTATTCTAATTTTTTCCCAAAAGTGTAGCAATATAGATCTAGTCTACTTGAACTATAATACTACAGTTGAGGTCACCTTCTTGGTGGGCCCTTTAAAGTCTTGTTTCAAGTTTCACAAAGTTTTCTCCCTTTTTATTGATTTTTCTCACATGTTTATTAGTGTGAAATCCTATTGAGTCCTATTTGAATTCAAGAAGTCTATGAATACATAATTACATTAGTACATTTAGAAGAATCACATTCCCACAAGAGTAGTTCTATTAAATTTGTAAATCAAGGTAATTATTTATATCGAGAACATCTCGTGTTAAAATAAAAATCAAACATTTAGAGAAGACCATTGAAAGATTAAGGTTTGGGATAATTGCATCACATTTGACTACTAGCTTAGCTATCTTATAGTTGGTGTGTCATTTTCCAAACTATTCAAAACCATGCCCGGATGTGATAATAATGGAGAGATAACACAACCCCTCATTAACTCCTTCCATTTTTACACTTTTGCAAGGTATTGTAAACTTATTGTCTACATGACAAATATGAATACAAACCCATCACATGTATGGAGGGTGCACATGCATGGATGGTGCTCTATATGGTTCAAAAGAATATCACACACAGGCTTCATTTGCAGGATTCAGTTCAGGAATTTTATCCAGTGAAATAAATTGTTAGCTTTATAGATCTAATGTAAATTAAAGGAAAATAAATCACTTGTCATAATAACAAAGATGATTTCCACTTGCCCGGCACAACTAAGACACAACCTCCTCCTAAAACCCTCCCGACATAGACTTGATCCTCCAGAAGCAACCACTAGTTCATATACAAAGATAAGAAGAAGAAGAGGTACCAACAACATTGAATTATTTTGTAGAGACCATCCATTTCTCTAACCCTGAAGGTCCTAAAAGATGTTAACCTTCTATTCCTAAACACTTTTTCCATTTCCAAAGTTTTTATTGTTGAGGGTTTTTATTACTTTGGATTGACTCATTAAATTTATCCTTTTTTCTTTAACTAATCATTATAATTATCCTTTTTATTTAGATTTTATCTTTATGACGATTCTATTGTAGGCCCAACTCTCTCCTTTAGTGTTAATTTTGTAGCCATTTTCACTTACATGGATGTGTTATCAGATTTCATTTATACTATTAGTAGAAAGTCTTCAAACTTTGAAGGCTTCAATGTACAAATCACTGCACCATTTCCTTTTGAAAGAAGGTAATGTTTTTCTATGAATTAGATGAAATCAACTGAAATATATGTATTTAGTCATTACGATATTTAGTTCCTTGTTTCAAGATTAATTCTTTTGCATTTTTTTCAATTGTCATAAATTAGTTTATATATGTAAAATATTTGTTAACTTGTGTCATATACCATATAATTATACATGTTTGTTTTAAAAATTACGAACCTTGTTTTACTTACCATTTGTTGACTAAGAATTATGGTACTAGAACCCTAGGGAACTTCATTAAGGCCCCCTCTCATTGCTTGGCACTACCTTGTGACGCGCTAATTACATAAATCTTGAAATCCGACTGGCTTTTAGAACAGAATTTCATTCCTTATTGTGCCATAACCATGTTACAAGTCTCATTAACAATATTAAAATAAATTCTTTCTGATGCATAAGATCACATAATGGTGATGTTGTGTCATGGAATCCAACCCTTCCATTTTTAAGATCCCTTACAATAACTTTGCACCCCAAAGACTAGAGATTTAGAATCTTCCCAACATGTCATTAGATTCATGCATCTTCAAAACTCAAATTCAACCTTGCATGTATTATGAGGCTCCGGCTATGAATTGACATTTCAATTTAAAGTGTGTAAATAAAAAAAATGTAAACAAGTCTCGCAATGCGGCTTGAGTACCTTCCATGTATGAAATTTGAGTTATAAAATAAAGAAACGTTTGCAAAATGTCTTGAAAGTGTCAACTAAGATGATTATTGTAAACTTGCGCCAACTCCAAGTGTAAGGAAATAGTAGTCAATTGCTTTGTTTTGTGGATTTATTTCTATATTTTCAAATTGTACATGTTGACATATTAGCATAAATAAGAAGGCACAACCCTTTCACATGTGGAAACTTTTCTATATTAGGTTTCTTTGGAATGTATTTAATGTTTAACATATTTGATCAATTTCCATACACGAGTTCTAGTAAATTTGAGCCCAATTTGTTTTTTTTGCACATTACATAGTTTCTTGGTGTTACAATGGTAGTAAACAAATTCAGTAAACATTACATAGTTTCTCAATGTTACAAAAATAATAAACAAATGATGTTAAAGATATGTAATAACAACTTTATACAACTCAATACCATTATATCTATCAAAGTGTGGGAAGAAGAATAAAGTGTCATATAATTCAACAAATTAGTGTAACTGAGTATGCCATCAATTTTGGTAAATCTAAAATACCATTAAGCGGCAACAATACCATAAACCCGTTGAAATAATTATTTGATTTGCTATAGTTTAGAATAAGTTATAAATATTCACATAAAAATATATGTAATAAATTCACAACCAATAACATAAAATTCAATAATAAAAGAATGTCAACAACTCAAAGTTGGAAAATATGTAATTACCTAGTTAAATTTTATTCAAACACCCACATAATATGAGCTGAGTTTTTAATGTTTAGAATTATCTTATTATTTGATTTGTGTTTATAGAAATTATTATTAAATTTTAGCTTGTCACAAATGTCTTCATAAGTTGTAAATATCATGTAGCAAAATTTAGATAGAAATTTGGAAATAGCAGTAGAGGGGCACTAAGAGGAGTGTCTTGTTTTCGTGTTAAGAACGCGCAATGAGGTTATTATTTTTTTCACTTGATAAATCTTGGGTGAAATTGTGGGCCATCTTAATGTCTCATGGGATAAGATTTGAAATAATACATTCATAAACTTTGTAAACATAAATAACACATCAATTTACCCTATTGTCGTTACACTTCACTATAACCTTCTCAAATGTCCATTAGAATTATAAGATTTTTTATCACAATAATATAATTTGAACATGGGCCACTCTCTTAAAACTATCCCTTTACATAACAGAAACCCCTTAATATAAAATTTTAGAGTTTAATTTATAATATTTATGTTCTCCTTTTTCATTTAAAATATAAACCAATTATGACGTTTTGCACTACCTCAAAAACCACACGTGAAATGAGTTTACCCTATTCTAAATTCAATGAGATATAAATAACATAAATTAAATAATTTAGAAATGTATCAATTTGAAGAAGAGGGGATGTTAGGGCGGCCAAGCATAATTGGGAATGGTGCTGGGTAATGCATAAGACTAATTTTTAAAAAGTAAAAAGTAATACTTGTGGAAACTATGTATTAAAAGAAATTAAGGTTGAAAATATCTTAGTTATCATGTTCCATCATATTTGTCATAAGTTACTTTTCAATAAGGCCGAAAAATGAGTATGATTAACTCTAAGTTCAAATCGTGTGTGAACATAAAGAAATGATAGAACGTGTCCATTAAAGCTAGTTGTGAACAAAATTTCTTTTCATTTGTGAACAAGTCTCAAAATTTTCCATAGGATTTTCAAAAGCTCTCATGACAAAACCTAACATTTGGGTATGGCATCCCCATAATTTTTATGCACAATCTAACATCTAAGCTATAAACGATCATGTTGATGTTGTTTCTGTTCGCAACAAGAGTAAATATTTGATTTAGGTAACGTAGACGATCTTTAGCATTTTTTACTATGCCGAGAAATTTGTAAAACAAGAGACTTATATTTTGGGCAAGACATCCAAAGAGAGAGGATTGGTTGAACAATGACTTGAATTTGAAATCTAAATAATTGTCTTCATGTTTATGTAATGGTTTATCAATTAATATTTGATTCAAATTTTGGAGTGCCTCAAAACCAAACATTGTTTAAGAGAAGTGTCTAAAAATTTGGGTAAAGTGTTGGCTGTGTATAACAAAATGGATATTTTACTAAGGGTTTTTCAATACAAACAAATAAAAATTAGAAATAAAATGTATTTTTTCCATTCTTAGAAAATCACTTACCAATGAATTCACTATACTAACTTTCTTATGGTGTTCAACGCTGGTTCTCTTCAAACAAGGATCATAATTATCAAGCCCATGGTTGTGACCTAATAATACCTAAAAGGACAAAAAATTCTAATCTCACATATCAATGAAGTGAACTAGAGTGCATCAGAATTATGAATAGGATTCAATACTAGGTAGCCATTTAGCAATAAAACAAAAAATTAAATGCCATATAACAATGATCATCCTATAAGGAGGAATTTTGGTAGAAGGGGTCTAGGAAGCTTTCTTGATAGGGGCTAACGAGCTTCCTCTACCCTAAAATGTTGACAACATAGAAAGAATTCAAAAACATTATCAAGAACTACTTGATGGATTTCACTAATTTGAAAATCAAAAGTATTTATATCACGAAAATGACAATGCACATGATTAGCTATTAAAAAAGCTTAAGTTTCATATGCTAGAATTTAACAATAATAATTTGAAGGAATAACATAGTAGGCAAAAACCTCCCTTCGAGCTACAAGAGGAATATGAAATATACACAAACTGTGTACATGTAGTTAGAAAAAAAGTGATGCAAATATTGACAATAATAGCAAATTCCTATGTAATAAACCCATAAAAATGCAATAAATGGATATGACAATGTGTCGTGAAGGTGATAAATGGCAATGATGGTCTCTATGTTTGTTCATTCAGTCTTGACCACTATTTTAGGTGGTGGGTTCGTTTCTTGTTATTAACTCGTAATTTGTATTGAGGGTTTGATCCAAACTACTAAGAGGTTATATGGAGACTCGTCGTGTGTGTGACTAGAGATTATAGGGGGTTCGTCATGCGATAGAGCTTCGTTACTCTGGTTTGCTGGACTAACCTCAATTTCCTCCTGTTACCAAAATAAAGGTGATGACCATGTTATTTTTTGTATTTTTTACATGTAAACTAACACATTTTATCCAACAAAATAATCATCAATAAAAAGTAAAATAAATATTTATTTATTTAATTATTTTTATATCATAATAATATACGTGTTTCATCCTCTAATTTCAAGATGAAAACAAAATTATCATATACTTTGTACTAATAATAAAAACTATGATAAACGCTAAAATATCTTTAAAATGCGAGCTTTTATAGTTTATTTATTAATTCTTGATATAATATGGAAATTGTGAATTTAAAACATACAAAATAGATTAAGAAAATTATTTTTGAAGATGCTTAAATATTTAAACATGTATATGCAAAATTAGTGTGCAAACAAATTCATAAAATATTTAAAGACAACTTTAAAAACATATAAATAGATTATTAAATTTTGTATAATTAAGTCATTTATACAAACATTTCAATGAATTTATTTGAAGTGGGGGTTCACTTCACATACAAATGCCATAAAGATTTTTTTTTTTTGGAGATTCACTTAATACACAAAAATTGTAAATATTTATAATACAACTCAATAAAATAAAATATTTATAATAAAAATTTATTGGAAAAATCATACACAAACTAATAATATATTAAAGAAGCCAAACAAATTTTAAGGGTCATTTCAACAAGTCTTCTCAAATAAATGTCTATCAACATCTCACATACACCTATAAGTGTAGGTAACTACACTTTCAATATCTTGTGTCAAAATATAAATATATAGTTTTTAAAAAAATCTTGAAAGCTTATAAGCATATTTCAATTTTGGTATGTTTTAACTTAGGATACTATTAATTTGATATCATGATAAATTTATTCTTAGGATATATTAATATATAATATTTAATATAAAGTCAAGTCTCAATTGTGCATATCAACCCATCATGGAACTCATTAAGTATTTCATTGTTAGTTCGTGCAAAAAAAAAAAAAGATTAAAGATTGGTATAATGGAAATTACATCGAATTTATTATTGAAGTTAAATTTGGACTTAATGGGAAACCAATGAATATTATTGACATCTCTCTTCATGATTTAAATTTTTATCAAAGTTATTTAAGGAATAATCCTCACCATATCCATTTGACTCTATATGTCAGGTACATCTAAAGGGACTTACAAGTTAATAGATAGTTTAACAAATTATTATCCTCACCATTAAACTATAACCCTTTAGATACATAGTTGATTTGAATTATGTAAATCAATTTTTTAATTTTATATAATATGTATCGTAAATTAAATTAAAAATAATCTCATAAAAAATACAATAACAAAAATTAAATACACGTGTAATTATAATATAACATTCAAAATTATTAAATATGAAATATTAAAACAAATTAAAATTATGGTTATAAAATAATAATTTAATATAAAAATAATATTAATATTAAAAATTAAACATTTTATTGTAATCTAAAATTTTATAACGAACCAAAGTAGCCTAACATTAATATTATTATTTACACGTGGACCATATATATAGACACACACATACTTGCATACAAGCCTACTAGGATCAAATTGTATAATCTTTAAGCTAGGAAATCCGTAAGGGCACTTATGAAACATCACAACCTTTCTTATCGTGTATCATTTTAAATATGCGGTCACATTGTTTATCTAAAACCATTACTTTCTCATTTAAAACAAAGAGGGGGGGAAATGCATAATTACATAACACATGCTTTAGGAAGATAATTGCGATTACAATCACAAAGATATGATGATATTTGAATTTGCTTTCATATATCGATAGTGATATTATTGAGGATAATGGGAGGATCCAGTTGTATACTACTACGGTTGAGTCGTGATTAAACCACTTTCAACATTTAATTCTTTTATCTTTAAAAAAAATGAGTGTATTGCTTTTATATTATATGGATACTTGTCTCATGAGAACATTGAAGTTGTATTCTAATGTTTACGAGATGTTTGTGATTAATACCTGATCTTAAATTTAATGTTTATTTGGTTTTTATTAAAAAAATACTACCTTAAATTTTCACCTTCTATTGATTATCATTCACAAGTTTTTACTTCATATGTGAATAAGTTGATCAAAGATTATAATATCTTCGCCATGATATGGTATATTTTGGACCTTTTCTTTTAAGAAATATTTTCTACAAATTTAATATAGTAGTGTAATTACATCGAGCCATTTATCTTCATTCAATGGAATATTCATAAAGAAAGTAATGGAATTATTAATCAATGTGCTATTTGACAAATCCATGATAGTCCTCTCAAGATTGATATCACTCTGTGCATCTTATATAATTATATTTAAGATAAATATACAAGTTCCAAAATATGATCATCTTAAAATACTATTTACTATGTGATTATTTATGTTGAAGTGTGTTAGTGTGTTCACACTTGATATGAAGTCCACCTTACGTTTTTGAATTATCTAAGTGAGACATATTTATGTGTACTATATTATTAAGTAACTAGGAGTGCTCTTACATGAAGTTAAGTGTCCTTAATTAATGTTTCCACTTTTCTCTCTTATAATATTCATCTCCTACCTACCTCCTACTTTTCTTATATAAGGAAGAAACATGTTCTTTATATGAAGAGAAAAATTTAGAGATAATATCATGAGTTGGATGAGAAATAATCTCTAAGGAGAACTTGTTTTGGTGAAGTCCCAATTGCTTATTACATATTATATATCGTATATTCCAGTTTTAGTTTAATACATTGTGTTTTTTGGTGATAACTCTTGCTCTAAATCATTTATGTGGATGGTGCATTTCCATTGTGAAGATTCTTTGGCTCCTCCTCATTTTTGTCATGGTATTAAAGCTTATGTTTGACATGGTATCTTATCTTTCTCCGACAGATCTATATCTTTTATTGTTTCAGACTTGGCTCATTACTTCAGTCAAATTCTTATACAAGTTGTAGATTCACATATGAAGGAGATCCATTGAAACATTTAATGTGATTTTTTTATATTTTAAGATTTTTTTAGTATGTACCATACGTTCCCATTGAATTCATAGTGCTAAATAAAGTCAAATTTGCCTTTTGTTTCACCTGAATTGGACATGTGAGCTCATTTAGACAACATTTCACGTGTTTGAATAACTAAGGCACATATGCATTTCAGGAATATGTTTTGTATTTTTCTACAAAATAAATCCAATTATATATTTTTTATATTTGTATTATGAGAGCTTCTTTAAATGTTTAAGATAAACAATCTGAAAATTTGGGCTCCTAGGGTGTGTGTTTGAAGTTGTAGTTGTGACCCTTACCCATTAGTGTTCTTATTTGAATTCATTTTCACTCCACGGATCAAATATTTTGATCCACAAAGCCTACAAAGGTGATTAGTATTTCACCTTTCCTATTTTTGTGAATCCTACACAATGGTGGGGGTCCAATTGTATGCATGATTAACTATTTCCATACATTATGGTATCTTGCATGATTTGTTGACTAATTCTTGTATTTTAAACCTTCTTAAGGCCATAACTTTTGATTGGTAGCTTGGATTCACATATTTCATTTTTGGAAAGTGTGTTTTTGTACTATTAATAGAAATGAAATCTTTTTATTTTGATCATTTTTCATATCATAGTTTTTAGCATAAAGGTTAATTTGTAAACTATAAAATCATATTACTTTCATACTGAGTATATGTGTTGCCTTGTTTTGGGAGAGAATACTCATTAGTTCTTTGTACAACATTTGAGAGGGCTTTTCAAATGTATGTATTGGTATTTTGGGCACTCACACTGGAGGGTATTTTAATGTGCATGATTTGTAGCCTTAGTTGTTGTAGACACCTAACTTTGGCACAAGTATTATTACATACCACTTTTAGCAAATAATACATAGGTCAGTCCTAAGAAATGAAACAAAGATTTAGTGGTGCAAGTCATTGTCTGGCCTGTTATCGTGTGGCTCGATTGAATGGTACATTTGTCATTTTATTTTTGTTTTTAATATTTTCTTATGTTGTGTCATAAAGATATTTAGATTTTAGTATTAATAGTTTGGTTGTTTTGGGTCTTTGTATGGAACCACTAATTTCAGAAAAAATTGTCAAATTGTTTCATTTTTAGTTGATTTTGGGTCATTTTAGACTGTTGGTTCTTTTTATTACTCTTATTTTATTTAATATTTTATGATTTTGGGTTGGCATTACATGTTACTAGGTTTGAATTTGAAAGTGAAATAATCATGTATATATACAATTTTTCTGAGATCATTTATCGTCTAGCTACTACTTAGCCATTATCTAATAAGGATCATGATCCTATCTTAGAAAATCTCAAAATCACATCACATGTGAGCAATTATTAATTTTCAAGTATTGTATATATGTATACAAAGGTTACGATAGAGGCACATTCTAATAGCTATCTCGCTATATGTGTTGAGGCATGAGGGAGCATAGGATAAGGGAGATATATTTACATACACCTATACACGTGAACTCTGAGAAGTACATGGAGTTTGAAATATAGTGTAACAATCAGTTGGAATCAATGAGGGTTGACCATCGAGGCTATTACAAATCAAGCACCTAACCTTGTTTTATGTATTTAATTTTTTCTTGAGTATAGTTGCACAAAGCTAGAGTTTCATGAATATATGTACATATGTGAGCATCACAAGACAACTAATTATAGGGTAAGTGTATGGAGATGGGATGAATTAATTAGTAATTTGAACAATACGACGCATATGGTATTAAGCAATGTGTACACACTTATAAAAAGTGTGTACATGATGCTTTGTGTATGGTTCGATAATTATTGAAGCAAAATTGCATAGACAATTTTAAGAAACACACGTACATATTATATCACATATACATTCTTTACTCAGTGTTATACAAAAAATCGAGGGGATATTCGATTTTACACCCCCCCCCCCCCAATCACATTTTTCTCTCCAAATATTTCATTCACGCTTTGGAAAATGTCTTTTTGGCCAAAATTGTTGTTTGTAAATCACATTGAAGGTTGCTTTGGAGTGGATTTGAGAATTTTGCATTGAAAAAGAGGTAATAAAATGGTATTAATCCAATTACAAAAAATCATTTTTTAATAATTACATTATTGTTTTTAATAAAAACATGTAATTTATTCCTATTACATCCCCTTAACTCCCTCCATAAAAAGAAGAACAAAACATCAAAGAGGAAAATCCACAAAACCCTCCCAACCCTCTTACCTCTCCTATAGTTCTATTAGACCCCATAGGTATATTGGAGAACAAACAAAATATATAAGATTTGATTAGGGAAATGAGGGATTCCCATTTGACTAGCCCCCACCATACTTATATTACAAACACATTACAATCATTACTAATTGAGGCTGACTTGGTAATAAGTCAAATTGATAGGCGAACAAATTATATGGATTTTTGTAGGTCTTATTATGCCAAAAAATTATCAATAGTTGTAAAAGAAAAAAATTACAAAACACTTCATTTGTTAATTATTCACCCATCCCAAAACCAATGCATCTCATCCTTTGTCATGTAAATAATTCCCAATCCATTGGTGCTACCATAATTTTCTAAACATATTGTTTTGCACTAATTATGGATGGTTTTTTATCACCCACCTTGTAAAAACAATGAGGCTCCTTTGTACATCTTGAGGAAACTCTATTATAATTTTATCACTAGTGAGATTTCAAATTATTTTGACTACTAAGAGTTTTAGGGCCAAGGAAAATACTTTATTCAAGCATGCCATGTTCCTAATCAACTTGTTAGAGTTTGTATCAAAAATCCACCTAAGTATGAGTTAGTCCTTGTTGCAGTGAAGAAGGCCATAAATAATGATATATTACATGCAATTAGGGCTTTAATTGATTCCCTTATTCTACATATGAGCCAACTTTCCTAGAATGACATTTTTGAAGGTGGAGAGGGGTGTGTTCTAGCTAGTACTAGTATGAGACCACATGTTTCAAGTCTTTTGGCAGTGTATGTGATTAAGAAAATATTGAAATAAATAGATGTCTAATTCTAAATATGTAACAATGTTGTAAGTATGAAATAAAGTACAAAATTGACCCAAGAAAACAAGTAATTTATATTTAAAACCCTAGTTTCCAATGAAAGGATAAAAAGACTTAACTGATTTGCAGATATGCCAGAGTTGTACCGAGCTAGAATTCTGATGAAACATAAGGGAAATATGTCGCAATCAAACCTAGAAAATTGTAGGAGTGTTAAAAATTTAAGGAACAAGACGTCTATACAGGGCCAGGGGCACCTGGGGTGTTAGCAACCTATTATGGGCACCTGTGACTGCTCAAGAGCCACAAAATTCAATTTTACAGGGTTTTGAGATGTTCACTAATGTTCACCTTCAATATCCTATATGTCGTTGCACTTCATTGTTGTTTTCCTGAATCCTACAACAAAAAAGAACACCTATAAAACCCTCAAACTACATCAAATCTTAAAAATAAAGATGCAAAATGAGGGGTCAGACTGTCGTCGGCTGTCAACAAAGTGAACTTACAATTGAGAATTGCACTACATTTCAAAACCAATGTAGTTCTATGTGTGTGTGTGAAGAATCATGCCCTAGGTGGCTTTTGTGTGTGTCACACTTGAACAACAAACAAGTAACTAGATATAGAAAATATAGATAGATGTGTGCATGAAAGAATGAACTTCCCATCCTATGCGTGTATGTAAAAATGGAAGTCCCTTATCCCTTGTGTGGAGCTAGATGGATGCTTGAATGCTCTTAGAATGCTCTTGGATGTAACCTTAGGTGGTGATAGATAATGCTTAATGTTTGGTCCTTTATTATGGTCAAATAACTTTATAGTTATATTATTCCCTTGTTTGAATTTTGTAATTAATTACTAAAAGGCCAACCACAAAGAAAATAAGATGCCAAAAATAGCTAGAAAGGATCTAAAATATGCGAGTAAAGTACAAAGAGGTCGGGGGTGCCTAGAGGGGATGGGGGTGCCTGACGCTAGTGTCCTAGCTGGGCGCCGGTGTATAGAGTGAGAAATGCTGAAGTATGAAAAGATAGACCAGGAAAGAAGGAGTGTAAGATAAAAAGAGGAAATATAAAGCAAACAAAGATGGCTAAAGATAATGATCAATGAGTACTTTTCTTACTTAGGAATCATATGAATAATAGGATGTGATCATGACTAGATAGATACCCAAAGTGTGTGATTTATTGTCTGCATTTTCTCCCACATTATGTTGTTGAGAAAATGCTCAATAACATAAAGTAGATAAGAGATGTGTACCTGATAACAATGTATATTGATGACATAAAACGTGCCAAGAGACACGGAAAAACGTAGAGTGATAAAAGTGTGAAACATGGAAGCTAGAGAAGAGGAAATAAATAAAAGTGATGATGATGACCCTAAGGTGAGAGCGTATTTATAGATGTCACGTTTGTACCTATTGTTGATGTCACTTTGGGTGTAAATGATGTGACTACCGCTTCCTATAAGGATGGACCTGCAAAAGAGAAGAACGAACAAGTAGTCAAATACATGTATATGAAAAATTTGATCAAAACGAGTAAAAAGTGTTCTAGAATAATCCCTCAGTCTAAATTCTTCTTCATCCATGCAATTCATCCAGTAGTCTTCGAAATGGGGTTCATGTTTACCTGTACTAACAACCCATTGAATGTAATAATTAGGCCTTGGTGTAAATTTATCCATTTGAAACCTCTCCATCTCTTCATCCATTAATATGGATTTTACTATTGTTTGGTAGGAATATCTCCCAATTTTGAGAGAGACTTTTATGTTTGTTTTATGTCTCCTTACAATATTTTTATGTCCAGGGGTCAATTGTCTTGAAAGTTCCATTAAGACCCACTTATCATTCACATATATAGGCAACTTATAGGGTTGTCCTTCAAATCCAATTACCCTGAAATATGTGAAAAATCTGTACTGTATGAATATGTAACCATATTCCATAATTGCAGCCTTAATATCAACAGATAATCTGTATTGCTTTAAAAAGGAAAGTTATAGGGGTAATAAAGGCATCATTTGCCTGCCCTGACATTTCCTCTCCACTTGTCCAATCTCAATTGTAAATATACATCGTACACCTTATGGTTTTTAAAACTTTCCTGTGGTGGGAGACCAGGGTATGATTTGAAACATGCAATGTTATAGATGAGATAAGACATCATGTAGAATCTGATATCAACTGGATCACCTATCTTGATTTTTGTAGCTATTGTCATGAGTTGGGCATGAATAGATTCTGATACAAAGCTTTCCCAACATAAATTTACCTGTTCTTCTAAGATAACCATTATGAAGGGGAAAATCCACTCTTGAAAATCGTTAACCCCTTCTAACCCTGCCATCCTACTTAGCATTACAATGAGGTCCTCAACCTCTTCAACAAACACGACCTTAGTTATTTTCTTTGGGATTATTTTAACAAATGGCTTCCTTCATTTCAACCATTGGGTATTTAACATTTCAACATACTCATCATGTCTTGTGCCATAGTCAATTTGTGTTGATTCAACGGTAGCAATTATTGGTTGAGCCACCTTTGGTAACCCTAATATATCCCTAAAATCTTCTAGTGTCAAATTTATTACTCTTTCCCCACTTTCATCTAATACTTCCTTCTTCTCTGGGTCATAGTTTTTAGCACACAACCATACAAGCTCGAGAGAGTGTATAGAAGGTGGAAACACAACTGCTAAGGCAATGTGATTGACATTAATGACCACCATCCATTAGCTCTTATCAGGAGCACAAAGTATTCTTAGGAAATAAACATTTGGATCAGCATTCAGTCAATTTAATACCCACGTCTTTCTCTAAATGACTAGAAATGCTTGGCAGTACCCAAATACAACTGTCTACAACTTCACAATGCCAGTATGCTCATGTTGTTAATTCTCAATTGAAAATGCAATTATTCATATTGGTACCTCCACATTTACTTGGAATCAGTGAGTTGGTGATACTTCGATGCACGTAATATAAAGCCAAATTTAGAATTTTAGGTGCAAATTAGGCATAGCTAAAGGATATTTTCTCTATGAAAACTATGGCCAGGTATCAGGACTAAGTGTCGTCTTACCAAACCAGTATGACGGATGCATTCAATGAGGCTTTGGGATGACTCATTTCTCACTAGGTTGCAAGTTATGGTGATAGCAAAATAATTTTTCAGGGGGGGAATTTTGAAAGAAGCATAACATCAATTGTCACTGTGGGATTTAAGTACCAATACTTGACAAGTGGCAACTCCAGTTATTTAGATTTCAGGAAATATTTACACTATTATACCTCTCTCTCTGGGAGTCTCCTCTTAGAATTCGGGGATCATATTATAGGAGTACTAGGCTACACCTTTGTAAAAGTGCTTATATATATTTTTTGTGTAGGCAAAAATCTTTCAGAAGAGAGAGGTTTGAAAAGGATAGCCAATGTGCTGCAGGCACCTTATAAATGTCACATAAGAGTTGAATTGTGCCTTATAACTGATAGCATATAGATGCATGAATTTAATGAGAATACGATCTTCCCCTAGAACAAGTGAACAATATACAAGTTTGAAAAAATTCCTCATTGCATTATCTTCAATAAGTGCATGCAAATCATATTGTGTCTAGTCTTATGCTCTACAGGGATTGCATTATCAGTAGTGTGTGTGTGTATGAAATCAGCTATGTTGCTGAACTAGCATTCTAGTAAGAGCTATGGAGAACAATAATTATCATCCCCTTCTAGTATGTGATTTTACTTCTATTTATATCTTTGCATTGGAAGAAAACTCTCATCTACCCTCCTTTTATGAATGTATCACCGCTCTTAGTGTAGACTTTGTTTTCATGCATTTCTCTCTCCCTGGTCTCTTGGAAAGTTGGATTAGTACAAGATAGTTTTTCCTGCATTATATTAGTTTGTGGCAAGTAGTTTAGGAGTAAGAACCAACTTTATCATTAGAAGGTCTATCTCAAGTGATAAAGTCCCACAGCTTGGATGATATATACACCATGTCATCCAATTACACCGTGAAGCTCAAGGAAGAGGGACACACTTGTGAAAACCGATAAGGGTGTTGAATGAACTACTGGAGATAACGATGACCTCCTTTCATGTCAGAATCAACTCTATGTCGGATAAATGTGTAATTGCCCCTATTACTTGAATCCAAGGAATTGACATTGTGTTAAGCATACACGTCTAAATTTTTATCCCTATCCAAAAATGATAAGTGTGTTGTAGCTTCCAGGTAGTGTGTCACATGCTCCATATGTGTTGATGACATGTATCAGGGGTGACTAATTCAGCTTTCTACAATGACTGCCCCCTCTTTTGGGTTGTATTCCTGACAGTCACCTAAGGAGATATGTAGCCTTTAATACCCGTAAGGACTGACCATTGTACTGAAAGTTTTTCCACTGACAGGAAAGAGGGTCAGGGAATGTGCTTGGTAGAAACCAATTCTTGAACATGCAATCCTGAAGATGGCTTCAGGAGACAAGTGTTAGTGATCGAAAGAACATGCATGTACCAAGACAAATGCATGATAATGTCGTAGAGCTTATAGACATTTTGATAGATAATGTAAACACGCAAGAAGACAATGTGGACGATGAAAATTAGGTTACAAACATGATACATCACTCATGATTGGCCCTGTGAAATGATAATCTAAGTCCACATTAAAGTGCACAGATGATAAGTGTGCACACAAGATAAGAGGGCGAGTGGATAATCGTTGCAAGGTTAACAGAGCTTCACAATGAGAAAACATTGCGCCCAGAGACAATCATGGAAGATAATAGTACTTCATAACAAATGTTACTGGCATGGAGATACCTGTTATCATGTTGGAGTAGTGGATCACACAATATATGTCAAAGCATGAATAATTCACGTATCAGGAAAATCTAGTGTGTTAAGAAACAAAATGGAAGATCAATATCACCTGTAGATTTCAAACTAATGATAAGATTGGATGCCCCCAAGAGCCTCTATTTATAGATAATGGTATTATTAGCGTAGCTTACACCTTTCATAGTTATCTTTGCATATGATATGACCTATAGCTAATCTGACGCATGCATCAACTAGAAATGAAAATGAACATGGGTGGGTGTATGATAAAGATCCCTGACCCATATATAGATCTCTGATTTATATTGTTTAGGATCAAGATATGTTTCTGAGTTGTAACAGAGTACATGTAAGAATGACTAAAATGTAACCAAGATACATAGTATGTGCTACGCCCTTAACCTATTGCTTGTATTAGGATATGAGTAGCCGACTTGTGGCTTACCATATCATTTTATTATATCATTTATAATTTCTCATGCTTAATAGGTCAGCCTTGGTGATGGCCATAGCATATGAATAGTATATATAGGGGATTGTAGGTAGTAGTTCATTATCATTTGAGCATTTGAGTCTTATTATATGGTTTGGAGGTTGCCCCCTCGAAGTGGCGAAGCTATTACTAATTGAATATTGAGATCATTATTCTGAAATATTGTGTTATTTGGTGTTCCTATTGTTGCTCATAATCTGAATTATACTAGTAATTTCATTACAAGTGGTATCAGAGCTGCGATCTGGGCCAAAATTAGGGCAAAAACCCTAATTTTTTGTTTCCATCATATATTTTGAACTAGAGTAGAATTGGTGAGGAGATATTTTTACCAGAGTTGTGAAACATTTCAAGTAAGGTTCCCTGAAAATTTCAGACTTTTTTGATTTAGTTTGCAAAAGTTATTACAAATTTAGGGTTTTTCATAAAATCGCTCCCTAGGGTGCAAATTGTGAAAATGTTTTCAAGTTCTTTACATTTTCAGAAAGATCTCAAAAAAATAGTATTAGTATCTTCTCTGTGTTTTTTCCTGTTCGAGCCGAAATTGTATCGAAACCCTAAACCCTAAGATTTGACATCATGGCGGGGCCTTCCACAAGAGCAAAAAAGAATCTGGTTACTCCAGGTAAAACCCTAGATAAAGATGGGGTAGTGATTGAAGAGATGGAGTCAGAAGGGGTAAATACAGATTCCTCAGCACTAGGGTTTACCTCAGTTGATCATAAGGTGAGCCAACTTGAGTATGAGTTACGAAATGTACAATCTGAGATGGCCTCTAAAGGAGACATAGCCCAAATCAATCATCGGTTGGATGATATCATGCAACATGTAAAGGGTAACCAGTATGGCCCAAATCCAGGCCCATATCAACCAAGGAGGACCTTCAGTTCAAAATCATGGACAAACTAACCATATTGGATCACTTTTCCAGTCCCATCAGAATCAAACTTATTCGCAACCACGGAACATGATGCCGAAAGTGGATATGCACAAATTTGATGGTAAGGATCCCCTGAATTGGATAAATCAAATGGAGAACTTCTTTGAGTTACATCAAACACCATCAGGAACAAAAGGTGACATTGGCATCCCTATATCTTGAACCTGACCAATTTGTTTGGTATCGTTGGTTATGTGCTCAGAGGCAAAAGAATGGTCTAGGTGTCACTTGGACAGTTTTTACCGAGGAGTTGCAATTGCACTATAGTTCCAGTGTTTCAGAGAACTACTTTAGTCAATTAGCAAAGTTACGGCAAACAGGATCAGTCAAAGATTATGTGCATCAATTCCAAAACCTATCCTTAAGGGTGGAGAATATTCCAGAAGAGAATCTGAATGACTTGTTTCTTGGGGGTCTTAAGGACCACATCGAGCATGAGGTACGGATGTTTAATCCAATCAAGCTTTCTGATTCTATTATCATGGCACGTCGTGCAGAGGAAAAAGTTCTTTGTAGTAGGAGGCCACCTTTCATTAACACCAAAGACCGTAGTATCTCTTCCCCTTCATTTTCTAGGCCAATTAGACTGACTCCTCAACAAATGGAAGAAAAGAGAGAAAAAGGATTATGTTTTAACTGTGATAGCAAATATGGACCGGGACATAAATGTGCTGAGAAGAAGTTGTTCTATATTGACGGAGGTAATGAGGATGATGAGGAAGCTGAAATTATAGGAGAGGTTGAGGAACCAGTAGAAGATGAAGTAGAGGATCACCAACCTACAATTTCTTGCCATGCATTGTCAGGTATTAGTACTCCTCAAACACTCAAGGTTATTGGCTATCTCAAAAAATAAAAGGTGACGGTGTTGATTGACTCGGGGAGTACTCATAACTTCATAAATAGTAAGTTAGCTGCCCGCCTCAATTGTTTTATTTACCCAGCTCCAGAAATGCAAGTTATGATTGCGGATGGTGGGACAGTCAAGTGCACAGGAAAGTGCCATAGTATCAAGCTTTCCATGGGAGACTACATGTTAGACTCACCTATGTTTGCTATTTCTATGGGAGGGGCAGATATTGTTTTGGGGGTCCAATGGCTCACAACCTTAGGTACTATAGAGATGAATTTCCAAGAATTGTTCATGCGATTTCATTCAGATGGAAGGACAATACAATTGAATGGGATGGTAGCTAAGTCTCCACAGATTATTAGCTCTCATCAGATGCAGAAGGTTCTCAGAAAAGGAGTGGATGGCTTTATAGCAAAGCTATTTTCCATAGAAGTACAAAATACAGAGTCTTCAATGCCACCCGATCTTCAGAAGATTGTGGATGCTCACTCATCTATTTTTGATGCAATTCCAAAGGGACTACCACCAGTTAGGGATCATGATCATGCCATTCAGTTGATTCCAGGGAGCCAAACACCTAACATCAGACCATACAGATACCCATATTCCCAGAAAAGTGAGATCGAGAAAATGGTGGAGGAAATGTTGAAGGCAGGTATCATCAGGCATAGCCAGAGTGCATATTCTTCACCAGTGGTCATGGTACGTAAGAAGGATGAAACATGGAGGATGTGTCCAGATTACCGAGAACTCAACAAGTACACCATCAAAGATAAGTTTCCTATTCCAGTAATTGATGATTTACTTGATGAATTGCATGGTGCTGTTTATTTCACAAAATTAGATCTTCGTTCGGGGTACCATCAAATTAGGATAAAAGAGGAAGATGTTCATAAAATGGCTTTCAGGACTCATGAGGGCCATTATGAGTTTTTGGTAATGCCTTTTGGTCTTACAAATGCGCCCTCAACCTTTCAAAGCTTGATGAACACTATTTTTAGGCCTTTTTTAAGGAAATTTGTATTAGTTTTCTTTGATGACATATTGATTTACAGTAAGACATGGGAAGAACACTTACAACATGTAAATAACGTGTTGGAAGTTTTGGAGAAACATACTCTGTATGCAAAGCCATCCAAATGTTCTTTTGGTGTACAAGAGGTAGAGTAATTGGGTCATATTGTATCCCATGAAGGCGTCAAAGTTGATCCTCAGAAGATCAAAGCTATGGTGGAATGGCCAAGGCCCAAAAATCTCAAAAATCTTCTTGGGTTCCTAGGACTAACAGGGTACTACAGAAGATTTGTGCGGGGATATGGTAGAATAGCAACCCCACTCACTGCATTGCTAAAGAAGGATGCCTTCCATTGGACAGACGTAGCCACTAAATCCTTTGAGCAGCTGAAGGAAGCCATGTGCAGCACCCCAGTTTTGGCTACTCCCAACTTCTCAAAAACCTTCATTGTTGAATGTGATGCTTCAGGATCAGGATTGGGAACAGTTCTAATGCAGGAAGGAAGACCAATTGCATTTGAGAGTCACCAATTCAAAGGAAAATATCTACTCAAACCTGTCTATGAGAAAGAAATGATGGCTATTCTTCATGCAGTCAAGCAATGGAGGCCCTATCTCATGGGTAGACACTTCAAGGTAAAAACTGATCACGATAGTCTCAAATACTTTTTGGAGCAAAGGTTATCATCTGAGGAACAACAAAAGTGGGTAACAAAAATGTTGGGTTATGATTTTGAAATCATATACAAAAAGGGTAAAGAAAATGTAGTAGCTGATGCGTTGTCCATAAGGGATACATCTGCAGATGCCTTACTATGTGGAATGTCCATGTTGACGGTCGATTGGGTGGATGAAGCAAGATTGGAATGGAATCAAGATAAGGATACACAATCTCTAATACAGAATATCAAGCAAGGATCTATGACATCTAACAAATTTGAGTGGAAAGGTAATGCCCTATGGTACAAGGATAGGTTATACTTGAGTAAAGATTCTGAGTTGAAGCATAAGATTCTTGCAGAGCTACATGCCTCACCTATTGGAGGACACTCTGGGTTTTTGAAGACATATCATAGAATAAAAAGAGAATTCTTTTGGGAAGGACTCAAGGGGGATGTACAAAAGTTTGTATCAGAGTGTTTAGTGTGCCAACAGAACAAAGGGGAAACAATTAAGACACCAGGTCTGTTGCAACCCTTACCAATTCCTAGCCAAAGATGGGAGGAGGTCTCCATGGATTTCATCACCGGATTGCCTTGTTCAGAGGGTAAGAATGTTATTTTCGTGATTGTGGATAGGCTCACAAAATATGCCCATTTTTGTGCCCTATCACATCCATTTGCAGCCAGTGCAGTCGCAGCTATTTTTTTGGAGACAGTTCAAAGGCTACGTGGAACCCCAAAGATAATTGTAAGTGATCGTGATCCTATTTTCACAAGTAATTTTTGGACGGAATTATTTTCATGTTTGGGTACTCAGCTAGCTCACAGTTCATCTTATCATCCTCAAACTAATGGGAAAACAGAAGTGGTCAACAAATGCTTAGAGGGGTATTTACGTTGTTTTGTATCAGATAAGCAAGAAAGGTGGATTAAATGGCTACCACTGGCAGAATGGTGGTATAACACATCTTTTCATACCTCTTCTCAAATGACCCCATTTTTAGCATTATATGGTTACCATCCACCTTCTATCACTTCCTCCTTGAGGGTGCAAACTAAGGTCAGAGATGTTGAGGAACACATTCAACATCAACAACAGGTTTTGGCTAGTTTGAAGGAGAATTTAGCATTAGCACAAAATAAGATGAAACAACAAGCAGATCAACACCGTAGTGAAAGACATTTTGAAATTGGTGACTGGGTTTTTGTACGTCTCCAGCCTTACAAACAGATGTCCCTAAAGCAACAGAAAAAGGAAAACAAACTTGCTCCTAAATATTATGGCCCTTATCAGGTTCTACAGAAAATTGGTAGTGTTGCTTATAAACTAGAGTTGCCTCCATCTTCACACATACACCCAGTATTCCATGTTTCATGCCTAAAGAAGGTTATTGGATAGAAATTTGAAGCCCAGACAGAGTTACCAAAACTTGACAAGGAAGGAAGAATCATTTTGGAGCCAGAGAAGATTCTGCAAACACGTACTAAGAGGCTGAGAACTAGAGACATTAAGGAATATCTGATCAAGTGGAAGAATCTGAGCATAGAAGACGCCACCTGGGAGGATGAAGGTTTTCTGCAGCAACATCCAGGATTATTCAACGTTGAGGACAACATTGGTTTGAAGGGGAAGGGCATGCTACGCCCTTAACCTATTGTTTGTATTAGGATATGAGTAGCCGACTTGTGGCTTACCATATCATTTTATTATATCATTTATACTTTCTCATGCTTAATAGGTCGGCCTTGGTGATGACCATAACATATGAATAGTATATATAGGGGATTATAGGTAGTATTTCATTATCATTTGAGCATTTGAGTCTTATTATATGGTTTGGAGGTTGCCCCCTCAAAGTGGAGGAAGCCCTATTCTAATTGCATATTGAGATCATTATTCTGAAATATTGTGTTATTTGGTGTTCTATTGTTGCTCTTAATCTGAATTATACAAGTAATTTCATTACAGCCTCTTTAACCTTCTCCTTCGATTGAATTTTAATTCAATGGAAGCTTCTTCCCTCCATGAATTTTGAATTCAAAAATCTAGAATTCTCCATTCTAGAGAATTTCAATCCTCCCACGCATTCTTCACCCTTGATCCCAATCCAACATGACTTCATCTTAGCCATTCAATCCTCCACCAACAAACTATAAATTGAGCTCTCATCCTCCATGAGAGGCTAGCTTGGAAAATCTTGTAAATCCGTAACATCATCCATTTTATCTTCTTCAATCACTCAATCAATCCATTCCTTCAATCCATCTATCAACCATCCAATTAATCTTTATCAATCAAGCAATCATCCAATACAAGCAAAGGGGAGGTGTTGCCCAAGTGTCTCCAAAATCTGAAGCAATCCAAGAATCATCAATAATCCAAGAGCAAATCCAAAACATCAAAGACGGAGTTTGCAATCTTGTAGGTAAGTGCAGGTATAATCTCTCTCCTCTTTTCAATCCATTGCTCTATATTAGGTTTTGTTTGAGATGATTAGATTAGGGAAGCAATTTAGTTGTTTTCTCATATTTCTATTCACTAATCTTTTCTTGCATTACATTTAGTTGATTTTTGTATTTCTATTCATTATTCACTAATATTTTCTTTCCTTATAATGTGTGTCGTTAGGATCATATTTTGTTCATCACTGATGTCATCTTCCTTTAATCCATCACATACACATCCTTTTTCCCTTAGGATTGAACATCTGTGGGCAGTCGATGATTATTTCGTTTTCGTCCAATCCTCATGTCCCTTCTCGCACTGTCATCATCATGATTGGGGTCAGCCTTACTTCCATCCATTAGGGTGCATCATCCATTTTAGATACCCCTCACTTCCCATCCTACCCTACATCTGAGGGAAAATGAAATCATCCAGCGTTCCATACTTGCCACCATACTTTACACTTGGGAGCACACCACATTTATCCCTCAATCCACCTACCCATAACTAGGGGCATATCTTATCATCTTCCATATCCCCCATCTTATCCTATACCACCTCCCTCATCCTCTAATATTGACCAAGTATAAAGGTGCGTGGGCGCGTGGGATCCCAGTTACTGGATGGTGTGCAAGGCATAAGCACAAGAGAAAGGCTTAAGGAAGCAAATACATGTGCGATGTGTGAAAGGAGGTTTGGGACTTAGCCAATTTGAGTGCCCAAGGCAGAACACGTGAAAAGCATGATCGGTTTGTGTGGATAAGATGCCAGCCTGGCAACAGGTTGGCCCAGGAAAGAGCATGCCCCATGGATGGAATCTTCTAGAAGATCATCATGAGATGGAATGGAGAGCTCAGGCTTGAAGGAACATGCTCACATGGAGGACCACATTCGACACTTGGTGATGGATCTGAGGGTGCGGCAAGGCAAGTTGGCAGCCTAGGAAAGTGATAAATACAAGTTCCTGCCATGGGAAAAATATAGAGATATACACAGATAGATAGGATATATCATGGGGATATACATAGGGAATAGTGGGTTAGAGAGTGAAGGGAAGCTCTGCAAAATTTTTGTGAGTGGATATTCTAGTTCAGGAAAGGATGTACTAAGCATGGAGTTGTATTTTTCTTTTCTGTTAGCTTAGCTACATATGTCTAGTGATGTGCATGACTGTGGTCTACTCTCTGTGACACTCTGTAATGAATCAATGAATATATTGAGGTTACCTATTATAAATAGATATGAATATCAATGGGTTTAATGTATATTTCATTCATATGAGTTCTCTTTCCTTTCATGATATGAATGAATGGTTGTATCTTTCTTTCTGTTATAGTATATGTTCTGGAATCTGTTAAAGCACTCGGTCTGAAGTGACTACAAGGATCTGGAGGCTGTTCTGAGCCCTATGGTTCTTGTATGTCTCAACTTATTTCCTAAATACTCTTACACTAATCATAGATAATGCTTCCCACTAAACTCACATAAAAGAGAGACTCGGCACCCACACGTGCCTCGGGTGAGCGCTCAACTTCTGCTGGGTGATAGGCCGGTGCACATGGGGTTCTTCCTTTTGTGATAGGAGTAAAAATGACTACATCTTGGTTCTGTTTCCAGGACCTCTTTTCAAAGTTGTAGTGGGATATAGCATGCATCATGATCTGTGTAAAGAGTAATGATGGATCGGTTAACATTGGAAAATGTTGAATCATGGTTCAAGAGCATGGAGGATGAATTTTCTCAGAGATTCAACACTGGACCTGAGTTTAATACACGTAGATGGGTAGAAGAGAACCTCTACCATGATCTGTATGAGACATTCTTCTACTGCTTCCCAGTAGAGTTATATGGATGGCTTTTAGCCTATGCATCTAGATCAAGTTGGCATTATGGATCATGGATATGGACTGAAGAAGACTACCAGAGGTTGCAGGATGTAGATCTGACATGGACCCGTGCTGTAGATCATTGGTGGAGGGGAGTACTAGCTAGCTACACTCTGGAATATGCCATTTCTATGTATTCTTTCCCAGAGGTTGTTGAGTTTGAATTTTTGTGAGAACCTAGAGGAACATTTCTACGTGTTATTCCTCTAGCTATGAAGATATTGATGGTTACCATGAGTTTAGAGGTGCTCCCAATGGCTGGCTAAACCATTCTGAGCACTGGGTAAGGAAGCTCGGGTGGAGGAAGATGGCAGATGATATGACAGAGAAGGAGAGGGAAGAAAGATGGCTCAAGTATAGTGAAGCACGTGAAAGGGAGATTACTAGATGACACGAGGCTACTAGTGTGATGGATTTATGGAGACAGACGTTGCGGGAAGGAGTTGAGGTTCACGCGGAGGATGTGGAACCTGAGCAGTCTATGCTACCCCATCTTGGCAAGCACGTAAGGGAGACCCCTTCAGCTTCTGGTGAGAGCTCGTCACATGGAGAAAGGAGAGTCATTGGCACATATCTAAACCCACCCAGTGACCGAGCCCTGGTGCTTGGTTTTCCCAAACTAGGAAGAAGTATTGATCTAGTTGAAACTAGTGGAAGAGACAGATCCATGCCTAGGAGATACAATTTTTCATTTCCTTCTTCTATGGCTGCACATATTCTAGTATTCAGAGGATTTTTTGGACAAGGGGAAAGTGTACAAGCTTTCAGTCTCACATCAGGGAGTGGCGCGGGACAAAGTAGTGGTAGTGGGGTGCTATCACAGACCATCGGTGCATAGTTTAGTGGGACCATGGGAGCACTTGGCACAGCTCCTATAGGCCCTATTAGACCCAGTGGTTCTGGTGGATCTGGTGGCTCTAGAGGTATAGGACCTGGTGGACCTAGTGGATCAGGTGGTGGAAGAAACACCGGAGGGAACCAAGGCTCTGGTTTAGGACAAGGACCCCAACCACCACCTCAAGTATTCTTTGAAATGTCTCTACATTTTCCAGATTACAGGGGCATTGAAGATGCTACAGAACATGTTCACAAGTGTGAACTACTATGGTGCGCAAAGGGTATCACAACCCCAGAATGAAAGGCTAGTCAATTTGTAACCACGTTGCAAGGTCATGCGCATAGCTGGTATAGAAAGTATGACCCTCATCAAATGGTGGTGGACTACACTGCTTTAAAGAATGCATTCTTGGCAGAGTTCCACATTCCTGAGTTTGAGTAGAAAAGCATTAGCGCTTTGAAGGAGATTCAACAAGGAATGACAGAGAGTGTGTGGGAGTATGATGCACATTTTAAAACTCTCTTGTCTAAATTATCATATGATATCCATCCTTCTCAGCATGCACAGTGGTTTGTTGGAGGATTGATCACCCCTTTTAGAAGGGCCTTGTCTCATAAAACTTTTACAGATCCGCGTGAAGCATTGGAAGCTACCTTGCATGCCGAGGCTGTTGGTAGTATTGATACTAGCGTTAGCCCATTCTTGGAGGCCAGATTGTTGCTATGGCCAAACAGTTGGAAAAATTGTCTATGAACTCAGTCCATGAGACTCGCAGTGGTTTATGGTGCATGGATTGTGAAATAGAGGGGCACATTAAGGATAATTTCCCCTGGAGGATGGTACATGCTGTGATGGTAGATTGTGAGATCTGTCATGGGGACCATGATGCAAGTAGATGTCCCTTGCTGTAGTGCGTGATCAGGAAGAATGTATCTTGTTATTGCAAAATTTATACCTCCACAACCCATGATATGAAGGACTATAGGCTCATTGATCAGATCCATGAGGCCATTGATCATGGGGTGTGCCAAACTAGCATTGTTAGTGGTTCTAAAAATGATGATCACCATTATGAGGAGCGCGTAGATGGAGGTGCACGTGGAAGAGGATTTTGAGGAGGATTCCATGGTCAGGGTAACTACGGAGGAAGAAGTGAGTTCCACGTGGAACATGTTTCAACTGTGGATCTACAGAACATTACAAGTGTGAGTGCCTAGACTTGTTGCAGTGCTCATGGTGTGGAAAGAAGCATAAGTATGAGGAGTGCCCAGAGTTATTTGAGCATATGAATCAGCAGCACCGGAAGGACAAGGGCACTGCGATGGTCAGCATCAAGAAGGTAGACATACAGTGGATGCCTCGGGTAACACAAGATGAAGGTTTGGAGCCTGTCTTGGTAACAACAAGGGTAGAAGCCACACGCACGTGAGGGAGGTACCAAGACAGAAGAACCTAGTTTCAAGAGAAGAGGTCATTCATGAAAAGTATCCAGACCCCGCGCATCAGAAGGAGATATATCAGGACACCATGGATGTTATTCAAAGCTTACAAGGGGAGATCCAGTGTCTAAAGGAGCAATCTAGAAAGGAGGAACAAGGAAGGAGAATCAAGGTGTAAAAGGATGACCTAGATGAGGTCAAGGAGGTGTGTAAAATGCTAAGGCAGGAGAACATCATTCCTTTGCTAGGATCCTGGTTGAGAGAGAAGGTACCATGCACCAGAGAAGAGCGTGAGAGATAGGTCTTACATGTGAACCTTCCCCCTCATAGCCTTGACTATGACAAGGAGATTACGTTGAATGCAGTTATAGATGGATGGCTCCTCAGCAATATACTCATTGACACTAGCACAGAGGTTAATGTTCTGACCTTGGATGCATGGCATCAGATGGGAAGACCTACATTACAGCCATCTTTGAATGTGTTGTATATGGAAAACAAGACTAAGGCAATGCCCATCGGTGTCTTGAAGGATGTAGCTATTACTATTCAGGGAGCCAAGTTTACTGGGACTTTGAAGTCTTGGCGCTCACCGAGGTGGACAATTTCCCAACACTACTTGGGTGCCCTTGGTGTTACAAGAATAATGCAGACCTTCGGTTCAACAAAGGGTACATCAGCTTCGAGAACAAAGAGGAATGGGTCATTATACCCCTGGTTGATGGGAAGTTGACACCCTATATTGAACCATTGGGAGAAGAATTTCTGGACAAAATTTATGTGTGCTCAATTAGAGACCCTGAGATGGTACACCCTACTAATGGAGTTATCCAGTTTGAAGATGCTCAGTCAGTAAGTGATACCACCAGTCTAGCTTGTGACAATTGGGTGCATGGAACTTATGAATTAATGGGATGGCAGTTGAGAGGGTCAGTGACCAAGGTAACAAAGGCGCACACTGTTAGGCGCCTTGGAGGAAAAGAACTACCCAAGTATTCAGGAGGAGCCTTCCCTGAGATCTTTCTGTAGGAGGTAGAAGCTCAGTGGAAGAATGAGAAGGAATGAAGGGAGATGTTAAGTTATGTCTTGCTTGGCACAACAACTCATTGGTGGGCCACACATCAGGAGAGCCTTTTAGAGTGGTGCAAGGTAAGAATTGCTCTCTCTATCAGATTTTCTAGAAGTAATGTACCCACCATCATCAAGGAGTACCATGGGAAGGAGCCCACCTCTTTCCATATCTAGGAGTGTGAAAAGGTCTGGAGAGAAGGTGCAGAAGCTTTGCCACCATCCCTCTGGGTGCACAAGTTGTATTCTACACTACAGGGTTGTGCGCATGCATGGTACATTCATTCAGAGACATGCCGCTAGACAAGGAATTGGCAAGAGCTCGTGGCTGACCTTATTCAAACCTTTGAGTATTAGAGTACCAAGCCATTGATTGATAAGGCCTTGTAGGGTATCAAGCACCTTACCATGGGGGATAGTGCCAGAACGGAAGATAGGCTATTGGAATTATTAGGTGAACTAGGATTAGGAGGCATGCTTTGAAGAAATTGAGGAAGTAGAAGAGTTACAGCTTGAGTGTGTGTGTTTGGAAAAAGAGAAGGGAAAGTTAGTATATGTGATTGATGGAGAGGAATCAGAAAGCTTAGATGTTAGCCATTCTGTAGGAATGCATGAGGTAGTGGATAGTGTAGATGCTCACAGTGTGTGCCTACCATGAGCCTTTAAAGATGAAGAAAGTTAACATCGGTTCAGAAGAAGAACCTAAGGAAGCTATTATTGGGGATTACTGGAATAGAGAAGGAAGTATCAAAGATCATTGATCTGTTGTGCATGAATTTGAGGATTTATTCCCACGTGGGTACCATGAGCTCAAAGGCGTTCACCATTCCTTGGGGGAGATGAAGATAAAACTGAAGGATGGTGCGCACCCAGTTAGAAAAAGGCCCTACCAGATGAATCCCAATTTGCATGTGAAGGTTAAGGAGGAGATAGACAAGATGATAGCTTCTGGGATCATTGAGGTAGTGGAAGAATCAGAGTGGATAAGTCTGATGGTAATTAGCATCAAGAAGGATGGGTGGATTAGGATTTGTGTGGACTATAGGGAATTGAATGTAGTTTGTGTCATTGATCCATTTCCAACCCCCTTCACTGAAGAAATTTTGGAAGGAGTCGTTGGGTGCGAAATCTATTCCTTTACGGATGGATTTTCAGGATACCACCAAGTCTGGATTGCAAAGGAGGACCAGAAGAAGACAACTTTCACCACCGAGTGGGGAAGTTTTGCATATATGGTCATGCCCTTTGGGTTGAAGAATGCGCCTGCTATTTTTTACATGCATAGTGGTGCAAGCATTCCAGGACTTCATCCATAAATTTCTTCAGGTCTATTTGGATGATTGGATAGTATATGGTCTGGTTAAGGACCATTGTGACAACTTGAGATTAATGTTTGAAAGGTGTAGGCAGTTGAGGATATCCCTCAACATTAAGAAATGTGTGTTTGCTACTCCCTTTGGGACTCTATTGGGGCATATCATATGTAAGGAGGGCTTGCTAGTAGATCCTGCTAAGGTTGTAGTTATTGTGGGGTTAAGGGAACCTACTAGCTAGAGCATAAGTGCGTGGATTCCTTGGACATATGGGCTATTACAAGGAAATTCATTAAGGGATATGCCAAGATCACCGTGCCTTTAGAGGAGCTACTTAGACACAAAAGTGCCTTCCATTGGGGAGAGGTGCAACAGAGGGCATTTGATACATTAAAAGATAGGCTTATTACCACACCTATTTTATGTTTTCCCTCTTGGGACAAGCCCTTCCATGTCCATGTAGATGCCTCAGGAACCACCATTGGAGTAGTGCTTGCACAACCAGGTGAGGGGATTATTGATCATCCTCTCTGTTTTGTGAGTAGGAAGTTAACACCAGCAGAGCAAAATTATACCACTACCGAGCGCGAGGCATTGTCGATGATCTACGTGCTCTTCAAGTTTAGACAGTATCTGCTGGCAACACCCTTTGTATTCTACACCGACCACATGGCATTAAAGTATTTGGTGAACAAGCCCATTCTTCAAGGGCACATATGTCGATGGGTGTTGTTGTTTCAAGAGTTTGAATTCACCGTTGTAGTGAAGCCCAGAAAAATCAACTGTGGACCTGATCATCTGTCAAGGATTGATTCAGGAGAGGATGCACAAAGTATTGAGGAAGCAATGTCCAGATGCCCAACTATTTAGGTTGTGGTGTGCACCCTCAGATTTGGAGGAGATTGTAGTATTTTTAAAAGAAGGTGTGGCACCAGATGGAATGAAGGCATTAGAAAAGAAGTAGTTGGCCATACGTGTATGCCCTACATGTTGATTAGTGGAGACTTATACAAATTGGGACATGATGAAGTTTTGCGCAGGTGTGTGTTAGAGCATGAGCGCCTGGCCATCATGGAGGAAGCACATGGAGGAAGTGTGGGTGGGCATTATGCAGGTGATGCCACCACACACAAGATATTAATGGTAGGATTATGGTGGGAAACCTTGTACAGGGATTGTAGAGATTATTGTAAAGCATGTGACCACTGTCAGTGCATTGGAAAACTAGGAAGGAGAGATGAAATCCTTTGCGTCCTATCCCTAGCGGAGCCTTTTGAAAAATGGGCGATAGATTTTGTGGGACCTATTGCACTAGCAGTGCGTAGGACTGGGTCACGTTATGTCATCACTTGCATAGATTATCTCACAAGGTGGGTAGAGGCAGCCCCAACTAAAGATTACATGGCAGCAACAATGGTAAGGTTCTTATGGGAGAACATTATCACAAGGTATGGATGTCCATTGAGTTTGACCAGTGATAGGGGTACACATTTTCTGAATGAGACCATGAGGATCCTATTATCAGAGTTCATGGTGGCTCATCACAAGACTATGCCCTATCACCCACAAGCAAATGGAACACATGTAGAAGCATTCAACAAAATACTGAGTCATACCTTGACCAAAATCTATGATGTTGGAAGACAAGATTGGGATGAAAAGTATCGACAGTGTTATGGGCTTACAGGACTACGTATAAAAGACTAAATAAAGCCACACCTTTTCAATTGGTGTTTGGCATGGAAGCCATTTTTCTAGTTGAATTTATGTTACCTTCTCTATGAATAGTGCACACAGGAGGATTAGCCGATGAACAAGCACTGGAAGAAAGAATTGATGAACTAATGAAACTGGATGAGAGATGATCACTTGCCCTTTGGAGCCAAACAACGGAAAAGGAAAAGAAAAAGGCTTGGCATGATCACCACATTAGAAACAAGAAGTTTGAGGTTGGGCAGATGGTGTTAGTATATGATTCCAAGTTTCTGCGCCATCCTGGGAAAGTTGAAAGTCCATTGGTTGGGTCCCTACACAATTTGTACATCCTTGATTCAGGTGTGCCAGTTACAAGCGTTGGATGGGACGAAGTTTCTTGGACACTTCAATGGTAGTAGGTTGAAGCCCTACTATAAATAAGTCTTCTTGGTGTTTGTAAATAAGGTAGTTTTTCTAGTTAGTTTAGAAGTTTCCTTTATGCATTTTCCCTTTCTTGTGTTTCCCTTTCACGTTGTTGTTTTGGTTTTGCGCCTTGGGCACTGGTAACCTTATTGCTATTTTTGGAGAATTTGTGAGTGCACAGAGGACCATGCACATCATTTAAGTGTGGGGTGGAGAAAAGTGAAGAAGCACGTGATTAAAGTACCAAGGAAGTTTTGTTGAAGAGCCTTGTTGTGTAGCCCAGTTGAAAGAGGTAGATGAAGAGAAAAGATAGAATAATTGGTGCCAGGATAAAGCTACTGGTAGATCCCATGTACAAAGGAAAAGGAAGTGTAGTTAAAGTAACATGAGGTAGGTGAAAGCAAGAATCTGGATAGAAGAAGTGCCTTTGGCACAGGTTAAGTGCACGTGCAAGAGTCTCCTGTCAGGTTGGTTGGGTTGTGTGCCAGAAGGTTGGAGAAGTTTTCACGCAGGAAGGGCGCGTGAGTGAAGGTGCTGAAGATGGAACTTTGTTTGAAAAATATGCATTAAATGAACAAAGTACGGGGGTAGGTAAAGTAGCATTTAATGATCAGAAAAAGGAAAAACTATAAATAAAGGGTCAGAGGCACTCTCATTTTTACTTTGTGAAAACAAAGAGTTGGAGATATAAGCAAGTGTTATAAACTAGGGTTTTCAGATTTGATCAAGTGGAAGATCTGTGTGATTAAAATGTGAAGATCCAGTTTGAGATTGTGAACTAGAAGGAATTACATGGGTGTGGAAGGAGTGGAAAAGGCGTTGTCTTGTGAAGAGTTTATCCAAGTTAGGGTTTGAAAAACTAGGGCACGGGTTTAGAAGAGTTATATCAAGGATCTGAGATCAAAGGTTGGAGAAGAAAGACAAAGTAACAAAGAGAGGGTAGGAGTGATAAAAATACCTTGACCATGGCACCCAAGAAAGGAAAGGGCAAAGCTAAGGTTAAACAACTAGAACCCGAAGTAGACACAAATGAAGAATGGTATGCAGAGATGTAATACCCAGATGGGGTGATGTTGGGAAAGGAATGGGAATCCCACTTGAGAAGCATACATGTTAGTGACTATAATCACTGCACAAACACCATAGAGAAATAAATGGTGTTGGAATTGGTACGCCCCACCAACAAGCGAACACCTGAAGGTTTTCCCATATATGATGATGACGTTAAGGTTAAATTGGCGAAGGCAGGGCTGTTGCAACTCTATGAGTTTCCTTATTTTGGGAAGCCAGATCACTTGTACCAGTGGTTGATGTCTCAGGTGCATGAAGACTATTTCCACTTTGTTGGGTGCAAGATGCACGTGACTCCCTAGTTGATTTCACAATTTACAGGCCTCATATGTGAGGGAGATAGCCTAGAAGATGACCTTGGTGACAAGGAGGCTATTCAAGAGACCATCACTGAGTATGCATGCAAGAAAGGGTCACGGTACTATGATATTTCAGACATCAAGGACCCCGTTATGAAGATGGCCGTGCATCTAGTGACTAAGCTGAATGGCCAAGAAAGATGGACGCAGGTCAACAAACCTTGGCTACATGTCTGCAAGAATATTGCAGAGGGACTATATACAACTTGTCCACGTACATTGCAGAGGAGATTGTTAAGTGCATGAAGGAAGGGGACAGGATCCTCTTTGGCAATGTCTTTCTCACCATAGTGTTTGCAGAAATTGGAGTGCCAGATGCCTCAGACAAGTTCATGTGGGAGTACCCAGCCGAAGACCCTTTGCCCATGCGAAGAGGTTTGAGAAGTATGCTTGTGATACAATGATGGCTCCCCACAAAGCATGGCTGGAAAAGTGGTATATGCTTGAGGAATGCATTTGGGGTAGAGTGGAGGATCCCTAAACAACTCCTAGTAGCCACTGAGGGAGAAGCTGAGTTCGTGGTGTACCAGCACTACTGCTTGGGAAGATTCAATCTTATTGACGAATCATGGAGCCCTTGGTGCAAGCTTCCTTTCGCGTTCACTGCCAATACTTCCAAGCGGGAGTAAATAGATTTAAAGAATCAAAGAAGCTAAGGCTAGAACTAGGAAGGTTGGACCGGGAACACAGGGAGATGAGGAAGAATTGAATTACCCTAGTGGTAAGCACACGTACATAGAGAAGTACATGTCACATGAGATCCAAATGACTAGGCCGATGATGCTTCCCATCATTAAAGGATCCACGGTGTGCATGTACATGCGCATAAGGCTGAAGTTTGAAAAGGGCATGCGTATTTGGAGAATAAAATCTCCATACCTAAAGACCCCTTAGCAAAAGAAGAAGCCAACGTCTAAGAAGAGAGGTAGAGGAGAGGAAGGAGCACCAAGTGTGCCAACTACTTAGACAGTGAGCATGCCATCCACAAATGCCAAGCCAAGCACCTACATATGGAGAAAGAAGTCTCCAGTAAAGGAGAAGATGCCAGAAGTAGAGGCACCTGAGTAACCCACCACCATGGAAGAATCACCGAAGGAAGAAGAGAAGGCCAAATCTCCTGATCAGAAGCCACCTCTCAGGAAGAAGTAGAGGGTGGATGAAGAAGCTGACTCAGAGGCTGATGAAAGCTTGGAGAAGTACTTAGGAGAAGGAGAAGATGAGAGTGAAGGAGGTGGCGACGAGGAAGAAGAGCCTGAGAAGGACAAAGAGCCACATGTGTTTAGTATCTATGACTCGAAGGAAGAAAGTGGAGAGGAGAAGCAAGAGTTTGTATTTGCACGTGGCGTAAGGGTTCACAAGATGAGGAAGGCACCGAAGACACAAAGGAAAATGAGAAGGATGCCAGGGAGCAGGGAACCATAAGCCTTACAAAAGAGTAGATTACTGAGATAGTAGAGTGAGAAGTGAAAAATATGCTCAAAGTCCTTGTAGACCAAGAGTTAGAGCGCAACGCGGACATAGTGCTTAAGGAAGGGAAGGAGGAGAGCGTTGAAAAGGAACATGACAGCCTAGGAGGCCCCGCTCTAATAGTTAGCTTCCCCAAAGGCATGCACTTAGGTAGGAGAACTCTGGATACAGAACAAAGATAGATAATGGGCTATGTGGATGACACAAAGAAGGTGTTACGTGCACAGTTCCAAAGCACCGTACCCATAGAAAGGCTCCTAGCCATGGGGTCTTTTGAAAAGGATGGCACATACCCCAGGACCAAGAAGATGCTCTCTTGGGCATTTGAGTCACACATTGATGAGCCAAACTTTGAAGTCTGCCAGAAAGCGCTCATCTCATTTCCAGAATCTAAGGGAGACAACCCCTTAGTAAATGCTCAGGAGCTTTCAGATGAGCAAGTATGCAATGCTCTGAACAAAGTCACGGTCGAGACCGAGGCTAGGCTATTTGCACAAAATGACAAATCAGAGCATTGGAGGCGAAGTTTGGGAAGAAGGAGGAAGAACTGGTGGAGAAGGCCAAGAGTTTAAAGCAGGAGGAATTAATCAACGTGCACATTTAAGGTGTAAGTTAAAGGAAGAAAAGGTAAAGGTGCAGGAGGTCTACAAGAAGGTGGATTCAATCAAGAGTGCCATCATATTAAAGCACCCAGACCTTACGCCAATCCCTCAGAGGTACACATCAACTTTGGAATGCTTAGAAGACCTAACGTGCATCCTCACTATGGAGAGGTGACCCTTGGCGCTGGAATCTGCAGAAGAAGTGGCACGTGCATGCTTGAAAGAGGAAGACCAGTTGAAGGTAGTAGCAACTGTTGCCAAGTACAGCTAAGTACTCATAGAGATTAAGGTTGCTTTCCAGTTTGTAAAAGCCACATATGACACATGCGCGGATAGAGATAAGGTGGCGATCTCCTTGGTCACCACGCTTAAAGCAAAGTTGAAGGAGTTCCAATAAAATAACAAAGGGAACATGGCAGAGAGGGACAAGGTTCTGGCCAAGGTAGAAAAGAAATCAAAGGAAATTGAGGCATTAAGGAGCTCAATTAAGGCCCGACTGAAGGAACTATACCCCCAAATTACTAGAAGAATGGATAAAATTGCAAAAATGGGTAAGGAAATGGAGCAGATTGTGGACACTTTGGGCACCCATGGAATTGGCCTAAGCTTTGATGAAGTGAGCACCCTAGTGGGCGACCTATGCCGGAAGGTAAAGGGCGAGGTCGAAGTGTGGAACAAGCTGGAGGTGGATCTGCGAAAGGACTTTCCCACCCTTTTGAATTGATGTTCCCCCCCCATTCTTCATTCTTTCCCCTATTCTTTCATTCCTTATTCATTTTTGTAAAGTATAAGTCTACATCTTAGTCCCATAAAACAACTTGCCTCTTGGTCTAGTAAAATGTTTCCGAGGATGGAGAACATGCATAATGTGGGGTGATGTTGGGCCCCTGGAATATTGACCAAGTACAAAGGTGCATGGGCATGCAGGATCCCAGTTACCGGATGGCGCGCAAGGCATAAGCATGCAAGAGAAAGGCTTAATGAAGCAAATAACATGTGTGACGCACAAAAGGAGGTTCGGGACTTAGCCAAATTGAGCGCCTGAGGCAGAACACGTGAAAAGTGTGATCGGTTGTGCGCGGATAAGATGCTAGCCTGGCAATATGCTGGCCCAGGAAAGAGCATGCCCAGATGGAATCTTCTAGAAGATCATCATGAGATGGAATGGAGAGCTCAGGCCTGAAGGAACATGCTCGCATGGAGGACCACATTTGACACTTGGTGACAGATCTAAGGACACGACAAGGTGAGTTGACATCCTGAGAAATTGTTAAATATAAGTGCCTGCCACGAGAATAGATATACATAGATAGAGATAGAGATAGAGATATATACACACATAGATAGATATGTCATGGGGATATACATAGGGAATAATGGGTTAGAGAGTGAGAGAAGCTCTGCAGAATTGTTGCGAGTGGATATTCTGGTTCAAGAAAGGATGTACTAAGCATGGATTTGTTATTTTTATTTTCTGTTAGCTTAGTTACATACGTCCAATAATGTGCATGACTGCAGTTTGCTCTCTGTGACACTCTGTAATGAAACAATGAATATATTGAGGTTACCTATTATGAATAGACATGAATATAAATGGGTTTAATGTATATTTTGTTCATGTGAGTTCTCTTTCCTATCATGCTATGAATGAATGGTTGTATCTTTCTTTTTACTATAGCATATGTTTTGGGATTTGTTAAAGCATTTGGTTTGAAGCAACTGCAATGATCTGGAGGCCGTTCTGAGCCCTATGGTTCTTGTATGTCTTAACTTCTTTCCTAAATACTCTTACACTATTCATAGATAATGCTTCCCACTAAACTCACATAAAAGAGAGACTCGGCACCCGCGCGTGCCGTAAGTGAGCGCTCAATTTCTGCTGGGTGATAGGTCAGTGCGCATGGGGTTCTTCCTTTTGTGATAGGAGTAAAAATGAATACAAGGTTGTTTTGTGTTTTTATTGCCAGAAAGTGTTTGTATTGTGTGAAGATATTCCCAAAGAGTCATATTAGCCAATTTCGCCAAATACCCAGATGCCCAAAATCATTATATTCTGTCGTTGGGGTTTGCCTACAGGAAATTTGAATTTAATTATTCTGTTAGAGTAGGTATTTACCTTAGCTCATGTTCACCTAGGTACTTTATTTACCTTTATTGTATTTATCCTCACCCACTTATGTGTGTGGATATTTCTTTTATCTTATTTAGATATTAGGAGATATTATCTAGTTGTTAGGTATAGTTCTTTCCTTGATCTATGGTATTGACTAGATCCTTGATGTCTAGTTCTCTCCTAAATCTATGGTGTTGACTAGTTCTTTGATTACTAGTTATTTCCTTGATTCATGGCTTGATCTACGACCTTGACTGGTTCTTAGATTGTTATTCCTTGCCTATTTAAGTAAGGCCCATTCTCAATGTATTGCATTGAGTTCCATAATAATATATGATATTGTTGCTCATTTGTTTGCAAATTTTTTATGTAAAGTTATCCTGGCGAATTACTTTCATCTTATTGATCGTGGTGTTTGATTAGCATCTGTGTTCTTGGCTTGGTACGATCTGGTTATCGTTCTTTTCACTATGGACATGCCACTTCTATTTTGGCCCCTAGCTTCACTTGAGGAGGGGTGTTAGAGTAGGTATTTACTTTAGCTCATGTTCACCTAAGTACTTTATTTACCTTTATTGTATTTATCCTCACCCACTTATGTGTGTGGATATTTCTGTTATCTTATTTAGATATTAGGAGATATTATCTAGTTGTTAGGTATAGTTATTTCCTTGATCTATGATATTGGATAGTTCTTTCCTTGATCTATGGTATTGAATAGATCCTTGATGTCTAGTTCTCTCCTAAATCTATGGTCTTGACTAGTTCTTTGATGACTAGTCATTTCCTTGATTCATGGCTTGATCTACGACCTTGACTGGTTCTTAGATTGTTATTCCTTGCCTATTTAAGTAAGGCACATTCTCAATGTATTGCATTGAGTTCCATAAAAATATATATGATATTGTTGCTCATTTGTTTGCAAAGGTTTATGTAAAATTATTCTGGTGAATTACTTTCATCTTATTGATCGTGGTGTTTGATTAACATTTGTGTTCTTGGCTTGGTACGATCAAGCTATTGTTCCTTTTGTATTCTAAGCCCTGTTTGAGGCAAATTGTGCTCCGGTTTAACCCTGTTGTGGTCTTACATGTCAATATTCCCATATACAAGTAGGGTTTTAACTAGGAATAAATCTTGGGCTTTATATGTGACTTCTGACAACGTTTTGCATTTTTGGTGTTTTCCCATTTTGTTTTCTATGAAATTTCTCTAGGTCAATTCCTTTGCTATTTTAGTTTGATTTATTTCCTGGAGTATCTAGAGATCATATATGGACATTATTCCAGAAGGGATTTTCCACAGGAGGTCTGGTTCTCTCTGAAAAGACAAACTCATGCATGAAAAAAATTCTTCTAGGTAGGTTGCATTTTTGGGAAAAGAAGGTTTTAAGCTACAATGAGATTTTTGGTAGTAGTAGGTAGGTGGGAATTTTGTACCTGCCTAGTAGGGTACTTTTCGCATGGGGGAAAATCTACTTAAGTCATGATGAGATTATTAGAGGCAGCAGGCAAGCGAGAATTTCTTACCTGCCTTGTAGGGTGAAAATTCCCATTGTAAAATAAAAGAAAATCACTTAAGGCATTGATGGGAATTTCTTACCTACCTTGCAGGGTAAAAAATTCCATTATGAAAGTCAAACAACTTAAGTGGATCATGAGATTTTTGGAGCTGCGGTGCATGATGAATAATCCCATTAGAAATTGACTTTTAAAAAAAGAATTCACCCTTACCAAAAAGTGTGACCCACCTTGGGTGAATAATAATGCATTTAATAATATTTATTAATGTTTATTCACTCAATTTTGGTGCCCAAGCATGAGGAAAAGTCAATGCATGATGAAAGGATAAAGAAGATTGGAAATAGAATTCTAAAATTAAATAAATTTAATTTATTTAATGCAGCCCCCTCTCATGCAAAAAGTGTGACCCATATTGAGGAGAAATAATACTTTTTAAAGTACGAATTAATGGAATTAATTCCTATTTTTGGTGCATAAGGTCAAAGCACACTGTGAAGTCAATGCAGACTGGAAGTGGAAAGCTAAAATTAAATAAATTTAATTTATTTAATGGCAGCCATGAACATGCACAAAATATGCAGCCAAATTGAAGAGAAAAACATGTTAATTAATTAATTAATTGCCAGGAATAGGAGAAGAAATTATTAATTATAGAATGGTGAAGATTATATAAGAAGGGGATTCCATAATAATGAATTAATCAATTCTTCAACAAGGAAGTGCAGCCCAGGCAATTTTGGCACCCAATTAAAGAGGAATTTTACACAGAAGAAGATGTTTTTAATGCTGGAAGGCTTCAAAGTTTGGCGCCTAGGTTTGAAGGAGCTTGAATTAAGTCTGATTAATTGTCTACATAGTGGTACAAGTGCTCAGGTGAATTTGAAAAAATTCATGCTTGCTTTGCATGCAAACAAAACATTAAATTTTGGGGTAGCAGGCTTGATATATGCAGATTTTTATAATTAAAATCAAGTGTTCATGTTCCAGTTGCCATCTTTGTCTGAATTAATTGCAGGAATTCATTACAGGTGCTTTATAAGAGAGAGGGAGCTTAAATCAATGTCCAATACATTGAACATATCCTCTGAATTTGAAGAAATCTCTAGATTTGCACTGGTTGTAAAGAATTCTGACCGAATAAAAAGAAAAAGAGTTGCTCAGACAAAGATTTCTCTGGCCATGATGAAGCATGATGAAAGAAAAGGATCAATAGAATCATGCATAACTTCCAGATTCAGATTCAGATCTAGATCCAGATCCATAATTGTAAAGGCTTCATCCTCTTGTTTCGAATGCAGCCCGTGAAGAAGTCAGTGCATGGAGAATTCCTTCCAGGACCTTGTGCATGTTCTCCCAATCTTCCAGTTGAATCCTTCATTGAATTTTCATTCACCTGGAGTGCTTTCCAGAATTTTTAATTGCTCATATGCAATTAAAAATAAAAATGATGAGTTATTTACGACAAACATTGCACTGATGCATATACTAGAGAAGAATTGCAAAACCTTCAAGGATAAGAGGGAAGACATGTCAAAGTCCATGCTTGCAAGAAAATCATAGTCACTTGCTTCTAGATCCAGCCACTTCCAGATCCAGTTTGGTGAGAATCAAAGGTAAAAGAATCAGTTGCATGCAGAATATGAAAAAGGACAAGACTGCAACTTTCCCCTTTCTTCTTCTTTCTCTTATTTCCTCCTACAAAGTAATTGAGTGATCAATTAAATTATAAAACATAAGTGATTGGTTTAAAAGCCATTACTTGAAGAAGTCAACTACTTGGAAATAGGTGGAAAACATGCAAAATAGAAGGTTATATCTTCAGTTACAAATCATGCATGTCATGTAAAGAGGACTTCCAGGAGGGAGATTGCCAGTTGTTTCCTTTCCGACTTCCACATGTGCCAGTTCAACTAAAAGCTTCCTATTTGTAATTTCCCCTCTACATGCTATAAGTAGAGGAATTACCTACAGGTTAAAGGATCAAAATTTGTAAGCAACATTCTTGTGTTCCAGAATTTGTGCTGAAACCCCTGATAGCTATTTGAAGTTAAGGAATACAATGGAGCAGATTTCTGGAGAACTTTGTGTCACGGTGCATTTTCGCTTCTATCTTTTTATCTTAGATCTACTTATAAACTTTGTGTTATTTTATATCTAGATCTGAAACCTACCTTTTCTTATAATTCTATGTGTATTGATATCTATTGGTTATGTCTATGTGCATGCAATCAACTCTATAATCTATTGATTGGGTTGCACATCTTCCCTATTTCTTCTTTGTGTTTTTTGTTATTTCCTTCTTCTTTATATATTTCCTTTCTTTAACAATTACTTACTTGCTGCCTGTTAAAAGGCAGTGATAACTCAATTCCATCCCAATAGGCAAGGAAGAAAGTGTCCATTCCGGCATCTCTTTTGATCACGAAGGGCCCTTTCTAGAGTGAATCAATTTTTTTGTGCATTCCCTTCAGTTCATGTCTCTTGTCCCACCAGAGTACCTAGTCTCTGATAGTGAACTTCCTTTCTCTGGCCTTCTTGTCAATTACTTTGAGCAAGTCCTTATCAACTTCATCGGGTGGTGGCTCATCCTTTATTCTCTCCATGGCGGGTAAGTCTACATCAACTTGCTCCATTCCCAGATTTATTTTCTGCATTTCTAAGGAATAACTATTACCATATTCTTTATTCTTCTTCAGGTATTGATCATGCTTGTTGAAAGTCTCCACTAAACCCTTGGGGATTTTGTTACCTTTTGGTCAGAGTACTCCATTACTATCATCATAACCCATATCATCTTTTCCTGTGACTATTTGTTATGGTGGTGATTCACTCCCTTCAACATGCAGACATGCATATGTTCATTTAGGGACTTTGGGGTGGTATACCATCTCCACTTTATAGTTTCCTTGTTTGAATATGAATGGTGGTCTATCTGAATTTAATAGTGTGGCTGTGACCGCTAAAGAGTCTACCTTGGAGTTCTGATTGGTTGGAATGAAGTTGATAGATAAGGCTGTAAAATCTAGTGTGTTTGAAAGAACTTTATCTCCGTAATGATTCAACTCATCTCTTTTGACTTGACTTTTCCTTCAAACTTGCTTTACTAGAAGTTCAACATCTCCTTGGGATTTGAGGAGTTTTACTCCTTTCTTTCTGGCTTGCTCCATTCCTAGCAGCAATGCCTCATACTTTGTCGTATGATTGGTGTTTGTGAACATCAACTTGTGGGAGTATGGGAATATCTCATGATCTGAAGATATTAGTAGAATGCCGACCCCTGATCTAAAAGAAAAATAGGTGCCTTTAAACTCCAAAGTCCAAAATTTTTCAGCTCCTTGTGGTTTTAGCTCTATTTGAAATTCCAGTTCTGGAACGTCTTTATCCATTTCCAAGAAATAAACCCCACGGTCAAATTCCTGAAAAAGAATCTGAGATCTAGGATCCTGATATTTTGTAACCATGTACCTGGACTTATTTTCTGGCTCTAACTTATGGTTCATGAGCTGCATGGTTAAAGTAAAACCCCTAAATAGATACTAGCATATTTTATTGACAAATCATACACGGGAGCCTCACCGGTAAATGAGGGAGATTTATCTCATGACTGCCTAGGTTTTCAGCTATGTAGAAAATCTAGCCAACACCTCTAATTGGTTAATGGTCTAATTTTACTCCTCATTATGTGTAAGGATCTGAGATGAAGACTCCTTGAAAATGTGGGAATTTACTGCATGAGTGGCTTACCTAAAAGATAATATTGTCATTATATAATCATCAAGTTTCATTTCTTCCACATGCTTAATGACTCTCGGGTGAGAAACCTCCACAAAATGAGCTCCAGAAGCCTTTACAAGGAAAATTTTAGTGGCGATTCTTTGCTAATTCATGAAAATTGATATTTTTGAAATTTACATTTGGCGATTTTGAGGATTCATCTAGAGAATAATTTCACCTAAAATTTTTGGGTGCAAGTTATGTTTGCGGGTAGGATCACCTAGTTTTTATGATAACATTCATATTTATGCATGTATATCATAGTTTCCTCAAACACAAATCAGGTAAATTCACCAACATATACTAGTAAAAACTTTAAACATTTGTGAAATTCAAATGTCATAAGGATCTTTCAACAACAGTCTAGATTCAAGATGCCCATGTACATAGTCTAGACACATAATACAATAACATAGTCCAGGAACATGATAAAATTTTTTAGATCCGTAGTCTCATTCATACACCTGAATGCATTTTCTAGATGCCCAATTATATCGTAAACACCTGGTTATATTTTCTAGATGCTCTACCATACCGCACACACCCAAATACATTTTACAGTTTCTTGGTTATTCCACAGATGCCTAGATGCATTTTCTAGATGTCCGGTTGCTTCCTTCAGACACCTAACTATTTTCTCCTAACACCTGGTTATATAGCTCAGATGCCGGTGCACAGATTTCAAACTCCTTGTTGTGTGCATAAGAAATATGACCATCTAGATGCCTAACCTTCCATCTAGACTATCTTCAATACCTTGTCTGGGTTCAACTAGTACTTGAAATGTTGTGGGCTGATCATAAAAAAAGAGAATATTTTATGTTTTTTATGCATCCACAAAAAGGTATCTAGAAGATGCAACCGCCATACACACCAAATATAGGTATGGTGTATTAATTAAATAATTAAGCCTTCTTATTTATTTTCAAATTACAAATTGAAATAATGTACTTAATAATACAAATTTCAAAATCCTATTTTTTTATGCAAAACCCACTGATGATGACATGCCTCCACTTGAGGAAAATATTCATTATGTTCCTACATTAGCTATGCAACAAGTAGAAGATATGCATAAAATTGAGGACAATATTTACATTTGATGGAAATTGCATTCTTGCTTACAATATGAAACAAGGAGAAGACATTTCTAGTCATCAAACACCAACTTCAGCTGAAAATTATACTTTTAATTCTTTGAAAGGAAAGAAAATAGATGACATTTCCATTGATGATATTTGTATACAACTATTTTTTCACGCTTTATCTTTTCATACCTATTACTAACAATTTCTCTTTTAGGTTAGAGGTCACTAATTCATCTATTTCTGGGAACAAGTGCCTTAAGGGGCTCATTTTGGATAGGGGTATGGTTATTCACGTAACCATTTGGTAAGGGATGATACATGGAGAGATAATGGCTTTTAGTCCTATTTATGTCTTTCTTTTACTTTTATCTTCTTGTTTTTCTTTGCACCCTTCCGACACCTTACTTGCTCATGACCATATTATTTTTGCCTTTCATACCCTTTGTCCTTCATGATACATTGCACAAACCATTTCTCATTTCCCCTCCCTATCAAATGCCATCTCCCATGGGCGATTGCATCGACAAATTTTCAAATTCCTTGCCAATACATTTGCCCATGGGTGATGGCATCGGTGTTAAAAGCATAATGGACTGAGAGGGGGGATGGATTAGTCCTACAAACTAATTTTTAATTCATTAACCATCACATACATTAATTTATTCACTCATCCATTAACCATTCATAACCTTATGTGTCTATTAGATATGTAACATCAATCATAAGAGCATGAAACGAAGTACACAACACAAGAACACCATATGTAAGTGGGAAACCCTCATGGGGAAGAAAACCCACTTAAAATATACTTATATTACACAAAGAAAATAAGTTTAGTGAAGTAAAAAAATTCACAAGGAGCACTAACCCTTGATTTAGTAAGGAACCAACCCCACAAGAATCACCAACCCAATAAGGAGCACCAACCTCTAATTTAATAGAGCACTAACCCTATAAGGAGCACCAACCCTTAATGTAGTGAAGCCCTAACTCCACAAGGAGGATATAACCCCCTAGGATGACCAAGCACGAACTCAAAAACTTGTAGATGTTTGATCTCTGATATTTCTACTGCCACAACTGATGGAGATCACATATTAAGCTCACAAACCCTAGGTCAAACCCTAGGTCTTCAACCTTGCTTTATCTTCTTCATTATCACCTTGTATTACTTCTAATATCTTGCACACATTTTCTAAATATTTACTCAACCTATCATGAATCTTATCAGACCTCAAAATCTACCATCATACCTACAATTCACTCACCTATGGGTTGCACTCTTTCTCCATGCAAGACTAGCTCTCAAAATGAGCTAAAACCTCACTTTTATAGGAATTTATTCTTCTTTCTTCAAAGGAGGTCGGTCCCTCATCATAATTATGACCCATACATCTCTATAACATTCAAAAAATTGAATTATAATAGCTAAATATGACCCAAATAGGCTGGCCTAGCTAAAACCCACATTACAAGTGCCAAAAAATGGCTCAAAACTCGGCACATTCTTAAAAATGCCCTAACATTAGTACCGTACTTTGTCATGACCCAAAACCCTTTACATATGAATAAAATATCATAAAAAATTCATACACGGTCACAATTAATATCAAACAATCAAATTATTTCATTTATTGGGCCCATTTCCCTTTACAAATCTCAAAAATCCACCTGTAGCTCACGTTATGACCATTTTACTGGACCTTACTATTTGAGACCCCAAAATTGACCTTTGACTAGTCAACCCATTTGAGCCTCAAAACACCATCAACATAAAATATCATGTTTTGAAACTTCATGGAAATCAATATTATCTCCCAATTCATGCCACATCAATCTGGCATGCTACTCCTTTGGACGATCTTTCTCTAAAGCCTTCTTTCCCAGAAATTGCTATTTTTAGGTGGGGCCCACTCATCACCATGACCTAATTTTTTTATAGAATTATTTAGGAGTCAACTATAACATCAAATAATCATATTTTCACTTTCAACCAAAATTGGGTCAATATACTTAATTTCTCACAACTTTCTCCCAACTAAGGTTTAGCTAAGGTTTTAAACCACTTTACCTTCTTAACGATTGTTCATAAAAATGTGACAATCAAAACACCTAATTATTTTTTGTGAAATATTCATAAATAACCATATAATATATTACTAAGATATTATATCCCCATGCAAATCATACAATTCGTAACAAGCATCAGAAGGGCCAACTTTGCTTGAAAATCACACAACTTACCCGATTTTGCCAAAACTTGTATAACTTCAAAAATATTTTTCATAATGACCTGAAACTTGGTATGAAGCACCATGAAAGCATCCTATAACTTTTAAAAGTCACCACATATCTCAAATGCATCTTAAAATCTCCAACCATAATGACTTACCTATGTTAAACTGCATGTTTCTCACCTGTAACTTCCCAAGGACCTCATACATGCATCTAAGAATTATGACTTGAAACTCATCACACACTTTAGGTACATAACCGACATGTTGTAAACATTATCCAAGAAGAATCATCAGATCCACATCTCATGTCACTACCTCATACTGAATGCTCCAAGGCTAGAAACAAGCTTGTAATGACTTGACTCAACACTAATATGACCATGCTGACACAATGCAGACCCATGTATACTCTTGAAGCATCATATGGACCATGTATGACCTCATGAAACACTTCAACCATATTGGTAGACCTTATACTATGACTCAGCCTACTATACCATGCACTAGGACACTACTGAATTCAACAAACTACTTGATCAACATGCATGACAACTGAATAACATCATAGGGAGACACATACAACACCATGAAACCATTTTCCATTAATGAGGGTTGACATAAATGAAAACACAAACCAACAATAGCCAAAAATCTCCCCCTTTATCATTGATGGCAACCATCATTCAAGAAACATTAATGACAACAATATGAAAAACACACCTACATGACCTCAAAACCATGTTTTTGAGCTTCTCTCCCCCTTTTCCATATATGAAAAAAGATAAAATGACTCCATTTCATAAAAAAATGACAACACACAAATAGAAACATGGACAAAAATGTAAAAGGTGACTTACTTGACTAAGAAAAAACTCCCCCTGGGGATTGTATTTGCTTGACTTTGACTCCTTTAACAACATTAAATGATCTTATGGACCTGATGAGAGCAAACATTAGCTCCCCCTCCATTGATAATCTCCATATTTTCCTTCAATTTCACTTCAACATCACATTCTAGGTCTCTCTTATGCTCAAGACCACCAATTTTTCCTTCATTTCTTATTAAACCAACTTTAGGACCACTATCACTAAAGCTCAATTTTAGTACTCTATTGACAAATTTCACACACCTCTAGAAGCTCAAAACACAACACATGCCAGCTACTTATGACTCCCCTTCGGCTAAAACTATCTTTCTCTACTAGAAAATGTAAAAAAATTATGTTTTTACCTAGTTTACATACCTTGTAAGTGCCCAAATTTCTTACCTCAGTTCTTGAAGCACAATTTCAATCTTTACTACCTCATTTACATGGTTAAACACTTTCTATGGGTATGATAGAGAAATTTATTCTTGAAACCATATTCATTTCTTTCAGATGGAATCCTTTGAATGCCTTGACTCATGGAGCAATCATCTTGACCTGATCAAGGAGAAATGCAAGCTCCCCCTACCCCTGATAAGATAATCAAACCTTATCATAATGATTTCTTGTTTCCTCAACCACTATGACAAATTAAAATATCTATTAATTGTATACTCAACTTAAAAAACCTTTGTTACCTTCATTAAGCTTGGAAACTATACACACCCAAATTTACACGTACTACATTGTCGAAAATGGTTACAAAAAGTCCCCAAAGATGATTTATGTCCTTTCAAAAGATGTTAGAGCTCATAAAACCTACTTGTAGTTTATATTTGTAGCATAGTATGTCTTACTTAGCCTCTACATGCTTTTTCCTTGCTTCTTGCTTCATTTTCCTTTATTTTTGGCCTTTAGTGTCAAAACTACCGCCCAAGCAAGGTGGCAGTCATGTGTGAAATTTTCAGAATGGTTCACTCATTCTTTGAACGCATGTAACTCAACTCTAGTTCAGTTTTTGGACACGTTTCTTAGTCAAATTTCCTAAATTTAGGCTTGCTTCGTTCATACTTAACTCCTTTTTCACTTGTGATTGTGATTACATAGTTAAATGCCTCTTGATGTGATGATTTGGAATCCCATTGCTACCAAATGTTCTTGTGCAATCTACAACTAAATTTCAATAAATTGCTCACTTGTTTTCAAGCAAATGGACGGAGAATTATTTTGTGCTTCCTTGCAATTGTTAAGTTGTCTTCTTTCCTACTAGAAACTGCATAGCCAATCTCACTTCTATTGTGTTATATTTCTTCCACTAACATTGTTCCAGTCTGCCAATTCAAGTTGCCCATTGCTCTAGCACTTTCCTTCTATTATTGTCACTACATTTCCAACCTTTGGGCTCACGTAGACATGAGGAACTGAAAAACATCAATTGGGGGGACAAATTATCAAACAAATTTATTGACATTTGTTATGTGAATGCCAGGTTGGATTTTTTGTTTGATTTCCTTCATTTGTACAATTCGTTATTGTTATATCATATCAAATAGAGTTGAAATCAATTTTCTTTCATCTGTAAGTAGTTAATTAATTTCCAAGAGGATTAACATTTTTCATAGCAGCTCCCAGTAACGGATCTTTTTCTTCTTATCCATGTGGATTTGGAGGGAAGGATATATGTAGGAATTTGTCTACATATCATAGATTAATTGGAAAATTTCATGTTTTAAAGTAGTTTAGACTCAATACACAACTGTATAGGTAAATACCCACATCCAACTATTTTGATTGTTTAGGATTTATTTATTTAGAGTAAAAGCAATTTTTTTTTATTGTAATGTCTCAGTTTTGCTGATTTGTTTAGATTATTACCCCTTTTCAATATTAGGATAGATTGTTAATTTTATCTTAGTTAATTTGGACACTTCAAACTAGTTTAACATTTAGATTCAATCAAGTAGATCAAGCCATAGGGAATTTATGCTACTTGCTCATAACCAATAAAATCTCCCCTTTTCCGACTCAGCTACAAATAATTCATGCTACCAGGTCTTAGCCAATGATTTTCCTATAGTTTGTTGTGTACATTTCCACATCGGCTACCTCAACATGACCTCGGGGTGTTAAGTTCAGATTGAAGGTCACGTGTCATTTTTTATCCATTCAAATTGGTGAACCTGATGTGAAGGATTAATTCCTTCTTGTTTCCTTTTCTTTCATTGCTATTACCTCATCTTTCCATTTCCCCCCTATTTTGGTAGGTATTTTATACTTTCTAAAATATGTCTGGAAGAGAGCTTGGTGGGTCATTTGGCTCTGATAGATATTACACCAACGTTCAACCACAAGAGTCCTCTTCCCTTTCTGGATGAGCTAAAAATTACACAAGCAGTGGATAGACCTACCCTAGTTACACTTCAAACCCGATTAGATATGTAAGGATGGAGGAGGTTGATCACCCATTAAACATGCAATATAGTTAACTTAATGCAAACCATGTTGTTATCACAAACGGAATCGGTTCTTACCACATAGTCTTGTCAATACATCACATTGTCATGCAATCAATAAAAGATGAAATACTGACATGAATAGTTAATCCTCTTCTTTAGATAGACGATTCTTTGGATATAAAAAAATATACAACCTCTGAGATGTCAAATGCCTATCCTAAGATTCTTACTTCTGAGGAAGACAAGAATTATAACACCGAACAATTCACTACAAGGTATCATAAGCCTACTCAATTCAAAGTGGTGTATAAGGTATATAAGTTTATTTCATCTCAATATGCAAGTATGTGTCTTGTGGTCTGTGCCAAGACATGAAATAGTTAATTTTTACTCAAATTTTGCTACCTACACACCTATAGGTGTTGATTAGTGCTTGTATGTTTTTGACAATAATGATAGGGGGAGAATTTTTTTTCTTCTTTAATGATTTCCTAGATGCTCACTAAGTGTAATAAACTGTGGAAGTGACCTGTGCAAATGTAAAAATAAAAATTAGTATATAGTATGCAAAATAAGGTGAAAAGATGATTCTATAGATGCAATAGGATATGCATGTCCTAGAATAGTCAGGGGGAGCATGTATGAGTGCTTCTTGAAGGTGACATTATTTATTTCAAGGATTTTCAGGTATGTATTGAGTGTTTTCTTAAACAACTAGCAAGGTATGGTTCATGACTACATTATCTCATTCAAATATGATTATTAAGGACTGTGATAGAGCTTTAGGATGATGTTGAAGTGTTTGCCTAATCTGCAAGCTAAGTAACTGTTGTCCATTTTTTCATCCTTGTAAAATTGGGACAGCTTGAGAGATGGGATTTGGGTTAATTCATGATATTTCAATGATGAATATGGGTTTTAGGTAATTTTCATCCTTTCTAAGCACTTGGAATTATTTGGTTGCATTTCCATTCTTTCCTCTAGACCTAAAAGTCCATGCAGTTTAGCTAGACTTGAGAAAAATGGATGAAATTAATAAAATTGGCTTTGGGTTACTTCATTATACATTTTCTCAAATTTTCCAAAATTTTCACTAACTCCTTGATTTTTTTCTTGGCTAAAAACCAGGTTTTGTGTGAAAATCTTAAGATTGTGAGCTTGTTTGAGACCTTTGGTGGATGTTTCTCACCAAAATATGATCTTACGAATATGAGGAAGATGAATAAATGTAGGTATAGGTATGCCTTTTTCATTAATGTAAAAAGGGGGAGAATTATAGATGGTTTTCTATCAATGAAAAAGGGGGAGATTGTTGGCATGTTGCTGCATAAGTGTTGTCATCGATGAAAAACCTCATTATTGAAAAAGTGGATGATGGAGTGAGGTTAGATGATGTTCATATTGATTATGAAATGGAAATTCATGTATGTTCTTGATTGCACATGGTGATTCGGTGAGGATGGCTTGTTCTTGCAAGCCCAATCAGGTGATCAACTTTCTTAGGTGATAGTGCATGGTGGTATGATATTCTTGGTTACTTGAAAATTATGTTATCATAATGGAGATAATGTTTTGAGAGTTCTTGGGCACTCATATGATATTTTGGGGTGTAGATACATGTTAGTGGACTATGTTTCAGGTGCTCATTTGGAGTAGGTATGGATGTTAGATAACATGAGATTGAGTTTTGGAGATATATGATCTCATGTATGCATGTAGGAAGTTTATTTATTATGTACCAGGTATGTTAGGGCCTTTTGAATATATTTTATGATGAGTTATGAGGTTGTTTCAGTTGACCCTATCTTCTACAATGTAAAACCCTAATGGGAAGCTATGAAAATGAGATATTATTTAAATATTGAGAGATATTTATGGCATGATTATTATTGGAGATGTTAGTATAGTGTGTCCTTGTGCTATGGGAAAAATTTCAGGTTTATATGATGTGAATTTTGCAAGATATGATATCTTTGGTGAAACAAGGTCAAGAACAATGCTATTTCTAGCTTTGAATTGGAGATTTTGATACTTACCTTGAATTGTGTGATTTGAATTGGATATTTTTATTTCAGGGATGTTTCTACATTGAGTCTATAAGGTTTCACAAAAATGAATAGGTCATTTTTTTGCTAGGTTTTCATGAACGAATTTTAAGAAGGTAAACAACTCATTATGTGTTTAAAACCTAGCTCTAAAGTGGTTTGAGAGATTTTATTCATAAGTGGAAAGAATGGATTGATAGTTCCTTGATTATTATTTTGACATGTATATTAATCCTCCATATTTCCATAAAGGTATGGTAGAGGTTGTGGTGATTGGTCAATTTATGAAGAAGTTCATTTTGGGACAAGGTTGTCCAAATGATTTGAAAACTAAATTGCCATTATGTAGTATATGTGAGTTTTTATTGATGTAAAAATATTTTTCAGGTCATGGTTATGCATTTACATGGTAAAGTGTGCTTCATTTAGGTTGACTGGTCAAAGGGTAGTTTTGGGGCAGTCAGAAGCAGTCTTCAATAAAATGGACATAACAAGAGCTAAAAGAGGAGTTAGGAGGTGATTAATTTTTTTTGGAAATAAAATTAATAGATATGTCCATTTATATAATTTTTTTTCTCATGAAGATGAGTTTTGATATGGTTTCCAGATCATGTTTTGGACAAGATGGTTTTTGGCTATCTAGGAGATAACTGTATTTGCTAAAAGATTGAGTTGGTTGGAGCATGATATGGATTAGTTGATGATTTATATGAACTTAAATATGAATAGGGATACAATTTTAATCCAATGAATCCATTTAGATGTATTGAAAATGTTAGGAAGGGTGATAACCAGTTGCATTTGTTAAAACTACTTTTTGGGCAGCTTGATTTGGTGAAGGCGAAATTTGATGTAGTTTGAAACAATCTATGTTTCATGAGCTATAAAATGTATATATGTGTTATAAATGTTTTAAAATTTCCATGGAGTTGTCACATTCCATATTTGAGGGTTTTTTTTGATGATCTTGAAGCCAAAAGTTAAAGATAAGGTGCTGAAAAATAGGTGTTTTGTGAAGGCAATTAGCCATTTGGCCCATTAAATGAAATAATAGGATTGTTTCATGATAATTGAGACCATGTATGATTCTTAAATGTAATTTTAAACATATTTTTTTATTTTTAGAGCTTGAATAAAAATAGTTTTGGCATGAGGGGATTTTTTGGCATTACATTGGTAGGGTTTTGAGGCTTGTTGGTGCATGAAAAGTGGTTTTTGGCAAGGCCAACCTACTTGGGTCATATGTGACTATTTTAGTGAATTTTATTGGGATGTTATTATGATGAAGGTTTTGTGAAATTTTTTCAGGACTAACCTATGGTGATTTTGAAGGAAGAAAAGCATATTTAAGTGCTTATTTTGTTCATTTTTTTTACGAGTGCTCTTAGAGGGAAAAGTGCAACCTAGAGGAGAGTGATTTGCATGTATGTGTCATGATTTAAAGGATAAGGAATATAATGAAATGTTTAGGACTGATTGAAGACATGAGAGAAATATTTTAGAGCTATGGAAAGTTGATAAAGAAGAAGAAAGAGCAAGTTTGTAGACCTAGGGTATGAGATAGGGTTTGTGAGCTAAATAAGTGATCTCCATCAGTTGTGGTAGTAGAAATATTAGAGATCAAACATATTCAGGTGTATGAGTTTATTCTTGGTCATCCTAGGGGGTTTTATCCTCCTTGTGGATTTGGTGCTTCACTAAATTATGGGTTAGTGCTCCTTGTAGGGTTGGTGCTCTACTAAAGTAGGGGTTAGTGCCTCACTAAATTTGAAACGTGAAAATATAATTTTTGTGTTTTAATTTTTTTCTTCCCCATGAGGATTTCCCACTTAAATATTATGTGTATGAGCTCTCATGCATGTGTTCTGGTTCTTTGAATGCATTGTGCACAATTAATATGATATGGTTGAATTTATGGGAATGGATGAATGTTATTAATCCCTAAAATTTATGTTAAATGAAATAAGAAATTTGTAGGACTGATTCACCCCCCCGTCTCAGTCCATTATGCTTACAAATGGTCTTAAAATTTACCTTGAACCTCGATGAATAACCCAAAGGTTCTCAATACTTTCTTAATCCTCTTTGTCTTGATGTACTTCAATATCTCCTCAAAGTTGGGTGTCACCACCTATTACACTATTATTTAATGCTATCCAAGGAAATAATTGATCCATGAGAAGGGATTTGAAGAGGTGGAGATGGGAACAAACACCTCAGTGCTTGGTAGGAGACCAAAGTATGACTTAGATGGGCTGTTTCAACCACCATGACAGGGACAATTGGATTCACCAGAGGTTTAGGTGACTGCAAAGGATTCACCTATTTCAAGCTACTCAACAAGTTCTCCTCTGACCTTGGATTTTTGAGGGAGATGTTTCTTCAATCTCTACAATTTTCCTCTATTTAGAATGAGATGGTCCTACACCTTCATTATATTCTTAATGGGATGCATAGAGAGAAGATTTCCTTGGCAAGGAAAACATTATACCTTTTTACATGCATGTTGTTCTCCTCTTTTTGTACCACTTTTTAGATCTTTAGATCACATGCATTGTTCTCTCTTTGATGTCTCTAAACTCAGTGATATGTCATGGGATGGGAGAAGGAAGTGAAGATTGCATTGATTTGTACTTAGGATAAAAAAGCTTTGAACCATCATTGGGAACACTCTAAAAAAACCAATTGAATTAGAAATATATCATTTTTTCCAGCTAGCATCCTCATGTAATCCCTTTTCCTAACTTCCCAATCATCAACACAGTTGATCCAGAAGTCTTCAATTTGATTAATGTAATGTAAGCTGGGTAGGACAAAGGAGTCATGATCTATTTTGATATCAAAGTTGGCCCTAGCCACATAGGATTACAAGTTAAAGGATACAATTTAGGTCTCAATGTTTGAGGCATCCACCACATTCTTGCATGAATAAATTCCCTAGGAGATTGGAAAGGAAACACTCTTCTTCTTCACAACCTTACATTTGATATGAACTTGAGCCAATTACATGCACAAATCAATCAAGAGAATATTGGGGTTTGGGTACCTAGACAACCAAAGAGGGGAAAGGTAAAATCCACTCACCTTGAGGTAAGTGAATGTGGATAATTTTGTGAAGAATTCCCCATACCTTGTGATCGCTTCCACTTATATAGGTGAAATTATCCGTTCTATATATCCTTCAAGAAACCCAATGAGGTACATAGTGAATGCATAATTTTTTCTTGTGAAATGCAAGTTTCTCTCCTTGAAAGTGAGATGCTGATAATTTTCAAATGTGGTGTCCTTGTGAGAGATATTCTAAGTAAGAGAGAGACCATGGAAGGTCCTTGTGTATGCGAGGGCATACAACAAGTAAGAGATCATTGTGAACCTCTTGGTGATGAAAAATTGCTCCAATTTCCTGTGAATGTTGTCACTGATGTTTTGATCCCAATAAATAATATGGTATCCTTAAGTGATCACTAATATGAATTTTTCAATCCATTCATGAAATTCCCTAGTTTGTGACAATGCCTTGGGCATCTAAGAAGGTCTTCTCCCCTGCTTGAGCCATGAACCAATTACAATTCCTTTAAGGTAAGAGTCTATCTTTGACCATTATTGGGATGCAAACACCCATGTGATGATGACCATATTAATCCTAGTGGGAATTTGTAGGAGTTTTTATATTCTCTTTGGTGTGATAACTTCCAGTAGAGAGTTGTCTTTAACATAAATAGTTCTTGTTGTAAGATCATAGTTCCTTGGACAAGCTATGGCTAGATCAATGCTTTACAAAGAATATGGATGTCCTCTTGCTGTAAAGAGTCCTCTAGTGAAAAAATTCTCATCAAAATTTCCTCTTGGTTCCTTCAAAATCCTTGACTTCAAATCATCTAGGTCTAGGTGTACTACATCACTATCTCCTACATTTAGGAACTCAGTGACCAGAGTGAAAATTGGCTCGAATCCAGTGTACTTGATCTTCATGATGGATGAAAATAGTGAGGGAATGGGGTGGTGGGAGGTGTGTGTAGAATTAGGGCTTGATCACAGTACTTACTATTTTTTTATTAAGTCACACCTCACCCTTGGTTTATATTTTTAGCCAATTTTCCCAATTTTCAAGTTTTGCTGTTTTTTGAATTCTAGACTTGGAGAATGCACAAAGGTTTCAAAATTGTTGATTATGTATCTCCAAAACTTAATATTTTTAGAAACGCTTAGAAGAAAACTTAATAAAAATATAATTATTCCTTTTGGGTGTCTTATTGAGCTGATTTTTTTTTTCATTAGTGTTGTCATGTGTTTTTTAAGGGCAAAATTCAAGGTTGAAACATGACAACTATACCCTAGTGTCTAAATTTTTTCTTGTAAACCCTCTTAAAAAATTATCTAGATAAAATTTACCTATTTTTAATGCCTATCCCCATTCTACAGGTGTTCATCTTTTTTTAATAACATTTCCTAAGTGTTTTAAATGAAAAAAAGTTCATAGAGTTCTTCTAATGCAGTCCTTCTCAAGAAAATTTCTTCAGTGAACCTAAAAAGGCTATTTTTAGCCTTTCCAAGACAAGTGTGCACCCTCCGGGAAAAATTTTAAGGATTAAATTCATCAAGAAGTGTTATTTAGGATTTGAGATAATATTTTAAGTTATTTAGGAAAGTTTAGGGAATATTTCAAGGTTTAGGGACAAGTTCAATGAAAGTGGGGTTTTGAAGGGGAAGGAGCTTGCATTTTAGAATAGTGCCTAAGCTTTAAAAGATGATTTTGGGAGATATGTAAATATTTGGAGGTAAAACAAGATACCATTAAGAATATAATTCATTTCTATAAATGATGGTGCTTTCAATTTTTTCACAAGACCAAAGTGCTTCTTTCCACAACTTGGTTTTTGGCAAGCACACTCTGCGGTATTGAGAAAAATGTTATTTTTTAGGGATTTTAAATAATAATTACATCATGTTACCCATAAAATTATTCTCAAAAGGACTTTTGGATTCAAAATCATATAAGTTCCCAAAAAGTCCTCTGGGAGCTCTAGAAATCTTGTCTTCAAGGCTCTCCCCAAGGTAGGCTTTCGAGACTTAGTCAATTTTTAAGGTGGACACATGTCACTCCTAGATGAAGGCACAATTTTGTGTCATGTATGTCCATCCCCTTGGGATAGTTGGGACACAAAATTTTTCTCATGTATGATTTATTCCCCTGGTCCATCACATGACCCCGATGAAGCTCAATGATGCAAGATAAGCCCCTTCTCACCTAATCCTAGCCCTTCCCGTTGTGCAATCATGAAGTGCCACTTGTCAGCCCTAGGTGAGCATGAAATTTTATTTCTTGTTTGTCTCATCCCATTGGTATAGTTAGGACACAAAAATTCACCCCCATGACAATGTTATCATTTAGTTCATCATGAGACCTCGGGAAGGCTCTACAGGTTATTTTTTAGCCCCCTCTCCTCTCTGCCTCGTCAAACCACCTTATACCACTTGTCATGTTGAGGTGAGGTGAATTTTTATTCCCTACATATCCCATTACTTTGGGATATTTGGGACAAAAAAATGCACTCCCTTACAATAAGTTTTAAAAACCAAAATATTGTAAAATTTTCTAATTGTCGTACTTCTTCCTTCCATGCACGTACGTGAGAGGTGTTGCCAATTTTTTTCTAGAAACCATTGCAACTGATCTACCCACAAATTTTCCTCCATGTACTTCAATATCATAGCTAAAAATAGCCAAGAAAATTGATTTTTTTTCCATATATCATGCCAAAAGTTTCCCAGAATGAATTCATACCCTAGAATGAGAAAAAATCATATCTCCCAAACCGTTATACATAATCAAATAAAATTTTCCCAGCCTTCCTATTTCCTAGGCACCTTAAAGAAGCAAGTGAAAACATATTAAATGATTCCATATATTTTTAATGGTATAAAACCCTCATTTTTTCCTTAGCTTTCACTTTTTCAATTTCTGGACATTTCGGTGGATAGAACGAGGTGAAAATTTGAACACAAGGTCCCGAGAGTGAGCTTATTCCAACAAAACTATTTTCATGGAAAATAAAGGTGGGGAAGTTATATTATAAAAATAATAAGTCTCTAGTTCCCTCACTTACTATAAATAGAAACTTTCCAAAATAGCAAAACCTTTTAAGACAGTGAACTTAGAAAACAACAGAGATGACAAATTAAGCAATGCGGCCCGAAAAGCAAAAAAGAAAAAAAAGTAAAAAGTAAAGGGAATTGTCTAAAAATAGAAAGTTTCTAAAAAATAGAAGATCAGTTCCAATTGAGTTGAATTGAATATTCTAGATGAATGAAAAGTCCAAATTTGAGAAAAACATGTAAAATATCCCAAAATAGTAGGCCCTAGTTCAACCTGCTATAAATAGAAAGTTTCCATTTTTGGTGTAGAAAGTTATTGTTAGCTCTATTTTAATTCAAATCTCTAATTTTCAACATATTCACAAGGTTTTATGATAGTTTCATAACTTAAATAGGGAAATTCATCCTTCACAGTAGTCTCGAGACATCATTTCTAGTCACGGTTTTGTGCGAGGGTAAAGTAGAACATCGTAGGGCACAACATTTCAAAGCAAGAGACATTGTGTGGTCTGATAAAATATTTAAAATAGAGTCAAGAGATATATAGGTCATCAGTTAAAACCTTCAATCAAACTGAATCCATCAACATGCCCTGGGTGAGCTGGCTAAGTGAGATCAATGTGTTATTCAAGGTGAGTTGGTCGAAGTAAAGCATTTCCAGAGTGATTCATTACAACCTTCATCTCTTTACAAACATCTAGGAATGTCTTCCCCAATGGAAAATATTCCTCATGATGGTTGAGATTTGGTTCCAAAAAAATATCTTGGAAATAATTTGGTGACAAACATCATGTGAACTCTTGAATAGAATTTTCCATGGATTCAAGAAATGCTCAAGAATGAGCCAAGGATAATGCAGATTGCTATCATGCCCAGTCTCAAAGAAATCTCAAGGAGACTGAAGCCCAAATGAAGAAAGAAAGCTCAGATAACATCTTGCTTCTTCAATGGTTTATCATGGAATTAGTATGTTGAAGTTTCCAAGCCTAAGAATGAAAATCCCATTGAAGACATGCCTCTATCAGACTATGATTTGACCCACATCTCATTGGGTCAACCTTCACATGAGGATTACTCTCATTTGTTTAAGGAATATGCCTCCCACCTCCTTGCTCAAAATGAAGAATAAAAGTAAAAGATTGTCTAATTAGAGGAACATGTAAGAGCTCTTAGTGCCCACATCTAACCCTTCTTCGAATCCCGCTTAGCATCTTATCTTCTAGTAGAAGATATTCCTCCAATAAATAGTGTTGATATTGAGGCTATCAAGAAATCATAAGGAATCATGATCAGGGAAATGCCAACGAGAAGTGGATTGAGAACATCACTAAATAAAGTAAGGAATTTTTCCTAGATATCACTTCTCTCATCAAGTATGTTCTTGTAACTTTGACATAATTAAACAAAGAAAATGAAGAGTTTGTAAAAGAGGTAAATAACTTGGATGAGATGTTTCCCCCAGTTTCTAAGATGATATATTTTTAATCTCACACCCTTGTGGATAATTTTTTTTCATCAAGTGCTAAGAAAATGCCTCAAGTTTGGATACACATCATGCATTTGAGATATGTAATGCTCAAGAATGTATATCTTTGAGTTGGACTTCTGTGGACAACATAATTTTGAGATCTTGAAGGATGTTTACACTTATTTTCAGAAACTCAAGTTCCCTCCACTTACTGATGACTTTTCATTAGATGAACTCATTACTTCCTTCGACGAGTTATTCAAGAAGGAGGCATGTGACTCTCTCTCCTTCAATGAAGATAACTTAGAGTCCATATCCATCATCAAAATTTACATTGTTGTAATTTTAATGGATCGTGAAGAATGGATTTGTCAATGCAAGAAGATCAGTGATGTCCCCAGGACATGGATCAAGGTGTTGGGATGTGTTTACATTCTAGAGGAAGATAAGTTGATAGTTATGATAGCTTATTTTAGCAAGGAATTCAAGGAGCAGGTACCCATTCAGGTGGCTTCTCATTAAAAAACATGAATAATTAAGATCTTCATTGAGGGAGCTTCTTAATCAGATTTGACATCTTATTCCTTCTTCTATCTTTCTCCCTCTTCCTTATATCCCTTCTCTAATTATTCATTAAGTGTAATAATTATATTTTGACTCATTCACTTAAGTTACTTTCTAAAGTTATATTGTAAAAGTCCCTTTGATTTATAGAAAGGGAACTTAATTTTCACTTCCTAGGGAGATGTAAAGTCACAAGTGAATGAGAAAATGAAGATTCATGTGGGGGGGAGATGGAAGTTCAATTCACATTTCTATAAATTGGGATGGCCTCCCTATTCCAAAAGATCTTGAAAATATGAAGATCCTAAAATTCTAGTTCTTTGGTAGCAATTGTGGATTGTTGTTGTTAAACTTTGTATCATCAATGCACAAGTAATAAAATATACATTTCTTCCATTTCCCTTTTCCTATGTGTTCCTCTACTTTATTTCTTATATGTACTTTATAAGTATAGTGATCAAGAATAAATTTTTATCTTTGATGAATGGTCCCCCAGAGAACTATGTGTCTACATGGGTTTTTTTTATCTCACTAATGGCTTCATTGTTTCCTTCCTCTAGTTGAATGTTGAACTACTCTAGTTATTGAGTGTGAGTTATGCATGTGATTAATCATAACAATATCCTTCCTTTATATAATGTATCTCCTTCATCCCTCACCACTGTAATTTCCTCCCTTTTACCCCATATAAGCACTTTTCCACAGGTTTAGTGAAGTGTTCCTATGTGATCCCCGACCAATTTGGCCACCCCACAGAAATGGATGGGATTAGATTAGTTTAAATTCAATAATAGGAGCCTCCCAATGCATAAGAAGGAGGGGTGTAGTCCTGTTAGAGTTGGTGGAAATACCTAATTTTCCATACGACAAATTATTTCACCAACAATTATATTATGAATTTTAATGTGTTTTCATTCTCCAATTTTCAGGAAATTTAGGATCTCAGGAATTTAGGAGATCCAAAAAGGTAAGTTTTTTCTCTGAATTTTTCAAGGGGATGCTGTAAAAATTCATGGGATTAATGGAAACTAAATTTGTATTCTCTTGAATGCGTTTTGGAATGCAATCTACATGCAAAAATTTCATAGGAAATAGAGCAAGTATGAATGAGATATTAGAAAAATGTGGTTTTAGCAATGGGCTTTATGGAAAATTTTGGTAGCATAACAACATATCACCAACAATGGAGGGAATAATAATATGAAAAATGAGTCAAAAAATTGTCAAGTGATGGTTATAATTTTATCTCCCCTCACTAACCTAGTTAAATCACCTCTTAACTCACTGTCGGCCCTTCTAGTTTAACACAAGTTACATGGCATGAGAGAGTGGGTTAAAAATTTCCAAATGGGTTTTAAATTTCCATTTCCACATTTATTAAGGGACAAAGGGACATCAGGGAGTGAAAAATGTGCCATGGGTGGAATGCATCATTAGAGGGGGCAAACCAAACAAGTTGTGAAGTTGAGAGTGCAAGCCTAGTGAGTAGGTTTAAGGTTTTAAGTGATGAGAGAGGGGGATACTCATGTGGTGGAAAATTTTGAGGTCCCACATGTACATTTGGTAAGGGGAAAAAGGTATATAAATGGTATTAAAGTGTTTCAAGGTTTTGGTTCTCATGGTGAAGGGGCTAAGTTTGAACTGTGAGTTGAAGACATCTTTCTACTACTTGAAGTTATGTTTTAAGTGAATAAAAATTTCCCTCCATGTGGTGGCACATTATGATGTCCCCCATGTTCATTTGGCATGGTTAAAAATGTACATCAACCCCTCATAAGTTCTCCTAGGATCTATCCAACATGAGTAAGGGGCCTAACCAAGTTGTGATTGGATAACACCTTCCTAACACCCCAAGATAGCCTTTAAGTGATGCAATCTTCAAAAACAAATATCTATCCATGGTGTCACATGATAGTGTCCCCATGTCCCATTTTAATATTTTCAATGGAAAAAGAGACATTAGGGGTCTCCAAGTGTGAAATTACCACTTTTGGAAGCCTTCCTTCACAAAATACTGCTAAAAATAACATGTTAGAGTGTCTTCTTTCCATGAGAGATTCTCTAGGTGTTTCATAAGAAAACATAATATTATTTTGAGTTGAAAATACCAAAGGAATCCATTTACACAATTTTTAGTCCTTGATTCTTCCTCCTTTTTGAAATTCAGGCCCCTTTTAGATTATGGTCAAGAGCGATTCTTAGAAGGTCAAACTGCTACAAGAGAGAAATTTGTATTTTTTCTAACTAAAACCAAGGAATATGTAGGGGGTTTTATTTATATACTTTGGAATTTAAATAAAGTTCCAAATTTCCCTCAAACTTCCAAACATTCAGTTGAGTCTGCATCGGGATCAAAAATCTTCACTTACACTGTGATTTATGCCAAATTTGAAATTTGAAATATATTTCTGCTTAGAATCTGCTGAAAGATTTTACAATGTGAATTAGGCATTATTATATTTCTAAAAATTATGTTATTACTTTAAAAATAATCTTGGGGCTCGTGATACATTCAAAACCAAGTAAACTAACTTTTTCACTACTTTTGTTTCCTTACACCATGCTACAAGTAGCATGGTGTTACATAACTTGATCCTAAACCTGATTTTTCTTGTATAAATTTCCTAAAATACCTTAGATGATTTAATTAATCTATCACACCACCTCTTGGATTCTTTATCTCTTCCCTATACATTCCCAAGGGTGCTTATCAGGTGCAAAAATGCCAAAAAAGAGCCCTTTTGGAGCCTCTAAAAGCACTTGTTTTCACTTGGATCCATATATCTTCATGATTAAGCTTGAATTAAAATCCCCTACGCATGAAACACACTTCAAAATCACATTAACACATACCTATTGTCCATTATTAGGGTAACACAATGATCGAGTTGGTAAGAGGATAGGTTTACATTGACCAGGAGAAGGATTTTCAAATGTGGCTATAGGTCGTCGAGACAAAAAATTTGAATTTTTTTCATGATACACATTTTTTCATTACAATAGTTGGATAGGTTTTATTCTTCATGGATAATCTCTCAGGCTTGTTGTTATGTATTTTTTCAAGGGAAAAAAATTAGTAATGAAACGTGACAACTATACCCTAATGTCAATGTTTTTGTGTGTAAACCCTCCTGATAAGTCCCTCAGTGTCAGGAATATCCCCATACTTCAAATTATCATATGTGTTTTAGTTACATTTCCCATGTGTTTTAATTACCTTTCCCATGTGTTTGAAATATGAAAATAAAGCTCATGAAATTCTTCTGAGATAATACTTCTCAAGGTAGAGTTTTCAGTAGACTTAGAAATGTCTATTTTTAGCCTTTCTAAGGGGGGTGTGCATCCTTTGGAGATGAGTTGAAAGAATAAATTCATTAGGAAGTGGTATTTAGGAGCTAAGAATTTTTTTAAAGTGGTTTAGGAATATTTAGGGAAGATTTGGGCATTCAGTGAAAGTGGGTTTTTGAAGGTGAAGGAGCTTGCAGTTCAAAAAGTCACCTGAGCTTCGGAATATGATTTCGGGATCTCAGAAAGAGTTAGAGGCTAAAAAATATACAAATAGAAACCTAATTAAATTCTATAAATTATGGTGCTTTCATATTTTTCACAAGACTAGGTCACTTCTTTCAATAGCCCCATTTTTGGCAGGCACACCTTACAGTCTCGAGAAGAAAGGATATTTTTAGGGAGTTACATACATAATTAGATCATGAGACCCTTCCCATTATTATAAAAAGTTTTTTTAGAGTCAAAATCATATATATAAGTTCCAAGTAATACCTCATGGAGCTCCAAAAACTTCATCTTCTAGCTCTCTCTCAAGGACACACTCTCACAGTTAGTAACTTTTTCTAGTGCCACATGTCATCACAATGCTAATGCACAATTTGTTGTCCCTTCCATCCCATCCCAGGGGGAAAATGGGGACATAAAAATGTTACCCATGTTCATTTGATCCCTTGGACCCACCCTATGACTCTGAGAAGCCTCAGTAAGCCCTTTTTCCTAGTTTCTAGCCCCCCACTTTGTGCAATCACAAAGTGTCAATTTTCCTCATGAGGTTGAGGTTCCATTTTTTATCCATTTCATCCCATTCCAAGGGGTAAAATGGGATAAAAAAATTCTCCCTCACACTTTCTCCCTCATGGTCTCTCACATGGCCCAAATTTGTCTTTGGGGTGCTAAAAACAATCTCTTCTCCCTCATCTGCCAACGAATGCATGCCCACCACTCTGTCATCATAGGGATAAGGTGACCTTTTCTGTCCCTTTTTTTCCATTCCAAGGGGAAAATTGGGACAAATAATTGTGCCTCCTCCCCAAGAGGAGGAAAAAACCAAAAAATGGTTGTCCCTAACTCTCACGTGCTTCCTCTTCTATCCCTCACTCTATCAATGCATTCGCTCATTCTCACCATCACTAACCACTCAAAGTCACAACTTAAAAGTATAAATTAACCTCCTTGGAAACCATTAAATTAATTTTTAAATCTGGTTCGTAACATTCAAACATAGAAAAACTCCTCTCGTGCCCTAGATGTCAAATTCTTGTATTACTCATAACTCATGTTCGTAAACTTTGATTGTCATCAGATATAAATTGATGGATTCCTTTTATCAAATCCTTCAATAAGAGGTATTTGTATGCCTTCATTCATTATCTCTTGTAATTTTTATATCCACATGAAGTTTCTAGTGAAAAATCTCCTTTTCTCAGATCTACAACAATCTAACAAGCAAAATCTCTTGAAATTAGAGAAGAGCTTCAAAATGAATTATGTAAACTTTTGCAAGTGGTTTCATTTGAAAATGACACTAGGAAGGCCACTTTATATTTTTATTAGGTCTTCATGGGATCACCTACTAAAAATAGTAAGTCCAATAAAATTATGCATTCATACTCCTCCTACATTCCCCCATAATCGAGACACTCAAAATTGGCAAAATTGACAAATATGGTAAGAGATTGGCTAAATGGGATCATAATGTTGAATATTCTGAAATAGTAAAGGGGTGAAATGATCCAAGAGTGGTCACATTTCAGTCCTTCACCCATTGTATAATGGTATCAACACTCATGGGAGCTTTTCTCTCTGTTTACAAGTCAATTCATGTATTCCTTGATTCGGTGAGCGAAGAGTGACAAAATGAGAAAAATTCAGATTTTTTTATCATAGACCATTCTAGTTCATCTAACATTGGGTGCATGATAAAAAGGTGGAAGGAATTGGATTTTATTTCATTCCTCTCTCCTTACTCCATGATCGGAATTTTTTTATGCTTCACTCATCATTAGTGTTCACGTAGTGGCAGAATCAAGATCATGGGAGGGTGAACAAAGTGCATCCAATTTCTCTCACGTGAATGATTGATCATGAATCTACAAAAATGTCCCAAGGATTACAAGGATTTTATCAATAAGGGGAGTCATCTTCTAGTGTTCTCAGTGGTTTACTTCTTAGGATCTCATCACTCCTCTTCACATTGTGCTCAAGAAGTGTGGCAAAGTTTCATCATTTCAAGAGTTTTTAAGAGGGGCAAGGTGTTAAAAGTGGTCTCCATCATATATTTTCATCAGTTCATTACTATAGAGGGTTATCACGGGTCAGGAATTCATCATGAACACCATTGGAGATAATTTTCATCAAAATCCATGATTTGGAGCATTCCTTCTCTTCCCTCCTGATTCTTCTCTTCTATCATGATTCTTCTCTTCTCTACCTCCTTTCTAATTATTTGTTGAGTGTAATCATTGCATTTTATCCTATTCATTTAATTGACATATTTATAAATTAGAAAATAATTTTATCAAAATTATAATATAAATACTTAATTTGTCTCTTCTAAGGGCAACTGAAAGGTCACAAGTGGAATAGGAACATGAAGGGTCATGTGGAGGGTAGATAAGAGGTCAATTCACATTGCTATAAATTTAAATGGCTTCTCCATTTCAAAGGATTCTGAAAAAATGTTAGATTTTCATAGCATCTATGTTGTAGAAATTATGGATTGTTGTTGTTGAGATTTGTATCATCGATGTATAAGAAATACAAGCTACATTTCTTGCATTCCCCTTTGCCTATGTGTTACTCTATTTCTCTCTTTTATGCACTTTGCAAGCATAGTGTTGGGAAAAAAAATCATCCTTGATAAATGAATATAAAGGACTTTGTGTCTTTAATTCATCGGTCCCACTGATGAATTCATTATTTCCTTCTTCTATATTTATTGTTGAACTAATCCGGTTATTGGGTGTAAAATATGTAATTGACCTACTCATGACAATAACCTTCCTTTTCAATTTTTTCTTCTTCACCCCTCATCACTATAATTTACTCCCTTGTACTCCATAATAGTACTTTGCCACATGTTTAGTGGAGTGTTCTTGTGTGATCCCCAACCTATTTGGCCAACCCACAACATTTAGATAGGAATAAATTAGTTTTCATTCAATAATGTGAGTTGTACCATTTAATGCAAAGGGGCATAGGCCTGTGAATGTTGGTGGAAGCACCTAATTTTCCATATCAACAAATTTTCTCATAAATTATTTTTGGCAACTCTATTCGGGAAATATATTCCCTAGTGCACCTTAATAGATCTATAGAAAATACAAAATAAAAATAAAAAAATCAATATAAATATATAGCCTTGAATGATCAAAAGCCTTTTTCCAAGCCTCTTGAGAAAACCTGGCTGAAAGAAGATATACAATATTGAATAGGTTGAGAGGAATCAATGATCCTAATTTTTAATATTTTCAAAATGAAGAGTGCGTAAGAGATAATCCATACTACTTCTCTTAAGCTTCATCCCCATATGATTAATCAAGTGGTACCCATGGTAACCCTATTCAAATTCCTATAGACACTCCTAAAAATTCTCCTATCTTTCACCCACCTTTGGATTTTTAATTCCCAATAGAAGAAGAAGAAAGAGAGGAGGAAGAAATAGTAGCACAAAAACCTTTACCATGGGGAAAAAACATTGGTCCATTGGTTTTGGCTCCACCACTCCACGAGCTTCCACAAGGATCAAGTAAGAATTTTCCAAAACTCTATGGAGATGAAAAGAAACATCTTGACAATCACATCATGGCATTTATCATAGCATGCTACATCCTTGGAGTGCAACGTGAATATGTTGTTGTGCGAGTTTTTGTAGAAACATTGCAATATGTGGTGGCAGATTGTCTTTACTACTTTCCATCATGCTTAATCTCTAATTTGAGTGATATCAAGAAAAAATTTCGAAGAGAGGTTCAATATCACCAAAGATTCTCATGCACTCCTTACTCAACTCACTTAAATGAAGAAAGATCCAAAATATTCCATAAGAGACTTCATGGAAAAATTCAATAAGATGATCAACAAGATTCCCACTATTTCTCTTCCCACTACAAATAATCTAAAGATGTTCTTTATAAATTTTCAATTTCCTAAAGTAAGCATCATACTGTGGAGAGTTTAACCACGAGATTCATACAATACTCAAAAAATTGTTGTTGAAGTGGAATATGACCTCATACTATTGAGTAATATCAATAATGGTTTAATGAAGGATAAGGCCAAAGGTTCCAAAGGTGATAGGACTAATATGATGTTTCAGAAGTTGGTAAATGAATTGACAATTCTAAAAAGGGAAGTTGGTCAATAGACACCTCATTTGAACCAGAATAAGAACCAGGTTATAGGAGTATCCCAAAGGCTTTCCTTAGAGGCTCCACCAGTCAATGTGATATGCGAGATCAACGAATATTAAGGAGAAAATATTTTTGAACTAGAAATTGAAGATGAAGGAGATGGAGAATGTGCTCAAATTAGTTTTTGTGAATGCATAATTGATGATGAAGAATCCACATATAATTACTCATATGCGGTGTTCACATGATCCAAAAATTAGAAAGAAGGCTCTTCTTCCACTACCCAAGCTAATAAATTGAATCCTTAAAATGGATACTCGAAGAAAAATAACAAAAAAGGAGGATTATCGAAGTTTGCTTTAGCAGGGTCAGTTAAAAATAAGCATGATATCACTCCAACCAAGAATCCTTTTGCCTCTTCAAGTAAGTCCTCTTTAACTTCCTTTGAATTTTTTTTTTGTAAATCCTAAGAACATCCATGTAAAAATCTATCAAATCCCCATGATGTTCCTACCATCTCTTCATACTTTTATATTATTGACCATTTCAAAAGATCCAAAGTCGAAATTTGTAAATTTGAGTACTTGAGAACTCATAACAGGAAAAATGGAAAAGCTTATTCATCATATCAAAGGAATTATCCCTCCTTCTAAAGATGCCACCAACAAAGAACCACCTCCTGCATCTCAATCCACTCAATCTCTAAACTATCTTACCTCTACACCCTCCATATTTATGAAGATAGAGCCTTTCTACATATCCTTTCTTATTAACAGGTATACAGATAAAAAATTTCACCATTGATTCCAGTGCCTCAAACAATTTCATACCCGTAAATTTTTCTAAATCCATTGATATATCCCTTTCCCCTAATTTTGGCCAATGTATCTCCATGGAAATGAAAAAAATGCCTCTCGTTGGACAAATAAAAAATGTTGAGGTATCAGTGGAAGAATTCCTTGATGATAAAATCACCAAGAGAATCCTTGTAGCAGACATGTCAGCCTTTTACGGTATATTTTTGGTCCGAAGCTTCTCTTGAGATATGCAGTTTGATTGGTCACATGCCATCATTATGATAAATGGTAAAGCGAAGAAATTTTATTCCTATTGGGAAGATGAAGTATACTATTCAAAAGCCCAAATGACCTAACAACATATATCTTGTGTCAAAAATTCTAGATCTAGAAACATTTTCATGACCTTTGAGGATGACCTTGAGATGACCATATTGGTAGAAGAATGCCCAAGCACCATGGAGCTGGTCAAAGAACATAATGATGAGTTTATGAAATCAGAGTGCGACAGTGTGTACTTCTCATGGGATGAGAGCATAAATGAAGTTGCTACAATTAGATGTTGATGATAGCGATAAGGACCTTGATTTGCAAAAAAAATCAATCTTGAAGTGATAAGAAACATGGATCAAGAAGGAATAATTTTTGAAAAAGGAAGCTCAATGTTTCCAAAGCTCAGTATGAGTTTCAAGGTGATGAGTATGTTCGTGAACTTGATATATTCTCTTTCTCATTGGAAGAAGAGGGCGAGAAATGTAAGAAAAGTAGCATGCCCTCCACCTCTTAAACTTGAACATACTCAAGGAGATGATGATTTTATCATAGAAATGGATTTCTTGATTCTTAGTTACTAGGAATGGGAAGGTGATAATTATCACATCCCACATTTTCATTCCATGATTGCCAAAATATAGGTTATTAGCGTAACATGATTCATGAAGGTTTGGAAGTGAGAATTGTTTCCCAGCTAGGATCACAACTGGGTATATGCATGTTTACCATGAAAAGGATAAACATGCTTACATTTAGTTGCAAAACTGACCACGTAACATTACTAGCCTACAAGCACTCGTAAATTGTGTTACGAAATCATCCTATTTTTTCTTGTTGTGTTGTGTTATATTATTGCTGATTTTTATGATTCTGTGTTTGGAAGCTTTGTTTTTTCTATACATTAAATTGATACTACAATTTAATTTCTTGTTAGAAGTATCAATTAGTTTGCATGGATGAAGTTATTCATGGTTTCAATATATTATTTCATTATGTGGAAATAGTGATGATTGCTAAATGTGCTAACTCTTTTGACCTTGATGATCATCAATTGAGCAATGAGAAGATACCCTTTGATGGAGCAAGAAAAAAGTTGGTCTTAATCAAGAACATGTATATGTATATTGATGATACCACAGTTTGAGAGATAAGTTATTAAGTTGCTAGCATTTTGTGATCATAAAGTGTTTATTGGTTACATGGATTTGACACTTTAAATCAGATCAAATAATAGATATATATTATGCTTGCACAATCAAACTAACCATTTTATGTGATGGCATTATCGATGTTTAATTGGCTGTTAAGATGCCCTTAGCTGGGAAGACATGAATAAGACCAGGTTAGACAATTGTGCATGGTTTATAGTTTTGATCCTAATTGGAACATATTAGCTCTACGATGTATGAATTTAATCACTTATATGTTTGGACTTAATAACATATAAGTTTGAACTTATTGGAATTAGACCATTAACATAATGTTAAGGTCTTGCTTATTTTTATGGATTAAGCCAAATTGACTATAGTCGACTAGTTAATTGGTATTGGTTATATTTTTATTATTTAAATATGACTGAGAGTCGAATGGAATATTGCATGGTTAATTAAGAGGTGACTTGGTCACTTGGTTGAATTATGACCCATGCAAATTTTATGTTTTATTTGATTCATTTTGTCTGATCGTAACTACTGAATTGGCCATTAGCGGGAGACAATGAGTAGGAAGTGAAGTTTATGGGGAAGGCTACTATGTGGCACCTACAAAAATTTAATGCATTTAATTCATCCCCATGGATTTTGGGGAATGGGAGGCCTTCCTCTAGAACATACCATGAAAAAGTTTATTTTTTCATTTTTAACCCTCCTTTGCATTGCATCGATATTTTTTACCTCTCCCTTAAGCTATTGCATGCATTTTTTCACACTGTTAGTTTGTTGAGCCATTTAGGGAAGGAGAGGATTTAACAGTCTTTATGGTGGATGATTTTTGGTTATTTATCATTCTACATTCAATTTATTATTTTGGATTATTAGAGGAATCGTGGGATCTTGTTGGGAGGTTCAAGTGGTTTTGCCGAGTTTAAAAGGCATGTTTATATTTCCATATGTCTGGATATTTTGTATGGAAAATTTTAAATGCATATTGACTGTTTATAAATGTATTTTTTTTCTGGATGTGTGTGTGTGTGTGTGTGTGTGTGTGTGTGTGTGTGTGTGTGTGTGTGTTTTACTTATAAAGGCTCAAATATTATAACTATGTTGTAGTTTCAATATGTGTATTCATTTTTGTACTTAGTTAAGTTATTTTAATATCTTAGAGCCTTTGACCTGGGTAATCAACTATGAATGCTTGCTTTATATTCTTAAAATTGTTAGTGGGAAACCGTTTATCCTACGGCTAAGCCATAATGACTAGTTGATCTTAAACTAGTTAGGGTTTAGGTATTTCATAGGTTTTATTATGAAACCAAATAGAGATGTTATGTTCGACCCACCACGAAGATGGAGAAGAGTAGGGAAAAAATATTTTCGAGTTGATTTGGAACTCAATCTAGTTTGTTGTGAAATAAATATGATTTTATCTATATCATTAGGCCTTCTGTATTTTGAGATTTAACTGGGTTGATACTTGGATTTTCATACTTGGTTTGGGTGATTAACTCCTTAATGAATTGGTTTGATACTTTGTGTATCAATGATAGGTATTCATGGCTTGCATGAATAGATGGGTGCATAAAAATACCTTGAAAACAAAGAATGCAAAAAATAACGTTAAAATTTTGGCCTAAGTAGTGTAATTGCTTAATACACTGTCACATCACCTGGTTCTTTGTTAATAGTGTGTGATGTTGGATAAATTTTCAATAATATTGTTTTTTAGGTAGACACTTAGGGAGGTTACATCAGTTCACAAACCTAACTAATCATGTTAACCACTTGCATACAAGTTATACATACTCAAAAAGAGTAAGTTAAAGGGGATCAAGTAGATTTAAATGACCTTTATAGTTGCACACACGGTTTTGGAATTTTATTAGATGGATTGTAAAACTAGATTACTTGTATTTTTATTATCGCATTAAAACTCATTGAAGGCATGTAATGGGTATAAGGGAATTTTGTTTAAAAAAATCCCTTAAATATGATTTTTTTATGAAAAAGATCTTATATGATATTAAATGTAACATGATACAAGATTATCTCAACCAAAAAAGTAGGTGGTATGAGAGCACGTCCCAAATCCACAAGCACACAAGGCTAAGCCAAGAAAATTAACAAAGCAATAGGTACATGGGGATCCAAGGAGAATAAAAAAAGTTACTTAGGTATAATGGATAATGAGAAACACGAGGCTCAAAAGCACCCCTTATTCTCCTTAGAACATGTGCTAATAGTCCCATGGTGCCTGCTAGGGTGCTAGGTTGAGAAAATGATAAAGTCATGGGCTATCTTGAGTGGGGTTAGAATCATAAGACTTAGATACATGCATTCGTTTGGGAACTACTGCCAGTAGCGGGAATCTAGATAGGCATATCATCTGGATGTTATTTGACTTCTAGCGTAGAGATTGGCTACCAGCCTTTAGGAAACTAAGAAACGTCTTTGTTCTAATTCTATTTATTTATATTGAATAACAACTGACATGCCTTCTGAAGGTGCCCAATTTTATGGAAAAATATACAGTGAAAGGTCATGTTCTCATAATCGAGAGTTTGAATCCACTTGAAGTTATCATGGATTAATTTCCAACTTTTTCTAGAAGCTCTGTGATGAAATCCACCTCAACAGAAAGGTGAGCATAAGTTAACATACCTTTCTTTAGACCACTCATCATCCATTTTTATGAAACTACTAAGAGAGTGACTAATAGTAGCACAAACCACAGGGTGCCAAAAACGGAGAGGTAGATTGGGGAGGCGAACCCAAACTGACATTTTTTGAAACTACCATAGTAGAAGGATCAAAATCCAAAAATCAGGGAGTTAGGAAAAGATCACACCTACCCCAAAACAAAGGACCCTCATTAAGAATCCGTTGACACTCTGTAGGAGAGAGGAAATGAACAATAAAAAAATCCTTTGTGCATAACTAAATTTCAGAATCACTAATCCAAGTAGATTGGATCCAGTTGTGTAGATCTTCAGATCGAGGCCATAAATCATTGAATCGATAGATAAGGGAAAAATATTGGAGGGAAGAAATATATTCAAATAGCTCTAAACATGAAATAGTAATCACAAGAGTAACCTATGCCTTTTCCACAATGTATGGCGACCCAAAAATTGATATGTTCTTCCATAAATAACCAGTAGTTAGTAGCGAGGAATGATTTATTGACAGATGCTGAGGCAGAACCACCACCAAGGGATTGTGACCTATTGTTGTTACTAGGTTTAAGATGCCCCTTCCTCCCTAGTTTTTCCAGCTTCTCCAACTTTGTTCCACTGTCTCCATTCCCATCCCCAGCATGCAGACCATGTGCAATAGGGTTCATAGGACTAGTACGACATGTATTTCAGTTAGGGAACATTTTTCTTCCAGCCATCACAGTCATTGGGAGCGCTATGCTTTTCACCTAAAATATGAATTTGAATAATATTGGGTGTTACAATAATGACAAAATTTCAGATCCAATGTTGTGCTTGTTTCCCTTTCACGAGGATGGAAAAATTCTCAATGAAAAATGGAGAAATGGATTTTTGTTTGGTCCTAAGGCTAATTTTCTTCAAATTGAAAAAACTTCTCAATGGACTTCAATGTTTTAGTGCTCACCCTGCCAAAGAGAGAGATACCCTCAGCATAAAAATGAATGAAAAATCCCAAAGTGGAAAAGGTGATAGTTTCCATGTTGTATTCCCAATCTTGATCTCATTATATTTTCAAGGTAATGATGTAATGCACATACCAAACTTCTTAGGGAAGTATGTTGCAAAAAAGAGGAGTGTGAGAAATATGCTTTCTTGATCCAATTGAGAAATAGGGAAAATCAAGAGGTGGATGATGATGCCAAAATTTATAAGACATTTTCCAAGAAAAAACCCATGGGAGCAGTGATCATGAAGTAGATGCACAATGAGGAACAAATTTCTTGTCGTGAAAATGATAAGTGAAGTGTAATCAAGAACAATCTTCATGGTGGTAAAAAAAATCAGCAAATGGAATGAACTTGAAAATAAAAGAGAACCCAAAAATAATGTGTCAAAGCAAAAGAGGTGATGGAATGAATGAGTTGATCATTAATTACACTATTAGTCATGCTAGATTTCTCAAGAAGCTCAGGATGGTTTTATACTTTAGTGAACCTGTCAACGGATTTTTAGAAGAACGACATTTGATGATACTCATTGATGGGTAAGAACTTAGTTAAAATTTGTTCTTAATTGAAAGTGGGTTGTCCCCCGCATGTCTATAGGTGAATTAAATCATTTACTTCATTTTTTCATGTGTTTCCTTTCTCATTCTGTGCTTCTCTTATGTTTTGTGTTCCCTTTTCTGTCTTGTGTGTTTGTTTCTTATTGTGTGTGTGTTCAATATAGAAAGTTGTGTAGTATATCTTTCTCGTGACTCCATAACCCCAATGGACAAGTGCACTGGTCCACGTAATGTCTTGGGATTTTGGATTTCCTTCTTGATTTTTCCTTGTTGCACTTGATTTAGAATAATTCCCCAAGCTAGAGCTAGTGTTGTCATGTTTTTTTTTAAAGGGAAAATCACAGTGATAAAACATGACAATTATACCCTAGTGTCAGTTTTTTTTGTGTGTAAACCCTCCTAAGCACTCCCATAGATCAACATTCCCTTAGTGTCATGTATATCCTAATCCTTGAAATCCTCATACATGTCTTAATGACCTTGCCCATGTGTTAGAAATATGAAAACAATCTCATGAAATTCTTTTGAGACAAGACTTCTCAAGGCATATTTTTCAATAGACTTAGAAATGGCTATTTTTAGCCTTTCTAAGGTGGGTGTGAATCCTTCAAATCCGAGTTTAAAGAAAAAATTAATTTGAAAGTGGTATTGAGGTGCTAAGAACATTCTTCAAGTGGTTTAGGAATATTTAGGGAAGATTAAGAGGTTTAGGAACAAGTTCAGTGAAAGCGGGTTTTTGAACGTGAAGGAGCTTGCAGTTTAAAAAGGTACTTTATCTTTGGAAGATGATTGTAGGAGCTCTAGAAAGAGTTAGAGGCTAGAAAATATACCATTGGAAATATAATTCAATTTTATAATTTATGGTTCTTTAAAAAATTTCACAAGATGAAGGTGTTTCTTTCCATAGCCCATTTTTGGAAACCATGTCTTGCGATCCCATAAAAAGGTTATTTTAAGGGAGTTTTGGGAAGAATTAGATCATGGGAACCATCCCATTCTTCTCATTTTTTTTTGGATTAAAAATAATATAAATAAGTGCCCAAAAATACCTCCTAGAGCTCCGACAACTTCATCTTCAAGATCTCTCTCAAGGTATGCTCTTGCAATTAAAAACATTTCTAGTGCCACATGTCAGCATGCCACTGAGGCACAATTTTTTTTCCCTTATGTCCCATAAAAAGGGGACAATGTGGAAAAAAAAATTCTCCTAATTCCTAGTTGAGCCACTAGACCCATCATATGACCTTGGGAAGCTTCAGTGGCCCTTTTCCCTATTTTCTAGCCCCTACCTTGCATAATCACAATGTGCCACTTATCATCATGAGGATGAGGCACCATTTTTTGTCACTAATATCCTATTGCAAGGGGAAAAATATGATATAATTTTTTTCCCTTGCCCCTTTCTCCCTCATGGTCTCTCATATGACCCAAACTTGGCTTTGGGGTGCTAAAAACAAGCTCTTCTCTCTCATTTGCCAACGAATGCATGCTAACCACTTGTAGTCATAGGTATAAGGTGCCATTTTCTGTATATTTCATCCCATTCCAAGGGGACAATGGGGACAAATAATTAACCCCCTCCCCAAGAATATGAAAACAAAAAAATGGCTAAGTCCCTATCTCTCATGTGCTTCCTCATTCCATCCCTCACTCTGTCAATGCATTCACTCATGCTCACCATAACTCACCACTCAGAAGCACAACTTAAAAGTATAAATTAACCTTCTATGCATCCATTAAAGCATTTTTAAAATCTGGTTCATAGCATTCAAACATATAAAAACTCCTCATGTGCCCTAGATGTCAAAATTTTGTCTTGCTCATAACTCATGTTCCCAAACTCTTATTTTCATGAGATCTGAACCGATGGATTCCTTATGTTAACGCCTTAAAGAAGAGTATTTTCATTACCTCATTCATGACCTCATGTATTTTTTTATAGCCAGATGAATTTTATAGTGAAAAATCACCTTTTCTCATATCTACAACAATTTGGCAAGCAGATTCTCTCAAAAATTAGAGTAGATCTTCGAAATGAATTATGAAAACTTGTGCAAGTGGTTTCATTTGAATATGAAACCAGGAAGACAAATTTATATATTTGTTCTCTATGGTATCACCTAATAAAAATATTAATTCTTATAAAATTATGCATTCATACTCCTCATTCCATTCCCCCATGATCGAGACACTCAAAATTGGTGAAATTGACAAAGATGGTTAAAAATTGGCTAAATGGGACCATAATGGTGAATATTATAAAAAAATTAAATGGGTAAAATTAGCTAAGAGTGGTCAAATTTAGTTACTTCACACATCCTATAATGATCTCAGCACTCTTGGGAGCTCCTCTCTCTGTTTTCGAGTCAATGCTCGCATTCCTCGATACGGTGAGTGAAGAGTGTCAAAATGAGAAAATTACCAATTTTTTTTTATCATCGACCATTACATTTCATCTAACATTGGGTGATTGATAAAAAGGTGGAAGGAATTGGTTTATATTTCATTCCTCTCTCCTTTCTCCATGATTCAAATTTTTTTATTCTTCACTCATCGTCAATGTTCCTGCAGTGGCAGAATCAAGATCCGTGGCGAGGTGAAGAAAGTGCATCCAATTTCTCTCATGTGAATGATTAATCATGATCTATGACAATGTCTCAAGGAACAAAAGAATTTTATCAATAAGGGATTCATATTCTAGTGTTCTTAGTGGTCTACTTCTTGGGAGCTCATCATTCCTCTTCACAATGTGTTCAAGCAGTGTGGTGAAGTTTGATCATTTTAAGAGTTTTAAAAAGGGGGAAAGGTGTTCAAAGTTGTATTCATCAGATATTTTCATCAGTGAAGTAATAAAGAGGGTCATCATGGGTCAGGAATTCATCATCAACACCATTAAATATGATCTTCATCAAAATCCATGCTTTGGAGCATTCCTTTTCTTCCCTCCTCATTCTTCTCTTCTCTACCTCCTTTATAATTCTTTGTTGAGTGTAATCATTGTATTTTTTCCTATTCAGTTAAGTGACATATTTGTAAATTGCAAAAAATATTTTCTCAAAATTGTAATAGAAATACTTAATCTTTATCTTCTAAGGGAAATTGAAAGGTCACAAGTGGAATATGAGCATGAAGGGTCATGTGGAGGGTAGATAAGAGGTCAATTCACAACTTTATAAATTGAAATGGATTCTCCATTTCAAAGGATCCTAAAAATGCTATATTTTGATAACATCTATGTTATGGAAATTATGGATTGTTGTTTTTGAGATTTGTATCATCAATGTAGAATAAATAAAAGCTAAATTTCTTCCATTCCCTTTTTCCTACGTGTTCTTATATTTCTCTCTTTTATGCACTTTCCAAGCATAGTGTTGGAAATGAAGTTTGCATCCTTGATAGATGAATCTAAGGAACTTTGTATCTTTAATGCATTGGTCCCACTTATGAATTCATTGTTTCTTTCTTCTATACTGAATGTTTAACTACTCTGGTTATTGGGTGTGAACTCTAAAATTGGCCTACTCATGACAATAATCTTCCTTTCTTAATTTTTCTCATTCACCCCTCATCTTTGTAATTTCCTCCCTTGTAATCCATACAAGAACTTTTCCACAGGTTCAATGGAGTGTTCCTGTGTGATCCCCATCTTATTTTGCTAACCCACAACATTTAGATATGAATAGATCAGTTTTCATTCAATAATAGGAGTTGCACCATTCAATGGAGAGGGGAATAGACTCATGAATGGTTGGGGAAGCACCTAATTTTTTATATTGACAAATTTTCCCACCAACAAGAATGTTAGTGCTTGTGCCACTTTCTTCAGATGAAGCTAGAATATGTTTTCTAACATTTTTCAATCTAGTTTCCACTCATCCTATAATAAGTTTATTAATTCTTGTTATTATTCATAAATATTTTTTGAGAGTAGAATTTATTAATCCTTTTTTCTAAGTATTTCCTCTTCCAACACATGGTCATACTGTGGTTATTTAATCCACAAAAGTACATGGAAATTAATTCCACAAATTTTGTGTTACTTGAGTTTCCTTCACATAGTTTAAGTGAATGTTGGATTATTTACCTCATCCATGCTTTCTAGGACTATCAATTATGTAAGAATGTTGAGGGAAAATTATTTTATCTCTTCCTTTGTAATTTTCACCTCGCATTGGAGATGTCTTGCATCCTTTTTGGATGATTTTACCATACATGGAAGTTTTTTCCTTGGTTTTAACTCGTAATCACTCCCACCATCACTTTATGAGGCCTTCCCAATTTTCAAAGCATTAATATCTTCATTAGTAGGATTGAAAAAATAAATCTTGTATTTACCTTGAATATGTTCTTTTTGGAGTTCTATTAGCGTAGTATCTTCTCTTAAATTGTTTCTTACTTTAGTTATTTTAAAGAATTATCCAATCTCTTTCTTACCACTACCATATCCCAAACCTGAATAGCAAGGAATTTCCTTTACTTGTATGGGGTTAGTAATTTCTTTGGCACAAATACCAAGGTCCTTTCCATAAAAACCCATCTTATATAGTGGATTGTATCTAATACCTTTAGTATGTTTCTCAAATTTACCAAAATGAACATTTGATTCTTGACGAGAGGAAAATATACATGGTGATTCACTTATAGTGTATACCTCAGTGGTGTGTGAATCTGTGGTAGAGGGATCTGGTTGTCTCCTTGTAGACTTTTTTTATCTCCTCCACATTCTCACCAATTTGATACTTTGTCAAGATCTCATCATTGGATTGCAAATCAAGTTGTAATGATTCTATTAAACCCAAGATAATTTCTCCTTATCTTGTCAATTTCTCTTGGAGCTCTTGATTTTCATCCTCTAAGGATTTACATCTTCTTCTCAGCTAAGAGTTTTCCTCTTGAATATAGTAGTGAATGGATTCAGGATTCTCATTTTTTTCATTTTTCAAATTCTTACCCATGGATATCCTATTGTAACCTACATATCCAACTACAAATTAAACTAATACAAGAATCTAAAGGTGAAAACTATTACCAAAGCTTTATAAATCCTTCTCTGATACCAAAACTTGATATGAAAATAGTTAAACAAAAGCTAACTCAGTTCTTTATTTTTATGGATACTTAATTATTTGATCTCAAATCCATGTAATACATTAGATTTTGGCATATACCTAATCTGAAATTGATCAGAAAGTGCAATAGAACACTATCCCACCAATTTCACATCCATATTCATCATTTCTATATTTTCTTGTAATTACTTGCAAAGACATAAAATTGGCTTAAGTTGATGAAATCAATATATAAATATGAATTATGAGGTTCAAATTGACAATGGAAAACATCTAAGATACCCCACTTAACCATTTTATTAGTTTTAGATACTTTATAAGGTAAGCTCCATTTCTCGTAAACGATTAAAATGGCTTAAAAAATTACATTCATATCATAAACTGATTAAAAATAGTAATATGAATAAAAATTAAAGACAAATATCTCCTAATGTGATAAAAAAGTTTGTCCATGGGTGACTACATCTTTGAGTTTTCAAATAAGAGGAATCGATCCTATTAAAATAAAGTAAAAACATCAAATTATTACCTCAAATTCTCCAAATTAGGATATGCAAATACTTAAGTCTTGGTCTTGTAGGAAGTATTCAATGGCTGTTACATGCAGAAAATGGACTATTATCTACGTATATCTCTTCTATAAGGCCTTTTTATCTCTCCACAAGGTTATTTTCTCTCTCAAAAAGGCTAAAAATCTCCCAAAATTGAGACTAGAAATTCCACAATGTCTCCAAGGTTGCCTAGTTACCTCTCCAACCATATCCTTGCATCAAAAAGACATTAAAATTTCTAAATATCTTGTTACAAAGGTATAACTCTCTATTAAAGGCTTGCAACATAAAAACAATGGTCTTGAAATATAATTTTAGGCCTTTTATATTGTTTCCTAGCCTTGTGGGCTGGTGGCCAAGGCATATCTTTTTTCCATGATGGGTTGGAAGTTTGATTCCTATGAGATTTAGTTTATTTTTTTCTTTGTTTTTAGAGGTAAATCCCACTTTACTAGTGGGGAGTTTTGTGTAAGGATTTTTAATCTTATGGTGGTAGGATTACACCATGGCTTATGACACATTTAGCTTTGTTTTGTTGGATTAACCAAATCACCGACTAGTTTAACACTTAACTCCCCTATTTTTTGATCAATCTCATCTCATGAGGTAGTTGTTCTTAGTTGTGTAGATTTTAGGGCTTGATGTGTAGCTTGATGTGTTGACCCATGTGTGCAATTTGGTATTGATCTTTGGTGAGTTGGTTTCATTGTCAAGCTTGATGGTTGGTTTCTTGGTCTACCGAGTAGTGATGTGGCATGGTTAGCTTGTCGACTTTGAATTAAGTTATATATCAATTTGAATTGACTTGTGAGGCTCCAATGTAGAATTTGAACTTGGTTAGAATCTTTCCCTTTGAGATCAATTATTTACTCTCCTGTAGCTCACTAAGCTACTTGGAAATATTTGACAATACCATGGGAATTATCTACATTGATGGAAAAATAGAATTTTATGAGATTGATAAGAAAGAATGGTTGTAATATAATATGAAAATAGGCACCACTGTCCCCCTTCTAAAAAAGTGTTGACTCCACTGGATATTGGGCCCCCACCTAGTATACCATGTGGGCCCCACATTGATCATCGAATACTTGAGGCTATAATTTTTTTTTATCGGGAAGACTCCACCACTTGTTGCCACCACATTTTTCAACTTTTCATGTTCTCAATATGCCACATCATTATTGTGCAACTTATGCTTTAATTTTTCCAGGTGGAGAGAAAATTCGGTGGACTATATCTTTTGCATATAGTATCCATTTTACCTCATTCAAAAGGTGTCAGAAATATCTCGACAAGATATTCCATATGCAACTAATTTAAGGAGGTTCAGGGAATAATTAAACCATGGATATCCTCCATATTAGTACTACTCATTAGCCACATCATCCCTATGTTATAAACCTTTTTCTATACCTATGTATCCCACTACATAATAAAATAATTCAATTAATTCTCCATTTTCAAAGATTCTGCACTATTTCACCCACCTTCCCTCCATTTTTCAAATATGATTCATTATTCATCACCTACCTTCCCCTCCATGATGGGTCGTCATATTATTCCAATCATTTAACTGACATAGTCTTTGTCATTGTCATTCTAAACTAGGGCTTTGTCCTAGGCAATATGCAATGGAGTCTAGGAGAACTAGTTATACGTTGGGTCTGTTGGAGGGTTGCTTAGTTTAGCGACTATTATATGGAAATGCAGTTCAAATCTACGGAAATTAAATACAGTTCTATAGAATTCAACTATTTTTAATGAAAGGAATTTTAACAACTAATCTTCTATTGTAAAATGAAATATGCACACACTTATTCTTAACAAATGAAATCACAACTGAATAAATGGAACTTTAGTAGAAAGCAAGACTATTCATTAACTATATTTGCATAAAAAAAAATCTATTCTAAGTGAAATCGGTAATGGAGAAAGCATATACAGTTAATCAAAGCATGCATGTAAGATTTATCAAATGATAATTGCAGTAAATCTAATCAAAGAACTGTATACATGAACTCAAAGTAACCTCATATCTCCTCGATTGAGTGGGCCCTTGCTCTTCCTCGGGATTAACAACATCTGATTATCAAAATGCCATGGCTTTCATTAACTTAGAAAAAATTTCATAACATAGAAAAAATATCCAGAACTGTATTGAGATAATCTCCTTCAATAATCAAAAAGTGGTACTACCAAGTTCTGAAGACGAAGTCTTCATATAGATAATTTTGGTTACAAGATCCACCATATCAGGTGACATTAAACACTGTCCATCAAATTCTAATTAAAACACACAAATTCCTACGGGCTGTTAGGATCAAGCCCAGGCTAATAGGTCAACTTGATGGAAACAGTCTTCAGTCGCATGCTTCAAACTCGGGCTTCTTATCCACCAGCAAATTCCATCATTCCCTGCACACATCATCACGTTTGATCTCACAAAGATAGTTAGTAGGAGGTTCATGTGATAATCGTTTTTCATAAACTATAGCAAGGAAAATGCATAAAACCTACTAAGATATAACTACACAAAACATCCCCATATACTAATAAGTCATATCAAAAAGAGTATTTCCGGCCTGAAGAAATGATATTAATGATCCAAACAATGCACTCATCATTTTCCCCTTGAATTTTCCTATTTAATGTCCCAATGCAACTCATTTGCACCCTGCTCACCTCCCAAGCTGTTTAGCCATGTCATACTCCTCGAATTGATCAGTGTATTACTTTGTGGTGTTCTTACAACCCTGAGTATTGGAGGTAATTTCCACCCAGGCAGTGAAAATGTCATGGGACTATGCTGCATTATTCTACCAGGTAGTGAGAGGGCTCAAGAGGAGTGGGTGGCCATACTTGGAGGCCTACCCATTCATCAGTGTACTGCTGGCTAGTTTTCTCTATAGTTTGTTTGATAATGATGATGAGGGCATCACCCCTGCGCATGCTCCAACTCAAGTTCTAGGGAGAGAGAACCTCCCTACATTTCAAAGGTAGACTTAAAGTATCCCATCTCATATCACAAGCTTGCCAAGCAGTCCCAAAATTTTCCAGACTATAATTTTCAAAATCAATAACACACTGTAGTAAAATCTAAGAGGTATTCACTCCAACCCCTGTCTGATAGTAAAATGATCAAATTTTTTTCCACAGGGTGACATCTGTATGATGAGTTGGGTGAATGTGAAATCTGATGGACTGAGCAGCATGATTGAAAATGTCCGTTTGCTGCCCCTAAATTATTTGATTCCACAATACAGACTAAAAGGATTTAATTTGAAAATCACCCACAAATAGGTTGATCAAGAAATCAGGGACATTGGTAACCATCATGTTATGTAGATAAAATTCACAAAGTAAATTTTGAATTTCCATAGTATTGCACTTGTAAACTGATAAAAAACTAGGGCCATTAGGAATTTTGTGAGGGGCTTGAGAACACAATTAAAATAACTGCCAAGAATAAAATTGTTCTTAGAGAAACATGTTGTAGACTGAAGAGGGTTTCCTACAGGACAGTAGTTTGATGGCCAAAGGATAGACATAGTCTAAAATAGATGTTACTTTTTTTTTTCCCTCCTCTATAGATTCTTTTTCCTTTTTTAATTTTTGATTTTCCTTCCGTAATTCCCTTTCCTAAAGGGACAACTTTTGGAAAATATTCAAGAGGGTAAGACTCTTATCACGTTGTCGCTTTAAACAACTCACTTCAAGTTGCAGGGAAACAATCTCCTAAACTTTTTCTACTGTCTTTTGTGTAAATTAAGCTTGTAATAAAAGGTTGGTTTCTTCCATACCTTGTAACTGAGATTTCAACAGTGTGACTTCCTCCAAGTAGTTGTGATAAAGATTCCACCTAGGTGTCAAGCATTTCAGGAGCCACAATGTGAATTTCCATAGATGATGGAACACCATATGATGGAGCGGCCAGGTCATCCTCCTTATGCAGTTCCTCCCAAATGTGGGCAGTATCATCAGGTAAGAACTCTGATTGGGAACCGCCTGTCTGTAAAAATGAGCTAAGCTGTCGAGACCGTAGCTGCATGGAAGAAGATGGGGTCATGAAAAAATTGCCTTTTGAATCAGAAGTGGAAGGGGATGGACCCTCAAGAGTACCAACTGTGTCTGCATGCTCAGGAACATCGGCTGCCTCTACTTGGCTATGTGAAGGGCAAGGGACCGATGCAAGGGTAGACCGAGGTGCAGCAGAGAGACCATATTTTAATTATTTTGGCCTGGACCCTTCACCACTAGCTCATTCCTTAAGCCTCTGCTTTGGTCTAAAGAAGAATTGGTGTGAATAAAATAGATGAATCAATCCTGGGTGTTTAATCATAGACTTGCCTCCACCGGACCGGTGCTTCTGACAAACTTTAATGATGGAGTCTGTGAGGTATTCTGGCAGGTTTACCCAAAGGGCTTGGTTGACATGTCCCTTTTTAAGGTGGATGAGCATTTTAAGTGCATCACCCCCCAGAATAGAGGCCTGACCATTGCATATGAAATACTGGTTGACCCATTTCGCAATCTCACTCTAGATTCTAGGTAAACTTGTCTGCTTAACACCCTTCTGAACACCCAATGGAGTCAAGATGACCTCCGGGAGTGCCTCTCCTTCATCGTGAAACTGAGCAATCAAAATTTGTAAAGGGGCATTCGTCATAAATTTTAAACCAAAGTTTGGCAGGCCAGATAGGTTAGAAATTACCTGACTGGTAATTTTAACTCGCCTTCCACCAACTTGCAAATAGGTGGAATCAAAATTGTTCAAGAATTCTTCCACAATGCCCTCATCGAAACTTTCAAATTTCTGAATGAAATCCAGCCATCCAAAATCATGAAATACCTATGAAAGTGTGACATTCTAGAGTAAGGCATCTGGTGAAGCAGGTTCTGATGTCTTCTGTGGTCCCATGCTGAAGTCGAAGGTGAGTAATACTCGGTAGCAGAAAAACTAGAGCAGAGCGTCTCTTCCACTTCCCATCTAGTGACTGATAAAACCAGTTGTGCTTGATGTGCATACAACAACGATAAGAAGTAGTTGCAGAAGGATTAAATTTCAAATTACACCATATTCCTTGGGTGGCACAACATCAAGCAAAGGTGATGGCGGAAAAATAGTGAATGAGACCAGCCACCCGTGTGAGTTTAATATTTTTGTGGCGGCACATATCCCATGGTTGAGGAGTGAGCACCACCCATCCTGTCTTTGGAGAGTGCGACACATCAAGACATGTGGTGATTATGAGCCATTACTCCTTTTCTGCCGTCATTCATAGAGCCAGATTTGGAAAGAGATCCAGAATGACCATAACAATCATTTCGTGATGGCGTAATGATGACAAATGCATACATGGGGAAATGTTTTGCATGGAAATATCATTAGCAAGTTAAATGCACTTACCCATGCTACATTTAGTTGGCCGATATCTGTAGATTCCTATGCCCTGTAGTTCGAGATGAAATGTGATTAGCAGCAGTAGAAATAATGAAAAATTTATTGGAAATAACAATAAGAAAAACTGCTAACTAAGGGAAGAAGATCGAATGAAGGATCATATTCCTTTATTGAATTTGCAAGAGACTAATTACTCCATGCTTGAGAGGCAAAGAGCCTCCTTAGCATGCATGTTTGTTTGTAACAGAATGTCATCGGTGAAAGTATTCTTATCTAGCGGTTGGTGATAAACTCAAAGCCTATGCCCATTCACCAGAAGAGTCCGTTTATCTCCATCAATCGGTATCAATCGAACAGATCCATTATCAAACACTTGATTTAACTGATAGGGACCTAACCAACGTGTACACAACTTGCCTTTAAACTACTGGTAGCGGGAATCAAAGAGTAAAACCCATTGTCCCTCATGAAATGTCCTTTTATTGATGTGAGCATCATGCCAAGTTTTCTACTGATGTTGTAGAATTTTTGTCTGCTATTTTGCCTCCATCTGCATTTCATCTAATTCATTCAGCTGTAACACTCATTCACACTGTGCTTCTTTCAAATTGATCCTAACATCCAACACTGTTCGCCAGGTGCGCAATTTGAACTCAACAGGTAACAGTGGCTTCTTCCCAAAGACCAACTCAGAGGGAGAAAAACTAGTAGTTGTCTTCCAGGTTGTGTTGTAGGCCTAGATGGCCTCAGGAAGCTTTGGTACCCAATTCTTTCTATCGGCGTTGACCACCTTAGTTAGAATATTCTTGAGTTCTCAATTGGTTACCTCCACTTGCCCATTGGATTGGGGGTGATATGGTGACGATTTTCGATGCCTGATTCTATAGATTTCCAAGAAAGCTTCAATCATATTTGAAACAAATTGAGGACCTTGATAAGATACAATGGCCCTTGGTGCTCCAAATCGTAGCAATATCAAGTTTTAGAGAAAATCAACAACATCATCTTCATTGGTAGATGCCAATGCTTGAACTTCAGCCCATTTGGTGACATAGTCCGTGCATACCAAGAGATACTCCTTCCCGAAAGATGGAGGATCAAATGGTCCAACAAAGTCAATACCCCATTTCTCAAATGGTCCTAGAACCAACTAAGGATTCAGAGGCATTTCCATAGAAAGTGTAGGTTTTCCCATTCGTTGGCATCCATCACACTGCCACACATAATTTTTAACAGTCTTATGGAGGGAAGACCAATAGTACCCTACTCCAAGGATCTTGTGAATTGTTCATTTCACTAAGTAATGTCCACCTCCTAGCTCATCATGACACGCTCGTAGTATGTCATGTACCTCATCCTCTCAAACACAGCTGTGAAGAACCATGTCAGGACACCATTTAAATAAGAATCTGTTACACCATTTATATGTTGCACTATTTCTAACCAATCTCCTTCTTTCCTTATGAGTAAAATAGGTAGGAAACTTCCCTGTTGTTAAATAATTTGCTAGATCAGTGAACCAAGGAGTCTTAGTCGAGATAGGAAAAAAGTGTTCATTGGGAAATTGGTCTTGGACTACTTTTTCATCACCTGAAACATTTTTTTTGGAAAGAAAGTTAGCAACAACGTTAGATTTTCTAGGCTTATCTATGATAGTGAGATTGAATTCTTGTAACAAGAGTAACCAAAGATTAAGACTTCCGCCAACCACTGGTTTGTTCATCAAATAACAAATGAAAGAGTGGTCAGTGTAAACAAAATTTTTATATCCAGTGATGTAATGAAGAAATTTATTCAAAGCATAGACAACAACCAAAAACTCTTTTTCCGTAGTAGTGTAATTTTTTTCCATAGGAGTCATATTTTTGCTGATAAAATAAATTGCATACATATGATCTTCTGAGTCTTTTTGTCCAAGGACAATGCCCATGGCCGTATTAGAAGCATTAATGTGGATGTGGAAAGGTTGTCCCCAGTCAGGGCCACATAAGATAGGGGTTGTTGTCAACTTCTCTTTGATAGAATCAAATGCTTGCTGACACTGAGGAGACCATTCAAAAACACAATCTTTGGTTAGCAGTAAAAACATTGGGGCGACAATTTTGCTAAAATATTTTATGAATCAGTGGTAATAACCTGCATGACCAAGGAAACTTTTGATGTTAGTTTTATTAGCTGGTGTAGGTAATTGGGTGATGATTGATATCTTTTTGGGATCCACCTATATACCTTGGGCTGAAACATGGTGACCTAAGACAATTCCTTGATCAACCATCATTAGACATTTTTCATGACTCAGTGATAGTTGGTGTTGTTCACATTGACTGAGTACTTTCTCAAGATTATTCAAAGATTCTTCAAAAGTGGATCCATGGACAGTGAAATCATCTATGTAAACCTAAACACATTCGTTAGCAAGATCTGCAAAAAGGCCAAGACAACCCACTGAAACATAGTAGGGGCATTACAAAGCCTAAAAGGTAAGATTCTGTAAGTGAATGTACCCCAAGGGCACGTAAAATTAGTCTTATCTTGATCAGCAGGGGTAATACTAATTTGATTATACCCACTAAACCCATCCAAGAAATAAAAATATTTCTTACCAGCATAATTGTCTAGGACTTGGTCAATGAAAGGTAGAGAAAATAATCCTTCTTGGTGGATTTTTTAACTAATGGGGAAACCCACTAACTATCAGATATAGGATAGATGAAACCTACCTTTAGGAGTTTTTCAATCTCAGTTTTGACTATATCTCTCAATGCTGGATCGATTCTTCGTTGCGGCTACCTTATAGGTTTGACATCATTGGTGTAAATATGATGTGTACATGTGCTAGGATGAATTCCTTTCATATCAGTGTAATCCCAAGCAAAAGTATGGTAATGTTTCTTTAGAACCTCAAGCACCCTAGCTTCTTGATTGACCTCCAAGTCGCTACCTATAGTCAGCTCTCTACCCATACTGACAAGCATCTTCTTGGTATCATTCGCAAGAGCAAGCTCTGTACTAGTGATAAAATAATTCAATGGGCAAACATGGGGTTGAAGCATGTGTAGGATGGATATGTTTTCAAAAGACAGAACCTTGGTTAAAGGACAATAGAAATCAGGAACTAAATGTTCGGAATTATAAGCATAGAGTTTCCCACCAGACTCAGTAGAGGTAATGTCTACCAGAGAAATAGCAGAAGAGATTTCTAATGCTGGTATTCTGGATTCTGTAGCAATAGTGCTAATTTCCGTAGTCACAGAGTCCTTAGAATCAGTCAGTGTATATGACTCTACAGATTCTGCCATATGATTGTGTACTATAATAGTGGCCAGAAAAGAAGAATTCAAAGAGTTAGCATCCAAAGAATCCACCCATACCTGGTCACAATTGTTCATATAAGGCTGGGTAGGAGGATATAATGAAATGTGTTTGGATTTCTACCCATTTAGAATTGTCATGTTTCCTGACCTATAGTCAATGTAAGTAGCAACCATAGCCAACCAAGGTCTTGCCAAGATGACTGGATATCCCAACTTCTAAGCTTTAAGCTGCAAAACCATGAAATCAACTTGGTACTCCCATGATTCAATAATGACCATTATATCTTCAACCACACCATCAGGTACAATAATGGATTGATCTGCTAACTGCAGAACAATGTTGGTTGGTTGAAGTCCTATTAAGGATAGCAGGTTAAACATTTTTATTGTGATGACATTAATAGTAGCACCAAGATCCGCCAAAACATTGAATATTGACTGGTTGTTTATACAGATAGTAATGACAGGGCTCCAAAGATCCTCATATTTTGGTGAGATAAGGGTGCCAACAACTAAATCAGCCAAATTCCCTTAAACTCTAACAGTCTTTGGGTATTTCTTTTTCCTTCATGGTGTCTTTATACACTTGTTTCTAATGGTTTGGTTTAGTTCAGGGATGTCCCTTATTGCACGCAGCAATGGAACCTCAATATGTACTTTTTTCAATTCCTGAACTAGTTTTGTTTCATCTGTAGTTCGAGTGTCCTGTAATTGCTCAGGAAAAGGGGTTGTAGTCTGTTTGGGTATTTGATCATCTTGTTTATCTAGCATTGGTGAAGAACCAGTATTATGTTCAAGGTTCTTTTCCTTATCGGCATCATCAGGTAGTTCTGTGATAACAACAGGAGGGTTCAATATTTTGCCAGATCGTAGTCGTAAATTACCAATAGTGTTAACCTGCATGGTGTTACCTGAGTCTGTGTCATCAATCAAAGTTTTCTGTTGATTTTTAGGATTGGATACTGGCTGGGCTGGAAGTTATGTTTGTGTTTCTTGTCCTTGATTTTGGTAGGCTTGAGGTGGAGGCATTAAAGCTTGTTGTTGATTACCATTTTGTGGTGGTGCCCAGGACTGATTTTGGCTAAAATTTTGTTGAGGACCCCATTGCTGATTATGCCAAGGATTGGCTATAGGTGGTGGAGCCCAACCTGGCTGAGTGTAGGGATTTTTCCAAGGTGGTGGATATGGATAAGTCATCCAGTTTGAGTTTTCCCACTCAGGTTGTCCCTAAGAAGACTGAGAGGCTTGATTCGGCCATGGCATTCTCCAGGGATTCTGAGTTGGTCTAGATGGGAACCCACCCTAATTGTTTGGTCTTTGGATAAAATTTAATTCAGCACTCATTTGAGAGATGGCATTCAAACCTCCCTTCAACTATGGTAAAAGTGTGCAATGCTTAGTGTCATGGTCAGTAACTTTGCAGATTAAGCACATGTTTGTGGCATCCAAAGGACATTCTCTCAAGGGGTGTCTCTTCTAACATTTAGGGTAATACATGTCCAATGGTTCTTTAGCAGGGGTGGATTTTTCCTTGAGTCCATCTATGGTGGATGTTAATTGTAGAAGAATGTCAGTTTTCATGTTGGCCATTTCTTCTAGAAGTTCAGAGGTACCCAAAGACTTGGATATTTGTTTTCTTTGTATTCCTCCATGTGTTCTAGAATATCTTCTACATAGCTCAGTGATTTGTTCCATGGTGAGTTTATACACATCTCCTCCTCCCATGAGATGGAGGGAATCCTTGGTTTCCTCATCCAGTCCTTTTAGAAAGATTGTTTTAGTGATGTATGCATGTAACTCATACCCACTGCGTTTATGGAGAAAGAGGAATCTATCCAGATAATTCTCTAGATTCTCATCTTCCTTTTTCCATATTTGGAAGAACTCTTCCTTCCTATCCCTTCCCCTACAATAGTCTTGGTACTTATCCAGGAAGGTTGTTTCCATGGCTTCCTAGGAATTAATGGAGTTAGACGGTAACCCCATAAACCATCTCATAGCAGAATATTTGAGAGTGGAGGGAAATAATTTGAGTTTTTGATTGTCAGTTCGGTAGTAATATGTTTGGCACAGGATTTTAAGTTCAAATAGAAACTGATCAGGGTCTTCTTTGGTCATTCCTCGAAAGAGGGGGAGGATGGATGGTGAGATGTTTTTCATGGGTGCATCCTCATCTGCATCAAGGACAATGGGTATGTAAAGGTTAGTCCTAAAGGTTGGTCTTTAGCATTCCCAAGGTCCCCCATTGTAGAATGGTGTGAAGAGGATACAAAATGCTTAGAAGAGGTTCTACGCATTGAGTTGGAATTTGTATCACTCTTAGTGTTTCTCTCTTGTGAAGTGTCTAAAGAGATTTGTTGAATATTATGTGCTATAAATCTCCCTTGGTTATCTTGTGACCTATGCATCCAGGTTGGTTGGTTTAAATCAAGGTTCGAGAGAACTACTAGCTTCCTATATGAACTCCATTAACACCCATAGCATATGGAAAAAAATAATGGAGCTTATGGTTATTTCCCTAGCAACGGCGCAAAAATGATGGGTCATCGTATTCTTCCAATCATTTAACTAACATAATCTTTGTCAATGTCATTCTAAACTAGGGCTGTGTCCTAGGCAATATGCAATGGAGTCTAGGAGAACCAGTTATACATTGGGTCTATTGGGGGGTTACTTAGTTTAGTGACTATTCTACAAAAATGTAGTTCAAATCTATGGAAATTAAATACAGCTCTATAGAATTCAACTATTTGCAATGAAAGGAATTTTAACAACTAATCTTCTATTGTAAAATGAAATACGCACACACTTATTCTTAACAAATGAAATCACAATTGAATAAATGGAACTTTAGCAGAAAGCAAGACTATTCGTTAACTAGATTTACATAAAAAAATCTATTCTAAGTGAAATCGGTAATGGAGAAAGCATATACAGTTAATCAAAGCATGCATGTAAGATTTATCAAATGAAAATTGTAGTAAATCTAATCAAAGAACTGTATGCATGAACTCAAAGTAACCTCATATCTCCTCGGTTGAGTGGGCCCTTGCTCTTCCTGGGGATAGAGGGATTAACAACTTCTGATTCTCAAAATGCCGTGGCTTTCATTAACTTAGAAATAAGTTCATAACATAGAAAAATATCCAGAACCGTATGCAGATAATCTCCTTCAATAATCAAAAAGTGGTACTACCAAGTTTTGAAGACGAAGTCTTCATATAGATAATGTTGGTTACAAGATCTACCATATCAGGTGGCATTAAACACTATCCATCAAATTCTAATTAAAACACACAAATTCCTACGGGCCGTTAGGATCAAGCCTAGGCTAATAGGTCAACTTGATGGAAACAGTCTTCAGCCACATGCTTCAAACTCAGGCTTCTTATCCACCAGCAACTTCCATCATTCCCTGCACACATCATCATGTTTGATCTCACAAAGATAGTTAGTAGGAGGTTCATGTGATAATCGGTTTTCATAAACTATAGCAAGGAAAATGCATAAAACCTACTAAGATATAACTACACAAAACATCCCTATATACTAATAAGTCATATCAAAAAGAGTATTTTTGGCCTAAAGAAATGATATTAATGAGCCAAACAATGCACTCATCACACCGCCTTAATTTTTTTCACTATTCATGAACTATTCATCACTATTTGCCAATCTAATTCCTTTTTACTTTAAGAGGAATTTTTTACCCCCATATATTAATTACACCTTGAACCATATAAATACACCCTCTACCCTCAAATTTATGTAACAATTGATGAATATAGCTCCATTATCCTCTTTGTCCCTCTCAAAATCCTTTGTACCCAAATTCTCCCTCTCTACTTGGAAAAGGAACATAACATTGTTGAACCACTCTAGTGTTACAAAACTATTATTCATAGTGTGAACACTAAGGAGTGGTTTGGGTTATTTGGTAGTACTAGGTTTTTAATAATTATAAAATACTAGCAAAAGCATTCATAGGTGCTTGTGAAAGGACAATAGGCTCAATTAATAAAGACTTTATGTTTTTTTAAATAAATTTATATGTGCATGCCTTGAATTTGATCATGTAAATCTAGGTGGAATAGAACCTTATGTAGAAGCCATTGCTAGAATGAGAGATATGAAATATAGGGCTGCAACATTCAGGCCTGTGAATCTACAAAAGTAAGAATGCAAAGATTTCAATCCACCCATTGACAGTTACAACATGTTAGATGAGGGAGAAGATTAGTGAGAGGATCAAAATACTTCAAAGGCTAGTTTCAAGTGGTAATAAAATGGATACAAATTCCATGCTTGATGAAGTAGTGAACTACCTCAAGCTCCTCAAGACCTAGGTTAGGGCCATATTTATCTTTTAACCACCTTGAAAATTTTGAAAATGTTGTGGGGGTTGTGGATATCCAGCTATGAAAACATGCCATCCACCAATTTTGAATGTTTATTTCAACCAAGAAAAATGAATAATGGTGAGGCCCGAGGGGAAAAATCTATACCTTTCCTGATCGAAAAAAACCCTACTCTTGCTCTCTATAAACCCAGGGTGCCACACAAATGGTTTTTTCTGCCATCTCAATATAATCTCAAGAAGAGAAGAAAGTAAAAACAAAACCCATATCTAAAGAGAGTACGTGAAAAAATATTCTTTTCCACAATGGGATTGCCCAAAATTCTTGGACACTTCACTGATCTTGGACGGCGTTTTCTTGAAATTCCTTTTCCTTATTTTTGATGGTCCCCACAAACAACACGACAACCCAATTACCATTTGTTCAACTTCATTTGGATTAATATTCACAATACTTCATGATCTGTGCATACCAGTCGAAGGAGGAGGAAATGAATCAAATTTTCTACTCAAATTGTCACTTTTGAGCTTCGGGTGCATCGAACCATTTGCAGAACAAACCCTGTGAGGTGTAAAAAATATTTGGTTTCCCTTCTTGAGGAGGCTGAATTTCATCGATGGCAGACATATTCACAACATTTTTACGTCTATACAAAGAAAACAAAACTCTCCTTGAATCAAATATTAAAATTTATTTTTGTCGAACAAACGTTACCACATGCGATTTGATCTTCGCAGTGCTTCCTCTTATGCTAAATGAATATATAAAATCAAACTAATAAACATAGAGGACCACTACTCTGCCATATTGTTACATTCACCCAAAAAATTGGCACTGCGTATGTTTTTTTCAGACACGTTTCTGTTTAAAATTGGAGGCATCTCGAAATTTAGCCATGGAGTTCTTTCATGGGGATGCATCTTTGGCCTTCTCGTGTGAATGACCTTCTTCAATAATTTGGGATATGAAATGTTGAGAGAGAATTTGAATGGTTAGTTACACAAGAAATTTCAGTTACATAACATGGTTTTTTATTTTATTTTTAAAAGAGGACGACTACCAAAAAAATCAGTTACAAAGAAAGTTGTCTCTAAGAAGCCCATGACAAGTTTTTCACTATGATGGTAAAGAATTGCTCCTTCTCATACTCTTCTACATAATGAAGTGCAAACCTTGTGTCAGGTACATACCCTTTCTTTTTCATTTTCCCAATCAAGTGCTCTAACATTGCATAGATTTTATCTATTTGTGGATGAGATCTCTCACTTGCAAAGAATGTGTGCATTCTGTTCTTAACCTCAATCCAATTACATCCTGGCTCCTTCCTCACCTCATTATATTTCATCAGTTTTCTTATCTTTGCTACCTTGACCCACTTTTCATCAAATAAAAATATGTTTGACAACATCACATATGTTGCACTATAGTTGGGTTCCAATTCCATAATACATTTTGCAGCAAGCCTTCCTAGCTCCACATTACAATGAATTCTACACATTCCAAGCAAAATCTACCACACAAAAACATTAGGTTGAAATGGCATCTTGTTGATGAGATCCTCTACCTCACCCAAGAGTTCATCATGACTAAAGAGGTTAACCATGTAGGCATAGTGATCAATGCAAGGTGTGATACCATAGTCTTCACTCATTGAATCAATGTAATGATGGCCTTCTTCTACAAAACTTGCACGACTGCATGCCGAGATAACACTGACAAAGGTAATACTATTTGGCTCTATGCTTGCTTGTTGCATTAGCTCAAAAATTTGAATGGCCTCTTTACCATGCCCATGCTACACATATCTTGTAATCATTGCAATCCATGAGATCAAATCTCACACATCCATTTTGTCAAATGAGTCACGTGCATCCATAATACTCCCACATTTGGCATACATGCCAACAAGAGAGCTCTTCATTGATACATATGACTCAAATCTAGTTTTGATGATTTGAACATGAAGCTACTTGCCCAATTCTAAGGTCACTAAGATGGCACATGCACAGATGACATTAGAAAAGGTGAACTCGTCAGGGTTCAGACCATCCCATTGCATTTCTAAAAATAGTTTAAGGGCATGCACAAAATGCAAATTCGTAAGATATCCTGCTATGATGGCATTCCAGGAAACCTCATCCTTTTGAGGTAACTTATTAAACACCATGGATGCATTCTCCATACTTCCAAATTTGGTATACATGTCAATAAGGGTACAACCAAAGAAAACATCTAACTCGTAACCATCTTTGATAACATAGACATGTACCTCCTTACCTAGTTGGACATCTACACTACTACATACCTAGAGCAGACTAATTAAAGTGGACTGGTTTGGCTTCATACCCATTTATTGCATTTACAGAAATAGCTCTACAGTTTTTTCAACATGTCCATTTTGGGCATACCCTCCAATCATCCCACTCCATGAGATGACATTCTTCTCAGGAAATTTGTCAATCACTTTACATGCATCCTTTATGTAGGAGGATTTAGCACACATGTCAACAAGGGCACTCCCAACCAATGCATCAAAAAGAAATCAATTTTTAATGGTATGCCCATGGAGCTCCTTACCATCTCCTAGAGCTTCTAAGTTGTCACATGCCTTGATTACACTAGAATAGGAAGACTGTGTAGGTTTAAGGCCTCCACATTGCATTTCATAAAAGAGCTGCAAGGCCACCTCTTCATTACTGCTCTGCACATATCCCAAAATCATCGAATTCCATAGAACACTATCTCACAACTTTACCTTATCAAATACCTTGCAAGTAGGGGTAGTTTTAGGGAAACTTGCATTTGATACAAATCACTATAGAAATTGAAGAAAATCTTCATTTTCAAATGCTCTCGAATTGGGAATAATGTGTAAAGGGGAATAGCCAATTGGTGAATAATAGGCCTACCTATGAGCATATTCTATGCTTCAACATTTGGCATCCATGTCCAAAAATGCACTCGCCACAAATAAATCTGACTCTAATCCATACTTAATAACGTAGGCATAAACTTGTTTTCCTTGTTCAACATCTGCCAAACTTGCACATGCCTTGACAATGCTAACAAACGTATACTTATCATATTTCATACCTGCCAGCTGCATACTCCGAAACATGTACAGTGCCTCCTCGCTAAACCCATTTTGAGAATAGCTTGCAATCATTGCGTTCCATGATATTACATCCCGTTCATACATTTTGTCAAACACATGGCGTGCATAGATTATATTACTGCACTTGGCTTACATGGTAATTAGAATATTTAGCAAATATACGCTCGAATCCTCTTCAACTTTTATTATGTGAGAATGATCTCTCTTCCCCTCTATTAAATATTTCATGGCAAAGCATTTTCACAAGAAAATTGTATATCTACTGTTACCTGTTGAAATTTCTTTGTTAAAATTTCTGCTTATTTCCTTACAGTCAAGTTTTGGGTTTCCCTTAATAGCAAGGGTATCAATGACAGAGACGTTAATTGAAAAATTCCTTTTCCTTTCCTAAAACAAAAAGGATACATCAAAATTAAACAAAAAAATGTAAGAATATGTAAATGATTAGCTGCACTCACTCCATACCTTGATAAACCTAAGCCTATGTGTAGAAACATATGTATTCCGATCTAAAGCAGTCCCACCCAATGACGGAAACCATGTCACTTCTGAGCTTCGGGATGCATCTTTGGCCTTCTCGTGGGGATGGTATTCTTCTATAATTTGGGATATGAACTGTTGAGAGAGAATTTGAATGGTTAGTTACACAAGAAATTTTAGTTACATAACATGGTTTTTTATTTAAAAAAAAAAGAGGATGACCACAAAAAAAAATTCAGTTACAAAGAAAGTTGTCTCTAAGAATCCTATCGGAAAATATATGAGTGTGCCAAATAGTTGTAATGCATAACTCATAGTTGAGAGATATTTGGGATATTGAGAGGACTTAGAGATTAGCCTTGACTCCTTACTTATAGGAGTTCATTGAGCTATTTATATGTAATCTCTCCATTGGGAATTTGTCTTGAATGAATTACAATATCTTTGGTTTTATTATTTTATTGTGCAATGTTTTGTTTTTTATTTTATTAAATCATGGATATTTACAAGATCTAGCACCATAGAGTGAACTTTGGGGCACCTACATCTAGAACACATGTGGGAAAATCCATTAGGAGGACCAAATCAAGGTACAAGGTAAGATTTGGTGTATTTTTCATTTTTTAATAATTTCCTTTATAACTTTAAATTTATGACTATCTTTACTACCTTAAAAGGGTTAGGGATTTTCCAAGGAAAATCTCTTAACCAACAAAATATACAAATTTGTTTCAAAGTGTTTATGTGTAGGATGTTAGATTTAGGTCTAGAGGACTTTTTGCACTTTTTTAAGTGAAAGAATCCATAATTTTCCCTCTCAAATTCTCCATGGCAACAACATAATCCCATGTATCTATGTAGCATTGGTTTGGAGATTTTATAATCCAACTCATGTTAAAGATGGTATGAATCAAGGTATACATTTTTGTGACTATGGTGGGACATATGTTGGTTGTAGGTTATTTCCATTTTATCTATGAATATAATGTTTAATTTATTTTGTAGGTTGTTATGTTTATTATGTGTCTGTGTAGGTTTTATGGAGATCAATGGTTTCTCATGAAAATTATTGAAGCTAAATTTTTCCACGTGTCTTTGTAAGTCTCCTAAGTTGTCCCATTGAATCCATAATATTCAAAAACCATAGGATAAACTATAAACATGCACATTGTTTGAGGTTATGCATATTTAATTGAAAGTTAACTCCTACTTTACTTGTTTTATGAGACTAACTCTTTGTAGGATTATGCTTGTCATTTGGTAGGTTAACTATTTATTCACTTGTTTTATAGGTTCATTCTTCACAGATGAAACTTGTTTATTGATTTCATAACCTTTCGTATACTTAGGCTAACCTCTTTAGGAACATAAATTAACTTGTTCACTTATTTTATGTAGCTAACCCTTTGCAGGTCATGAGTATTTTTTTTACACGGTAAATGTTCTGTCTCATTTGAAATCATCATATCACACCCATATTAGAATCAAAATTACCTAATTTATCCTATTTGAAACGAAGTTACATCCAAAACTTTCTAGGGCTCTCCACCGAGATTGAAACCTTAGCATTCAAGCTCTACCAAGCTCTAACCAATCTCTACTAAGCTCTGCCCTAGCTATACTGAGTTCTTCCTAAAATCCATTGATCTCTACATATAACCTATCAAGATTCATTTTAAACTAATCAAGCTCTATCGATCTTCATTCGAAATCCACATGAGATTTTCCCATACTCATCTTTAGCACGTTAAGGTCCGCCCCAGCTCCGCCTGAGCTAACCCGACTCACTAATCTTAGCCCTAACTTTAAAAATTGATGAGCCATAAATCTAGGTAAACCTACATATTCTTGTCCTGAAACACCAATACATTATATGATCCATTCTTCCATCTTAGCTATGGTCTGTAGAGATCTATCTCAGATCCTACATATTGTTGTTTGGTCCTTTCCCAACTGGCAGAGCCACAAACATGACATGTTATTTTTTAGGATCACAGAATCCCATCACGAAATACACCTTTTTTAATCCACTGTATTGGGTTCATAGATCCATTGAATTCCATCATGGATCCCTTGATCTTTATTAAAATATATCTTTGAACCACTAATATATCCTCGAGCTCCAGTGAGCTCTTCTCAATATTTGATGAACTATCCTTAAGCTAACATGTTCTACTTGAAATCCATTGATTTTACTATCCCATTCACCGAGCTCCATTCTAGGTCACCAAGATGCATTTTTCCATTTTCTAATCTATTCCCCACTCTTATTGAGATCCACTCAAGATCTGTCAAGGTTTTCTTGAGCTCCATATCCCCTTCATCAAGCTATTGTACTACACTCCCAACCGCTTGGAAATATTTTCTTCAACTTGGTGAGTTCTGCCTTGAGCCCTTCCACTACGACTCGTAAAACTTTCCATTTATAAATTTACAATAACATGGTATAAATTGTAGTGAGAGAGATAATCCACTCAGTTATTTTTTCATTGAATTAATACATCCCAAATGGAGGTCATGGATTCTACATCTAGTGCAAACTTTCCTTCCAACTAGCTTGGTCTATGAGCTTATTGAGCCCGATCCACCAACTTGTCAAACTTAGTCCCTCTAGCTCGTCAAGATAATTCCTTTAGAAATGAAGTATCGGTCCCTAACATCTCATTTTCACTTCAAATCTAATTAATTTCAAGTCTTTAAACCTATTTAAAGGGATCAAGATTGTTTTAAAGGGTAAATAGGAAAAATTGTGTTTCTTTCTTAAGACAACTTCACCTCTAGGATAAATTCTTACATTTGACAAAGCTTTTGTCATGACAAGCTTCATATTGTCACCCTTCATACAATGAGAAAAATATCACCTCAAGACAAGAAAATTATTTTGTTTCACTTCCATTTTAGTCTTACCCAAGTGAGGTAATTTTTCATAAAAATAGAGTCTCCCAATCATCGATATCCCCACATGATCACATAAGTACAAGCCCACAAAACAAGCTCTCCATAACAATCTCCCAAGTTATCTTATGAACTTGTTTTATAACCCCTCTACACACACTTTTTCCCAACTATGAAGTACAAGATATTTTTGATCAACCACATATGAAAAATATTACTGAAGAGCACCCATAAAGAATATTGTTCGAATTACTCGTTACTTAGTTGAACATTAGTCCTAATCTCAATGATATTGATATGGGGCTACGCTATTTAATATTCAAGTCAAGACCCACTATGTCACTTATTATATTATAAATAAACACCTTGAATGGACATCTAGACATCACTGAGTGCTACTAGATTTATCAAGGACAACCCCCATGACAAGCCAACCTGTGATTCTTGTTTCTGTCTATTATAAGTAATGCTTTGTAATTACAGGAAATTTCTCATAGATTTTATCATCCACTTCTATATTTCCATCAATTATCACTCTTAATATTTCCTTTTTGAAGGTTTTTATTTACTTTAACTTGGTTTTTTAAGGTTTGCACATCATAGAATTCTCCAAAAGTACTAATATATAGCTTGCAGGATCACTTCTAAAAATTTCTTGAAAAACACAAAAAATATTTGTCTTAAATACTTATTTTTATTCTATGTTCTACTTGTTATATCCTTCCCTACCTAAACTATGTATTCTCTTCCCTCACACCTTTGGATGATCTTGGGAATCAAACATAATCAAAATACTTTTTTTTTTATTTTCTAGGGTCTGGTGAGGTGGGTGTGATATCCACCCATTGATCTAAGACCCTTGTACTGACAAGGTATATAAATTTTTTGAGTAGCTGTCATTTTTGGATAAACATGAGTTCACTTCTATGTAGATCCTATGAAGTGAGGCATGCATTTTTCACCGATAACTATGCCTTAGATATAAATATTTAGATTCGAACTATCATTCTTAGTTAAGCTCTACTGAATTGGCTAGAGTGAAGGAAAGGGGGATTCCACCCTCCAAATTATACTGAACCTCTAGAGATGGTGATGGAACCTTTGGAGATATTGAGGTAACCTACAGAGCTAGTGAGGAATCCTTTAGAGCTAGCGAGGGAATCTCCAGAGTAAGTGCAATACTGAAATAATAATATTTAGAAATGCTATGAGAGATGTTTAAGATCATGCAAGACTAGATGTAGTTGGTGCTTAGTGTTCAAAATACCTTATTCAACAATTATAATAAAGTATGGACTGCATATGCAAAAATTGACATCATTTTTCCCAATAATCATTAGAAATAGCTAAAAGAAAGATAAAATTTAATTATAAAGGAATAACCATTAGATATACCCTTTATTTTATTCTAATAAACCATAAATTTAGAAATTACACTTAGATCCAGTTTATGTGATTTATGCAAGGAAAAAGAATGTCAAATCTTGTATAAAATGGATTTTTTTTGGCTCATCGGTACAAAAATTAACACTTGATCTATTATCTATAAGCACACTTTGATCTTGTGCTTGGTAATGATTACATTAATATCTCAGGGGAAATTTTGGGGTGGACCGGCAGGAGGTAGATCATTTTGGTCAAAAGTGAGTTGTTGTCTTGATGAGAGGTGTCTTACAAAATCTTGGAATCAGTTTGGATCAATATCCATTAGAAAAAAAGACTCCTAAAGGTTTTGTATAAGATATGATTGTGAATATGGGAGGTTTTGAGAAGATCCATAATGGATATTTGGGTAGGTCTCTTCTCAAATCACTTGATAATATCATATTAGCCCTCAAAAGTGGGAAAATTATCCTTTTAGACAATGATCTTTGGTGGAATTCTTGGGATTGTGAATTTGTTACTCTATGTGGATGTTATAATCATAGAGACAGAGAGGGGGGTGAATCCGTATTACAAAAATTTCACTTCATTTACCATTACTTACATCGTCATAAAAATAAACCATTTAACATACATATTTAATGTGATCTTATTAATTTTGTAACATCCATCCACAAGTACATGAAATAAGAAAGAAAACACATGAACACATGATTTAAAGTGGGAAAACCTCAAGGGGAAGAAAAACCTCTAAAAAATTATGTATATATTACACAATACAAAAGACTTACGTGAATATTACACATCACACAATATTTCTTTAGTGATGCAATGTAGTCCTTGTTTACTCACCTAACTACCTAAGCACGTTGGCACCTCATTTAGATAGACTTGAACACTCACTTGAAGCACGAGAAGCTACCAGGTCCCTCCTTAGCATTGGATTTTCAAGATGTGAGTATGCATGTCCATGATTACCAATACCAAAGCATACACTCAAATGTAGATCATTACAAATATTATAGGGAAAACATGTAATAAGGAAACATGGTATATCAAATAAGTACTAAAATCAATTGCACCATGTAGACACCATACTCATATACATCAATTAATAGAATCCATCTACCATAATCCATTCATAACCAAAGAATTACATATCATAAGCTAAATACATAACCATACGATCACGTAGTTATGTGCACTAATATATCATAATAGCATAACCCTATCACATCAAATGTGTCTAATAAAATAGAGTGCATCGGATATTTATAGGGGTGGGGACTTTCCCTTCACCACATTTTCATCCTCAAAATAGACTGCATGCTCAAAATATCCATCCATACATATAAAAACAACATCAAAGCATGCATGCTATCATAACAAGCCTAATAATAGATCAAATCTATAAATAAACCCTTCTTTAATATTATTATTATCTTAATCATACATGACTATCCATCTTCACTTTATCCCAAAAATATCTCTTTCTTGGCCTTCAAGTCTCCTTTCTCTTCTCCTTGGCACGATCTGCACTCCAACTTGCTTTCTCTATTTTTAGCCCATATATGAAAAATTGGATAAGTCATGGGATTATAATTTCTAGGCATGCACCACTTCAATTGGTTCTTGCACACTTTTACACACCCCACTTACGTAACCCAATCTTTTGTGTGCCTTCTTGATACTTAGTTAATTTTTCCAACCCAATATTACCCCACACTAATTACATTTCTAACCTTAGCAATGGAGTTTCACAAATTATCTCTTCAAATAATAAAATAATGAATAATGTTCATAAAAGAATGAAAGAATAAATTAAATGGAAGAATTCCCAATGCATCTTACTCCTCAAATGGTTGCAGGAGTTTAGGGTAATCCATATTTATGTCAGAATCCAATTCATTCCACTCTCACAACCCCTTCTTTGTTTTATCAGGGACATCACCAATTATTTTCTCCATTTCATCTAGAGTCATATCCTGACCCTTATGCTTTAGTTCCCTTGTCACTCCAATAAGTCCTAAAACCATTCCCTCCATGAAATCCATTTGTTACACCACCATTTCCCCAAGATCCTTTATCCGGTATTCATGGGGATCTATGACTGCTTTAAGTATGTCACACTTCTTTTCTACCACTGCCAATCTCTCTTCTCTCCCTAAGGACTCGTCCTTCCTGGATGCTAGAATATCATTCTACTCCTACACTATTTACTACTTAAGGATATTTTGGGATCCTCACAATTTCCTAACACCCAATTTTCCTTCCTCAATTCATCCTTCAATGTTTGGATCATGGCACCATATTCTGTGATACAACATGCAATCACCTTGTTATCACAAAATTATAGCACCCCCTGAATGACCTGAATGTGGATGGGGCATTTAGTGTAATTTTTGTAACATTGGGTCATCTCTCAAGCTATGGGACTTGTGGGCTTGAGATAACCCTCTAGAGAAGGCTGGTTCTTACTCCTAAACTACTTGCCACAAAATACTCCTAATGTAGGAAAGAAGCTATCTAATCCTATTCTAACAATTACTAAGGGACCAAGGAGAGAGAGAGAGTTCATGGAAATTAAACCTACACTAAGAGTGGCGATACACCATAAAAGGATGTTATTAATCAAAATCCAACTTCCTCAAATGAAGAGAGGTGAGCAATGGAGAGGGTGGACAAGATGCACCACAAACCAAAGATGGGATTCAAACAGAATATCACTTCAAACCCATTAAACAAAGATCTCAAAACCTACAATAAACATCAAGAGTATGCATAGTATACCTTGCAATGGAGAGATGTAAGTAGAGAAAACAAGATATGCAAAGGATGGACAAAAGCATCACAAGACACATTTTATTTCTCTAATAAGTATGCACAATACAAAATTAGTGGGAAATAGGAAAGAAAATTCCATTACAAATCTTGGAGAGGATGCCTAAGCTCCACATTCAACCCTATCAAAGAAGAAAGAGAGAGGGGGCAGGAGAAAAATGACTAAATCCTTTACAAATGAGCCCAAGATTACAATTTATGGAATGAGAAGGAAAGAGGAGTGTAATATTGAAATTGCTTTTCGAAAAACTTGAAAGTTGCAATAAATGAGGTGAAATGATGGAAATTGATTTGAAAAATATTCCTCATGCTGTCCCATCACCTCCAATAGTGAAATAATGATTACCTGTGCTCATTTAATGCATTCCAAACCACTCTCCAACAACCAAACTGAACTAGGATCATTTTCTCTTAAATTCACCATGAAAATTCATCAATCCCTAAATTTTTTGGCTATTGTAGATTGGGCTTGGATCCATTATTCCAAAAAGACCAATTTTTTGGAAATCTGTTAAGAAATGTGAAAGTTATGATTATCTAAGTGACTGTATCTATTTTTGGTTTCATAGGCCTTTCTTCAACTCCACGGGATTGACAATTAAATTTTTGGTTGGATATCACATTTTAAATTATTTTTCCTCCTTCCCTAATGTTTTACATATATTTTTAAATGATCTTGACAGTAAAAATAGTGGGGCCCTTTCACATTTCCACTGCCTTGGTTTTGTGTTTGGGGTGGGGGTGGTTGAATGTTTTAAATCAAACATAATTGGCTAGTTCAACAAACTCGGCTAAGATGGATTTATTTTTCATTGCCCAAGCTTCCCTCTAATGCACATCGAGTTATTTACATGCATTTCCAAGTCACCAGTCTACTCTTTGCATTTGGATTTTAAGTTTTGCATTGGCAAACTCTCCTTTCTAAGTGCCAAGATGGAATTGTTTGTCCTGTGCTTTAGGCTCCTTACCTATACCATACTGGCTCTGATACATGTCCATTTGGCACCATATTGTTTCATCAACTCTCACAGGATGAGCCCATCCTTTAATACATTGAGTTATTATGCCAAGCTGGCATTTTTTGTTTCATACCTTAGGTTCAACCCTTATTTACTGCCCCACCTCGGTCCTATTACATGGGTCACTGAGCTCTTTGTTCCACATGGAGGCCTCACCTAACTTTGGGGTCTCCTCTTATTTTGAATCTTTTGAATTTTTTTTGAAGGGCCACATGGTGATCTCATGCTATTCTACCTTCGCTCGCAGGCCCACGACAAAAATTGTCACCTTGAACTTTTCTTTGGCTTATCTTGCCACTAAGTGCCTATCGACTTGCTTCCTTCTATGTACTAGCTTGGTCATAAGCCTTTGGCCATAGGTCGACTAATTTCTACTTCATATGTGTGCTTAGGTTTAATCATGGCTTAGGATTGGCCAATTCACTTTTGAGCTCGCCGATATAATCCCACCACCATGTTCATCATTACAAATAGCTTAGCCCCCATTTTGCCCATCCAAGTGAGCTCGCCATTGTTCAAACCACTTCAAGCTCACTCTGATCCAACAAAGGCTTCTACATGTCTCAGTGGCTTATTATATTTCATGAGTTTGCTGCTAGAGTTTTGAGCTAAAAAAACTCGGTGCATATTATGTAAACGGATCGCATAGACAACTCGGTCCATCATGCAAGTATGGTTCGGTCCAGGTGGAGAGCCTCACCCACACAAATGATTCACTACTTAAATAAGTAGCTTGAACCCCTCATTTTTGCAACTCGAACCTATGACTTTTATTACAGATTTTTGAATGGTTCTATGATTATTATTTTAGATTTGACTTAGCCTGGCTCCTCGAATGGCTTGGCTATGTGAAAAAGCTCACCAAAATTCATGCCTCCTTATAGTTCGTTTCATCCTATTAGCTCACCCACGATGGTTGTGGAACTTGGCTGTGAGGTAACGTAACATCATGAATTCTCATTACAAACAACTCCATGCATTACACAACCATCTCAGAGTTCTTAAAGTGGCTCGGCCATGATTATCAACTCTTCCTACTTCTTCATTATTATAGCTCGGTTATGAGCCCAAGATCTCAATTTGGAGCTAAGGCTGCTTTACCGGTATTTTATGGCTATAATGACTCAGTTGTATTTGAATATCTTGGGTCTATTGTGGATGTGAGATCCTTCCAAAACATTACAACTTAGTTCTCTTCAAACAACTTGTCCTTCATGCATGGCTCAATCTGATATACTTTGTGACAATGCTTAAAACCCTTTACACCATCCTATGTGTGGAGATGTGCAACCAACTTGGCCTGCATTGGTGAACTCGAAGGATATGGTCACAACTTGGTCTTCACTGAAGTAGCCCAGTCTACACTGAAGTATCTTGACCATGATTACATGAGCTTGGTTTTGATTACTAAGCTTGTTCTCCTTCTCATAACTCAGGGAACCTATACAACTCGCCAATGAGCTCGATGAGCTGGCCTAGAAGCTTGGTGCATTGTATTGAAATACTCACCTCCCCTAGAACATTTATACAATTTTTGGATCCATGTAACTATAAAGAGATGCTTAAGGGGAAATTTAGATGAATCATCAGATTTATCATATTTGCTTGTAAGTGGATCCCCGTTACCATGATAATACAAGATTTCCAGTGATATGATTCCAAAAGGGGAATGAAATGTGATAACAATTTTGGTGACTCGTGGGACCATTTTCCTACTAAATGTAGTATGATCAGTTACCTATAGCAATCTATTAGGCATGGAGTCTATCTAATCAACATGAACTAGTCTAAACTGTCAAAAAATTGGCCTCGAGATACTTGGGATGTTGTTTCTCACAACTTGGAACCATCTTTTGATACTTACATTTTCCAATTATCATAAGAAGCTCTTGAAATTCATTTTATGAGAGTAGATAATTGTGTTAAAAATTTAATTCCATCCTTCTCAGTAACTGCAATCCACTGGGCTAAATGATGAAACCTGTAACTACTACCCTTGCATCTAAGTTTTTCCAAGTGTGAATAACTGAGATTGATTTTCATGACATCATGGAACTCTATTAAAGTTTTAGTCTCTTGCTTCTTCTGAAAGTTCCAATGCTTCCTAGCACTCTATTGAAGGTTGGAGCTGATCTATATGGGTTGTCAAATAATCCTTAATTGCTTGCATGGTTGTAGAGGCTTGCAACGACTGTCTATAGAGAGAATTTCCAAAATATCCTCCTTAACTAAGTTTTGTTGCTTTGCATTTGTTTGATTTTTAAGTTTGCAACTGTTACATGAAACTATGAGTTTCTTACTACAACAACTAGAGGCATGGGGCACTGTATTGGCTGGAGCAACATGAACAAAAGCTATATACAAAGGATTAAATCATACATGCCTCAAGTAAGATATGTAGTGTGTGCACAAGAACTTCTTTTGCTGAAAAAGAAAACTACTCCTACTCCTACACCAACTAGAGAAATGAGAAAATTCAAACAAAACCTGTTACAGGTGTTGAGAAATAGTTACCTTTCCTCACAATTAGCAGCCATGTAGATGATTTGGTATTATACCAACTGAAATTAGGAGTGAAATATTGGCTGAAAATTTATTTTCCACTCCTTCATTCTTCAAGGTATCAATAAGAGACAAGATATATACCTCTTCTAGTTGTTGCTCACTTGGTTCTAGGAGGTATTGTTGTTGATCCTTGGTAGATTGAAGATCATCCTCATGCTTTGAAGCAAGCATGACCATTGTTGGTTTCTCCCTTGGCTCCAATGAATCCAAATACTTGATTGGGCATGAGGAATTACGAACCAATGGATTGATCCTTTTGATTTTCCCATTCGTTTGAAGCTCATCCCCATGAATGGGGGCATCTTGCAGACTTTCTGGAAGAAGGTGAGTGTTTGCAGGATGGTCTTAATGCTGCTCTGCCTCTACAAACAACTCTGCCTCTTCCCAAAATTCCCTTTCCATGGTGAATGATTTGGCCTTACTATTATCATCTTCCTCCTCCTCCACGGCAGGTTCATTAACAATGTTAAATTCAATGAAATAAAACAAGAAGCTTTCAATGATATCTTCTTTATCTAGAACCTCAAAACCTGATTTTTTATCTTCCATGTGATCCTATTCAATGGGACTTGGAGTTAATTATTTCTTTTCCTCCTTGACATATTCTGTAACTTGAATTGGATCAACAATCTCTTCAAACAAAGTCCCAACATGGGAACTGCATTATGGACTGCTGACCTTCTTCTAGTTCTTCTTGTTTCACTGCTGCTATAAAATCAGTTTTAGCCACCAATGGTTCTTCAACATTGACCTCCTCCTTAGGCTTCACCATCAAGGGAATATTTTTAATTCCAAACCTCAGAGCCCATATTTTCATATTCTCTGTTATTTTTTCTTTACCAGAGTCTTCTTCTTGTTTCCCTTGGTTGGGTGTTTGGTTGTTTTCATCCCAAGGTGAACTTAAGACAACAAGAGGAGGGTTGGGTTGGGTTACAACCAAATTTTCAATTGTTTGAAGTGGTGGGGAAGGTATAACTTCTTCTTTTTGTGGAGGGAATGAATACTTGGAAGGGAGAAGGGAAAATAAATTGAGATGAGGTGAAAGATTAAAAGATGGGGAAGTGGATTCCATAATGGGGGAAACAGGTAAGAAGCTTGGAAATTGGGGCTCTAGTTGAGATGGTGCTAATAGGAGAGTGGGGAGAGGATTGCGAGATGACAATGCTAGGTTTTCCCATTGACAAGATTGACTAACATTGGCTGTAAAAGCTACTATCTCCTGGATCCACTCTATGAGCCTTGGAAACATCTAAACTATGAAGTCAAGTTTATGATCTTGATTATAATGTCTGAGAAAAGGGCCCTCCCATGGACAAGGAGTCCTAAATCCAACCTTGAACTCTTGCATATGAGACATAGCCCTTGACTATGCCAGTCTAGCATTGAATCCTTGGATTTTCTCCTGAAAATCAGTGTTCTCCACATAACTGAAGTCATCATATGCATACCCTTACTCTTGAACAACTCCATATCCAAACTAGTTTTGGAATTACTCATATGGGTAAGCATAGTGGTTATGAACCTAATCATAATGCTGATCAAGAGGAGTTGTGAAGCACATAGGAGGCTTGGTGGTTTGTTGAAAATATGAATTCCATTGTGGGAATGAAGTCATAGTTACACCACATCATAGAATGGGAGAAAATGAAAGAGATGTAAAGAGAAATGGATGTAAGAAAGGTATACAACTTCAGAGAAATGGGTTTTTTGGACCAAATGGAGTCGTCAGGTGTGTTTGTGAATGCTTCCTAAAAGCTGAAATTTCAACAAGAATACACCAACTTGTTGAAATGAAGTTTGCTGCCAATGATTAAACTACACCCCAACTAATGATTTTCTTGAAATGGAACACTTTTGAAAGACAAAAATCTAACTCGTGTGATGTCCCATTGGGCATGCCAAAACTATTAGTGTCGGTAGCATAGTTGCTAAGATATTGCAATGGAACACTTGTGAAATATGAATCTTTCACTTGCTTGTCCCACTGGGTGTGCTAGAAATGTTAGCAAGCAGTGGAGGTATGCATGATGGCTAGAACATTGCTTAATATTGTGGGATGATGGAAAAACTTTGAAAGATAAATATTTGACCTATGTGATGTCCCATAGGGCATGCCATAACTTATATCAAGAAATTACAACACCCCCCGAATGTCCTGAATGTGGATGGAGAATTCGGTAAAATTTGTGTAACATTGGGTCATCTCTCAAGCTGTGGGACTTGCAGGATTGAGATAACCCTCTAAAAGAGGATGGTTCCTACTCCTAAACTACCTGCCATAAACTACTCCAAATTGAGGCAAGAAACTATCTAATCCTATTCTAACCATTACCAAGGGACCAAGGAGAGAGTGCATGAAAATTAAACCTATACTAAGAATGGTGATACACTAGAAAAGGAGGTTGGTAATCACAATCTAACTACCTGAAATGAAGAGTGGTGAGAAATGAAGAGGGTGGACAAGATGCACCACAAACCAAAGATGGGATTCACACAAAAAATCACTTCAAACCCATTAAACATAGCTCTTGAAACATGCAATAGACATTAAGAGTATGCATAATATGCCCTGCAATGGAGAGAGGAGAGTAGGGACAACAAGATATGCAAAGGATGGACATAAGAATCACAAGACACATTTTATTGCTCATATGAAAATGCCATTAAAAATATTGGAGAGAAGGCCTAAGTTCCACATTCAACCCTAGTAGAGAAGAAAAAGAGATGGGTCATTAGAAAAATGACGAAATCCTTTACAAATCAGCCCAAGATTACAATTATAGAATGAGAAGGAAAGAGGAGTGTAATCCCAAAATTGCTTTTCCAACCACTTCCAAGTTGAAATAAATGAGGTCAAATGATGGAAATTGATTTACAAAATCTTCTTCATGTTGTCCCATGATCTACAACAGTGAAAGAATGATTTCCCATGCTCATTTAATGCATTCCCAACCACTCTCCAATAACCAAACTAAAATGGCTCATTTTCTATGAAATTCACTAGAAAATATTCATCAATCCTTGAATTTCTTGGTTTCTATGCATCACACTCAGAGCCATGATTCCAACAAGAGATGTTTTGTGGAAACCCATTAAGAAATAAAAAATTTATGATCATCTAAGTGACTGTAGCTATTTTTGGTTTCACAGGCCTTTCTTCAACTCCACGGGACTGGCAATTAAATTTTTGGTTAGAAATCACATTTTAAATAATTTTTCCTCCTTCCCCATTTTTTTACATATATTTTTAAATGATCTTGACATTAAAAATAATGGGGTCCTTTCACATTTCCACCACCTTGGTTTTGTGTTTAGGGTGGGGGTGGTTGAATGTTTTAAATTAAACATACTTGGCCATCTTGGCTAACTTGGCCAAGCTGGATTTCTTTTACACTACCAAAACTTCCGTCCAATGCACACTAAGTTATATGCATGAATTTTAGAGTCACCATTATACATGTTGCATTTGGATTTTAAGTTTTTCATTAATGGGCTCTCCTTTCTAAGTGTCAAGATGACATTGTTTGTTTTGTGCTTCAAGATCCTTACCTATACCATGTTGGCTCCACTACATCTCCATTTGGTGCCATATTGTTTCATCAACTCTCATGAGATGAAGAAATCCTTCAATACACTGAGCTATTTGTATATATGCCTAGCTTACATTGCTTGTTTTATACCTCAGGTTCACCCCTTATTTACTGCCCCACCTCAGTCCTCTTATATGGATTGTCGAGCTCCTTGTTCCATGTGGAGGCCACACACAAATTTGGGGTCTCCTCTTCTTTTGACCCTTTTGGAGTTGCTATGAGGGGCCACATGGTGACCCCAAGTGATTCTACCCTCACCCGTAGGCCTATGATGAAACTTTTCTCCTTGAACTTGGCCTTGGCTTGTGTTGCCACTAAGTTCCTACTGACTTGCTTCCATCCCTATCTTGGCTCGGTCATAAGCCTTCGGCCATAGCTGGATCAATTTAAATTCCATATGTGTGTTTAGGTTTATTCATGGATCATGCTTGGCCAATGCACTTTCAAGATCCTCAATATAATCCCACCGCCATGTTTGTCATTGCAAATAGATCATCCCCAACATTTCCCATGAAGTGAGCTCTCCATTTCTCAAACCACTCTGAGCTCACTTCGATCTGCCAGAGATTTCTACATGAATCGGTGTCTTCTTGTAGTCCATGAGTTAGTTGCTAGATTTTTGAGCTAAAACATATCAGTGCACCTTATGTAAATGGCTCGCATAGCCAACTCTGTCCATCATGCAACTCTGGTTTGGTCCAGGTGGAGAACCTCGCCCACACAAATGATTCACTAAAATAATTATCTCGGCCACCTCATTTTTGTAACTCATCCCTCTGACTTCTATTACAATTTTTTTGAATGGCTCGATGTTTGTTATTTTATATTTTACTTAGCCTAGGTCCTCGAATGGCTTGGTTTTGGGAGATAACTCACCAAAATTCATGCCTCCTTATAGCTCATTTCATCCTATTAGCTTGCCCATGATGGTTGCGGAACCTGGCTGTGAGGTAATACAACATTGTGATGTCTCCTTACAAACAACTTAGTGCATTACAAAGCCAGCTCAGAGTTCTAAAAGTGGCTCAGACATGATTATCAACTCTTCATACTTCTTCATTATTATAGCTCGCTTATGAGCTCAAGAGCTCGATTTGGAGATAAGCCTACTTTACCAATTTTTTATGGTTGTAATGAATCAGTTGCATTCGAATAGCTCAGGTATATTGTCGATGTGAGCTCCTTCTAGAACATTGCAACTTGGTTATATTAAAATAGATTGGCCTTAATGCATGGCTTAGTCTGATATACTTTGTGGCTCGGTATACAACCCTTTACCACCACCCTATGCTTGGAGATGTGTAACCAACTCAACCTACATTGGTGAGCTCGATGAATCTGGTCACAACAGAGTCTTCACTAAAGTAGCTCATTCTGAACTAAAGTAACTCGACCACAATTACCTGAGATTCATTTGGATTATAGAGATTGATCTCCTTTTGGTAACTCAGGTCACCTATATAGCTCGCCAATGAGCTTGATGAGTTGGCCTGGAAGTTTGGTGCATTATATTGAAATCCACACCTTCCCTTTAACATTTATGATTTTTTTGGATCCATGTAGCAATGAAGAGATGCTCAAGGGTTAAATTAGATGAATAATAAGATTTATCATCTTTTCTTGCAAGTTTATCCCCATTAATGTGATAATGCAAGATTGTTAATTATCTGATTCCAAAAGTGGAATGAAATTTGATAACACACTCTTTTATTCTTCTCTTTCTCAACTGCAACATCTACCCGTGAATTTTCTTTCATGGCTATCATCTCCTTGAATAGTAAGTGTATGTAATATTACAGAAAATTCAAGGCTTATGGGTACGTATTGTGCGTCTATTCATCAAACTCTGGGCACGCCTCTAAATTTTCTCCCCCCAATCTTGGCAGAAAAAGTCTGAAATATCCTTCTTCTATTTCTAAACCCTCTTGGATACCTCAGTTAGTTGCTTAATTTAATTTTACTTATTCTTATTATCTTCCAGAAACATCCTAAGTGTGGCCACCTTATCCAAGTTCCTCTATGCTACTTCTACTACCATCTTCGTTAAGGCATTACTTTCCTGTTCATATAGAAATTCAGTCTACTTGATTGTCATGTGTTGTTTGTGGAATCTTCTTCATCTTGTGATTGATGTAAGATTCCTCTTTAATGTCAAACTTAGGTTCATCCATGTGTGTTTATATACTCCAAGAATTTTTCTTCCTAGTGTACATGTTCACACCCCTTGGATATATCAACTTCTAACCGTATAACTGCTCATAAGAAAGGGTACTCTGGAACCTTACATGAAATATCTTTGAAGGGTCATATACATACCCTAGATCTGGTATCTTCAGATTTTATCTTCCCTTCTTCCTCTTATAATTATTACCCTTGGGAAAATGTGTCTTAGAAAATCTATCCTTTGGCGCATCTTCTACTTCCACATTGAGTTCGTTCCTCTTCTTTCCCCTTGTGGTTGCTCCAGGTTCTCATTTCGGTGCCATGTCTTACGAAAACTTATCCTTATGATTTTTTTCCTTCTAATTCCTCCCCTCAAACTCATGTGCCCTAGCTCCATTTTTGTTTTCTCAAACCCTAAATCTTTGAAACCAATACTTTACACACCTTCCACTCACTCAAAATGTTTCTCAATGGAGTTCTACTATGACCGTGGTCAAATTCAATGATTTCATTATTTTTCACTTCCGAAATCACACTTTGCATTTTTTCTATTGGTCTGATGAATAAAAAACCTAATTTTTAAAGGCACATAAGGATTAGGCATGTGGACTTAGGGCATGGAGGTGCGCATCGAAGTCTAGTGGAAAAGGGGCATGCTCAAGAAAGTGTGATATGAGGACTTTTCCACTTTACATGGTAAGGTTGAATAAAGATGTTTAGTGTGGGGAAAAAATCAACATGAAGACTTGAGAGGATGAAGTAAGGCTATTTTGGACAAGTAGAAGATCAAGAGACATGCATAGTTTTTGAGCTATTATTAGGATTAGATCTGCAGTTGATATTATTAGATGATATATTATCAGGGAGCTTGTATGATTTTTTATTTATCATGTAAGGGTGTGTGGCTATTCTTAGCATGTAGCCAATTGTGGAAGGTGCATGAGTAGTGAAGGGAAATTCCCCACTACATATATATATTTACACGGTTTAGACATCATACATGTTTTGTAAGAGTTATGTTGCTGGTTTATGAGCGTGCATGAATTATGGTGACTTTACTATGTATGAATCCAAATTCTATGTTTTACAGTGATTTATACAATGGATCTATGTGGATGGATATTGGGTATTGACATATTTTTGACTGGTTCTTGTATGGTAAACCTCATTGTCTCACCAATAAGTTTTACTCTTTCATGGACAAAATAGATATAATCTAAATGGTTAAGGAGGAATACCTGTGAGGCAAAGGTGGAAGGTAGAATACATGCATTGTTGACATTATCCAAGTGGATCATAGAGAAATCCTTGTTGTCTAGGAAGGAATACCTATAGATGCAAAGCAAGACCACAAAAGAGTATTAAATAGCATATGCCAGTAGACTACCTAGCGTATGCTAGATCTAGGAAGTGTGGTGCTTCCTAGAGAGGCGGTTAATCCATTTTTTAATAATAATTCAATGTGAAAAAGAAACTAAAATAAATAAGTCCTATTAAAATGTAATGATTTAGGTTTCTCATACAAAAAATAAACTAGATTTTATGCTAGATATCAGAATAATGTTAAATCTAATTAGAACCAAGATTTGTTTAAGTAAAAAAATCCTGTCAAAGGTCTGATAAGGGTTTGGGGATGATTGGCTGAGGTTTGGGTTCATTTTGGGTGAGTGGGAAGTTTGCTGGTCTGAGAATATAAAATGAAATAGAGACTGATATCGGTCTGGTGACCAATGTCGGTATGGGGACGAAACTGACGGTGGTAGGGGAAATATGTAATGAACTATTAAAAATGGTTTCTTAGGATCTCTGTGATTGGATAAAGAGTGAGGGTAATGTGGTTTGGGTTGTAATATGGATGAGAAGACTCAAGAATACTAAGAAAGAGGTTTAGAATGGTGAAAAGGATTGGGGTGGTTGAATAGTGGGTTGGTGGGAAGAAGATGATGTAAGGGTAACAAAAGAGATAAAATACTGAAAACCATACGAGATATACAATGGGATAAGCACAAATGATTATAATAACAATAATTACTTAGTATTTTGTAGATCCTATGAGTTGGGATGGTTGATGGTTCATTGGAGAAGAGGTGCTTGAGTCTAGCACCGTAGCAGTACAACATGTGTGCTCCTACAAGTATTCCAATGCTCCAGAAGGAGAACTAACTTCTTGTCTTACACTATGGTTGTGGGTGTTTGTCATCTAAATGTAGGAGGGCTTGAAGATTCATGATTAAATGTAATAATGATTCAATAATTGAATGACCAGCCTAGGTAAAGTGTTGTAAAATTCTATATAAAGGAACCGATAGCGGTATAGGTGACTGACGTTGACCGAAGATAAACTAGCGTCAATTAGGGTGAAATAGTCTAAATTACCAAAAATAGTATGATATTTACTATTTTTGGCATGATTTTGATTTTTGGGTCTGCTTAGGGGAGTAGAGTTCACATGAGAGAAGGTAGGAAGACCTTAAAAGAAGTCCATTTAGGTTTAGGAAGAATTCTTAGTTAGTTGGGTCAAGTAATGACTCAACACTGGGAGTGATGACTCAGTGCCGAGAGTGATGACTTGGTCACTGTGAGTTAAATCCCCCTAGAATGGGTTCAAGATGAGGTGCAATGATGAGGCGAAGGTGTTAGGATGAAATTAACTTAATTAAAATAATTAAATTAATTAATGATGTGAGGATAAATATTAATATTGGGTAAAGGGGTCATGATTAGTTAAATGTGTTATATTAATTAATTGAAGGGGACTAAGGGGAGTGTGACCCAAATTTTGTGTCTACATTTTCCCCTTTTTGTCACGTAGCTTGTATTGATAAGTGACAATGAAAAAAATAGGAAGTCGGTGCTCTAGGTATGAGTTAAGGTTAGGTTGCCCCAAGTGTGGATGGAGGTGATCCCCCTCAAACCAAGAATGGATGAGGTGTTAAACGGAGTCAGTGAGTGGTTTGATAAAAGGGTAAGTGATGAATAAAAGGGTAGGTTGGTTGTAGGTAAGGGTGATTTTGGTCGGGTAATAGGTAGTGGGAGTCTAACACACACACACACATTTAGAATGTGATAAGGTACCAAGTTCAAGAGCTTAAAAACTCTACGGCGTCAAAGGTCAATATATTTATCCAAAAAAGGGTGAAGTGGTTTAGGTATCCAAGGTATAGGATATGGTCCTAAAACACAACTAGGAAAGGTGTTGGAATGAGCAATAGGTTTTGTTCCAGGGAACCAAAGGGTAGGTCGGGATAAACAACATGAAATTAGGCAAGGTAAGGTCATTAGGTTAAACAACACGAGTAGAAGCATCACAAGGTATAACGAGTAAAAAAATTTGAGTGTCATAGTGAGAAAGGTTAGGTTGGATTATTTTAGGTAAGGTCATAGGTAAAGCCATGTGAGGGGCAAAAACATGCCCCAACTAATGGTGAGGTTGGGTGAGAGGTAATAAGGTCATGATTGAGTTAGGCATGATTAAGTCAAGGTCTTATAGGCATGATGGAGTCATGTATAGGCATGGTTTGGTCAGGTATAGGTATGGTCAAGTTAGGTGTATTGATGATTGATTTAGGTATAGGCATGATGGAGTTAGGTATAGGCATGGTTTGGTCAGGTATAGGCATGATGGAGTTAGGTATAGGTACGGTTTGGTCAGGTATAGGTATAGGTATGGTTTTGAGTCAGGGTAATTTCAAATTTACTAATTTTATGGAAATAATGTGTTGCATGTATGTTGTGTTTAAACTTTTGAGTAATTAATATCATGGAAATATGAAATTATTTGAGTAAAATATGGTTATGGTAATAAAATGGTAGGTATGTATGTTTCTATGATATATTAATTTCCAAGTTTGTATGTAAATGGAAACTAACTAGGGTGGAAAGTGAACATAAAGGGGGAAAATAGGTTAGGGGTAAAAGTGGCCGAGCTAACCTCCAAGGTCCCCATGCCCTCTGAGTGCTGCCTATATAGCCCCGATGAAAAGGGGCATGAGGCTGATCTAGTTCTCCCATAATCTAGGGAAGAATAGGATAAGGGAGATGAATGAGTTGGTAGGTTTATGGAATGATTGAGTCAAGTTCATTTAGGCATGGTTGATTTTAGGTCATTTAGGCATAGTTGAGGTTAGGTTGAATAGGCATGGGGGATTGTGGATTGAATAGGCATGGTTGAGTATAGGTTGAAATAGGTGTGGGTGATTTTGGTGGGAGAGGAATTCCCAGAATGTAGGTGTCAAAGGTTTGGTCCTATGTGGAAGAATCAATAAGTAAGAAAAGGGTTGAATGGTAAGAGGAGACAAAAAAAACTACCTAATTGGTAAGAACTATTACGAGTCTATCATACCAAATATTGGCTTATGAACATAAGACCCTAAAGGAATTGCATGATTGACTATTTTAAGGGTGAAGAAAGTCACATGACCATGAAATTTTGCATTTGCAACACATCCCTTGAGAAGGTAGAATATTAGAAAGGAAAGACATTGAGGTGAAATGGGTTGTTTTAGTGTAACCTTGGTGTGAGAAAAAATGTCTCTTCTGCAAGATACCTAAGACCCAAAATAGGCAAGTATGCAATGAAAAAGCTATCTTTTTCTTTTTGCTTTTGTTTTATAGATTGATTGATGTGGGAAGTCTATGGGGGATGAATATAATATCTCTTTGAGGTCTTCATGAATTTGATCAATGTAGGAAGCTTCAAAATATTTTTATTTTATTTTTGTACAAATAGTCTTCTTTTTGGTTAGACTACGTACAATATGGCTAGCTTTTCATAGCTGTCTTTTGAGGGACTAATCTATTTATAGCAGCAAGATATCAAGTTAGATGTCCTTTTTGAGGGAGTCATCTATTTTCTAGAAGTTTGACTCAAGGATTTGAATTTGAAAATCCTATATATTACTTGTGAACATCTTTGGACTTTTAGGTCATGGACAGGACTATAGAGGAGTATAGGCTTCCTTTATGAAGGAAAAACCATAGCATGAAAAGGGTAACTATGCAAGAGGTGTTTTGATTGACGAAAAACCATGGGATACAATTCTAAAAAGGATGAAAAGTATCCATGAGAATTATGCCATGAGTAGAGATGTGGTGCTCATATTTAAGATATCGCTGAAAGGTGACAAATAATCACATGATTATGGTGTAGTCATTGGTCCTTAAAAGAGGTAGATGGAAGGTGAATGGGTACTCATGGGACAAGCTTGGAATAGACAAAAGGTGATATATTACTTGATTCAACAATGAAATGGTCAAAGATGCAAGGAATTGAGGGGCTCAAGTTTGGGTTTACCTTCAAGTGAAGATAAAAAATAAACGCCTGATCGATATGTATGAGTAATGATATAGGGTACAAGCCAATTAGGAGAAATTTTTCTCCGTTTAATTTTCTTCACTTTTTTTACATGATGATTTTCCTTTAGGATGAGGTTGCTGACCTTGAAGGTTCATTCTTGGACACATTTATTGTAGGCACGTATGATATGTTTTTGGTATATATTAAGGTGATCAAGATCATTTAGATGACATTCATCTAATAACTCAAGCTATGTCAAACATTCATGGCAAAAATCATCATCCTTGAGCATGGCTTCGAGTGAGATACAAAGAGATGGAATTTGAACTTTGATAGGCAAGTAACCTCTATACCGTAGAACAAAGAGAAAGGTGTGGCAGAAGTTGAGGTGAAAACACTAGTGTGATAAGACCATAAGGAAAAAATAATGTGCGTGTGCCAATCCTTACTAGTATCATCAACCAATTTCATAAGAATTTTATTTGGTTTTATTAGTCGATTCAGCTTGGCCATTTATTTGAGGATAATAAGGTGAAGAAAAAATGAGTTTAATGCCAAAGGAATCAAAGAGTTTCCATAGGGTTTTGTTTTTGAATTGTTTTCCGTTATCAGTGATGAGGCAGTGAGGAACACCAAAGCGGTAAATGATGTGATGGGTGATGAATTCACATATTTTCTCAGGTTTTATAGAAATAAGAGGTACAAATTCCACCCATTTAGTGTAATATTTAGTAGCGGTAATAATACATTGTTGACGTTGGGAAAAATGAGGGTTAATCTCTCCGATAAGATCCAAACCCCATTGACAGAAAGGCTAAAGGTCTTATGCAACCTATAAGGCATGACTAAGTGTGTGATGAAGATTAGTATGTTGCTGAAACTTCATACAAAGCTTGACATAGTCACAAAAATCATGATTTAGGGTTGGCCAGTAATAGCCAAGTCTAAGGATGCGCTTAGTGACATCTAAGCCACTGAAGTGACCCCCACAAATCCCATCGTGAACTTCCTTAATGGTGTATGGAACTTCAGAACTTATAAGGGATCGTAAGAGGATACTGTTAAAGACGAGTTTATAGAGAAGACCACCCATGATTACATAGCGAGAGACACTTTTGAGGATGGCTCATTGTCCATTGCAAGTAAGATTTAGAGGCATAATTGAAAGGGAAAGTTAGTCAATAAAATAATTATACCAAAGGTTACGTGGGTCAATTTCAATGTGTCCTAGAAAGTTAACATCTTAGAATAGGTAATTTGGGGAGTACAACCTTTATAATATGACAAATATTTTTGAGTTGGAGGATGAAGCGAGTATTTGAGAAGTAAGACAGGCCATTGTGTCCGCAAATTTATTAGTGGAACGTGGGGTGGTTTAAAGTACATAATGGCCGAAGGTATTTAAAAACATGTCAACATGATTTTTATAATTTTGAAGTATCTCATTATGACACATGTATATACCATTAACTTGGTTCATAACCATTTGAGAGTCACCAAAGATATTAATTGATTTAACATCTAAGGCTATTGTGGTTTGAAGGCCTAACATGAGTGCTTCATATTCGGTGATATTGTTAGTATAATCAAAATATAGTTTGAAAGATAATGACATAGGCTCACCACCCCCACGCTGACATTTGGAACCATTAAAGAATAAGGTCATATGGTAAACAGTATCATCTAGGGAGAGGGTAGTGATGGATTCATTAGGGAAGTCGAAGGTATAAGCTGTTTTCCTAGAGAGAGGTGTGTCTACGAGTTGGTTAGCAATGGTTTGTCCTTTGATAGATTTTTGATGAATGAATTCAAGATCTAGGTCTGCAAGAAGCATGAGCCAACATGTAGCACGTTGATGTTGGTAGGTATTAGCATACATGTAATGTAAGGGGTTAGTATTGGTGATAATGAAGGTTTTGTGGTTGAGTAGGTAATGTCTAAGTGTAGTGGCGACAAAGACAGGCTAGGAAGAGTTTTTCTACATGAGTATATCTAGTTTTAGTATTCTAAAAGTGTACGGCTTATATAATAAACCACTTACTCCCTATGTTGGTCATCAAAATGAACGAGCATTGTACCTAGGGAATGATTAGTAAAAGAAATGTAAAGGTAAAATGGTTGGTCATCCTTAGGTGGAATGAGCACAGGTGGTTGGAGGAGGTATTGTTTTAAGGCATCGAAGGCTTTTTGGAATTAATCATCCAATTTGAAGGAGACATCATTTTTAAGAAGATGATGAAATGGATGGTTGTGGTTGGAAAGATGAGAAATAAATTGATAAATAGATTGTAGCTTTCCTTGAAAATTATGAAGTTGACGGAGGTTAGTAGGTAGAGGCATATCGATAATAGCCTTGATTGTAATGGAATTGAATTGAATTCCATGCAAAGAAATGATAAAACCAAGGAGCTTGGCTGAGAGAACAAAAAAGACACACTTCTTAGGTTAAAGGCAAATACAGTATTTGATGAGACAATCAAAGACAACCTTAAGGACATAAAGGTGTTCAGCTTGATGTTTAGATTTGGTAAGAAGATCATCAACATAATCTTCCAATATGCTATACATGATGTAATGAAAGATATAAGTCATATCTCGCTGATATGTAACACTAGTGTTTTTAAGGCCAAAGGGCATGACACGATAGTAGAAGGTCCCCTAAGGAGTGATGAAGGTGGTTTTGTGTTGATCTTTTGTGGTGAGTAATATTTGGTTATAAACTGAGAAACCATCCATGAGTGATAACATCTCATGGTCGGTGGTGAGATCAACTAGTTAGTCAATACTAGGTAGAGGAAATTAATCTTTGGGGCAAGCTAAATTAAGGTCACAAAAATATGTGAAAATGTAGAGTCCCCCTGTCACTTTTGTGATACGAATGATGTTAACGATCCATTGGGGATAATCAATGGGAAAAATGAAGGAAACTGAAAGGAGGCATTGGAGTTCTTCTTTGATAAGAAGGGCAATGCGAGGATGCATTTTTTGTAGCTTCTGTTTCACGGGTTTGGCATCAGGAATGGTTATGATAACGTGGACCACAATGTTTGGGTCAATATTAGGAATATCAGCGTAGGACCAAGAAAAAGCATTTCTATGATCCCAAAGAAAATAAGTGAAAGCTTCCTATTTAGCAACATCTAAAGATGGGCCTATTTTTAAAATGTGCGGGCCATCCTGAGTGTGAATGTTGATTTCAATGGTTGATTTATTCAACATGGTTTTCATCTCAGAAGGTAATGACCGATGAATATAATAATCTTCCACTCCAAGGTATGTGAGAATAGACTCATTGTCTTGACATTAAACACCGTTAATAGAAGGTGTATCGTTATTGATCATGTCATGATACAAGAAGGGAAGAGAAGAGGGATCCTTGCCATCACACCAATAAGTCAGAGGTCCCATGCAAATGGTGTTCATGAAAAAAAAGAGTTAGAAGGAATGGATTCTTAATCCATATACTCTATAGGTGAAGGTGGTGAGGTAGGTGAATGAGGTGGGGAATATTTATCATCCTCAATGAGATCAACTTAGGCCTTCGTGGAAGGTGGTTTGGAAAATATTATACCACTATGGTCTTTATGCTTACAAGTGGTGCAAGGAATGAAAATATGATGACCTTTTTCATAGAAACCAAATCCAAATCCCATCCAAGAAAAATGATGGAGGAAGGTGTGGGCAAACAAACGGTTGGTGAGATATTGAAGGTCAAAGGAAAATGTTTGAGTTTGGGAAGGTGACTCAGGTGAGTAGGTAGAAGCATCAAATCCCCCATATGTTAAGTTGGTGCAAAGGTAGGGAGGCCCATAGGGGAAAAATTATCCTATGTGGTGATCATAATAGGAATGTTGGTGAAGGTTACCATACTTTTGAGGAGTTAAGGAATGTGTAAATGTTATAAAGGTGGTAGTCCCCCAGAGTGAGGCATTGAAAAACACTTTCTAAGGGATCCATAATGATGGGTCATTGTATTCATCCAATCATTTAACTGACATAATATTTGTCAGTGTCATAATAAACTAGGGCTGTGTCCTAAGCAATATGCAATGGAGTCTAGGAGAACCAGTTATGCGTGGAGTTTGTTGGGGGGTTGCTTAGCTTAAGTGGCTATTCTACAGAAGTGCAACCTAAATCTATGGATATTAAATATAATTCTATGGAATTCAATTGTTTGTAATGAAATGGATTTCAACAACTAATCTTCTACTATAAAGTAAAATACACACACACTTACTCTTAACAATTTAAACCATTATTGAATAACTGGAATTTTTAGTAGAAAGCAAGACTATTCATGAACTAAATTTGCATAACAAAAGCATCTACTTGAAGTGAAAGCGGTAATGGAGAAAATAGGAAAAGTTAATCAAAGCATGCATGTAAAAACTCATAAAATGATAGTTGTAGTAAAACTAATCGAAGGACTGTATGCATGAAAAACTCCAAGTAACATCGTATCTCCTTGGTCGAGTGGGACCTTGCTCTTCCTTGGGATAGAGTGATCAACAACTTCCGATTCTCAAAATTCCGTAGCTTTCATTAACTTTGAAATGAGTTCATAACATATCAGAAAAATGAATCCAGAACAGTATGCAGATAATGTTCTTTGATAATCAAAAAGTGGTACTCAAGTTCTGAAGACAAAGTCTTCATATAGATAATGTTGGTTACAAGATCCGCCATATCAGGTGGCATAAAACACTGTCCATCAAATATCAATTAAAAACTCATAGATTCTTGGGGGATGTTAGAGTCAAGCCCAAGCTAATAGGTCAATTCGATGGAAACAGTCTTCAACCGATGCTTTGAACTCGGCTTCTTATCCACCAGTAACTTCCATGATTCCCTGCACACATCATCACATTTGATCTCATAAAGGCAGTTAGTAGGAAGTTCATGGGATAAACGGTTTTCTTAAATAATAGCAAGGAAAAATGCATCAACCTACTACGACATGACTACACAAAACATCCCCATATACTAATAAGTCATATCTCAAAGAGTATTTCCAGTCTGAAGAAATGATATAAATGAGCCAAAAAATGCACTCATCATTTTCCCCCTGACTTTACCTGTTGCATGTACCAATGCAACTCATCTATGCCCTGCTCTCCTACCAAGTTGGTTAGCCATGTCATACTCCTCAAATTGATCAGTGTATTGCTTTGTGGTATTCTTGTAGCCTTGAGTATTGGAGGTTATTTCCACCCAGGTAGTGAAACTGTCATGGGACTGTGCTGCATTGTTTTGCCAAGTCGTGAGAGGACTTAAGAGGATTAGTGGCCGCACTTGGAGGCCAACCCATTCATCAGTGTATTGCTAGCTGGTTTTCTCTAATATGTTTTTGATAATGGTGATAAGGGCATCACCCCTTCGCATGCTCCGGCTTAGATTATGGGGAGAGAGGACCTCCCTACATTTCAAAGGTAGGCTTAAGGTATCCCATCTCTTGTCACAAGCTTTCCAAGCAGCCCCAAAATTCTCCTAACTATAATTTTCAAAATCAATAATATAATCAAGCAAAATATGAGAAGTATGCACCCCAACCCCTGCCTGGTAGTACAATTATCTAAAGTTTTTCCGCAGGGCAACATTTGTGTGATGGGTTGGGTGAATGTAAAATCTGATGGACTGAGCAGTGTTATTGAAACTGTATGTTTGCTACCTCCAAATTATCTAATTCTGCAATACATAATGAAATGATTTAATTTGAAAATCCCCCACAAATAGATTGATCAAGAAATCAGGGACATTGGTCACTATCATGTTATGTAGATAAAAATCACAGAGCAAATTTTGAATTTCTGGAGTGCTGTTCTTGTAGACTGATAAAAAACTAGGTCCATCGAGAATTTCGTGAGGAGCTTGAGAACAGAATTGAAATAACTGCCAAGAATAAAATTTTTCTTGGACATACATGCTGTAGAATGAGGAGGGTTTCCTATAAGACAGTAGTTTGATGGCTAAAGGACAAACATAGTCTAAGATAAATGTTAAGTTTTGTTTTTCCTCTTCCAAAGATTCTTTTTCCTTTTTTAATTTTTGATTTTCTTTCCGCAATTCCCTTTCCTGAAGGGACAACTGTTGGAAATTATTCAAGAGGGAAAGAACCTTATCATGTTGTCACTTTAGACAACTCACTTCATGCTGTAGGGAAGCAATCTCCTGAACTTTTTCTACTATCTTTTGCATAAATTCAGCTTGTAATAAAAGGGTGGATTCTTCCATACCTTGTAACTAAGATTTTAGCAGGGCTATCTCCTCCAAATAGTTGTAAGAAGGTGCCACTTGAGTGTCAAGCATTTCAAGAGTTACAGTGTGAATTTCTGTAGATGATGGAACAACTGATGATGGAGCGGTTAGGACATCCTCTGTATGTAGTTCCTCCTGAATGTGGGTGGTGTCATCAGGCAAGGAATTCGATTGGAAACCACCTGTCTGCAAACATGAGCCAAGCCGCTGGGACCGTAGTTGCATGGAGGAAGATGGGGCCATGGGACACTTTCCTTTTGAATCAGGAATAGACAGGGATGGTCTCTCAGGAGTACCAATCGTGTCGGCGTGCTCAGGAATTTCAGCTACCTCTGCTTGACTATGTGAAGGGCCCGATGCAAGGGTAGACCGAGGTTCAGAAGAGAGGCCAAATTTTAATTACTTAGGCCTGGACCCTTCACCACCAACACGTCCCTTGAGCCTCTGCTTTTGGTGAAAGAAAACTTGGTGTGAACACAACAGATGAATCAACCCTGGGTGCTTAAGAATAGACTTGCCCCCACTGGACCGGTGTTTCTGACATACCTTAATAATAGAATCTGCGAGGTACTCTAGAAAATTGACCCGAAGGGCTTGGTTGACATGTCCCTTTTTAAGGTGAATGAGCATTTTAAGTGCATCACCACCCAGAATAGAGGCCTGGCTGTCGCATATAAAATACCTGTTGACCCATTTAGCAATCTCACCCCAGATTCCAGGAAAAATTTTCCACTTAACACCCTTCTAGACACCCAATGGAGTCAGGATGACCTCCAGGAGTGCCTCTCCTTTGTCGTGGAGCTGAGAAATCAAACTTTGCAATGGGGCATTCGTCATAACCTTTAAACCAAAATTTGGTAGGCCAGACAGGTCAGAAATGACCTGACTGGTAATTTCAACTCTTTGTCCACCAACTTGCGAGCCTGTGGAGTCAAAATTGTTCAAGAATTCTTCCACAATGTTCTCATCAAAACCTTCAAATTGCTGAATGAAATCTAACCATCTGAAATCATGAAATACCTATGAAAGGGCAGAATTCCAGAGCAAGGCATTAGGTGAAGCAGGTTATGATGTCTTTCATAGTCCCATGCTGAGCCAAAAAGTAAAAATACACGGTAGCAGAAAAACCAGAGCAGAGCATTTCTTCCACTTCCCGTCAAGTGTTTGATAAAACTAGTCGTGATTGATGTGCATACCACAACGGGAAGAGGCGGTTGCAGAGCATTAAATTTCAAATGACACCATATTCCTTTAGTAGTGCAACATCAAGTGAAGGTGGTGGTGAATAAATAGTGATGAGACCGACCACCCATGTGAGATTAAGATTTTTGTGGCGGAAAATATCCCATGGTTGAGGAGCATGCACCATTTATCTTGACATTGGAGAGTGTGACACATCAAAGCATGTGGAGATTTATGAGCCATTACTCCTTTTATGCCATCATTCATAGAGCCAGATTTGGAAGAGATCCAGAATGATCATAGCAATCATTTCATGATGGCATCATAATGAAAAATGACTACATGGGGAAATGTTTCGCATAGAAATATCATTAGCAAGTTAAATGCACTTACCCGTACTACATTTATTTAGCCGATATCCATAAATTCCTAGGCCCTGCAATTTGGGATGAAACATGATTAGCGGTAGTAGAAATAATGAAAATTCCTACATTTATTGGAAATTACAATAAGAACTACTAACTAAGGGAAGAAGATTGAATAAGGATCATCTTCCTTTATTAAATTTGCAAAAGATTAATTACTCCATGCGTGAGAGGCAAAGAGCATCCTCAGCATGCATGTCTATTCGTAACAAAATGTCATCAGTGAAAGTCTTCTTATCCAGCGGTGGGTGATAAACACGGAGCCTATGCCCATTTACTAGAAGATTCCATTCATCTCCATCAATCGGTATCAATCAAACAAAGTCATTATCAAACACTTGATTTACCTGATAGGGACCTAACCAACATGTACACAACTTTCCTTTAAACTACTAATAGCGGGAATCAGAGAGTAAAACCCACTTTCCTTCATGAAATATCCATTTTTTTATGTGAGCATCATGCCAAGTTTTCCGTTGATGCTGTAGAATTTTGGTGTGCTGCTATGCCTCCATCCGCATTTCATATAATTCATTCAACTACAACACTCATTCATGATGTGCTTCATCCAAATTGATCCGAACTTCCAACACTGTTCACTAGGTGCACAATTTGAACTCAACAGGTAACAGTGGCTTCTTCCCAAAGACCAGCTCATAGGGAGAGAAACCAGTAGTTGTTTTCCAGGTTGTGTTGTAGGCCCTGATGGCCTCAGGAAGCTTTGGTACCCAATTATTTCTATCGGAATTTACCACCTTAGTTAGAATATTCTTGAGTTCTCGATTGGTTACCTCGATATGGTGACGATTTCTGGTGCCTGATTATATAGATTTATTAGAAATCTTTAATCATATTTGAAACAATTTGAGGACCTTGATCAGATACAATGGCCTTGGGTGCTCCAAATCGCAGCAATATCCAGTTGTAGAGAAAATCAGCAACAACATCTTCATTGGCAGATGCCAATTCTTGAACTTCAGCCCATTTGGTGACATAGTCCATGTATACCAAGAGATACTCCTTCCCGAAAGATGGAGGATCAAATGGTCCAACAAAATCAATACCCCATTTCTCAAATGGTCCTAGAACCAACTGAGGGTTCAGAGGCATTTCCATAGAAAGTTTAGGTTTTCCCATTCATTGGCATGCATCACACTACCACACATACTTTTTAACAATATTATGGAGGGAAGGCCAATAGTACCCTGCTTTAAGGATCTTGTGAATTGTTCATTTCACTGAATAATGTACACCTCTGGGCTCATCATGACATGCTCTCAGTATGTCATGTACCTCATCCTCTCGAACACACTTGTGAAGAACCATGTCAGGAAAATTTTTAAATAAGAATCCGTTACACCATTTGTATGTTAAACTATTTCTAACCAATCGCCTTCTTTCCTTATGAGTAAAATAAGCAGGAAACTTCCCTGTTGTTAAATAATTTGTGAGATCAATGAACCAGGGAGTCTTAGTGGAGATAAAAAACAAGTGTTCATCGGAAAATTGATCTTGGACTTCTTCATCATCACCTATAACATTTATTCTAGAAAGAAAGTTAGCAACAACATTAGATTTTCCAGGCTTATCTATAATAGTGAGATTGAATTCTTGCAACAAGAGTAACCGGCGAATGAGCCTTTTGCTAACCACTGGTTTGTTCATTAAATATCAAATGGTAGAGTGGTCAGTGTAAACAAAATTTTTATATCCAGTGATGTAATGATGAAATTTATTCAAAGCATATACCACAGCCAAAAACTCTTTTTCCGTAGTAGTGTAATTCTTTTCCGTAGGAGTCAGATTTTTGCTGATAAAATAAATTACATACATATGATCTTTTGAGTCTTTTTGTCCAAGGACAGTGCCCATAGCTGTATTAGAAGCATCAGTGTGGATGTGGAAAGGTTGTCCCCAGTCAGGGCCACATAAGATAGGGGTTGTTGTCAGCTTTTCTTTGATAGAATCAAATGCCTGTTGACACTGAGAAGACCACTCAAAAACACAATCTTTGGTTAGCAATGAAAACATTGGGGTGGTATTTTTGCTAAAATATTTTATGAATTGGCGGTAATAAAATGCATGGCCAAGGAAACTTTTGATGTCAGTCTAATTAGCTGGTGTAGGTAATTGGGTGATGAATGATATCTTTTTGGGATCCACCTTTATACCTTGGGCTGAAACATGGTGACCTAAGACAATTCCTTGATCAACCATCATTAGAAATTTTTCATGACTCTGAGATAGTTGGTGTTGTTCACATCGACTGAGTAATTTCTCAAGACTATTCAAAGATTCTTCAAAAGTAGATCCATGGACAGTGAAATCATCCATATAAACCTCAACACAGTCGTCAGCAAGATTTGTAAAAAGGGCCAAGACTGCCCGCTGAAATGTGACAGGGGCATTACAAATCCCAAAAGGTAAGACTCTGTAAATGAATGTACCCCAAGGGCACGTAAAAGTAGTCTTATGTTGATCAACATGGGCAATAATAATTTGATTATACCCACTAAACCCATCCAAGAAAGTGAAATATTTCTTACCAGCCAAATTGTCCATGACTTGGTCAATGAAAGGCAGGGGAAAATAATCTTTCTTGGTGGCTTTGTTAAGTTCCCTGTAATCAACACATACTCGCCACTTACCATTCTTCTTGGGAACAATAACTAATGGGAAACCCACTGACTATCAGATATAGGATAGATGAAACCTACCTTTAGGAGCTTTTCAATCTTAGTTTTAACTATGTCTCTCAATGCTGGATTGATTCTTCGTTATGGCTGCCTTATAGGTTTGACGTCATCGGTGTAAATATGATGTGTATAGATGCTAGGATGAATTCCTTTCATATCAGTGTAATCCCAAGAAAAATCATGAGAATGTTTCTTCAAAACCTCAAGCACCCTAGCTTCTTGATTGACCTCCAAGTCACTTCCTATAGTCAGCTCTCTACCCATACTGACAAGCACCTTCTTAGTATCATTCGCAAAAGCAAGCTCTGTACTAGTGATAAAAGAGTTCAATGGGAAAACATGGGGCTGAAGCATGTGTAGGATGGATATGTTATCAAAAGATAAAATCTTAGTTAAAGGACAATAGGAATCAGGAACTAAATGTTTTATTAATTATAAGCATATAGTTTCCTACTAGACTCAGTAGAGGTAATGTCTTCTACCAATATTACGAATTATGTAGAAGTAGTGCTGATTTCCGTAGTTGCAGTGTCCTTAGAATCAGTTAGCACATAAGAATCTGTAGCTTCCGTCATATGATTGTGTACTATAATAGTGGCCAGAAAAGAATAATTGAAAGAGTTAGCATCCAAATAGTCCACCCATACCTGGTCACAATTGTTTGTATAAGGCTGGGCAGGAGGATATAATGAAATGTGTTTGGATTTCTACCCATTTAGAATTGTCATGTTGCCTGACCTATAGTCAATGTAAGCAACAACCGTAGCCAGCCAAGGTCTTCCCAAGATGACTGGATATCTGAACTTCTGAGCTTTAGGCTGCAAAACCATGAAATCAATTGGGTAGTCCCATGATTCAACAATGACCATTATATCTTCAACCACACCATCAAGTACAACAATGGATTGATATGCTAATTGCAGAACTATATTGGTTGGTTGAAGCCCTATCAAGGATAGTAGGTTAAACATTTCTATTATGATAACATTAATAACAGCACCAAGATCCACCAAAATGTTAGATATTGACTGATCGTTTATACAAATAGTAATGACAGGGCTCCCAGGATTCCCATATTTTGGTGATATGAGGGTGCCGACAACTAAATCAACCAATTTCTCTTCGACTCTAACAGTCTTTTGGTATTTATTTTTTCTTCTTGGTGTCTTTATACATTCATTTCTAATGGTTTGGTTTAGTTCAGGGATGTCCCTTATTGCATGTAGCAGTGGAACCTCAATATGCACTTTTTTCAATTCCTGAACTAGTTTTGTTTCATCTGCAATCTGAGTGTCCTGTAATCGCTCAGGAAAAGGTGTTGTAGTTGGTGTGGGTATTTGATCATCCTATTTATCTAGCATTGATGAAGAACTAGTGTTACCTTTAAGTTTTTCTTCCTTATTGGCATCATCAGGAAGTTCTGTGATAACAACAGGAGGGTTCAATATTTTTCCAGATTGTAATTGTAAATTACCAATAGTGTTAACCTACATGGTGTTACCTACGTCTGTGTCATCAATCGAAGTTGTCTGTTGATTCTTAGGATTGGCTACCGGCTGAGCTAGAAGTTGTGTTTGTGTTGCTTTTCCTTGATTTTGGTAGGCTTTAGGTGGAGGAATTAAAGCTTGTTGTGGCTGCTGGAACCTGCGTTGTTGATTACTATTTTGTGGTGTTGCGTAGGACTGATTTTGGCTAAAATTTTGTTGAGGACCCCACTACTGATTGTTCCAGGGATTGGCTGTGGGTGGTGGAGCCCAACTCGGCTGAGTGTAGGGATTTGTCCAAGGTGGTGGATATGGATAAGTCATCCAGTTTGAGTTTTCCCACTTAGGTTGTCCCCAAGAAGATTGAGAGGCCTGATTTGGCCATGGAATTCTCCAGGGATTCTGAGTTGGTCTAGATGGGAACCCACCTTGATTGTTTGGTCTTTGGATAAAATTTAATTCAGCACTTGTTTGAGAGATGGCATTCAAACCTCCCTTTAATTGTGGTAGAAGTGTGCAATGTTTAGTGTCATGGTCAGTAACTTTGTAGATTAAGCACATATCTGTGACATCCAAAGGACATTCTCTCAAGGGGTGTCTCTTCTGACATTTAGGGCAATACATGTCCAATGGTTCTTTATTAGGGGTGGATTTTGCCTTGAGTCCATCTATGGTGGATGTTAATTGCAGCAGAATGTCTGTTTTCATGTTGGCCATTTCTTCTAGAAGTTAGGAGGTACCCAAAGACTTGGATGTTTGTTTCATTCTTATTCCTCCACATGTTCTAGAACATTTTCTACATAGCTCAATAATTTGTTCCATGGTAACATTATGCACATCTCCACCTCCCATGAGATGGAGAGAATCCTTGGTTTCCTCATCCAGTCCTTTCAGAAAGACTATTTTAGTGATGTCTGCATGTAACTCATACGCACTACGTTTATGGAGAAAGAGGAATCTATCCAGATAATCCTCTAGATTCTCATCTTCATTTTGTCATATTTGGAAGAACTCCTCCTTCCTATCCCTTCCTTTGCAATAGTCTTGGTATTTATCTAGGAAAGCTATTTCAATGGCTTCCTAGGAGTTAATGGAGTTAGATGGTAACCCCATAAACCATATCATAGTAGAATCTTTGAGAGTGGAGGGAAATAATTTGAGTTTTTGATTGTCAATTCGGTAATCATATGTTTGGCACATGATTTTAAATTTAAACATAAACTGATCAGGGTCTTCTTTGGTCATCCCTCGAAAGAGGGGGAGGATGGATGGTGAGATTTTTTTCATGAGTGCATCCTCGTCTGCATCAAGGATAATGGGTTATGTATATGTTCATCCTAAAGGTTGTTCTTCAGCATTCCCAAGATCTTCCATTGCAGAATGATGTGAAGAGGATACAGAATGCTCAGAAAATGTTTTAGGCGTGGAATTGGAATTTGTATCACTCTCAGTGTTTCACTCTTTTAAAGTGTCTAAAGAGATTTGTTGAATATTGCGTTCTATAAATCTCCGTTGGTTATCTCGTGACCTATGCATCCAGGTTGGCTGGTTTAAATCGAGGTCCAAGAGAACTATTGGTTTCCTATATGAACTCTATTAACACCCATAACATATGGAATAAAATAATGAAGCTTATGGTTATGTAGTCCCCGGAAATGGTGCCAAAAATGATGGGTCATTGTATTCGTCCAATCATTTAACTGACATAATATTTTTCAGTGTCATTATAAACCAGGGCTATGTCCTAGGCAATATGCAATGGAGTCTAGGAGAACCAGTAATGCATTGAGTTTGTTGGGGGGTTACTTAGCTTTAGTGGCTATTCTACGGAAGTGTAGCTAAAATCTACGAAAATTAAATACAAGTCTACGGAATTCAACTATTGGTAATGAAATGGATTTCAACAACTAATCTTCTACTGTAAAGTAAAATACACACACACTTACTCTTAACAATTTAAACCATTACTGAATAACTGGAATTTTTAGTGGAAAGCAAGACTGTTTATGAACTAAATTTGCATAACAAAAGAATCTACTTGAAGCGAAAGCAGTAATGGAGAAAATAGGAACAATTAATCAAATAATGCATGCAAAAACTCATCAAATGATAGTTGCATTAAAACTAATTGAAGGACTGTATGCATGAAAAACTCAAAGTAATCTCGTATCTCCTTAGTCGAGTGGGCCCTTAATCCTCCTCCGGATAGAGTGATCAACAACTTCCGATTCTCAAAATGCCGTAGCTTTCATTAACTTCAAAATGAGTTCATAACATATTAGAAAAATGAATCCAGAACAGTATGCAGGTAATCTTCTTTGATAATCAAAAATTGGTACTCAAGTTCTGAAGACAAAGTCTTCATATAGATAATGTTGGTTACAAGATCCACCATATCAGGTGGCATAAAACACTGTCCATCAAATATCAATTAAAAACTCATAGATTCCTACGGGATGTTAGAGTCAAGCCCAAGCTAATAGGTCAATTCAATGGAAATAGTCTTCAGCCACATGCTTCAAACTCAGGCTTCTTATCCACCAGTAACTTCCATGATTCCCTGCGCACATCATCACATTTGATCTCATAAAGGTAGTTAGTAGGAAGTTCATGGGATAAACGGTTTTCATAAATAATATCAAGGAAAAATGCATCAACCTACTATGACGTGACTACACAAAACATCCCCATATACTAATAAGTCATATCTCAAACAGTATTTTTGGTCTGAAGAAATGATATAAATGATCCAAACAATGCACTCATCACATAACTAGGTAGAGGGAATGGATGAATCACTGTACACTTGTGAAGAAGAAGCATTGGATGTTTGAGGAGTATATGGGTTGGCTAATGGGTCAACTGCATAAGCTATGGTAGTAGTGGGAATAGAGGAGTTAGTTGCGGAAGATGTAGTGGCTAAAGTGGTGGATAAGGTTATGGCTGAAGAAGAAGTGGTAGCGGTGGTAGATGCTTTAACTAGTATAAGGAAATCATTGGGTTGATATAACATGTTACAAGTCTTGAAAGGTGAAGGGTCATATGAAATGCTATAGTTTTTCCCTTCATGTTCAAATTTTAAACAACGATGTAAGGTTGAATGAACACAACCCATGACACGAATCCATGGTCGGCCAAGTATCATGTTGTATTAGAATTCCCTCTCTAAGACATAGAATAATTTCATGAATGGTACCAGGGCCCACGTTAATGTGGAGAATGATGGTGTTGAGGGTGGAAGTCATAGTATCATTAAATGAATGCAACATGACTAGGTTATTATGCATGCAATTGGAAGGGATGCACATTTGGTTGTACACATTGGAGGAAATGATGTTGATACTGGAACCTCCATCTATAATAATGTGTCAGATGCATATATTATCAACGTAGATAAAAATAAATAGGATAGGGTTAGGATCATATAATAAGAGAGGTATAATCTCATCATTAGAGAAAATGAGAGTGGCTACTTGGTGATTCATAGTAGGAGCAAAGGAAGGGTGAAAAATTCTAAGAGAGGCCACATGGTGAGGAGTGATAATGTATGTAACAAGTGTAGGGTCATTAGGTAGAACCTCAATAGATTTCCGGACCTCAATAAGGGCCTGATGATGAGAATCAAAGATTTGGATGAGGTCATATAGAGACATTTTGAGAGGATACTAGTGTAATTGTTTAAGCATTATACAATGGAAAACCCTGTCAGAAATAGGGTATACGGGTCCAAGGATGGTGATTTTAGGTGCAGGTGTAGATGGAATATTGGGTAAAAGAGTAGTAGATGAGCTAGTTATTTTCTCCTTTCCTTTTTCCTTTTCAGATCGAGTAAAAACTCGAACCATATTGATTTTTTATAAAGGAGAAGGTGAAGTGTGATAGTTCTAGTGATAGGATGAGAAGAAATAGGGTGAGGGAAGATACTAGTTTTGTGAAAGCAATGCAACACATTGGAATTTTGGTGGAGGTTTGGTTAGCTCTCTTATGCAGACCATATTTATCTCAAATGTTGGATGAGGATAAAGGGTTGTGGAGGTGGAGATGAAGGTCGCTGAATAGGTAACAAACAAGGATGTGTGATGATATGTGTTGGTGGAATAGAGTCCTCATCTAAAATATAATCAGTGTCAAAGTTTTCTTTTAGAGAACATAGTTGGAGAAGAATAGTCTTAAAAGCCTTATAGTTTTCCACATCATTCCCCAACACACGACGGTAAGAAATTTTTTTGGTATCATCAAACCCTTCTGGTTTAGATTTGAATGGGCTGTAAGGTCTAAGCGGTGGCAGTGTGATTGTTTCACCTTTTTCTTAGATTGTTTCTTTGAATTGTTGACGAAACATATAGGGTAACAGGAATAGGAGGAATACCTGTTCAAATGTTGGTTGATGGGCTGTTGCACGTGTATGAATTTTGAATCCATAGCTGACCTGAGAGCTTTCTTTTGGCTAGGAGGAACTACCTGTAATGAAAAAAAGACCACCAGAAAGCATTAAAACAATATGGGCAGTGAATTGCCTAGCATAAGCTAGATTCGGGAAGTATGATACTTCCTAGATGGCTGTCAGTCTACTATTTTAAATAAATTAATGCTGTAAAAAAATTAAATCCTATTGTTGTTTTTAAAATGATTTAGGCATCTCAATTAAAACACAATAAGAAATAGATCTAATCTAACAGGCTAAGCTAGAATAGAATCCATAGGTCAAATGGTTGGTTTTGGGTTCTACAGGTCTGATAAAGGTCTTGGGTAGGTCACATGTGAGTGAGGGTGAAGTAAAATGGAGTGGATAGGTATCTATTTAAGGTTGTGTGGGCAGACATATAGACCGGCGTCGGTTAGGGGGTGACCAGCCACCTTTAGGTATAACTGGTGCCGGTTACTTTGAGATCTGGGGAATGTCACAGAATGGGGTTTTTGGTCCTCTTTGTGATTGCAAAAAGGATTTTTGTTGGTCAGAGGTGAGGTAATGGGTGGCTGGAGTAGGATATTGTGAGGTTTTGATGGGTCTATGGAGGTGAAAAGTGTTGGAGATGGTCAATAAGGAGAAAGATAAACAATGGATGATAAAATAATGATGAGATGAAATAACCAGGAAAGTATGATGTTATACTTACTTGGATTTCGTTTCTGAAAGTCTGTGTGTGAAGGATGGAGGTGCTGATGATGGGTTTGAAGGATGAAAGTGATCACCAAATAAAAGAAATCTTCTACATGGGCTGCATACACACTCCTCTTTTCTTAGATAGATCTGAATGTGGCTGGGATGGCTGTGCAGAAGAAGATGTTCAATCTCCTTCTTTGGATGTGAGTTCTTGCTGGAATTGATTTTCTGAAGATGCGTTATCTTTTGAGATCTCATTATTTCTCATCAAATTTCTCCCAATGCTTGCCAACCTTGAGAATAAGGTATTTTATGAGTTAAAAAGGGGTAACCGATGGTTTTCCAGCTTAACCGATGACGGTTATGGGTAACTGATGTTGGTTAAGGTAGGATTTCCTAGGTTTACTAAACTTAGGGAGATCCTCCTGATTTCCTCAGATCTTGTGTGGTTATCTTGTGGATTAGACTGGGAGCTTCTTGTGAGCATGTGGGAATGTGGCTAGAGGGAGTGTAGACATTGATTTTTAGGGTTTGGGTAAGTCTTAGTTAGTTATGGTAACTTGCTAAGAGTAGGTCTTAGGTTGAGTTGGCTTGGTGAGGTGTCTAAGTGAACTATATGTGTAGATATTATTTAAATAAGATATTTAAATAATAAATATAGTGAGGATAATGCATTAATTTAATTTAATTAATTAAATTAATACTAGTGAGGTGAAGGGAGCCATGGCTAGGTGAATGTGATGAAGGGTGCTTATTTGTCGAGGGATCAAAGGGGAGTGTGACCTAATTTTAGTGTCTACATTTTTCCCCTTTTTGTTGCATAGCTTGTATTGGTAAGCGATGCTAACTAAAATAAGGTGTGGCTGCCCCATGTGGGGGTGAAGGTGATCGCCTTCAAACTAGGAACTGATGAAGCAGCTGGTTGAAGCAGTGAGTGGTTTGATAAAAGGTAAATGTGAAGAAAAGGAAAATGGGACAGGGAAAAAAGGGTGAAAGGTCTATCCGGAGAGATATAGGTAATGGGTCAGCGTCAAAGGTAGCAAAAATCAAACACACGCACACACATATAAACTGATCACACTATCAGGTTGAAGAGCAAACAAACTCTACATCATCTAAGGTTGATAGTTTATCCAAACAAGGTTGAAGTGAATCCGGTATCCAAGGTATAGGATAAGGTCAGGAAACACAAATGTAGGTTAGGTGTAGGAATGTTTAGGTATGTTCTGGTACACCAAAGGTAGGGTCAGGATAAATGGTCATGGCAATAGGCTAGGTAAGGTCATTAGGTCAACAACACAGGTAATAGTGCTGTAAGGTATAGCAAACACATGAGGTCAAAGGTCACTAGCGATGGTCCAGGTCCAAATATCGAGATCACGGCATGGGTAAGGCCAAGGTAGGGGTAAAATAATAAGGTGTCAATAACATACATAAGGAGTTTTGAAGAGGGTGGAGGGCCAAAGGTGAAGGTAAAGTGGTCTAGGTAGGTGTATGGAGGGCAAAAGAAAAGGGAGATGAGGGAAATGAGGTAAATGTGAGGGTAATGAGTATGTAGGGTAACCAAAATCGGTCATAATGAACCGATGACAGTGTAGGGTAACTGACAGTGGTAGTCTAGGGCAGAAGACTGACAGTGGTTAAGGGTTAACTGACATCGGTCAGGTCGGGTAGGGTATAAAAATTGGAAAAATCTGCATTTGAAAAGTTAGTTGTGCATTTGGAAAAAGGAGAAAAGGACAAGAAGATAAAAAAGGAGGAATAGGACAAAAGAGTATAGTAGAGAGCTTGGTTGGTGAGCCACATAGGTGAGATTGAGTGATTGAGAGGTGGGACCGTGAGATCAGGTGGCACAATTTATGTGGCTGAGGATTGGTTGAGAGAGTTGGAGGTCTGTTGAGGATGGAAGAGGTCGGAGAGGGCTCGAGAGGAGTGGCACGGAGACTTGAAGGTGCCACCATGATGGTGGAAGTGAGATCAGGTAGGATTGGAACCTTTGGTTTTGATTTTTGAGTGAATTTGATGTAAGATGTAGAAAATATAAAAAAATGGGTGGGGTGGGGGGGGAAAGAATTTCAAAATGGGAAAAAGAGAGGGAAAAGGTAATAGTGGATGGTAAGGGGTAGGGAAAAAGGGTAATATAGGAACAATGAAGGGTGTAAAGAGGGATTTGGGTGGGTAGAATGTTGAGGAAGGGAAAAATAGGGTTGGAAAGTTGAGGCAGGTGGTGCGACAGTGACCGACATCGGTCGACTTGTGACCGATGTCAGTGGGTAGCGACCGGTGCTGGTCACAAGAATAGTGACCGGTGCCAGTTAAAAGGAGACCGTGGTCAGTCAGGGGATAGCTGGGGTTGATTAACCTTAGGTTTGGGTAGGTTTGGTTCAGGGTTAGGTTAGATAGGTTTGTGTAGAGGGGTTTGGGTAGGTTTGGGTAGATAGTGTCGGGTGGATGGGTTTGGGTAGATTGGGTTAAGATGTGGGGTAAAATGGGTAAGTTGGGAAAGGTATACTAATACAGTGCTTTTGTGGGATGTAGGCGAGAGATGAGCTACGGATGAGAGCCCGGGTGCCACCCTTATTATTGAGAGTATGGGCGAGCGTGATGCAGGAGGAGTGGCAAGCATGTGGCAGAGGTGGGATTGATAGGGGTGAGGCGCTACCGAGCATGTAGTCTGGGAGGTGAGTCTTATGGTTTCCCTCATCGATAGATGGGACTCGGTGACCAATACCTTCCATTTTCTGATGGGTGAGATGACGATCACCCTGGAGGACGTATACAGGATCCTGCGGTTGCCCATATTGGGGGTCCAAGTTTATTCTATCTCTTCAGAGGCATCTGAGGAGTTATTGGCACCTATTTTTGGTGAGGGTGTAGCAGACCTGGTGTTCCATAGTGCTAGCATGAGCTATGGAGCGATGTATAGAGCTCATCGAGAGGAGATGAGGTTAGTGGTACTTGTGATGGAGGCAGTGTGCTGCTTCACACTGCTGGATGTAGAGGGGGGAGATTCCCAAGGTCACTGATGGGAGTCCTCCATGACATGATGATACATCAAACATGATTCACATGGGCACCTGCATTGCTAACACAGGTGTATAGAGAGCTATGGGCCTATGGGTGACTGCAGAGGTTTAACATCTGTTGCGTCGTACTACTACATTGTTGGGCGTACGAGCACATTGTTTGTGTTTGACCAGTGGGGATGCCCCAGGTAGATGCATTCCCATGGAGAGTTTTGAGAGTGGGGTACAGGTGGTGGGTACCGGCCATGGGGGAGGCCTGAGGTGCCAGAGCTACGCATGATGTAGCTTATTACAGTAGGTTGTTGGAGGGGTTGTCTAGGGTGGATGTCATTTGGAGGCCGTATGTGGGCTTCCCTTCATACAGACAGATGGCCACGGAGCTAGCTGGGCTACAGATACATCTGGTGGATAGAGGGGAGGAGAGTGGGGGAGCATGAGTGGATACCCGTAGAGTGGGTTAGACGCCAGTTTGGATAAGTGCAGGATGTACTGCCTCCATTCCCGCAGTACCAGAGAGATGATGTGGAGAGACCTATGTCTCCACCATGACCCACAATGCCGACTGGATAGGAGGAGTAGCCTATAGATACTCAGATTGATGATGTTGGGGTTGCAGATGGGTATAGGTAGTGGTGGGCGGCACAGCTGAGAGCCGTACCACCGAGGCCAGGGAATCCAGAGTTTAGCCACCATCACAGTTCAGAGAGACACCTTACAAGGGCAGGTGGCTACATTGGTGATGCAGCTTGGTATCATGTAGGGGTAGCTGACAGGTACAGAGGCACATAGGTTGCCACATTACAGGCCCAGATAGCGATGTTGCAAGCTCAGTCTGGGCAAGGGCAGGTACCTACATAGGCAGAGGTAGGGGGAGATGGAGATGGAGAGGAGGTAGGTGGAGATGGATGGGAAGATAGCTGCCCTACAGTGCACAGGTTCAGGATTTACAGGGCCAGTTGGCCATAGTGCAGGGATAGGTTACGGGTCTGCAGGGCCATCTAACAGCAATACAAGGCACATATTACTACCCTGTAGGACCCAGCTACAGGCATAGGCACAAATTCCAGAGCCTGACTCAGGCTCTAGCACCAGTACAGGGCTCAGTGTAGGTTCAGGGATAGGGTCCTATTGTATAGGTACCTATGCAGGTAGTAGGGACCCATGGCACCTCCACAGAAAGTGCCCATGGCCAGGTTCAGAGATGCCCTAAGAGAGGCACAGTATTACCATGATAATTTTTTAGCTGAAGGGCTAGATGTACCCTCGTATGCCAATTATAGAGCACAACATGCCACCAGTAAGAGGAGTAGATCCCGCACTCACATTGTGGAGAGTACAAGGGAGCCAGCGAGCCCAGAGATAAGGTCTTGTGTTGATGTCACTAGTGTGCAGAGGGCCATGTTCCAAGTGAGAGGCCATCAGTAGGAGGTGAGGCAAGAGTCCGGACCCTAGATAGGTGTAGCAGAGGGCTCAGGAGAGACACAATGATTTGTCTGTGGACTGGCTTGTGTGTCGAGTCATTTTTGTATGTATGATATTTTATAGCAGATGTGAGACAATATATCACCCATTTTTGTATTGTTGGATTTTGGATGTATACCGGCCTGCGATCCAAAGAGATATTGTATTTATTTTTTTGTACATAATACCAGCCTCCGCGAGCCAAAAAAACATTTTTGTTATTAGATACCAGCCTGTGAGCCAATGATGATTAGTTATAGTATATCAACCTCTTTGCTGATATTTTTTGAGATGATATCCATGATGAGATAAGCATGTTTATTTATATACACATTTATGTGATACGGGTTGCAAATTTTATTGATCCACACATGTATATATGAGGAGAGAGACGATATACAGGTGATTTTTGTTGTGATGTGTTTGAGTTTTACTTTACTTATGATATGGATGGAAAATAGATTAGCTAGGCATGATAGAGTTAGGTCATAGGTATAGATCGAGTCAGGTCAGTTTAGGCATGGATCGAGTTAGGTCAATTTAGGCATGGATTGAGTCAAGGTTGATTCATGCATTGATTGATTCAGGTTGGTTTAGGCATGGATTGAGTCAGGTTGGTTTAGGCATGGATCGAGTCAGGTTGGTTTAGGCATGGATCGAGTCAGGTTGGTTTAGGCATGGTTGAGTCAGATCGGTTAGGCATGGGTTGAGTTAGGTCGGTTAGGCATGGTTGAGTTAGGTTCATTATTTTGATAATAAGTGGTAATATAAATGCATGAGATAGTGTAAAATGTGGAAAATGTTGGTTATATATGAAAATGTGAAATAATATAAGTGGTAAAAGTTATGTGGTATATGGTTTAAATGTCAAGGTTTATGAGATGAACAGGAAATCAGGTAATGGTGAGGAAAATGGTTAGGGTAAAGAATGGTCTGAGCTAACCCTCTAGGGCCCCATGTCCTGGAAGTGCTGCCTATATAGTCCTGGTGTAAAGGGACCTCAGACTGATTGTAGTTCTCCCATAAGCTAGGGAAAAATATGAAAATGAGTTGGTAGGTTTGTGATCATGTTGTGGGTTTGGGTTCAATACGTGGGGGTAGAATGATAGTAAAAAAATGTTTGCAGGTGATGGCGAAAATATGGAAAAAGGGGATGATGACCCCAAAAGGTAAGTGTCGAGGACTAATTCTTGTTTAAGAAGATCAAAAGGTGATGAAGAAGAGAAAATATAAGAGGGGGCAAGAAATCCATCTGATTGGCGAGGATCAAAATGTATGAAACACATTTATAGATAGGATATTGAATGGAATACCCTAAAGATAGTACATGATTTTATAATTCTAAGAGTGACGAAGAGTCACATGATCAAAAAAATGTCATAGGTTCAGCAGGTCCCTTGAGGTGTGAAGTGAAAAGACAACGGGTAGAGAGGTATAGGTAATTGGGTCATAATATGGGAAGTAGAATGCCTTGGGTAATAGAGCCAAGATCACAATAGGCAAGTCCATGACAAAAAAGATTATTTTTATTTTTTATTCTTTTCGACTTTGTAGATATATTGATCAATGTGGGAAGTCTACACGAGATGAGTATATGTCTCCTTGAGGTCTTTGCGAAGCTAATCAATGTGGGAAAATTCTGAATTTTTGATTTTTGAGAAACAATAGTCTTATTTTTGGAAAAACTATGTAGATAGTTGTGAGCTTTATATAGCTATCCTTCGAGGGTTGTAGTCTACTTATAGCGATAATTGAGGGCGAAGAATATGTCCTTTTTAGGGATTCATATTTTGTATTGGAAGTTTGACTCAAGGATTTTATCCACTTATTTTGGGAAGATGTCCTTATGAGGGATTCATCTTGATTTTTTTTTGGCTTGTAAGTCATGGATGAGACTATAGCGAAGCATTTAGCCCTTGTTGAGAAGGGAAGGGTGAACGACCATGGGATCTCATCTAAAATAAGATGAAAAGTATCCATGAGAATCATGCCATGTGCAGAGACATGGTGTACGTATGAAAGATAACGACAGAAAGGGTGACGGGTAATCACATGATCCTTGTTTAGTCATTGGAGAGGAGGTGTGGAATAGGTAAATGGTGACTCAAGGGTATGAGCATGAACTAGATAAATAGTGATGTAGGACTGAGAGGTCAACTAGTAGAACAATTCAAAGATGTAATGCATTAAGGGGCTCATGTTTAGGTTTACCCTCAAGCAAGGACAAATGATAGGCACCTGATCCATAGGTATGAGTTACGATGTATGGTCCAAGCCAATTAGGAGAAAATTTCCCCATTTACTTTTCTCTGCTTTGGTTACGTGTTGATTTTATTTCAAAACAAGGTCACCAACTTGGAAGGTTCAGTTCATGAACATGTTTGTCATAAGCACGTTTGATACGTTGTTGATAAACTTGAAGGTGATGTAGAGCATTAAGATGATGTTCATCTAATAACTCCAGTTGTGCCAAGCAGTCCTAGAAAAAACTCATCATCAGTAAGCATGTCATGGAGAGAAATGTGGAGTGAGGGGATCTAGACTTCGAGAGGCAAAACAACCTCTGTACCATAGACCAGAGAAAAGGGTGTGGCCACAATGGAGGTGTGAATACTAGTGTGGTATGCCCATAGGGCAAAAGGAATGTGCGTATGCTAATCCTTCCCAGTATCATCAACTAATTTCATGAGAATTTTATTGAGGGTTTTGTTAGTGGATTCAGCTTGGCCATTTGGTTTGTGGGTAATAAGGTGAGGAGAAACTAAGCTGAATGCTGAAGGCATCACAAAGTTTTTTCAGTGTTTTGTTTTTGAATTGTTTTCCATTGTCAGTGATGAGGTGATGAGGGACACCAAAGTGACAAATGATGTGATGGTTAATGAACTCACATATTTTCTCAGCTTTTGTGGAGATGAGTAGGTATGGATTCTACCCATTTTTTGTAGTATTCGGTAGCAGTTATGATCCATTGATGGCATTGGGAAGAATGAGGATTGATTTATCTGACAAGATCCAAACCCCATTGAGAGAAGGGCCAAAGGTCACGAGTGACTTGTAAGGCATGATTGGGTGTATGATGAAGGTTGGAATGTTGTTGACATTTCATGCAGCATTTGACATAGTCGCAACAATCATGATTAAGGGTCGAGCCAGTAATAGCCTAGGCGAAGAATACGCTTAGCAACAGCAAGGCCACTAAAGTGACCTCCACATATGCCATCATGAACTTCCTTAATGGTATAGGGGATTTTAGAGCTGGTGAGGCATCGTAAGAGAATACCATCAAAGCCACGTTTATAGAGAAGGCCACCCATGATGACATAATGAGAGGCCTTTTTGAGAAAGGAGCATTGTCCATTACGTGTGAGATCAGGAGGCAAGATAGAAAGGGAAAGGTAGTCTGCAAGCTTCTTATACCAAAGGACTTGTGTGTTCAGTGAGGTAGTTTGGATCTGAGGTTAATACATCGTGAAGATTAAATAAGAAGGTCTTGGTATGCATTTTATGGTAAAAAAGATGTCTGAATCATCAGGTGAAGTAAGGTATTTGGGAAGCGAGGCAGGCCATGGTATCCATGAATTTATTGGTGGATCGTGAAATGGTTTGAATTTTATAGCGGTAAAAGGTAGTCAACATGATGTCGACGTAATGTTTGTACTCTTGAAGTATTTCATTATGACATTGATAAACACCATTGACTTGGTTTACTACCAGTTAAGAATCACCAAAGATATTAATGGACTTAACATCTAAGGCATAGGCAGTCATGAGACCCAATACGAGTGCTTCGTATTCAGCTGATATTGTTGGTGCATTCAAAGTCGAGTTTGAATGATAAGGGCATGGGTTCACCATCAAGAGGAATGAGGATAATGCCTACACCACCCCCACGCTGACATTTGGAACCATCGAAGAATAAGGTCATTTGGTAAGGGTTGTCATCCAAAGAGAGGGTAGCAATGGATTCATCAGGGAAATCAAAGTTTGAGGGTTGGTCCCTGGCAATAGGTGCGTCAGCCAGTTGGTCGGTGATAGCCTAGCCCTTAATGAACTTTTGGTGAATGAATTCGAGGTCAAGATCAGCTAAAAGCATAAGCCATCATGCACGGTGTGCTGATTTTGATAAGGTTTAGCATACATGATGTGTAAAGGGTCGGTGTTGGTCACAACATAGGTTTTGTGGTTGAGTAGGTAATGGCGAGAGTTTGGTGGAAACGAAAAACTAAGGCTAAGAAAAGTTTTTCTGGATTGTGAGTGTATCAGGTTTCGTAGTCCAGAAGGGTATGGATTATATAATAAACTACCTGCTCCCTATGTTGTTCATCATGATGAGCGAGCATGGCTCCCAAGGAGTGATCGGTAGCTGATATGTATAGGTAAAAGGTTGATCATCTTTAGGTGGAATGAGTACGGGTGGTTGGAGAAGGTATTTTTTTAGGGCCTCAAAAGCTTTGTGACAGTCGTCATCCCATTTGAAAGAGACATCCTTCCTAAGCAGATGATGAAATGGTTGACAACGATTGGAGAGTTGGGAAATAAATCAACGAATAGATTGCAACTTTACCTTACAAACTACGAAGTTGGAAAAGGTTAGTGGGTGGAGGAATTTCAAGAATGGCATTGACTTTAGTAGGGTCAACTTCTATACCACATAAGGAAACAATAAATCCCAGGAGCTTTCCTGAGAGCACCGTGAAGACGCATTTCTTGGGTTGAAGGAAAACACAATACTTTAATGAGGCGATCAAAGATGGTTTTCAAGATTGTAAGATGTCAACATCGACATGTTTGGATTTGGCGAGGAGGTCATTGATGTAATCTTATAATATGTGGTGCATGATGTCATGGAGAGATGCAGGTCATAGCCCATTGATATGTGGCACCAGCATTTTTAAGGCCAAAAGGCATGACTCGATAGCAGAAGGTCCCCCAAGGAGCGATGAATGCATTTTTGTGTTGATCCTCTAGGGAAAACAAGATTTGGTTATAACCCGAGAAACTATCCATAAGTGATAGCATCTCATGGCCAACAGTAAGGTCAACCAAGTTGGTCAATACCAGGTAGAGGGAAAGTCATTTTTTGGGCAAGGCAAGGTTGAGGTCATAGAAATTGGTGCAAATACAAAGTCCCCTTGTCACCTTAGTGATAGGGACGATGTTAGAAATACATATGGGGGTAATCGATGGGTAAGATGAAGGAAACTGAGAGAAGGCATTTAATTTCTTCTTTGACAAGAAGTGGCAATGCGAGGGTGCATTTTCCTTAACTTTTGTTTTATAGGTTTGGCATCGGGAATGGTTACGATATTGTGGACCACGATAGTGGGATCAATACCAGGCATGTCATGCATAGGACCAAGCGAAAGCATGGTTATGATCTTTAAGAAAAGAAGTGAGGGCTTCTTGTTCAATAGTATCTAGAGATTGGCCAATCTTGAGAAGGTGTGGGTTCATCTTGAGTATAGAATGTTGACTCTCAATAGTCGATTCATTCAACATTGTTTGCGTCTCAGAAGGGTAAGGACCAGATGAATATAAGAGTCTTCTAGCACGAAGGTAGGTGAGAATGGACTCTTCATCCTAACACTAAACGACATTAATAGAAGGAATATCATCCTCAACCATGTCAGGATATAAGAAAGTAAGAGAAGAAGGAGCCTCGCCATCATGTTGATAAGTCAGAGGTCCTAAGGAAATGGTGTTTATGAAAAAAAGGTTAGGAGGGATAGATTTGGGATCTATTGACTCTGTTGGTGGAGGTGGAGCAGGTGAAGAAGGTGGAGATGGGTCAACGTCCTCAATGAGTTCAATGCGGGTTTTTTTGGTAGTAAGTTTGGTAAAACTGATTCCACTACGATCATTGTGTTTGCGTGTGGTACATGAAATAATGGTGTGATGGCCTTGCTCATAAAAGACAAAGCCAAAGCCTTTCCACACACATCGGTGTAGGAAAGTATGGGTGAAGTGGAAATTAGTAAGTGACTGAAGGTCAGCTGAGAAGGGTCAGGTTTGTGATGGTGGTTTGGGTTTGTAGGTGGAAGTATCAAGTCCCCCATAGGTAAGATGGGTGAAAAGGTGAGGAGGACCATAAAGGGGATGCTCGCCTATGCGATGATCATAGTGAGGATGCTGGTGAAGGTTTCCATATTCTTGTGGAGTAAGGAATGTATTAACATTATACAGGCGATACTCCCCCATAGTGAGGCATTGAAAAACACCTTCCAAGGGATCAGTGGTTGATATAAGATTAGTTGGAATGATGGAAGTATTAGAGGTTGGATCGGCATGGAAGTATCAGTTGGTTGGGTGGCTGATGGGTCATGACTTGTGGAAGCTACTAATAGTAGTAGGAATGGAGGAAGTATATGGGTGAAGGTAGAGGTGGTACATTGGCACTGTGTGGATGTAGGTTGTGGGTGAAGAAGTAGGTAGGTAGGGAGGTAGATGCCTTAATAGGTACAAGTTACATCATTAGGTCGGTAAAGCATGTTGCAGGTTTTGAAAGGTGATGGGTCAGCTGGAATGGTATAGGAACATCCTTCATGTTCGAACTTTACACATTGGCATAAAGTAGAAGGAACATAGCCCATGACACAAATCTAGGGTCTTCTAAGTAACAAATTGTATTGAAACTCCCCTTCTAGACATGTAGAACAACTCTGGAACAATATAGGGGCCCACACGAATGTGGAGGATGATAGTGCCTGAGTGTAGAAGTGATAGCATCATTGAATGAACAGTAAAATGACTGGATGTCTTATGCATGCAGTTGTCGGGTATGCGCATTTGTTTGAATGCATGAGAGGAGATGATGTTAATACTAGCACCCCCATTGATCATAACACGTCATATACATATATTATCGATGTGGACGGAGATGAAAAGAGCAGGATCTAGGTCATCGGATTGGTGGGGAAAAATTTCTTCATTGGAGAAATTGAGGGTGGCAACTTGGTGAGATGGTGGGGGTGGTTAGGTAGGTGGTAATTTGGTGAGAGAGGTGACATGGTGAGGTGTGATGAGAGAAGCTATAGGTGTGGGGTCATTAGGTAAAACCTCAATAGATTAAAGGACCTCCATGAGGGCTTAACGATGTGACTCTAAGGTCGGATGAGATTGGTGTTAGTGTAAAATCACAGCACCCCTGGACGCACATCAGGCTTCTAGGTTGATGTTCAGGCATCCAGTGTGATTGCACAACATGGAAACCTCTCTCCAAGCGTGGGACTTGTAAAACCGAGAGAGGAATCTCCAGAGAAGGCTGGTTCCTGCTCCTAAAATACCTGCCACAAGCTATTCCAGTGCAGGCAAGCTAATCTAATCCTAATCTAACCATGCCAAGGAGACAGAGAGAGAGAGAGAAAGGAAAAATAGCAAAAGCCTACACTAAAACGGTGATACACCAGAGAAGGAGAATGTTGAACATCTATCAAAATTGCCATGGGACAAAGAGAGGTGAGCAATGGGAAGGATGGACAGATGCATCACAGGCCCAAGGATAGATTTCACACAGAAAATGTCCCAAAACTCCATGAACACAGCTCCAGACCTGCAATGAACATTCAAACATGCACAAATACCTGCAATGAAGAGAGGCAAGAAGAGAACAAGCAAAAACGAGGAAGGATGGACAGATGCATCACAAAACACGTTTTGTTGCTCCAGAAGTTTGCACAGAACATCATTCCATTAGTAAAAGGCAAAAAACGCCATTACAGAGCAGGGAGGAGGTTCGAACTCCATTTTCAACCCTAGAGAAGAAAAGAAGGGAGGGCAGAGCAGAAAGAATGAACAACCTCTTTTTATTTTGCCACTCTTTTACAATATATAGGAAGAATGAGAGAAGGAAGAAAGAGGAAAGTCAGATCTACTCCAACCACCCTATCCAGGTCGTATTTTAAATCATCTCATTATGGTATAAGCGGCGGATCTGGCTGGCAAAACGGCGGGCTGCCTGCTGCATTAAAGCTGGTTGTTGAAGCGTCACTTCTGGCCATGTATCACACGTCAGAGCCGTTTCTTGATTTTCTCTCTCCAAACTACACCAAAACTCAAGATTAACCCCAGAATCATGTAGAGAATTTCAATGAGCTTTCCGTTGATATAAAGAACGTGGAAATCTGAGCTCTGGATCAAAAGATATGGCGATCTGAAGATTTAGGGCACGGAGCAGACCAAGATAGATTTTAAAATGTTTTCCCGCTCTTCACCGTCTGGACGACACGTGGCACGTGCTGATTGGACGAGCAATTCTCTGTCCTCCGTCTTTCGCGGGCTTTCCTTTTGAAATTGCTTGTGGGCCCCTTAAACTTGGACATGTGGCGCCATTTTATTGGTTCGGTTCAGCGCTCGATAACTCGCCGCTTTGACCTTTTGACTTTTTCTCCTGTGAGGACACGTGGCAGTTTCTGATTGGTCCTCGGCTCCTTCGGCTCCTTCGCGTACTTCGCCTCCATTTGTCCCGGAGGTCCCATTTGATTTTGGGCCCTTTTTGCTCATTTTTTCGGGCATTTCGCGTCCTGTCCCATTTGATTTTGGTGGACTCATTTCGGCCGATTCGGCCGGTTCGGGCATTTTTGGCCTGCTTGTCTCGCTTTGCTTCGGACTGACTTGACTCTTTTCAGCCGGTTCGGCCGGTTCGAGCCTTTGCGGCCCAGATGTCCTAATCACTTTTGGACTGCCTGTGCTCATTTCGGCCGATTCGGCCGGTTCGGGCATTTTTGTCCCAAACGTCCCGATTTGCAACGCTCTCAGCCAATTAGCCAATTTCTTCCTCCTTCGGCCGGATCGGCTTTTCGCGTCCTCCGCGTACTTCTGGCCCGATTGTCCCAAATGCAATTTGCGGCCGCCTGTTTGTGCTTACTTCGGCCGAGCCGGCCGTTCGGGCCTTTTTGTCCCAAATGTCCCAACTGCTCCCTAGGAGTAGGACTTAGCCAATTTTCATGACTTTTTCCTGGGTCAACCTATTTGCCTTTCTGCAACCTTTTTTCGCATTTTCTCAGAGCTTGCTCCCTGTTTCCTCTCAGACAGGGGAGTTAGAAAATATACTCAGAAAATATTTGAAGGGACCCTAGAAACCTGATTTTGGCCCCGAATCAATCAATTTGCCTGGGACTTGAATATTCTGATGCATGTTATCAAAATTTACCCTGGGGGGGTGAATTTTGGATAACAGTTTTGGCGACTCAGCGGGGTCATCTGCCTGCTAGATGAAAAGACTCAGTTGCCTGAAGCAATCCATTGGGCATGGAGTCATAAGTTGCAACCTGCAACTGATCTGAACTTTGAAAATCTCCCCTCTGAGCCACTTGGAAACCCATCGAACATGGAGTTGTTCTCACCAAAAACCACTGAAAAGAACTGTGCAAGAGCAAAACCAGCAACACCAAAACTATGTACAAAACTGAAAATCATACATGCCCCAAATGGAACATGCAGAGTGTGCACAAGCACTTCTTCTGCTGAAAGCAAACCTACCTACTCTACTCTAACTAGAAGCAAAGGCAAGCTAAACAAACCCTGCAACTGGTTGTGCAAAATAGCTCCCTTTCTTCAAAATTGGCAGCCATGCAACTGATTTGGCACTGATCATGGCTGTTTGGATGGATGGAAAATCAACAAGAAGCTGGTCTTCTATCCAAATCATCAAGGTATCAACTGAAAATAAATCCAATACCTCTTTTAGTTGCTCTGCATTTGGATTGGAGAGGTATGGCAGCTGATCCTTGGTACTTTGTAGCTCATCCTCATGCTCAGAAGCAAGCATGAATGGTTGTGGCTTCTCCTTTGGCTCCAATGAAGCCAAATACCTGATTGGGCAAGGTCTGATCCGTTTGAGTATGCCCATAGCTCTGATTTTTAACTCCAAGAATGGAGTCCTCTTGTAGACCTTGAATGGATGGTGTGGAAGAAATGGTGGAATCCTTCTGTCCTTTCTCTTCCTCCAATGAAGAACAGGGAAGATTAGAATCTTCCAATTTTGATTCCAAAGGGCTGTTGTAAGATGCAGGCTGCTGCAAATGAAAGCTCTCCTTCATGGCAGCAGGCTCTGGTGTTTGGAATGTGGATGATGAAAGAGAGAATGGTGAAAACTCAACCGGCTCTTCTCCATCAAAACAGTCCTCCAAATCTGACAAGTAAACTGCCTCATTGCTGTCCTGCTGCTCGTGCTCAACTTCCTCCATGGTGTCCTCTTGATCTGCAACTTGGCCATCATGGTTTCCTTCACTCTCCAATATTGAGTTTGAGAGATCAAACTCCTCTTTCAGTGCTAGAACTTGAGAGAGATGAAGTGGAAAGAAGAACTGAAGGTTCTTCCTGTAACCTGCTTTGTGCTCAAAGCCCTTGGATCTGTGTTTTTCTCCTCCACAGCTAGATTGTGCTCCTCTTCTTTTGGATTTGGAGTAGCTTCTCCTTCCTCCAATGTTTGAAGACAATCTTGCTCTTGATTGAACTCCTCCTCCAGCATGAAGTTTGTCAAGTCAAACTCTTCAATCTGCTGCTCTAGAGGACAAGTTGGGGCTGCAAGATCTTCTTCTTCTGCCAACAAAATCAGTCCTGACCACCATTTGTTCTCCAACCCTAGCTTCTTCTGTAGGCTTGACCATCAAGGGGATCTTTGTCATCCCAAATCTTGGAGCCCAAACTCTTCAAGCTGTCTGTCATTTCTTCATCTTTGTTGGCACTCTCTTTTTCCTCTTGTTTTCCTTGACTGGCATTCTGATTTTTTCAATTTCTTCTTTCCCAACATGGAATTGGGAATGCAAGAGGAGGAATGGGTTGAAACTCAACTGATTTTACAATTTTTTGTGGTGGTGGAGGCAGTGAAACCTCTTGTTTCTTTGGAGGAGGGGGTATTTCTGTTAGCTCTTGTGGAGGGGATGACTGTTTGGAAGGGAAAAGGAAAGAAGAATCGAGATGGGGTGGAAGACTGAGGGGTGGAGAAATGGATTCAACATTTGGGACAACAGATGGAGAGTTTGAAATTTGCAAGGCCAAATGAGATGATGCTGCTTGAGTAATGGGAAGAGAAAGACTAGATGATGGTGTAGAACTTACCCATTGACAAGGTTGTTCAACACCGAATGTATAGGCCTCTATTTCTGCTGTCCATTGTGCAAGTTGGGGCAGCATCTTTATCATGAAGTCCAGCTTCTCTTGAGGGCTGAAGTGTCTTGGAAAAGGGCCTCCCCATGGACAAGGAGTCCTGTAACCGATTCCAAAAGCTCTCATTTGTGCTGTTGCTCTGGACTGCACCATCCCCACCTCCATCTTTTGGATTTTCTCCAACAGACCAGCATCTTGGATCTGATGGTCTTCATTGTATGCACACTCTTGCTCTTGGAAAGCTCCATAGCCAAACTGACTTTGGCACTGCTGTTCATATGAGAATGCATGCTGATCTGGAGGATTTGTAAAACGTGTTGGAGGTGGAATATACTGCTGTTGTTGATGTGAAATCCATGATGGAAATGAAGTCATGATTGCACAACTTCATGGAATGGAAAAGAATGAAAGGGATGGAAAGAAGGATGGATGAAAATGTATGGAAACGGGTCTGCAAGCTCAGAGAAATGGGTTGCTGATCAGATGGAGTCGCCAGATGTGTTTACAAGTGCCTCCAAAGGCTGAAATCTTCACAGGAACACATCAACCTACAAAAGATGAAGTGAAAGACCTCTAAGGTCCCACCGGGCGTGCCAAAATTGTTATCCAAAATTCACCCCCCCAGGGTAATTTTGATAACATGCATCAGAATATTCAAGTCCCAGGAAAATTGATTGATTCGGGGCCAAAATCATGTTGCTAAAGTCCCTTCAAATATTTTCTGAGTCCCCTCAAATATTTTCTAAGTCCCCTGTCTGAGAGGAAAAGAGCAAGCTCTGAGAAAATGCGAAAAAAGGTTGCAGAAAGGCAAGTAGGTTGATCCAGGGAAAAAATCATAAAAATGACTAAGTCCTAGTCCTAGGGGCACTCGGGACATTTGGGACAAAAAGGCCCGAACCGGCCGGCTCGGCCGAAGTAAGCACAAACAGCCCGCAAAGCAACACGTACATCTGGGACAAAAGTACGCCGCGGGCGCGAAATGCCAGTTCGACCGAGAAAAAATTGGCTAACTGCTGAGAGGGACGCAAATGGGACAATCGGGCCAAAAAGGCGCGAACCGGCCGAACCAGCCGAAAAGAGTCAAGTCAGTCCGAAGCAAAGTGGGACAAGCGGGCCAAAAATGCCTGAACCAGCCGAAATGAGCACAAAGGGCCCAAAATAAAATGGGACATCCGGGACAAATGGAAGCGAAGTACGCGAAGGAGCTGAAGGAGCCGAAGACCAATCAGAAACTGCCACGTGTCCTCACAGGAGAAAATGTCAAAAGGTCAAAGGGACGAGTTATCGAGCGCTAAACCGAACCAATGAAATGGCGCCACGTGTCCAAGTTTAAGGGGCCCATAAGTAATTTCAAAAGGAAATCCCGTGAAAGATGGAGGAGAGAGAATTTCTCGTCGAATCAGCACGTGCCACATGTCGTCAAGATGGCGAAGAGCGGGAAAACATTTTAAAATTCATTTTGATCTGTTCCGTGCCCTAAATCTTCAGATCGCCATATCTTTTGATCCAGAGCTCGGATTTCCATGTTCTTTATATCAACGGAAAGCTATTGAGATGCTCTACATGATTATGGGATCAATCTCGAGTTTTGGTGTAGTTTGAAGAGAGAAAATTGAGAAACAGCTCTGACGTGTGGTAATGGCCAGAAGCGACCTTTCAACAACCCGTTTTAATGCTAATGGGTCGCATTCTTCTTCTGCATGGCCAGAAGTGACATTTTAGCGGCCAAATTAATACAAATGGGTTGCATTCTCCTCCAAAATCACTCAAAGTGATAGGGTATGGGTTGGTAAGATCCTCCATGCTGATTTAATGCATCTGCAGTCAATGAGGAATGGGCTTGCACGTTTTTCCACGTTTTCTGTCCCTTGGGCTCAACCCATGCAATGTAAAAGCCAGATTTGGCTCATTTTTTTTTAAAAAAGAGGTTGTTCATTCTTTTGGCTCGGCCCTCCCTTCTTTTCTTCTCTAGGGTTGAAAATGGAGTTCGAGCCTCCTCCCTGCTCTGTAATGGCATTTTTTGCCTTTTACTAATGGAATGATGTTCTGTGCAAACTTCTGGAGCAACAAAACGTGTTCTGTGATGCATCTATCCATCCTCTCTCATTTTTGCTTGTTCTCTCCTTGCCTCTCTTCATTTGTAGGTATCTGTGCATGTCTAAATGTTCATTGCAGGTTTGGAGCTGTGTTCATGGAGTTTTGGGACATTTTCTGTGTGAAATCTATCCTTGGGCCTATGATGCATCTGTCCATCCTTCCCATTGCTCACCTCTCTTTGTCCCATGGTAGTTTTGATAGATGTTCAACATCCTCCTTCTCTGGTGTATCACCGTTTTAGTGTAGGCTTTTGCTATTTTTCCCTTCTCTCTCTCTCTGTCTCCTTGGCATGGTTAGATTAGGATTAGATTAGCTTGCCTGCACTGGAATAGCTTGTGGCAGGTAGTTTAGGAGTAGGAACCAGCCTTCTCTGGAGATTCCTCTCTCGGTTTCACAAGTCCCACGCTTGGAGAGAGGTTTCCATGTTGTGCAATCACACTGGATGCCTGAACATCAACCTAGAAGCCTGATGTGCGTCCAGGGGTGCTGTGATTTTGCACTAACAGTAATTTGGTGAGTGAAGCTACATGATGGGGTGTGATAATGGAGGCTATGGGTGTAGGGTCATTGGGTAAAACCTCGATACATTAAAGAACCTCCATGAGGGCTTGACGATGGGATTCTGAGGTTTGGATGAGGTCATATAAGGACATTTTGAGTGGATATTGGTGTAATTTTTTGAGCATGGTGCGATGTGTGACACCATTAGAAATGGGGTATGTGGGGCCGCAAATAGTTATCTTAGGTATGGGTGTAGATGGTATGTTGGGTATAGGATTGGTTGGTGGGTCAGCTACCTTTTCTTTACCCTTCTGCGCATGTGTAGTAACGTGTGCCATGTTGATTTGAGGGAATTTTTCAAATGGAGAGGGTGTAGGGTAAGTGGTATAACGACATGAAGGGAAAAAACCTACGGGAGGAGAAAAACCCTGTGAGGTCAGTTGGGTGCAGTGACATTTGGGTGGTGGCGTGGCAAATTCTCTGATGTGAACCATGTTAATTTCAAATCTTGGGGGTGGCTCTAGGAGTTATGAGGATGGAGGTTGTGGTTGTTGAGTGGGTAGTGTGGGAATGGGTGTAGGTGAAGCAGGGTCCTAATCTAGAAGGTTGTCATCATCAAAGTTAGTTTCCAATGGACACAATTGGATAAGGACGGTTTTCAAGGCCTTACAGTTCTCCACATCGTGCCCTGACACAGGATGGTATGCACAAATTTTAGTATCATCAAACCCTTTTGGCTTGGGTTTGAGGGGGTCGTAAGGTCAGAGTGGTGGTAATGTGATAACAGAAGTCTCGAGGAGGTTGGTTAAAATTTTGACATAAGACCCTACTAGTGGATCAAAATGGGAAGTAAATGTGGGTTTGGGTGTAGGTGTGGTTGGTTGTCGGTGAATTATTTATGGAATTGTATTAACAATTCAAGCTGTAGGTTTAGGCACTAGTGTGGTTTGAGGTATCGGTCGGGTTCATTTGGGTAGGGGTATAGTAGATGGAAGGGTAGGAGGGTGTGGCTTTGTTTTGACTACTTTGTTGTGGGGTAGTGGGGTTTTGTTTTTGGGGTGCACCTTCTTGGGTAAAGGTGATGTGGGCGTACGAGGTCTATGAGGGAAAGTAGATGGAGGAAGAGGGTGAGTTACCCATGGGGATAACGGGGGTGCTATGAAGGTAGATGATGTGGGTCGTGTTTGGGGTGTGAGGGACAATGACTGAAGTGTAGTACATAGGGAAATAATGGTTGAAGGTATCAGAGGTATTGGTGGTAAAGAGACTGCAGGTGTGGGTATGATTCTTTTTGTGTGCCTGGGTAGGTTAGTGATTTGTGAGGCAAGAACATGTGGTTGTGTTATTCGGTTATGAATGGGTGAGGGGTGCTTGACCCTATTGGGTAGCTGAGGTATTAAGGCAGATGGGACAAGTGTGGGTGTGATTGGTAAGGTAGGGGTATAAGGTTGATGAGTTTGTTTGTTTAGTTTGGGTGTTGGCATAAGTGTGGTTTTAATGTTAGAGGATGTAGCTAAATCTAGTTTAATGGGTGGATGAGTAAGGCTGGTGATCGGGGTGACCCCTAAAGTGGTAATAAGTTTAGTGGAGGTAAATGTTGTGGGTATGGGTTTGAGTTTAGGCATAGGTTGGGTTATGGGTAAGGGTGTGGTGTGAGTGTTAACAGATATCATGGAAGGGGTTGCGACAACAGTGGTTGTATGTGGTTTGATGGGTGGAAATGTGCTTGGGTAGATAGTGGAGGTGTCATCGATGGATCTTTGCATCTGTGTTGAGACAGGGAGTAAGAGGCACCCCCATAACAAAGCTCTATCCACATACTCTAAGTGATCAACCAAACGTGAGAATGGTATGTCAGTGGGTGAAATTGGTGAGGATCTAATGGGAATTCCCATAAAATGCATCTTAGAGATGGAGAATTGGCTAGCTTCAGCTTCTGTGGGTAAGAGAGATGAAAGTAGGTCTATTGGATGTTGGGTAGCTAATGGAGAATGCTCGCCAAGAGGAAAAGGTATCTCCATCGGGTTTATGATGAGTGGAAGGGATAATGGGGGTCCCTCTATGAGTGAAGGAATGGATAGGTCCTCCTTTATGGGTGGAGGAGATAATAGGTGCTCCTCTACGGGTGGAGGAGGTATGGTAGGTAAAGGTTTGCTAAGTGGAGAAGCTAGGGGTGAGATGGTCTCAATGTCTGTAGGAGATTCCTCTGTAGGTGATGAAGGGTGTTCTTCTATTGGTGAAGGAACAATGACAGTTGGTTTAGATGTGGAAGGAGGGTTTTGGGCTAGGATTTCCTCTATGGAAGGGATGTGAGGTAATTGAGATGTAACAGGTACCTCGTTAAAGATTGCATGAACCTCACGAGTATGAGTATTGTGAGTGGATGTCTCACCTGTTTGATTGGATGAACGAGCATGATTGGGAAATGGTTTTTTAAAGATTTGTAGATTTTGATTGGGTAGCGTTGAGATTATCCACAGCCAACTTGCCTTTCTCAAGCATTTCCTAGACAATATTCTTAAAAGTGATGTAGTTACCGTCACTATGTCCTTTCACTTGGTGGTAGTTACAGAAATCTTGTTCCTTATACCACGCAGGCATGGGGTGAGCAGGGTCAAAATTAGTGTGTGGTTTTATGGGTGGAAGTGTGGTGGCACCAGCTTTGATAAGATTCTCTAAGACAGAAGAGTAAGGTTCCCCGATTGGTTTATATTTTCACTACTCTTGTCTGAATCGAAAAGCCTAAACATGTGATAAATTAGATGAGGGTGTAGCTTGATTGGATGGATGATCTGGGCCAGCCTTGAGTACCACTGTGTTAGTGGTACCTTTAGCCTTCGCATAATTGGTTGGTGGTTTGGAAGAAGAAGAGGTTTCATTCGACTTGAATGCCAAATTCTTATTTCGTAATTGGATTTTCTTCTCTTCGATAGCCTGAATTTCCAAATTTTGTGCCATAGTAAATGCCTCATTGAATGTTTTGAAAGTTTGGACCTACAAGGTCAGTGGGATATTTCTGGTGAAATCTCGTGTCAAGAGCTCAATGAGTTTAGTTTATGGCAGTTGAAAGGTAAGTTGATTGATCAGGCTGTGCTAGTGAGTGACAAAATCTGTGATAGATTCATCCTCGTACTTACATGTGGAATATAGATCGGTCATGGTAACTTCCTTGGCGATGTTGATAGAAAAATGATCCAAGAAAGCATGGGCTACCTGATTGAATGAAAATATGGAGTGTTTGGGTAACCCACTATACCAATCTAATGCTGGTCCAGTGAGGGACATGGGAAAAGTTCTCAAAACTAAGACATCATCATGAGCAATCAAATAACATCCATGTTTGAATGAGAGAAAATGTTGTTGTGGGTCTTCCTTACTATTGAAGTAGTTGAATTTAGGCATTTCCCAATGCACAGGGTATGAATGGACGGGAATGGATGGGTGAATAGGCTCGTTGAAAATCTCAACATAAGTGAGAGTGTTGCGGGAGCCAGAAACTGATGCCTCCAGTGTTTGCATCTTATCCATCATCAATCTAATTAGGTAATTGGTGGGTTGTGATGATTGGATTCCTCCTATAACATGAGGAGGTTGGTTTTGGGTGTATAATGGGTGTGACATTCTAGTGTATGGGGCTGCCATGTAAGGTGGTGGAGAAGAAGGAAATGAAATAGGGGGTATGTAACCGGAATGAATAATAGATGAAACCGATGGTTGTTGGTAGTGTGTATATGGGGGAGGAAGGGTTGTGGTAACCCTAGTGGCAATAGGGGCTATTGATTGTGGAATGGAAAGAACTACGTTCTGAAATGGAGTAGGGGTCACCGACACTGGAGGTGGGAATATGGCTACGGGTATGTATGAGACATTAGGAGCGGATGAGGTCATGTTTGGGGTAGTTGCTGAGGGTATGGTGGATGTAATGGGTGCTACAGGGGTAAAAAACGTGGTAGTCATAGCGGATATAGGACCTAACTGCAAAATGACTGGGGGTAAAGTGGAAGCGGGCAACACGGAGCCAGATGGGGTTGAGGCAGAAGTGGGTGTGAGTGTCAGGGGGATAGATACAGGCATTCCATATATCAACTGACCTGAGGCATCTTGAGTGGATGAATGGGAGAGGTAAAACTGTAAGGCAATAGGGTTCTAGTCAAGGAGTCATGTGAACTCATCATCTCCGGTAACGATATTGGTAGGTTGGATGGGATCCATGACTAGTGATATAATAGAGGGTTGGGAAGGAATAAGGGGAGTGGTTGGTGACTGGCATGGAACACGAGGGTGTTCTCTTGTCTTCAGGTCAGTACCATGTCAACCAGTACTAATCAGGTGATGCCGCTTCTCTGTAAATTATACAAAGAATAGTAGAAACAGGTGAATCTAGTGATAAAAAATGGATGAAGTAACAAATGGTTTGTGGAATGTGAAACAAGTAATCGATGCTGGTTAGGGACAGTCGACTTCGGTCAGGTGTAACCACTACTGGTTACTGTGGAAAATAGGTAGTGAGTAATCAGTGAGGCAGAAGGCAAAATATGACAAGTATGCCAAATTTGGGGATGTGTAAAATGTCAATGGAAAAAGTGATAGTGACAGAGACTGTGGAAAGTGGAAGAAAGTGAAGTGAAGCTTTCCTTTTGAATAGGTTAGAAAAAGGACCTAGAACTAACGACGGTTGAGTGTAACCAATGGCAGTCACTGTGAAATTGATATAGTGATGAGAAGAAGTGGTTGTGAATTAGAATTTGGTGTGGAATCAAACCCAGAAATATGAGAATGATGTAGATGTGGTCCAGAAACACTCAAACTTAGTCAGAATACTCCGATTATGATTGGGAATTTGTAAGGAAAGACAAAAATAATAATCGAAAGCTCTCACCTCAAAATGCAAATCAAACAAAACACTAAGAAAGAATGTTCTTAGAGTGCCAATTCTATTACATTTTTTTCAGCTTATGCTATTTAGGGACTGACACATGAATTATGAAATAGAGTTTTTTGGTGAGGATGGATTCCTACAAAGAAAGAGATCTACAGGGTGAGGTTTCAGGTTTGATATGGTGGGGGCGGGCTACACTCTGAAGTATGACTTGACAGAGCATCGAGCTGGGTGCCCATTGTGCTATGATCATGTGATCACCTACAATTTCTTCCAGGTAATATGTTGTTTAAGAATGTATGTATTTTGAATTTTTGTGTGGGTCAGGGGCTGATTGGTTGAGGCATGGGTTTATTTTGGGTGAGTGGGAAGTTTTCTGGACTGAGAATTAAAAAAGAAATAAAAACCGATATCGGTTTGGTGAGTGATGCCAGTATGGGGAGGAAACTGATGGTGGTCAAGGAACCAATGTCGGTTGGGGAAATACGTAATGAAATATTAAAAATGGGTTTTTAGGCTCTATGTGATTGCATAAAGAGTGAGGGTAGTGTGGTTGGGGTCGTAATATGGCTGAGAAGAATCAAGAATACTAAGAAGGAGGTTTAGAAGGTTGAAAAGGTTTGGGGTGGTTAAATAGTGGGTTACTCAGAAGAAGATGATATACGGGTAACAAAAGAGATAAAATACTGAAAGCCATAAGTGATCTACAATGGGATAAGCAAAAAAGATTAAAATCATAGTACTTGGTATTTTTTAGATTCTGTGAGTTGAGATGGTTGATGGTTGATCGGAGAATAGGTGCTTGAGTCCATTATTGCGGTAGTAAAACCTGTGTGCTCTCATGAGTGTTCAAATGCTCTGGAAGGAGAATCAACTACTTATCTTACACTGTGGTTGTGTGTGTTCCTCGTCTGGATGTAGGAGGGCTTGAAGATTCACACTTGAGTGTAATAATGCTCCACTAACTGAATGACCAACCTGATGGTTGTAAAATTCTATATAAAGGAACCGATGGTGATTTAGGTGACCAATGTTGTCTGAGGATAAACCAGTGTCAGTTAGGGTGAAATAGTTTGAGTTACAAAAAATAGCCCGATCTTTACTATTTTTGGGGTGATTTAATTGTTGGGTTCACTTAGGGGAGTAGAGTTCACATGAGAGAAGGTAGGAAGAACATAGAAGAAGTCCAATTAGGTTTAGGAAGAATTCTTAGTTAGTGGTGACTCAACACTGGGAGTGATGACTCAATACTGAGAGTGATGACTTGGTCATTGTGAGTTAAATCCCCTTGGAATGGGTCCAAGGTGAGGTGTGAGGATGAAATTAACTTAATTAAAATAATTAAATTAATTAATGATGTGAAGATGAATATTAATGTGGGGTAAAGGGGTCATGATTATTTAAATGCGTTACATTAATTAATTGAAGGGGACTTGGTGTCTACATTAATCTTGAATCTTTTATGAGTTATTCTTGCATATGGTTGTGATATAGATATTTTTATGGTTTATTACTGCATTGTTATTATGGATCTAGAATATATCTATGTGTGTGCTTATCATGTTAAATCCTTGAAAAATCTTCCATAAAAAAGGGACCTAGTACCCTTGCACACTTCGGTTAAGCACTCAATTCTGGATGAGTGATGTTTCAGTGTGCCTTGGGTTGTTTGTTAAAATAAAAGACTACATTTTGGTTCCATTATTGGGACCTATTTTCAAGATATTTTCCAGGATGTTGTATGATGAAGATGTATCGGTTGAATTTGGCCAACATTGAGGATTGGTTAGAGAATTTAGAGGAAGAGTATGCTCATAGATTTAATAATGGATGTTGGGCCCGTAAAAGTAACTAAGTACCTAAGGCGTGAAACCTTTTAGTGCGTAGAGATAGGGTGCAAAGGCATGCACATAAGTAATCCTTGGAGAGGCACGAAGGGTCATGCTAGGGAAAGATGGAGTTATTAATTAGTGAGTTTTACAAAAATAGGAAAAGATACACATATGGAGAAAATGGAAAAGCAACCAGATACAGATGTGGATAAGGCATGGGGACTTGCGATCCAGGAAAATGATATTCCAGGGATTCATTATGGTTATCTAGAGAGGATAAGGAGTCATTGTTGTTAAGGATTAGCTGGCATATGCATGATAAAGGAACTTGATTGAGGGAAATGCATGGTGACATATGGAAGATTCCTAAGTAGTGGTAGAACAATCATGAGGAGATTCTAGCAGGATTTTGTAGATGATGATGAATGGTTAGAAGAATATTCCTTTGACTGCTTGTAATAAAGGGTCATTTCTAGAAGACAGAGAGACATAGAAGAAAGTATGGTTTAATGGATGTAATCGGGAGCTCTATGATAAAAAAATCTCTTCTACTATAAACATTGCCATGGATGGAACTTTTGGATGTAATCTTAGCTACTGTATTTGGCGTATAAATATAATGAAGCAATTCCGTAACACTCCTGTAATGGATCTTGATCTATATTTTCCCTTTATATTCATGTGTGTTATGGGTTTCCTCAATGTCATTCCATGGTTGATTCTACTTGTAGTTGATTATGTTAAGTCCATGTTTTGGATACATCATCTAGGAGTAAAAGCTTACATCTAAAAACTTGAGGATAATTGCATTTATTCTTTGGTTATTCTATATCATCATGTTGATAAAGAAAATTCTCACAAAGCTCACATAAAGGATGGACTAGGCACATGCGCGTGCCTCAGGTGATATTCCAGGCTAAGAATGGATGATATACCAACGTGCTTGGGATTAGTTTTTGAAATAGATAGTGATAATAGAGACTACATTTTGGTTCCATTGCTAGGACCTCTTTTTGAAGTTGTCATGAGAATGGTACACGATGACAAAATGCTTGACCCTGGATGATGTCGAAGTATGATTTAAGATCATGGAGGGTGAGTTTTCTCAGAGATTCAGTCATTGACCTAAGTTTGATGCACATAAATGGGTAGAAGAGCATATGTATCATGAGCTATATGAGACTTTATTTTTTGCTTTCCAGTAGAGTTGTATGAATGGCTTTCGACGTATGCGTCTAAATCAATATGGTAGTATAGATCTCGCGTATGGACTCAAGATGAGTATTGGAGGCTACATGATGCTGATCTGACTTGGAAATGTGTTGTTAATCATTGGTGGAGTAGAGTGTTGAGAAGTTACACCTTGGAGTATGTGATTTCTATGTATTCCTGTCCTAATATTGTTGAGTTTGAGTTTTTGAGGGAGCCTAGAGGATCATTTTTACATGCTATCCCCTTAGATATAAAGATCTTGATCATTACAATGAGTTTGGAAGCATTTTCTATGGCTGGCTAAGCTTCTTTTGAGTACTGGGTGAGGAAACTAGGGTGGAGGAAGATGGCATACCTTGCGGCTGAGAAGGAGAGGGAAGAGAGACGATTCAAATATAATGAAGCACATGAGAGGGATTTAGACAACTTGAAGTTGTAGGAGAGATGAATTTATAGAGGTAGACGTTGCAGGAAGGAATTGAGGTTCACACAGAGGACGTGGAGCTTGAGAATTATGTGCTACCCCATCTTGGAAAGTGCGGAAGAAAATACTTGTTGGATTCTAGAGAAGGCTTTTCATATGAAGAAAGGAGAGGAGTCATTGGCGCGCATTGGAATCCACCTAGTGACCAACCCCTAATGCTTAAATTTCCAAATCCAGAGATAAGTATTGCTAACCTCAGTTGGTATTGGTGGAAGTATCTGATCAACACCTGATAGGTATAACTTTTCATTTGACGCTTTTATGGCTACACAATCATTTCTTGTGCTTTGAGGTATATAATATAGAAGGAAATTTGAGAAAATTATGGGTACACAAAGCTTGGGTATCATGTCTGGAAGTGGAGTAGGAAACACATCTAGTAGCAGTGAAATATCGGAGATTTTTGGCATGCAGTTCAACATGACACTAGGGACACAAGGCATGACCACTTCAAGACCTTTACCAGCTACAAGAGGTGGATCCGACAGAATAGAAACTAGAGGACCTGGTGGACCTGGAAGATCATGAGGATTTGGTGGATCAGGAGGGACATGCACTAGTGGATTTAGTGGATCTAGTGGTGAAGGCAACACTAGAGGAAACCAAGGTTCTAGATCAGGAGGGAACGGGCCCTTACCACTTCAGCAAGTATTTTTCAAAATATATTTACATCTACTAGACTACAAAGGTGTTGAGGATGCTACAGAGCACGTACACAAATATGAGATGCTATGGCGTGTGAAGGGGATCACTACCCTATATCATAAGGAAAGTAAGTTTACAATAATGTTGTAGGAAGGAACACATAGTTGGTACCATAAGTATGACCCCCAATAGACAATAATAGATTAAAAAACATTGTTGAATGCATTCTTAGCTGAATTTAATATCCCTGAGTTTAAATAGAATATTATTAGCACACTGAAGGATATTCAAAAAGGTATGGTAGAGAGTATGTGAGAATATGATGCACATTTTAAGACTCTCTTATCAAAACTGTCTTATGATATTCATCCTTCTCAATATTCTCAGTGGTTTTTTGGAGGGTTGATAACACCTTTTAGGATAGCACTTTCCCAAAAGACTTTCACAGACCTGTGTGAGGCCTTAGAGGCTGGCCTGCATGCTGAGGTTGTTAGAAGCATGGATAGCGAGGTTAGCCATTAACTTGAAGACTAGATTATTGTAATGAAAAAGTAGCTAGAGAAGCTATCTGCGAACTCGGCACATGAGACTCGCAATGGCCTATGGTACATAGGTTGTGAGGTGGAGGGGCGTATAAAGGAAAATTATCCTCGGAGATCAATACATGTAATGACAGTTGACCATGAGATTTTCCATGGAGATCATGATCCAAGTAGGTGTCCACTATTGTAGTGCAGAATTCTTAAGAATATATATTTCTATTGCAAGATTTACACCTCTACTACTCATGACACCAAGGATAGTAGATTGATTCACTAATTACATGATACCATTGATGTTGGTGTGCATCAAACCAATATCGCAAACAATTCCAAGGATGATGGTTGTTATTATGAAGGGTGTAAAGATGGAGGGGTACGTGAAAGAGGATTCTGAGGAGGATATCGAGGTTGAGGGAAACATAGAGGAGGAAGAAGTGAGTTCTCATGTGGGGCTTGTTACAACTATGGGTCTACAGAGAATTATAAACACAATTTTTTTAATCTATTGTAATGCTCTTGGTATGTGAAAAATAAAAAGTATGGGGAATTCCCAGAGGTATTTGAACATATGATCCAAAAATAGTAGAAGGATAAAGGCATAGGAATGGTAATCGTGAAGAAATCATACTCAAAATGGATGTCAAAGGTGGCATGTGAGTTAGAGTTAGAACATATAATGGTGACCACGCGAGCTGAGATTGCATGCGCTATAGAGATACCAAAGCAAATTCCATTGGTTACTAAAGAAGGTGTTGCACAGGAAGTATATAGACCCTACTCATCAGAAAGAGGTGTATCAAGAGACCATGGATGTAATTCAGAGTATACAAGAAGAGATCCAGTGCCTAAAGGAGCAGTCATGGTAGTTAGAGTAGAGGAAGAGCACTGAGGCTCCATAGAAGGATCTAGATGAGGTTAGGGAGGTATGCAAAATGTTGAGGTAGAAGAATATCATTTATTTAGTAGGGGAATGGTTATGGGAAAAATTATTGCATGCCAGAGTAGAGTGCGAGCGACAGGTCTAGAACACTAACCTTCCCCCTCACATCATTGATTATGATAAGGAGATTACCTTGAATACGGTTGTTGATGAGTGGATCCTATGAAATATTTTGATTGACATAGGCGCGAAAGTCAATGTTCTCACCATGAAATGCCTAACAAAAAATGGGAAGGTCCCCATTATATCCATCTTCAAATATGTTATATATGGCTATCAAAACAAAGGCAATGCCCATTGGTGTCTTGAAGGATGCTATTATCACTATCCAAGGGAAAAAATTCACTGGGGATTTTGAAGTCTTGGCACTAGCTGAGGCAAACAAATTTCCAACATTTCTTGGGCACCCCTGGTATTATAGAAACAATGTTGACATACAGTTCAATAAGGGGTACGTAAGCTTTGAGAATAAGGAAGAATAGGTTATCATCCCCTTGCCCGATGGAAATTCAACACCCTATACTGATCCCTTAGGGGAATAAGTTCTTGACATGATCAATGTGTGCTCTATCAGGGAACTTGGAGTGATTCACCCTATAGAGGGAGTTATTCAGTTTGAAGACGCTGAATCTATGAGTGATACCACTAGTGTAACATGTGACAATTGGAAAAATGATACTTATGAGTTAATTGGGAAAAAATTGAGAGGCTCCATTAAAAGAGTGACAAGGGTGCCCCCACTTAGGCTCCTAAAAGGGAAGAAGTTACCAAGATACACTAGGGATGACAACCCTAACATTTTCCTGTGAGCCATGGAATCCCAATGGAGATGTGAAATCAAATAAAGGATCATGATTGTCTACACTTTGGGTGGAAGCAAAAAATATTGGTGGATGGTGCATCAGGACAATCTTATATGGTTATGTGAGTTGAGAATTGTGTTCTCTATTAGATTTTTCAAGAGCATCGCACCCACTAAACTTTTCATCTATGATGGGAAAGGATCCACCTCAGACCATTCCATGAGTGCGATAGGATCTGGATGAAAGGTGCATATGGTTTACCTTCTTCCCTCTCGGTGCACAAGTTTTATTCCACAATATAAGGCTATGTGTGTGCATGATACATTCATTAACAATTAGACCATCAGATAAGGAACTGACGAGAGTTAACAGATGACTTGATTCAGGCATTTGAATATAAAAGTGATAAGCCCTTATCGAACGAGGCGCTATAGGTTATTATGTGCCTAACTATGGGAGAAAGTGAGATGGCAAAGGATAGAATAATGGACTTATTGGGTGAAACTTTCTTTTAAGAGCACTCTAATAAGGAAGAATAAGACGAGATACAACTTGAGTGTGCTTGCATGGACAGAGAGAAGGGAAAGATTGTCTGTGTGATAGATGGCGAAGAAGTGGAGAACTTGGATGCTAACCATACTATGGGTACACATGAAGTAACATATAGTGTTGATGAGAAAACCTGTGCCTATCATTAACCCCTCAAAATAAAGAAGGTTAACATTGGCTCAAAAATGGAACCTAAGGAGGCTACTATTGGGGACTATTGGTCAAGAAAGGAATTTTATAATATCATTGATCTATTGCATGAGTTTCAGGATTTATTTCCACATGGGTACCTGTAATGCATTGAATTTTTGTAAGCTAGCATGGTAATCACTTTTCATGATGTTGTAACTGCAGAAATGAAGATACATATGTTTAGACATATCTTTTGATCTTAAAGGAATGTGTTGCTAATCTGGACCCTTGTTTGCTGTAATTTTTTCACTTGGGATAGAAGTTATTATTGCTTGTGTGTTGCTAATGAGACAACAAACTTGTCGTATGCTTGATGAACTCTTTCCGCTGATTGACAGCACACCTTGAATCAATTCCATTGATCCAAGGTATGCTGTGGCCTTCTTGTGATCGCCTTGTTGATTTAATTCTAAACCAGAATGAGGTCTGAAACTAGACTGAAGGTTGATATAAAGGTTGCAGCACCCGATTTCAGGTATGAATATCTGGTACGTAGATTCCAATGAAAAAGGTTCGATTCTCAAACCACACACCATTGTAACGCTAGATAGAGTAAGACGATAAGGGCCTGGATGCGAGTGGCACATGTATGTGGAACAGGGGATGAAACATCCTGCATAGTGTTGAATATGAATTCCAATCAGAAATACTTGATTGGAAACTATTAATTAAATACTATGGGATTAAACACTAACCTACTACTAAGTTTAATCCTATACCCTAACTACTACCCTATATGGATTTTAAATTTCATAAGGATGAAAATAGATGTAAATTCTACTAACCTATGAACTAGGTGAATAACCTAGATATGGACTATTAAAAATCCTAAACTATTCCTAACCTATCCAAGGGGACGTATGGACCCATGTGGATGGAAACGGATAAGAAGGGAAGGTTGGAAATTTAATGGGACAGTAAATGAAGTCCTTACATGTGCAGCGCCAAGTTTGGCGGGAACAAGAAAAAGTTGGAGGCGTCCAACTAGCTATGAAGCTAAAATGGAAATTACATGCAAAATTTGAAATTGGAAATTTGCCAACCTGAGTCGGCAGTGGCGTGAGGAAAGAGGAAAAATGCGATGCATTCAATGCATTCAATGACATTGGTCTTAGCGACTAGTTTTCCTTGGAAAGAGGATTGAGGAAAAAATTGTTGTTGTTGTGTGTAATTGGTTTTAGTTGCTCTGCATTTTGTTGTTTTCATGGTTTTGTCGAACCTACTGTATTTTTGGTTATTGTTTCTATCTTTGGAGAAGAAAAGGCTATTTTTGAGCCTGTGAGAGTTAACAGACTATTGGGAAATCCTGGTTGTGGACGTCATGGAGAGAAATAGCTACCGTGGATGCAGTTTACTTCGAACCACAAAAAGAAATACAGGCATGTTAAGCCCTTCTCCTTAAACTGCTTGCTTTTGCTTAATTGTCTCATTAAATCAACCCTGCTCTTATGAAGGGGGTTTGGCTATTCGATTTTGCTGTTATGTTAAAGTGATTTTGAGTTGAGTCATTTTCTTTTGCTGTATGCAACTTGAGCATTTCCTTGCGTAATGATTAAGTTGAATAAAACTGTCCATGCTGTGTGGGTTCATTTCGACAGTGTTGGGTATTTGTTTTATCACCATTATGAGTTTTTGCTAATGAATACATTCGCTAAGCAAATATCAATTCTGAGTTCTGTGCATTCTTGTGAAAATGGAAGGATGAGATGATTTTGTATGTCTGGTTAAACTGTCATTATAAGGATGAATACGACTTGGGTATTCTTAGGCCTTTTGAAGAAAATGAGTGTTTTTCTTATTAAAATTATTAATGAATTATGTTTTCTCTTTTGCTTTTTTGAAATCTGAAGGTAATGGTAAGTGGATTTTATTGTGCATTATGGATTCGGTTTGATCTTCTGGTTTGAACTGTCATTATGAAAATGAACATGGCTTAGTATTTCTTTGCACACGAATGAAACAAATGAGGTTAGACTTGCTGTATGAGTTTGTTTTGATTGGGTTTAGCACCCGCTTCTATTACCCTATATGGGTTTGAGTCATTACATGTAATATTGATGCGAGTATTGTCTTCTGAGTTCAGTACGAGGAAATGTTTGGGAAAAGCAAGTTCTGGATAATGTGGAGGAACTGTTGTGTGAATTAATTTCTCGTAATCACTTTCATTGCATTGAATTCAATTTTTCCTAGGACAGGGAATTCATTTCATCATTTTTCCTTTGCTGTTCAAAACGTTTTAATATTTTTTTTGAAATGAAGACCGTGACTGGTTTCCCTTCCTTCTTTTGGAGAAAATATGATGTTTATGAACTGAACTTGAATGGATTCTTGTTCTTGAAAAAATAAGAAGGGGGTTTTCTCACTCATTACAGTGAAATGATGATAATATGTTTGCTGAACTTTTACCCATTTTAGACTAAGCTGGGTATGACTGTTTTTAATAAATACATATGTTTTAAATATATATATATATATACTCAATTCGCAGCCTGAACTCTTGCTATTTTGTTAGAACTGAATCAAAGTGGAATTCTTACTTTGAAAGTTCAAAATGAAATGAATATTTTTATTATTATGATATGAATCATGATTTCGTAGCTAGCTGTACATTCTTATTTGTTCAGGTCTAGCTGAAATGCTTGTTTTGACGAAGCACTATTTATAAACTAGTTGTATATTCTTGATTTTTTATATCTGGACAAGAAAGTCCATTGAGTGAAATATAATAATTAGAATGAATCATACTATTGGATTGTGTCTGTTCTAAATAGTGGATATTTGGTTAGATAGTGAGAAGAGGTAATATGATCCTTCTTCCTTGTATTCGATTATTGATTTTATTTATTTCACTCTGAACTGTTATCATTGATTGGTATCACGTCTGGATTAAATTCTTAGTACAGCTATGAGGAAAGGAAAGAGAGTGTGGATGGATAATTTGAATTAATGTTAATTTCTTCTCTCATACAGTTGGAAATCTATAATTGTTATGGAACGAATTTTGTACTGCTTTGGTTTAAAAAACTGCATTTAATTGCTGTTTACTTTTCTCTTCAGTGTTTGATTGCTTGAAATCAGATGAGTTATATGAAAATAAGGGAAAATAGTTCGGTTTAAATTTTAGTTAAATTCTATCTTTTGAATTTACAACTATTGTAAGGGAATGGAAATTACAGCATTTATATTGGAACAACAGTATGCATAATTGTGTTTTAGTTCTTACAGATGTTAATTCTAGAACTATTGGAAGGAAATTACTTCTTGTAGTAATTATTGGGAAAAAGGGCAGTAATCCTTTCTTGTCTGACTGGGAGGGTAATTAGATGATTGGGTTGTTATGCTACTCATCCTTATTAGTACTTCATTCTTGGATGATGTTCATTTTAACGTTTCATAAAAGAAGGGTTCTTTTATTGAGACAGTTAATTAGAAGCACCTCATTTTAATGACAAGTGCTTAATATGCTCAGTTCAACGAACTGACCCGTGCAAGTAATTTTGTAGATGGAATTTGAGTATAAACGAAGACATGGTTGTTTTGTAATATTTCTTTTGATTAAAAGAGGATGGATTGTATTTGATAGCTATTATTCCTCTACAAGGAAATGAGAAAGGATGAAATTACATTCTTCTATCTTTATGAGTTGCAATGTTGTTTGATATAAACGAAGTCCAGTCGTTTGGGCTGGCAAATGTATAGATTGTAAAACTTATGGAAGAATACAAGGAAAAGTTTGACATTTAATGGTTGTATAAATTTGATATTGTTGAATAAGATTGAGAATATAATATTATTCCTTGATTTGGAATTATTCAAATGATAGTGGATAGATTTAAAAGGAATATACATCTATTTTTTACCTGAATGCAACTTTTACATTGGAATGTGCAAATAGTTCATACTTGGATTAAGATGAATTTTAAATTGACATTAAAATGGATTTAGGTGAATATGATCTCTCAATTGATAGGTATTTAGGATTAACTTATAAGCTAAGGAATATCAAATAACATAAGAGCAACTGAACCTTGTGTTTGGACTCCGATAATAGCCTCGAATGTTTAAATTCAGAAAATATAGATATGGGAAAAACATATCTAATGTTAACTGACCTTAACTGAAGTAAGGTTATGGAGAATAAATGGATAAATTCATTTAGAATTAGACCTCGTTTAAATGATGTATAATAAGATAGAATTCTGAATTTATTTACAGTTGTGGGTAAAACTTGGTTAAGTTTAATAGGTTAAACTTATTGCATTATCTGTAATGGACTGAATATTCTGAAGAATAAAGAAAGGAACCAAGAAGAGAATATGCAACCCTTCGGTATGAAGAAGGGGATGTATATTAAGCTAGAAGACAAATTAAGTCTCTCTCTTAGCTACATACAACTGCAACGAGAACGAGGTTAAAGGATCAACAGGGCTGCTAAAAGTTGATCTTAAATATTAAGATTATAATCAAATCACGCATGAGATGGATGTGTACTTTTCAATGAGAGGATTTTGTAGGACCTTGGCACATGCCAGCTACAATATGGTGTCTTCATGAAGGCGGGGCCTTCATGACGACATAATGTTGTGGCTGACATGTTACAACACCCTCCGGAATCAAATCATCAAGTTTACATAAGCTGGATACTAAGTTCTTAGATGGGGATAGGATTGTGATCACGTATACAGAGTGACTCCGGAGGACTAAAGGTAACTAGACACACGGAGTCATCTAGGGACGACACCATATGTCTGCGTACCTTTAGTTACCATGAGTAACTTCCTATACTCGTTCATATTGCTAGTTGGGGTTAGAGCTTGACCTTAGATGGAAGGAATGATAGAGATCAGGAAATTCCATTCTAGATAACAGACGAAGTGAGGTGAAGGATGTATTCCATTGATGTGTATCACATCTAGGAATATGATCATGCAAAGCATGTGAAAATCTTTGGCCAAAGTATCGCAAGTGCTGGTTTCGTTTTCCTAATTACCTAGTTTAAGATGCATGATGTCAGATGAATATCAGTAACAGATATTCAAATAGGCTTATTAAATGGATCACTTCGATAATCAGAAATGGTAAAAGAACCCTGTATATTTATTATAAAATGCATGGATCAACATGAAGGATTGGTCAGTCACGAAGTCATGAAATGAGAGATCACTGAAACTCCAAACCATAAAATGGGAGATCGTTAGTTCTTTGAGTCATTTACAGTAGCATATGGTATCTGTTATATGATTGAATGACATTGAATGTGTGTTCCATATTGCAAATATGTGAACAGGGAACATTGGTTTTAAAAAGAAATTGGGTGATCCAAATTACATTAATTGGACAGAGAACAATTATTAAAACTTGAACGTGTGTTGGAATTATATAATTCATAACAGAGAACGTTGTATAAAAAAAAAAATTCCCTTGTTCTAGTATCCTAAAATGGGGATGTTACATCTTGGTATCAGAGCTGAAGGTTACAGCTCTTGGACCTAATGAGTCCACAATTTAAAAAGGTTTACATTTTCTTATTGAACAGAAAATGGTCAAAATAAGAGGAAATGCTGCGAACAACCCGCTACCGGGTGGAGAAGCAGCTACTACTCAAAAGCTAGATGAAATCCTTGCTACCCTACTAGATACAAGAGATCGTTTGAATGTTTTGGAACAACATTCAATGGGCAATGAAGAGGAGGAAGAAGAAGCTGATATAAATGATCAGCCACCTCCTATGGACAACACCAATGGAGGGAATCCAAGTGTTGATAATAGTAATGTGAATGCTCCTAATCATCCTGAAAATTAAAGGGCAAGATTAGTAGCTGAAATTACAAATGACATAAAGAGAATAAGTCCTCCAAAGTTTGATGGAACATTACTTAGGGACGGAGCTGAGAATTGGCTCAGTGAAATGGAGAAGTACTTTGCAATAAGAAACTTCTCCGAGGAGACCAAAGTGATATGGGGAGCATATCAGCTTTCTCATGAAGCATCATCATGGTGGGACAACCCTAAGGTTGAGTTGAATATTGTCGAATCAGACATAACTTGGGATCAATTTCAGGGTTACTGTAGGCAACAGTGGCTGCCTCAACTCTATTTTGATAGGAAAATGACTTAATTTCAGAATTGGTCGCAAGGAAGGCTCACGGTGACAGAATATTGGGAAGGGTTTACTAAAGTCCTTAAGTATGTGCCGCAGTACCAAGCTGACGAGAAGTTCAGAATACGAAAGTTCATAATGGGACCGAATTCCATCATTGATGGCGAAGTGGATGTCCACGGTCTAACCACTATGGAAGGAGTTTTTGAAAAGGCAATAAGATAGGAACAAAAATTGAGAGCAATTTCTGCTCATAAGGAAGAGATAAGGAAGAAGATTCCCAATTCTTCTTCATCTCTTGCACCCAAAAGGGGGCCCTGGAAAAGGTTTGGTGTGAAAAACAAAACTATTGTAGATAACAACAAGAAATCTGTAATGAACAAACCTATAAATAGTGTGCAGAACAACTTCGCAAAAGTTAGTGGCAATGGACAAAAGTCCTATGGAAGCTAGAGTGATAACTTCAAAGCTGGTAGCAAATTTGAGCCTAGGAAAGGGCTAGTTGGAGGATGCTTCAACTATGGAAAGGACCATTACGCGAGTCACTGTCCTCTGAAAAAGGATGATCGCTATCAACAGCATAGGATACACGCTGTGGTGGCTAACAGACAAGCTGAAAAGAATGCTACACCCATAGAAGTTCTGGGTAAGTTATTCGGTACACCTGTAGTCATACTTTTTGATACTGGAGCTACTGAATGCTTTATTTCTACTAAACTTGCAATGAAATTAAAAAGAAAGGCTGAATGAATGGATAAGACATGGACAGTGCACTATGGGAATAATGCTGTCCATACAGTCGAAATGTGCCTTTTTGGGGCAATTCTTGACTTGCCCAGTTTCTCCACCGAAGTTGACCTGTATGTCACTCCTTTAGGATCATATGATATCATTATTGGAGTTAACTGGTTGGCAGAACATAAGGCAAAGGTCAACTGTTATGAAAAACAAATTTGTTGTTTTGATGACCTACAGAAAGCAGCAGTCATTCAAGGTGTAAGGCATGAGGTTGCTGTTAGGAAACTAACAGATATACAACTAAAAAGGGTTAAAAATAGAGGCTGCACCTTGTATGCAGTAAAAATGATAGAAAATGCTGAGGAAGATAATGATTTCATGGAAAGATATCCATTATTAAGGGATTTCAGGGATGTATTTCTGGAGGATTTACTAGGTGTTCCACCCAAACAAGAATTTGACTTTGCAATAGAGATCAAGCCAGGAACCAAACCCATATATAAGGAACCTTATAGAATGACCACCCTCGAGTTGGTGGAGCTAAAGGCTCAATTACAGGAACTTTTGACTAAGGGGCTGATAAGACCGAGTGTCTCACCATGGGGAGCGCCGGTAATTTTTGTAAAGAAAAAGGATGGCACATTGAGACTGTGCATTGATTACAAAATTTTGAATAAGGAAACTATTAAGAATCGATACCCACTTCCTAGGATTGATGATCTGTTTGACCAGATGTGTGGAGCATCAGTCTATTCAAAAATAGATCTTCAATCTGGGTATCATCAACTGAGAATAAAGGAAGAAGATATTCATAAAACAACTTTTAGAACAAGGTACGGGCATTATGAATTCACGGTGTTACCTTTTGGGTTGAAAAATGCACCTGCCGCCTTTATGAATCTAATGAACAATATTTTTCAAGAATACCTAGACATGTTTGTGCTTGTATTCTTGGACGACATTCTTATATACTCTAAAAATGTCGAAGAGCACCAAGAACATTTAAGGATAGTGCTGGAAGTTTTAAGAAAGAGGAAGTTGTACGGTAAACTATCTAAATGCTCCTTCTATGATGCAGAGGTGCATTATTTGGGAAATGTTATAAGCAAGAACGAGATAGCTGTTTACCCTTCAAAGATCATAGCTATAACCGAGTGGCCTGCACCTAAGAACGTGCATGAAGTAAGAAGCTTCATGGGCTTGGCAGGATATTATAGAAAGTTCGTTAAGGACTTTTCAAAAATTGCTACCCCAATCACTTCACTACAAAAGAAGGATAAGAAATTTGTCTGGACTAACAAATGTGAATCTGTCTTTAAAAATTTAAAGGAATAGTTAACTACAACACCTTTTTTAACTGTACCAGACCCAAATGGAAATTTTACGGTTGTAACAGATGCATCGAGGGAAGGCCTTGGAGGCATTCTGTTACAGAATAACCATGTCATAGCTTATGAAAGCAGAAAGCTTAAGTTACATGAACATAATTATGCTCCACACGACCTAGAGCTTGTTGCCATTGTACATGCACTTCAAATGTGGAGGCATTACCTTCTTGGCAAACCCTTTAAGTTAAAAACTGACCATATGGGGTTGAAGAATATTTTTGCTCAATCTGAATGTAAGACAACGAAGATGGTTAGAATTTCTATCTCAGTATGATTTTGATATAAGCTACATCAAAGGAAAGGAAAATAGAGTGGCAGATGCTCTGAGTCGAAGGAAGCACATCTCTGCTCTTATAACGTTAAGAATTCAGTTTAAGGATGAGGTGAAAGATATCATGGAATTAGATCCTTATTTCCAGCAAGTTAAAACAACACCTGCTGCAGATCCAAAGGATGTGAGGCATAAAGGATTTCGTTTTGATAGCGAAGGAATTCTGAGGTTCGAAAACAGAGTATATATACCCATGGAAAATGATTTAAGAAAGAAATTGTTAACGGAATTTCATAATTCACCTTTTTTTAGACACCCTGACATTACAAAAATGCTTGTTGATCTTAAGCAGCAATACTTCTGGAAGGGAATGAAAAAGGATATGGTGGAATTTGTAACACACTACTTGGAATGTCAGCGTGTTAAGGTGGAACATATGCATCCTGTTGGATTATTGTATCCCCAGAACATTCCACAGTACAAATGGAAAGTGATAATGATGGATTTCATTCAAGGATTGCCTATGTCAAGGAATAAGCATGATATCATCTTGGTTATTGTCAAAAAATTAACCAAAGTGGCACACTTTATTGTTGGTAATTTGAAGGACGATGCACCAGTGTTAGCAAGAAGATTTGTACATGAAATTTTTAGATTGCATGGAATACCCGAATTGATCATATCGGATAGAGATCCGAGGATGACATAAATGTTTTGGCAAATGCTTAATGCGGCCTTGGGAACTAAATTAAACTTCAGCTCTGCATATCATCCAGAGACGGATGGACAAACCAAGAGAGTCAATCAAGTTTTAGAGGATATGTTAAGAATGTATTGCATGGACCAGCAGTATAAATGGGAGGAATACCTTCCGTTGGTTGAATTTTCCTACAATAATACATACCACGCCTCTTTAAAAATGACACCTTTTGAAGCATTGTATGGAAGAAAATGTAGAACCCCTATTAGCTGGGATAGCGTAGAGGATAGAGAGGTAATTAGGCCAGAAATCCTTACGGAAATGGAACAACAAATCAAAATAATTCGGGAACATCTAAAGAAGGATGCCAATAGGCAAAAGAGTTATGCAGACTGAAAGTGGGTTGATAGGAATTATAAATTTGGTGAGAAGGTCTTTCTTCAGGTTAAGCTGAAAAATAGCTCAATAACTTTTGGCAAGGCTACCAAGTTGTCGCCTCGTTATGTGGGACCTTTTGAAATTGTTGAAATAATCAACCCTGTAGCTTATCGTCTAGCATTACCTCCTGCTTTATCACAAATGCATGATGTTTTTCATATTTCTTTGCTTAAGAAATACGTAACAAATTTATCACATGTGCTGAATTGGAATTCCTTGCAGGTCCAAGACCTAGGAATAATCGTGGTTAAGCCCATTCAAGTATTGGGAACTTGCCAGTTGTACTTAAGAAATCGTGAAGTGAATCAATGTAAGGTCCAGTGGGACCAGTTTAGCGAAGAAAGTGAAACTTGGGAAAATCTCGAAGAAATGAGATCTACTTTTCCATACTTGTTTGATCAAAATTGAATTCGAAAAACTGATAATCTACCAAATTTAGACAATTACTGGTCTATTTCACAGTTATCTTAAAACATTATTTTAACGAGTGAATCTGTTTTTGGTATGAATTTATGAATGGAAGGACGATAACTGAAATTTTTCCTAGAAACTCCTTGAATTGGTTAGTTTGATCATCAGGACGATGACTCTTTAAGAAGGGAGGAACGTAATGCCTTGAATTTTTGTAAGCTAGCATGGTAATCACTTTTCATGATGTTGTAATTGCAGAAATGAAGATAAATATGTTAAGACATATCTTTTGATCTTAAAAGAATGTGTTGCTAATCCGGACCCTTGTATGCTGTAATTTGTTCACTTGGGACAGAAGTTATTATTGCTTGTGTGTTGCTAATGAGACAACAGACCTTTTGTATGTTTGATGAACTCTTTCCACTGATTGACAGCACACCTTGAATCAATTCCATTGATCCAAGGTATGCTGTGGCCTTCTTGTGATCACCTTGTTGATTTACTTCTAAACCAGAATGAAGTCTGAAACCAGACTGAAGGTTGATATAAAGGTTGCAACACCCTATTTCAGGTATGAATATCTAGTACGTAGATGCCAATGAAAAATGTTTGATTCTCGAACCACACACCGTTGTAGCGCTAGATAGCGTAAGATGATAAGGGCCTAGATGCGAGTGGCACAGGTATGTGGAACAGGGGACGAAATGTCCTGCATAGTGTTGAATATGAATGCCAGTCAGAAAGACTTGATTGGAAACTATTAATTAAATACTATGGGATTAAACACTAACCTACTACTAAGTTTAATCCTATACCCTAACTACTACCCTATATGGATTTTAAATTTCATAAGGATGAAAATAGATGTAAATTCTACTAACCTATGAACTAGGTGAATAACCTAGATATGGACTATTAAAAATCCTAAACTATTCCTAACCTATGGAAGGGGACGTATGGACCCATGTGGATGGAAACAGATAAGAAGGGAAGGTTGGAAATTTAATGGGATAGTAAATGAAGTCCTTACATGTGCAGCGCCAAGTTTGGCGGGGAACAAGAAAAAGTTGGAGGCGTCCAACTAGCTATGAAGCTAAAATGGAAATTACATGCAAAATTTGAAATTGGAAATTTGTCAACCTGAGTCGGTGGTGGCGTGAGGAAAGAGGAAAAAGGAGATGCATTCAATGCATTCAATGACATTGGTCTTAGCGACTAGTTTGCCTTGGAAAGAGGATTGAGGAAAAAATTGTTGTTGTTGTGTGCAATCGGTTTTAGTTTCTCTACATTTTGTTGTTTTCATGGTTCTGTCGAACCTGCTGTATTTTTGGTTATTGTTTCTTTCTTTAGAGAAGCAAAGGCTATTTTTGAGCCTGTGAGAGTTAATGGACTGTTGGGAAAGCCTAGCTGTGGACGTTGTGGAGAGAAATAGCTCCCGTGGACGTGGTTTACTTCGAACCACAAAAAGAAATAGAGGCATGTTAAGCCCTTCTCCTTAAACTGCTTGCTTTTTCTTAATCGTCTCATTAAAACAACCCTCCTCTTGTGAAGGGGGTTTGGTTATTCATTTTTGTTGTTATGTTGAAGTGATTTTGGGTTGAGTCATTTTCTTTTGCTGTATGCGACTTGAGCATTTCCTTGCATAATGATTAAGTTTACTGTCCATGCTATGTGGGTTCATTTCGACAGTGTTGGGTATTTGTTTTATTACCATTATGAGTTTGTGCTAATGAATACATTAGCTAAGCGCATATCAATTTTGAGTTCTATGCATTCTTGTGAAAATGGAAGGATGAGATGATTTTGTATGTCTGGTTGAACTATCATTATAAGGATGAATACGACTTGGGTATTCTTGGGCGTTTTGAAGAAAATGAGTGTTTTTATTATTAAAATTATTAATGAATTATGTTTTCTCTTTTGCTGTTTTGAAATCTAAAGGTAATGGTAAGTGGATTTTATTGTGCATTATGGATTCGGTTTGATCTTCTGGTTTGAACTGTCATTATGAAAATGAACATGGCTTAGTATTTCTTTGCAAACAAATGAAACAAATGAGGTTGGGCTTGTTGTATGAGTTTGTTTTGATTGGGTTTAGCACCCGCTTCTATTACCCTATATGGGTTTGAGTCATTGCATGTAATATTGATGCGAGTATTGTCTTCTGAGTTCAGTACGAGGAAATGTTGTGTGAATTAATTTCTCCTAATCGCTTTCATTGCATTGAATTCAATTTTGCCTAGGACTTGGAATTCATTTCATCATATTTCCTTTGCTGGTCAAAATGTTTTAATATTTTTTTTGAATTGAAGACCGTGACTGGTTTCCCTTCCTTCTTTTGGAGAAAATATGATGTTTATGAACTGAACTTGAATGGATTCTTGTTCTTGAAAAAAGAAGAAGGGGATTTTCTCACTCATTACAGTGAAATGATGATAATATGTTTGCTGAATTTTTACCCGTTTCAGACTAAGCTAGGTATGACTATTTTTAATAAATACGTATGTTTTTAAATATATATATATATATATATATATATATATATATATATATATATATATATATATATATATATATATATATATATATATATATATATATATACTCAATTCGCGGCCTAAACTCTTGTTGTTTCGTTAGAACTGAATCGAAGTGGAATTATTACTTTGAAAGTTCAAAATAAAATGACTCTTTTTATTATTATGATATGAATCATGATTTCGTAGCTAGCCGTACATTCTTATTTGTTCAGGTCTAGCTGAAATGCTTGTTTTGACGAAGCACTGTTTATAGACTAGTTGTATATTCTTGATTTTTTATATCTGGACAAGAAAGTCCATTGAGTGAAATATAATAATCAAAATGAATCATACTATTGGATTGTGTCTATTCTAAATAGTGGATATTTGGTTAGACAGTGAGAAGAGGTAATATGACCCTTCTTCCTTGTATTCGATTATTGATTTTATTTATTTCACTCTGAACTGTTATCATTGATTGGTATCACGTCTGGATTAAATTCTCAGTACAACTATGAGGAAAGGAAAGAGAGTGTGGATGGATAATTTGAATTAATGTTAATTTCTTCTCTCATAAAGTTGGAAATCTATAATTGTTATGGAACAAATTTTGTACTGCTTTGGTTTAAGCATCTGCATTTAATTGCTGTTTACTTTTTTCTTCAGCGTTTGATTGCTTGAAATCAGATGAGTTGTATGAAAAGAAGGGAAAATAGTTCGGTTTAAATTTTAGTTAAATTCTATCTTTTGAATTTACAACTATTGTAAGGGAATGGAAATTCCAGTATTTATATTGGAACATCAGTATGCATAATTGTGTTTTAGTTCTTACAGATGTTAATTCTGGAACTATTGGAAGGAAATTACTTCTTGTAGTAATTATTGGGAAAAAGGGCAGTAATCATTTCTTGTCTAACTGGGAGGGTAATTAGATGATTGGGTTGTTATGCTACTCATCCTTATCAGTACTTCATTCTTGGATGATGTTCATTTTAACGTTTCATAAAAGCAAGGATCTTTTATTGAGATAATTAATTAAAAGCACCTCATTTTAATGACAAGTGCTTAATATGCTCAGTTCAATGAACTGACCCGTGCAAGTAATTTTACAGATGGAACATGAGTATAAACGAAGACATGGTTGTTTTCTAATATTTCTTTTGACTAACTAGAGGATGGACTGTATTTGATAGCTATTATTCCTTTACGAGGAAATGAGAAAGGAAGAAATTACATTCTTCTATCTTTATGAGTTGTAATGTTGTTTGATATAAACGAAGTCTTGTCGTTTGTGCTGGCAAATGTATAGATTGTAAAACTTATGGATGAATACAGGGAAAAATGTGATATTTAATGGTTGTATCATATTTGATATTGTTGAATAAGATTGAGAATATAATATTAATCCTTGATTTGGAATTATTCAAATGATAGTGGATATATTTAAAAGGAATAAACATCTATTCTTTACGTGAATGCAACTTTTACGTTGGAATGTGCAATTAGTTCATACTTGGGTTAAGATGAATTTTAAATTGACATTAAAATGGATTTAGGTGAATATGAACTCTTAATTGAAAGGTATTCGGGATTAGCTTATAAGCTAAGGAATATCAAATAACATAGGAGCAGCTGAACCTTGTATTCGGACTCCGATAATAGCCTCGAATGTTTAAATTCAGAAAATATAGATATGGGAAAAACATATCTAATGTTAACCAGACCTTAACTGAAGTAAGGTTATGGAGAATAAATGAATAAATTCATTTAGAATTAGACCTCATTTAAATGACGTCTAATAAGATGGAATTCTGAATTTATTTATAGTTGTGGGTAAAGCTTGGTTAAGTTTAATAGGTTAAACTTATTACGTTATTTGTAATGGACTGATTAGTCCTGAAGAGTAAAGAAAGGAACCAAGAAGAGAATATGCAACCCTTCGGTATGAATAAGGGGATGTATATTAAGCTAGAAGACAAATTAAGTCTCTCTCTTAGCTACATACAACTGCAACAAGAACGAGGTTAAAGGATCAGCAGGGATGCTGAAAGTCGATCTTAAATATTAAGATTATAATCAAATCACGCGCGAGCTGGATGTGTACTTATTGATGAGAGGATTCTCGTAGGACCCTTGTCACACGTCAGCTATAATATGGTGTCTTCATGAAGGCGGGGCCGTCATGACGACACAATGTTGTGGCTGACATGTTACAACGCCCCTCCCGAATCAAATCATCAAGTTTACATAAGCTGGATACTAAGTTCTTAGATGGGGATAGGAATGTGATCATGTATACAGAGTGACTCCAGAGGACTAAAGGTAACTAGACACATGGAGTCGTCTAGGGACGACACCGTATGTCTTCGTACCTTTATTTACCATGAGTAACTTCCTATACTCGTTCATATTGCTAGTTGGGGTTAGAGCTTGACCTTAGACAGAAGGACTGACAGAGATCAAGGAAGACCTTTCTGGATAACAAACGAAGTGAGGTGAAGGATGTATTCCATTGATGTGTATCACATCTAAGAATATGATCATGCAAAGCATGTGAAAATCTTTGGCCAAAGTATTACAAGTGCTGGTTGCGTTGTCCTAATCACCTAGTTTAAGATGCAGGATGTCAGATGAATATCAGTAACAGATATTCAGATAGGCTTATTAAATGGATCACTTCGATAATCAGAAATGGTAAAAGAACCTTGTATATTTATTATATATTGCATGGATCAACATGAAGGCTCGGTCAGTCGCGGAGTCATGAAATGAGAGATCACTGAAACTCCAAGCCATAAAATGGGAGATCGTTAGTTCTTTGAGTCATTTACAGTAGCATATGGTATCTATTATATGATTGAATGGAATTGAATGTGTGTTCCATATTGCAAATATGTGAACAAGGAACATTGTTTTTAAAAAGAAATTGTGTGATCCAAATTACATTAATTGGACAGAGAAAAATTATTAAAACTTGAACGTGTGTTTGAATTATATAATTCATAACAGAGAACGTTGTATTTATAAAAATTTTTCCCTTGTTCTAGTATCTTAAAATGGCGATTTTACAGTACCATAATCTTAAGGGAGTTCACCACTCTTTAGGAGAGATGTGGATCAAGCTAAAGGAAGAAATGTGACCGATTCATAAGATACCTTATCGAATGAATCCAAATTAATGCGTCTGGGTTAGGGAGTATATATACAAGATGATCACATCATGAATCATTGAAGTTGTTGAGAAATCAAAATGGATAAGCCCCATGGTCACAAGAATTAAAAAGGATGGAAGGATAAGGATCTGTGTTGACTAGAGGGACCTAAATGTGGTATGTGTAATTGATCCTCTCCCAGCCCCTTTTACCGAGGAAATATTGGAGGGAGTAGTTGGGTGTGAGATTTATTCCTTCATAGATGGCTTCTCAGGATATCATCAATTTAGAATTGCAAAGGAGGACCAATAAAAATTAAATTTTGCCATTGAATGGGGAAATTTTTCCTACATGGTCATGCCTTTCGGACTAAAGAATGTGCCTGCTTTTTTTTTGTGCATAGTGGTCCAGGAATTTGAGGATTTTATCCATTAGTTACTTTAGGTATACAGTGATTACTAGATAGTGTAAGGACCAGTAAAAGACAATTGTGACAATTTGCAGTTGATGTTAGAGAGATGGCGGAAGATGCACATATCTCTCAACATCAAGAAATTCTCTTCGCTAGTCCATTTGGAACCCTATTAGGGCATATCATATTTAAGTAAGGTTTGTTGGTAGACCCTGGCAAAGTTTTCATTATTGTGGGATTGGGGGAACCTACCAGCCAGAGCATAGTGTGTGGATTCCTTCGGCATATGGGGTATTACCAGAAATTTATCAAGGGATATGCCAAAATCATCACACAACTAGAGGAATTCTTGAAGCATAGATGTATGGTCCATTAGGGAGAGGCACAAAAGATGGCATTCAATATGTTAAAGAATAGGGTTATCACTGCACCAATACTATTCTTTCGTTCTTGGGATAATCCTTTCTATGTACATGTTGATGCTTCAAGAATGACGATTGGGGAAATCCTAACACAACTTGAAGAAGGGATTATTGACCACCCCTTGTGTTATACTAGAAAAAATTTGACACCAATAGAGTAGAACTATACTACTACTAAGCATGAAGCACAATCAATGATCTAAGCGATGCACACATTTAGGAAGTATATATTGGCAACACCCTTCATATTCTACACGCACCACATGACATTGAAGTACTTGGTAAACAAGCCTGTTTTACAAGGGCACATATGTCTGTGGGTCCTGTTGTTTCAAGAGTTTGATTTTATATTTTTTTTGAAAATAGGAAAGAATAAATCAGGCCCTGACCATTTATCAAGGATTGACTCAAGCTAGGATGCATAGATCATTAAGGACACACATAGGTTATTTTTTGATGCAGACACACCCAATAAATACTATGAACTAGTTTAGACTAAATCAAATTCTTATTTCCACATGCAGTGAATCATTCATCATAAGAAGGAACAAAATAATTCATTTTCAATTCATCATAGGCATGACAGAGTTATATATATTTCTAGCAGATAACATATTATCTATAACAAACATGATTACTTAATTCTTAAGAGTACATCATCTTCAGACAAGAATCACATATCAATGTTTGCAACTACAAGTATAGAAGTAATCATAGATATCAACCATGTTAGAGGAATTACATACCTCCCCCCTAAAAAGCATCATCATCCTAATGATTAACTTAGTCCACATTATTAGACAAGAAAAAAAATCATAATTATAGTTCTTTTATCCATAATTTTTCAAACAAAAACAAGATTTGAGAAATTCAAATTTTCATAATTTATTACATTATTAAAATAGTTGTTCCAGTACTAATAAATATAGTACCTGCCTAGAACTGGAAGAATTATTGATAGCTTAAAAAAAAAGTCTTTAATTTTTATCAATCATCATAACTAATTCTTTTCAAATAAATGAGGAAAATTAATTTTCATGTCCTCAAGGTTTTCGCATGTTTCACTTTCTTCATTAAACTAGTCCCATTGAACTTTGAATTGACTAATTTCATGATTTCGTAAGTGCAACTGGTGAGTTTCTAGAACTCTTATGGGTTCAACCATGATTATTCCTTGGTCTTGGACCTATAACGAATCCCAATTTAACACATGTGATAAATCTGAAATGTATTTCTTAAGCAAAGAAATATGGAAAATATTATGCATTCATGACAAAGCAGGGGGTAATGCTAAATGATAAGATACATGGTTGATTACTTCAACAATATCAAAAGGTCCCACAAAATGAGGTCATAGTTTGGCTACCTTTCCAAAGGTTAAAGAACACTTTTTAGGATTAACACATAAAAAGACCTTTTCACCAAGTTCAAATTTTTCATCCGTCATTTTTCAGATCTGCATAACTTTTCTACCTATCTACAACTTCATTTAATCATTCACGAAACATTTTAACTTGCTGTTCCATTTCAGTAAGGATTTCAGGTCCAATTACATCTTTGTCTTCAATGTTATCCAAATTAACCGGAGTTCTGCATTTCCTTCCGTACAATGCTTCAAAAGGTTCCATTTTCAAAGAGGTGTGATATGTATTATTGTAAGCAAATTAAACTAAAGGAAGGTATTCTTCCCATTTGTACTGCTAATCCATGTAGTACATTCATAACATATCTTCCAAAACTTGATTAACTCTATCAGTTTGACTATCTGTTTCTGGATGGTATGTGGAACTAAAATTCAGTTTTGGTCCTATGGCTGCATTTATCATTTATGAAAATCGAGATGTCATTCTAGAGTCCCTATAAGATATAGTCAATAAAGGTACTCCATGTAATCTAAAAATTTCATGCACAAATATTTTCACTAAAATAGGTGAATCATCCTTAAGGTTACCACCAATAAAATTTGCTACTTTTTTTAGTTTATCAACAACATCTAAAATAACATCATGTTTATTTCTTGACATAGGTAGCCTCTCAAAAAAATACATGCTAATTACCCACCACTTATATTTCGGTATGCTATGGGGATATAATAAACCAGCTGGGTGTATATGCTTAGCCTTAACATGCTGACATTCCAAGTAGTGTGACACAAAATCAGTAATGTCCTTCTTCATCCCTTTCCAAAAATATTGTTGTTTTACATTAGCAAGTATTTTTTTAATACCATGATGTCCTGAATAAGGTGAATTATGAAATTCCATAGTAAAATTTTTCCTTGAATAATTTCCTAAAGGTAAATACACCCACTTTTCATATCTCAAAATACCTTTATTATTGAAGTGAAATCCTTTATGTCTTACATCATTTGGATCTGCAATCAGTGCTATTTTTACCTACTAAAAATAAAAATCAAATTCCATGATACTTTTTACCTCATCCTTAAACTGAGTTCTTGTTGTTGCAAATTAGCAGCACGCCTGGATGTTGATCAGATTTCTATTTTGATCATCCTAAGCATCCAGTGTGATTGCACAACATTGAATCCTTTCCCCAAGTGTGGGACTTGTAAAATGGGAAAGGAATCTCCAGATTAAAGGCTGGTTCCTCAACTCCTCTGATCATATTTTTCACTTGCAAGTTATACAGAGGTTTCAAACTCAAAATCCTACTCTAGATTCCAAAGTGGGAAGAGATGGAGAATGCAAAAAACTGAAACTAGTGCTAATAAGGTGATGCACCAAAGGAGTGGTGAGCATTTTTTACTTCTACAGATTGAAACAAATCATGGAAATGCAACAAAAAATCATGCACAAACTGATGACATGTAATGAAAGATCAGAAGGGAAGCAAACAACATAAGTAGAGGATTGAAACTAATTCACAGAGCTTGCATTGTCATTTTTAATATCAAAATACATGTATTACAACACCTGAGAGGCAAAAATAGGTTGCAATTCTTAGAAAAGGTCTGATATTCCACAAAATCACTTCCGAGGTGAAAAAGGGGAGCCTGCAATACAAAAAAAATGTTCAACCCTTTGAAAATGAGCCAAAACTGGCTTTTACAATGCAAGGGACGAGCCCAGGAGAGAGAAACGTGGGAAAACATGGAAGAGATTCAACCATTGACCAAAATGTAATCAAAACAACATGGGTGTCATTACAGAGCCATCCCCTGACATTTTTAGCCATGTTGGGAGAGAATGCGAGCCATTCTTCATTAAAAACGGTGGTTGAAACATCATTTCTGTCCATGACCACGTGCCAGAGGTGTTTTTCAATTTTATCTCTCTAAACTCCATCAAAATGCAAAAATGACCTTAGAATCTTGTAGATAATTTCACCAGCTTTCCATTTATATAAAGAATGTGAAAAACCGAGCTCTGGGTCGAAAGATATGGCCATTTGAAATTTTAGGGCAAAACAGGGCCAAATCGGATTAGCGGGCGAAAATTTGAATCTTTTCACCTTTTTTACATTTGGGAAAATTTCCCAAAAACCCCCACACTCCACCTTTCTAGGTGTCACATGGCACGTTTTTATTAGGTGCGGGCCCATCCTGCTCCATTTTCCTTCGCTTTGCCCTTTGGAAAATTTTCCAAAAAATCCCCGCCGGGTCGGTGATTTGAGGCCATGTGGCGTGCACTAATTAGACATGGGCCTGTCCTTCCTGAATTTTCTGTGGGCCGCTTTAACCTTTTTTGACCTGGACATGTGGCACAACCCCATTGGGTGTAGACTTGGTCAGCTCATCGCCCCGGCAGTCCAATCCCCCCTTCTAATTTCTCATGTGGGCTTTTCTTAAGTTTTTGGCACCACTTGGACACGTGTCGAGATTCCATTGGCTCGCATTTTAGGGACGGGATTTTCCCTTCAAAAAATTCCTTCATTTTTCCTTTGGGAAAATTTCCTAAATTCTCCCCACCCTCCACTGGTCTGAAACACATGGTGGCATTTCATTGGTTGCGGTCCATCCACAAACATTTTTAGTTTTGCGCCAACACTTTGGGAAAAAATCCCAATTTCCTCCTGCACTCCGCAGCTCCGACTCCCGGGGACACGTGTCGAAACATGATTGATTGGCGAGGACAGCGGGCCAAAACTCCTTCTTTGAAATTTGGTGAAACACTTTGCCAAAAATCCAACTTCTCCCCCACCCTCCGAAACTCCCACGCCATAGGACACGTGGCACAATATGATTGGGCGTGGACCTTCCCTCAAAAATTTTCCATGCGCAACACTTAGCCAATATTTTCAAATTTCTCCCCTGGACACGTGGCATCATCTAATTTGTCGGCGGGCCTGTGGGAAAAAATATTCCTTTTGAAATTTTACCAAAGCACTTGGTAAAAAACCAAGTTTTCTTCCAAACCCCGCCACTTCCTTGGACATGTGGTAGCATCTCATTGGGTGCGGGCCTTTCCGGGGAAAATTTCCCACAAAAACTCCGCCGAGCCATAACTTCAAAAATACATGGAGTTAAGAGGAAAACTTTACCTTTCTGGAAAGCTGAGAGAGAGCTCTATCCAATGGTGTCATTTGCAAAAAGTTTTCAGTGCCTAAAAAGAAAAAAATTATGTCTGAGGCACAAGAGAGGGAAGAATGAAAGGAGTTAGCCACAAAATGTGGAAGGGGGCACATTTTAGATAACAATTTTGGCGACTCATAGGGGTCATCTACCTACTGGATGAAGTTACCAGTTGCATGAAGCAATCCTTTGGGAATGGGGTCATCAAATTCTTTACTTGGCATCCCAACTGATTAGAACACTGCAAGGAGAAAGATGGAGGGTGGCACATCACCTAATTAGAGCGAGTCCTACAAAACACATTTCTCAGGGACAACAAGCTTGTGCCAAAGCACTTATGGAAAAAAAATCTAATCTACAACAAAAAAATGTGCACAAGCACTTAGAGGAATGAAAACCTAAGTTAATATGTACAAGATAGAGAACTTCCTTTCAGTAAGCAATGCTTCAGATGGATTCCATTAACTGGAATTTGCAATTCCTCGTCATCTAATGAAGACAATTGGAAGGCATTTCTATCCTTACACTTTGTGACCATGTATGGGCCACTTCAAATGGCATCAAATTTTGAATGCCTTCCTCGGTTTTTACTTTGTCTACATCCCACTTTAACACTAGATCTCCAACATGGAAAGATCTATTCTTATCCTTCCTATCAAAGGTCTTCTTTATCAAAGCTTGATCCTTCTCCATTGCTTGGGATGCTTGATTTCTGATTTCTTAGAGCTCCATCAATTCTACATATCTAACCTCCATGGGCCCCGAACTCCAAAAACTCCAACTATTTAATGAGTTTCCAATGTCAGAAACTCAAGTGATCATGGGCAAGATTACCTCTCTTCCATAAACAAGCTTAAATGCGAGAGTTACCTGATAGATCTTTTAGGAGTTATCCTATCATCCCATAAGGCCTGATTTCAGTTTGGTATGCCAAGACCTCTGACTTTCGTCAAGGGTCCTCCTAATGGTCCTCAACAAGTTATTGTTTGCAGATTCGGCCTGGCCATTACCCTGAGGGTAATAATTTGATGAGGTGCTTAGGTAGATCCCATTCTTATATAGCCCATTCAGTTACCTTTGATCCAATGAATGCCAATGCATTATCTAATATTATTGTAGCTGGTATGTCAAATCTGGTTGATATTCCCTTCATAGAAGTCCAGGATGTTGGATTCACTTACTTTCTTGAGTGTTACTGCTTCAGTCCACTTGGTGAAGTAATATGTTGATGTTAGAATCCATTTGTGCCCTTGGCTTGAATTAGGATTAATGACTCTAATGAATTCCAAACCCCATTGCATGAATGGATGATCAACTGAAACTGGATACAGTGGAAGGGAGGCTCGCCTCTCTTTACCTATTAAGAACGCACAATTCTTGCACCTTTTGATCCATGCATAACAATCACTGAAAATCTTGGGCTAATAATAGCTAGCCCTCATGATCTTTAGAGCTATCACTCTTGGTGAAAAATAAACACACCAACTGATCCACCATGGAATTCTTCCAACACCCTATGAATCTTGATTTGTACCAATGCATCTCAGCAGCACTCCATTCACATCCCTTGTTGAACAAAACACCATCAATAAGGGCATATGGGACAACTTACAATATAAAGTGTCTTCTTTTAGTCTTGTTCATCTCTGGAGGGCATAGACCTATACTTAGAAAATGCATTATGTCTTGGGTTCAGCAAGGAGTGAGGACACCATCATTTTCCTTCTTGAGTGCTTCCTTGCTCAGGGTTGTCTTGCAACGCCAAAACAGCCTCCTTCTCATTACACGTTTCCTTGTGTTTGTTCAAGACCAGCTGCTCACACAATCCTTTTCCTCTGACCAACTTGGTGACCTTGATCTCTATGTTATACTCCATGACACGAGTAATCTAACCTACCCTTTTTTCATTTAGGTCTTTGTTGAGGAGGAAGTCCTTAACTCCCCACATGAGAAACCAACAACTGAACCTTGTTGTTTGAAACTAGATGCTTGAATTTCTTCAAGCTCCTGATTACTGCAAGAACATGCTTCTCAATGAAAGAATATCTTCACCTCATAGTCCTTCAATGTTTGGCTGAAGAAAGCAATTGGCTTCTCATCATTGTCTTTCATTTTGTTGTACCAAAATTACATAAATAGTGTCATCCCCCCCCAAATTCATAGAGGACGAAATCCTTGGAGAAATCTAGGTTAATGAGAGTTGCGGCTTGAGAGATGGCCTCTATTATTACTTCAAAACTCTTCTTTTCCTTTTTCTATCCATTTGAAAGCTATGCTTTTCATTAACATCTTGGCGATAGGCTTGACTAGGGCTGAAAAATTTGGGACAAACCTCTGAACAAAATTTATCCTCCCCAAGAAAATTTGAAGGGCCTTCTTGTGGCTTGGCAACGACAGTTCTCTTATGTCCTCAACTCTTTCTAGATCAATTTCCAATCTTTCTTTGAAGACAATGTGGCCAAGGAGCTTTCCTTCATGGGCTAGAAAAATACACTTTTTAGGATTCAAGGATACTCCAAATCTTCTGCACCTCTAAAACACTTATCTCAAATAAAAGAGATGGTCTGCTCCATTTTTTGAAAAAATAGTGATATCATCAAGATATATCAGCACCATCTTGTTAATCAAATCCTTGAACGCCATGTCTATTTCTCTTTGGAAAGTAGCTCCAACGTTGGACAACCCAAATGGCATCTTCTTGTATGCATAAGTTCACCATTTTGTTGTAAAGGCTGTCTTGAACTGATCCTCTTCTTTCACCATGATCATATTGTACCCTGAATATCCATCAAGTAGTGAAAACCTCTCGGAGCTAGCAACAACTTGTAAAATTTACTCCATGGAAGGAAGTGGATAATGATCCTTGAGAGATTCTCTATTCAAATCTTTGAAGTCAACACAAAATCTGATTTTCCCACTCTTCTTTCTAACTGGAACCAAGTTGGCCACCCAACTAGAATGCTTTATAGGGAATATGATTCTTGAATCTATCAACTTATTCAATTATTTTTCTCATGAGAGGCTCCATGTGTGGATTGACTGGTCTTTGTTTTGCCTAATGGGCTTAGTACTTAGATCTAATTCAATGGTATGTTGAGCTAACTTGAGATTGAAACCCTTAAAATCTTCATATCTCTAAGAAAACACATCAGGGAATTATTAACAAAGCTGTATGAACTCATACCTTTCTTGCTCAATTGTCATCTTACCAATTTGGAGTGATTTACCTCCTACCAAGATGGACACTGAATATTATCCCTTGATTTGGATGTTTTCTTTCTCCTTCCTAAACTGATCATTAGGATTGAAAATGGACTCCAAAGTAATAAGTCCCTTTGGAAGCTTGTTTGTTCTCAGCTGCAGCACTTGGTTACCATACTGCTGCTCCAACTTTTTCTGATTTTTAGATGAGAACTCAGCCTCTTCTTGCAAGAAATGGATGATTTGCTGATCATTTTCAAACACTTTCCAACTTACATTGTTATCTGGCACTTAAGGCCTCACAATCACATGGATGTTTGGCTGTACCTTGTCTTTCTAAATGCTTCCAACAACTTCAAAGGCTTCCTTAACTTCTGCAAGCCTGTCAGCAGCTTGGTTCTCTTTTCTAGGAATGGATTTTATGCCAAAACCCTCAAAATCTTCAATGATGTCCCACACCCTTTTCTTATAGCATTTGAGTAGATCATTCTTGACAGCATGCTGCCCCTTAACTTGGTTGAAAATCAACTCACTGTCACTAAATACTTGCAAGTTCTTTATTCCTCTCTTGATTGACCAATGCAATCCTTGTATCAAAGCTTCATATTCAACAGTGTTATTAGAGCATGCAAACTGAAATCTAAAAGTTGAATAATACTTAACTCCTTAAGGTGAAACCAACATAGCTCCCCCTCCTGCACCTTGTCTACTCATTGACCCATCAAAAAACAACTTCCATACCTCATTGTCATCCTTGTGGTCTAGCTTGGTGATGCTAGGAATAGGCTGATTTTCATCATGCATCCAATAGACTCCTCACTCATATTCTTCTATTTCTTGATAAGGATCAAAAGCATGCACCTTGTTTTCTCACTCATCAAGAGTTAGATCTGGGATGCTTCCTACCTTGGTGTTAGCTTCATCAGTGCTTGGATAATCCTCTTGATCAAATGCTGAACAATTGGTATTGATTTGGCTTGGAGTGTAAGGCTCAATGTGAAAGTTTGTAATAGGTTCATATCAAATTGTGGCCTTGGTTCCATATCTCATCCTGAACAACATGTGTGACCAATTAGTAGATAAGTAACCTCCAATCTTGGCTGTGAAATCCCTTGACAAACATAGGGCAAAGAGTGGTGGAAGGTCTATTACTGAGACATCTTGCAAAACAACAACATTGGGGTAGGCATGCAAGGTAAGACTCAAGTTTTTTATCACTCCAACTATTGTTACTATTGTCCCATCCAATTGTACTACCCCTTTGGATATGACTTCATACTGAATTCCCAACTGATCAGCTATTTGCTTGGGCATTACTGAACTACTTGCCCCAGAATCAATCATGCAATTGTGTACTAATTGATTTCCAATGATCAATGAAACATAGAAAGGAGGGGGCTTCAACATTTTACCTTGCAGTCCTCCATGATTCCCCTTAGGCTGGGCAGCATTTGCGAGCACTTTCTCTTGCATTTGGACCTGCTGATTCGAAGCTAGCTAGTTCTTCATGGCAGCTTGTAACAAATCTCTTTAGCCTGGGATAGATAGTGATTCCCACATTGATATGTTTACATTTGTATTCTTCATCTGATCAATGATATTGAATGGAGATGAAGCATCTCTTTTCTTTCCCTTGGCCTGCACATTCATTCCTTGGACATGGGCAGCAGCAACTGGCATTTTAATTGGTCTAGGAGCTTTCTTAGGCAATCCTTGCATGCTTGGGACTGCACTTTGTTTGCCAATAGTTTTTGGAGTGATAGAAGATTGAGGATTACTTGGGGCTAATGGCCTTTATTCACCCAAATTTCTCCTCTTTGACCTTTTTTTGGCTGCAACACTTTGGGAAACCATTTTATTCATGCCATAAAAATCTTCTGCCTGCTAGTTTACAAGTGTGGTATCATTTGGAGTTGACTACTGCTGGAATGTTTCTTGACTACCCTCACCCTCCACACCAGTTGTTGTCACCATTAATGCTTGATTCAAGGAACCTTTGAAGCACATGGATTGGTTATGAGGTTCATTGCATGGGAAACACCAATCATACTCTTGAGCCATATTGTTTTATACTGGCACTAACGCTTTAGAGGCAGATGTAGCAATGGGGGTTATAAGGCTGAAATGGTCTGTTGGCAGGAGGCCTTGCTTGATTTATATTTGAAGCTAGATTGGGTTATCTTTGGGGTTGATATGGCTGCCTATTAGGCTGAGCTTGGGGCTGGAAAGAAGGTCTAAAGCCTTGGGCTTGCTGCCTCTTGAGTGTAACCAGCTCATTACCGAAATTTGACAGCTGCTTCATGACTTCTTGAAGTTCATTCGAGGCACAAGAAGATGAAGTAGAAGCTTCGCTTGAATTTCAATTTCTAGGAGTGGGGATAGGAGCTAAATTAGGCATTTGATTAGTGTTTGGGCTCTCTAGACTTGGAAACAGTGGCATTGGAGGCCTAGGAGCTAGCTTGTCAGCTTGAATCAAACAATTTTCAAATCTAATGGCAATGCTATCAGCAACATGGGATAGTTGTGCCTCCCATGGATTGAATTAACATAGAAATATCTGAATTTAAAGATTTAAAGTAGTATAGAAAATCACTTTCTGTTGTTGGCCTTACAACCATTAGAATTCTCTCCCAAGTCATTTGGAACCTGAAGTTGAAGTCAGTCAGCTGCTCATTGGGAGCTCTCTTGATGGGTTGTCAGTTGTTCCAAAAGGGACAAGTTATCTCCCTTTTCTACAAACTGCTCATGGAGGGGCTATACATAGCTAGATTCCAACTTTGGATAGAACCTGAGGCAAGACTCCTGAACCATTGCAAATATTTCCCTTTCAATGAATATGCCAGCAGTTTGACAACAACTTGCATCTCATTAATCTCATGGATTGCACAAATATTAGTCAATATCCTTGACATGATCACCAGGAGTGGTCTGATTCTCTCCAGTAAAGTATGTGAATGTTCTTCAATGCTGACAACTGGGATTAGATTATGTGCATTGAGAGCAAGTGGGCTGGTTCCAGTGAAATTGACATAGTGGTTGTGTTGTGCCATTCTGATTGGCCTTAGAACCCGTTGTTGATTGAATGAAAGGCCTACCAGGTGGAGGAGTTGATAGAGTTCTGTTTGGGGGAGATGGAGACCTTTGGATTCTCCTCCCTCTTTGCCTTCTTCTTGTGGGATAACTACAGATACTCAAAAAACACCTATTCTTCTCCAAATATTGACCTTGTTGGTGATTCTTCTCATGAGTTTTCAGGTCTGCACTGCTAAAACCCAACTGATTCTTCTTCCTTGGAGTCGCCAGATGTGCAATTTAGGGCTCTTTTAAGCAAGAAAATTATAACAAAATACACATCAATTTTGTGTGCAATGAAGATGAAGACCTCTAAGGTCCCACCATGGGTGTGCCAAAACTATTGGTGTAAATCAATAACACCCCTAGATGTTGATCATATTTCTAGTTTGATCATCCTAGATGGATATCCAGTGTGATTACACAACATTGAATCCTTCTCCCCAAGTGTTGGACTTGTAAAAATGGGAAAAGAATCTCCAGGTTAGAGGTTAGTTCCTCATCTCCTCTGATCGGGTGTATGTCACTTGCAAGTTATAAAGAGGTTTTGAATTCAAGATCCTACTCTAAATTCCAAAGTGGGACAGAGATAGAGAATGCAAAAAACTGAAACTAGTGCTAATAAGGTGATGCACCAAAGGGGTGGGTGAGAATTTTTTACTTCTGACAGATTGACCAAAAATCATAGAAATGCAACAAAACTTCATGCACAATCTGATAAACATATAATGGAAGGTCAGAAATGAATCAAACAACACAAGCAGAGGGTTAAAATTCATTCACAAGAGCCTGCATTGTCATTTCCATTATCAAAACACATGCATTACAACATCTGAGAGGAAGAAAATAGGTTACAGTTCTTATAAGAGGTCTGATTTTTCCCACAAAATCACTTTCCGAGGTGAAAAAGGGGAGCCTGTAATACATTAAAAATGTTCAACCCTTCCAAAAATGAGCCCAAAATCTGGCTTTTACAGTGCCAGAAATGACCCCAGGAGAGAGAGAAACACAGGAAAACATGGGAGAGATTCACCACCACCAACCAAAAATGTAATCAAAATAGTATGGGGTGAATCCTTATAGGTACCGCATTCACTAACATTTGCCAGCCATGTTGGGAGAGAATGTGAGCCATTCTTCAGTAAAAATGGTGGTTGAAAACGTCATTTCTTGTCCATGAGCACATGCCAGAGGGTGTTTTTCAATTTTCTATCTCTCCAAAATCCATAAAAATACAAAAAATGATCTGGGAGTCTTTTAGAGAATTTCACCAGTTTTCCATTGATATAAAGAACGTGAAAAACTGAGCTCTGGATTGAAAGATATGGCTGTTTGAAATTTTAGGGAAAAATAGGGCCAAAACGGATTGGCGGGTGAAAATTTTGAAATTTTCCACCTTTGTTTGCATGTGGGAAAATTGTCCCAAAAAATCCCCACGCTCTGCCATTTCTGGGTGCTATGTGGCACATGTGCTGATTGGGCACGGGCCCTTCTATGCTTTATTTTCCTCTCGCTTTTGGCCATTGGAAAATTTTCCAAAAATTCGCCCGCCGGGCCGATCAATTGAGGACATGTGGCATGTTACGCTGATTAGGCGTGCGGCCATATCCTTCCTAAATTTTCCATGGGCCGGTTTGACCATTTTTAACCTCATTGGACATGTGGCAAAACCCCATTAGGATGAGGGCTTTTACCCCTTCTGAATTTTTCCTGCGGGCTTTGTCTTGAAGTTTTTTCCGCCACATAGACACGTGGCGATGATCTCCATTGGTTTGTGCATTTAGGGGACGGAGCTTTTCTCTTTGCAAATTTCCTTCATTTTTGCTTTGGGAAAATTTTCCTAAATTTTCCCCACCTTCCACTGGTCTGAGACATGTGGCAGCATCCCATTTGATGCGGGCCCCATCCAGTAAACATTTTTACTTTTGCATTTTATCACTTTGGGAAAAAATCTCAATCTCCCCCCGCGCTCCGTACCATTCTGGCCCCCAAGGACACGTGGCGCAATCTGACTAGTTGGTGGGCTTGACTAGGCCAATATTTCTCCTTTCCTCCTGCCCAAACACTTCACCAAAATTTTAATTTTCTCTCCGCGGCCCGCTGTTCTTTAGACACGTGGCATGAGGCCATGTCGATGCGGACTTTGCGGGAAAACTTTGACTTTGCGCCTTTGCAAAATATTTCACCAAAATTTTAACTTCACCCTCCGAAACTCCGCACATTCTGGGGACTGACAACACGTAGCGTGCAATGTGGTTGGGCACGGGCCTTCCCTCCAGATATTTTTTTCGATGTTGCCAACACTTAGTCAATTTTTGTCAATTTTTTTGCACTTAGACACGTGGCATCGATCCAATTCACCGGCAAAGGCTGTGGGGGAAAAATTATTCTCTTTGAAAATTTTGCTGAATCACTAGGTAAAATTTGCAAGTTTACCTCCTACCCTCCGCCACTTCCTTGAGACATGTGGCATGCATATTACTGGCTGCGGGCCTTCCAGGGGAAAATTTCCCACAAAAACTCCGCCGAGCCATAACTTCAAAAATACATGGAATTAGGAGGAAAACTTTACCTTTCTAGAAAGCTGAGAAAGAGATCTATATCCAATGGTGCCATTTCCAGAGAGTTTTGAGTGCCTAAAAAGAAAAAATTATGTACTGAGGCACAAGGGAGGGAAGAATGAAGGGAGTTAACCACAAAATGTGCAAGGGGAGCTCATTTTGGATAACAGTTCTCACAAGTTATAATTTGAGAAAATATGTTTCCAATGACTTAGTGCACTTACCACTATGTTTTCCTGTCCTTTTACATAACATATGTCAACATCATATTGCGATAAAAACTCTAACCATCTACATTGTCTTGCAGTCAGATTTTGATGAGTGAAAATCTACCTCAGCCTCTAGATGACCAGTTCTTAATTCAAAAGGTGTTCCTAAAAGATAATGTCTCCATACTTGAAGTGCATGAACTCTGAAAGTAAGCTCTAGGTAATGGGGATCATAATTCACTATTGATGTAACTTTGATTTTCTGCTCTCATATGGTATAAGTTTATCATTTTGTAACAGAATACCTCTGAGTCCCTCATTTGAAGCATTTATAATTACCGTAAAGTTTCCATTTGGACCAGGTACAACCAAAATAGGTGCAGATGTAGACACCAAAATTAGGTCACACTCCTCTTTGGCCCCTCGTTAAATAACCACCTTGAACATATTCACTTAACCATGGCCCCCTTCCACCCCACTCCAATATTAATTTAATTAAATTAATTCATTATCCTCACCATATTTATTATTTAAATATCCTAATTGAGATAATGCTCACACATCCACCTCACCTAGAAAGCTCATCTAGCCACCCTCACCCTAAGACCTATTCTTAGTAAGTTGTCATAACTAACTAAGACCTACCCAAACCCTAAAAATCAATGCTTACATTCACCTCTAACCACCTTCCTACATGTTAGAAGGAAGCTTCCAATGCTAATCCACGGAGTAAAACAAAATGAGATCCCAGAAAATCAAGGGGATCTACCCAGTTTAGTAAACCTAGGAAATCCCACCCTAACTGATGTCGGTTACCCTTAACCACTGCCGGTTAAGCCGGAACCACCATCGTTCACCTTTTAAACCCCAAAACAACCTTATTTTTCAAGGTTGGAAGATTCCTGAGAGATATCACATCTTTTGAGAACAAGTTTTAGGGAGAACACACATGCAAAGAAGGAGATCAAGTATTTTTCTCTTACACAGACATCCAACATTCACCCAAAAACCATCTAGCACTCACCCTAGCACAAATTTGATCCAATCATGAAAGAAGGAGAGCACATATAGCCCATGCAAGATATCCCCAACATTTGGTGATCCTCTGTAGCATTCAACCTCTTATCAGTACCTTCATTCCTCACTCACAGACGTCCAAAACCAGATTCCAAGTAAGTAGAACATTTTACTCCTCTAGTTCACTTATTTCATCATTGTATTTTCATCCTTTGTTCTCCTAGCCACCCACTGACCTCCATTAATACTCACCCCTCCATATCCCTATTAAAACCTCACCAAATCCCATCCAAACAACTTAATACCTCATTCCAACCAGCCTAGTCCTTTGTGTAATCATAAGGGAGATCTAAAGCTCATTCTGTGACATTCCCAGTACCCCACAGTAACTAGCACCAGGTTCTCCATAACTGGCATCGAGTCACCCTTAACTGGCATCAGTCTCTGTATCTACCAATACAACCTAGAACAATAACCTACCTACCTATTCTTGCATCACCCTTAATCACATGTGACCTACCTAAGACCTCTGTAAGACCTGTAGAGACCCATAACTAGTTACTTGACCTTCAGATCTTATTTTAACCTAGCCTGGTAGATTAGATCTTTCTTATCGTGTTTTAAATGAGATACCTAATCATTTTAACTACAATAGGATTTACTTTGTTACCAACATTAAATTGTTTTAAACAGTGGATTGACAGCCGTATCGGAAGTACCAAACTTCTCGGATCTAGCACACACTAGGTAGTCCATTACATATACTGTTTAACTCTTTTTGGTGGTCTTGATTTTTATTTCAGGTAGTTCCTCCCATCCAAAAGGAAGCTATCACAATCAGTTGTGGATTCAGAATTCAACACATGCGCAACAACCTATCAACCAACATTTTAACAGGTATTCCTCCTATGCTCGTTACCCTATCTGTTTCGTCATTTTCGAAGAAATGTCTAAGAATCAGGGGAAACATTTTGGCATGCCCGGTGGGACCCATTCAGGGTTCCTTGCATTCATTCATTTATAGGTGAAAAGTTGCATTTTTTTTCCTTTCCAAAAGGTTATTACATTTAAATTTCTCCCCTTGGAATATTCTCTTCTTTCTATTGTCTCAAAAAAATTGTGTTTTGGTGCTTAAAAAGAACTCTTCTTCTATTTCATTGGAATTGCATTAGTGAAAGATCATACTTTCTCCTATTCCTGTTATTGTGTCATCGAATTCCATAATTCGATTTGGGCTTAAAAATCATTGCATTTCATTCTACTATTCTACATTAGCTCACATTAATTGAGGGTAACCTATACGCTGGAAGTCATTCCTAGTTGATGGTTGACAAATTAATCGTAGAAAACACATCTCTCTCTCTCTCTGAGTCTTGCCAAATTGCACAAATTAAAAACAAATACATATTATTAAACAACATCTTTCTTGGGAATGCCTGTCAACGATCGCACTAATATGAGGATTGGTAGGTACTCCCCAGCTCACTACTCTATCGAGTCATACTTCAGAGTGAATCCCACCCCTGCCATAACATACCTGAAACCTCACCTTTTAGATCTCCTTCGTAGGAATCCATCCTCACCAAAAAAATCTATTCTACAGTTCATGAGTCAGTCCTTAAATAGCATAAGCTAAACAAACATAATAGAAATGACAATCTTAGGATCACATTTTTCTTAGTGTTTCTGTTTGGATTGTGTTTTGAGGTGAGAGGTCATGTTCTTCATTTTTCTAGTTTCTCCTTGCATGCTCCTGATTACATTTGGTGTATTCCAGCTTCATCTGAGTGTTCCTGGACCATATTCTCATCATTCTCAAAATTTTGGGTTTGATTCAACATCATATTTTAATTAACAACCAATTTTCTTTCATCATTGTTTCAATTTAGTGACCGATGTCAATCCAATGACTGTCATCGGTTACCCTCTAACCATCATTAGTTATACCCAAATGACGTCGGTTCCTGGTCCTTTTGGTTAACCTACCCAAAAGGACATCTATTCATCTTCTTCAACTAGTCAGAGTCCCTGTCACTATTATCATTCTCATTGACCTGGTAAATCTTATCAATATTTGGCACACCTGGTAAATTTGGCCTTATACCTTGTTTTTGACCAACTATCCATTTTACACAGTGACCGACAGTGGTTACCTATGACTGGTGTCAGTTTAGCCTAACTAATATCGATTATCTTGTCTCATTTTCCAACTGAAATTTTAACCCCAATTCACCTACCACCACTTATATATATTGTCACTGTTGTATTTCTGTGTCATTTATAGAAAGCAGTCTTACCACGTTAGTGCCTATTCACATGGTGCTGACGCGTTGACAAGAAAACGCCCTCATATTCCATGCCAGTTGTAAACTACTCCCACCTAGTTCTTCACCACCTTCCATTTTATCACCAGCAATGGAACCTATCCAAGCTATCTCTATCACTATTGGAGATGAGGAGTTCACATGAATCCTTGACTAAAACCCTACTGCCTTGTAGTTCTATCTTTCCCATTTATCCACTCGAGATGCCTCGGGTCAGTTAATAAATGGCATGCTCGTATTTATCCCCCTGAATCTTGTTCCCACTCCTGTATAAGCCCCATCTGGCTCCGTGTTGCCCGCATCTACCTTACCTTCAGTCATTTTGTATCTAGGTCTTATACCCACTATGACTGCCACATCTGTTACATCCATTGCACCTACCACATCCACCATACCTTCGACAACCACCCAAAACACAACCTTATCCACCCTTATTATCTCGCGTATACCCGTAGCTACACAACCACCTCCCGTATCAGTGACCCCTACCGCTTTTCAAAATGTCATCCTTTCTATTCCACAATCATTAGCCCCCATTGCCACTAGGGTTACCATGACCCTTCCACCTCCATATACGTACTACCACCAGCCTCCCATTTCATCTATCACTCATTCTGGGTACGTACCTCCTATCTCACTCACTCCTTCTTAGTCTACCTATATGGAAGCACCATATACTGGAATGCCACCCCCGTCATATGCCCAACACCAACCCTCTTACACTACAGGAGGCACCCAGCCATCACAACCTACCAATGACCTAATCAAATTAATGATAAACAATATGTAGACATTGGAGGCATTAGTTTCTGGCTCTCACAACACTCTCACCTATGACGAGATTTGTAATGAGCCTATACACCCATCCATCCCTATTCATCCATACCCCATGCATTGGGAAATGCCTAAATTCATCCATTTCAATAACAAGAAAGACCCATAACAGAATTTACGGTCTTTCAAACATGGGTGTTACCTAATCACCCACGATGATGCTTTTCTCCTGAGGACCTTTCCCATGTCTCTGATTGGACCTACGTTAGGTTGGTATAGTGGGTTACCTAGGCACTATATATTTTCATTTAACCAAGTAGCCCAGGCCTTCTTGGATCAATTCTCCATCAATATCATTAAGGAGGTTACCATGAATGACCTATACTCCACATGTCAGTATGGCGATGAATCTATCATATATTTTGTTGCTCGTTGGCATAATCAATAAACTCACATTCCAACTACAAAAAATATAACTCATCGAGCTCTTCACGCGGGCTTGTGCTAGACATATCTCGCCAACCCTAAAGGTCCAAACATTCCAAACCTTTGACGAAGCATTCACCATGGCATGAAAGCTAGAGATTAGGGCCATTGAAGAGAAGAAAATTCAATTATGTAGTAAGAACTCGACATTCAATTCAAATGATGCTTCTTATTCTTCCTAACCGTAGAATAATTATTCAAAAGATAAGGGAACTACTAACACAGTGGTACTCAAGGCCGACCCAGCTCATCTGTCAAATCAGGCTAGCCCCTCATCTAGTCTCTCACCCGTTCAAACTTTTCAATTCAGATGAGAACAACATAAATACACCCCAATTGCAGATCCTTATGCTTCTGTCTTAGAAAATCTCATCGAAGCTGGGGCCATTACCCTTCTACCTATAAAACCACACACTAGTTTTTACCTTGCTTGCCCCATGCCCACATGGTATAAAGAACACGACTTCTGTAACTATCATTGAGTAAAGGATCATAGTGATGGTAATTGCATCACTTTCAAAAACATTATCCAATAAATGCTCAAGAAAGGCCAGTTAATTGTGGATAATCCTAATGCACTAGCCAATCAAAACCTACACATATTCAAGAAACATTTTCCCAATCATGCCCCCTTCACCTGATCAAACCGGTGAGACCTCAACTCATGATATCCATACCTGTAAGGTCCAAGCTATTTTTAGTCACACACCCGTTACTTCCCAATTACCTCATATTCCTTCCATAGAGGAAATTCTATCCTAAAGTCCTCCACCTACACTTGAACACACCTCACCTATTCCTCCACCCACAAAGGAATGCCTTTCATTTCCTTCATCACCCGTGGAGGAGCCCTCCACTAATATCGAGACTATTTCACCTTTGGCTTCTCCACTTTGAGAACCGTCACCCATGAAACTTCTTCAGTCCATGGAGGATATGTGTTTAGCTCCTCCACCCATAGAGGAGCACTCATTATCTCCTCCACCTACAGAGGAGCACCCATTTTCTCCTCCGCCAATAGAGGAGCACCTATTTTCTCCTCCACCTATAGAGGAGAACCCTTTTTCTCCTCCATCTATCAAGGATCCTATAGAGATACCTTTGCCTCTAAGCGAGCATTATCCATCAGCTACTAAAGATCCTGTAGACCTACTTTTAACTCTCTTACCCACGGAAGCTGAAGCTAGCAAATTCCATTTCTCTAAGACACATTTTATGGGAATAGCCATTAGGTCCTCATCAACTTCACCTATAGATGTGTTGTTCTCACGCTTGGCTGATCAATTAGATTATGTGGATAGAGCCTTACTTTGGGGAAATATTCTACTTCCTATTTCAACACAAATGTAGATGTCACTTGCTGATACTTCCACCATCTACCCAAATTTTTTTTTGACCAATCAAACCAAACACAACCACCTCTATCAGAACTTCTTCCGTGATACCTATCACAGCTCAACATACACTCTCACCCATAACCCAACATACATCTAAATCCAAACCCACACCTACATCATCTTCCTTGACTAAACCTATCACTACCTTAGGGATCACCCCAACCACTAACCTTAATCATCCACCTATCAAAATAGATTTAACTACATCCTCCAAAGTCAACACCAAACCTACTCCGGCACCTAAACTGAAAAACCAAGCCCATAGAACTCACGGACCGGCTGTGCTAATCATACCTTCATCACTTTCACCCGTTCTATCCATATTAGGACCTCAACTTTCCAGCGTGGTTAAGAAATCTCCACCCGTTAATAAACTAAAAACACAACAACCCATTCCCTTCCTCACACACCTCTAACATACCCAGATACCCGACATGACTTACACCCACACCTGCAACATCTTTACCACCCATACCTCCAATACCCTCAGCAACGTCTTCACTACCCACTACACTTCAATCTCTTTCCCTCACACCCTCTGCACAACCCACGTCATCTACCTTCATAGCACCTCTGTTATCCCCATGGGTAACTCTCCCTCTTCCCCCATCCACTTTTCCCTCTAGATCTCATACACCTGTATAACCTTTACCCAAGAAGGTGTAACCCAAAGACAAAAATCTGCTAACCTCCAATAAGGTAGTCAAAACAACCATACACCCTCCTACCCGTTCATCTACCATACCCCTACCCAAGAAAACATGACCAACACCAAAGACCACTCCAACACCCAAAACCATAGCTCGACCCACTCCCCCTCCTACAAGGACCGTTCCTCAACAATCAACCACACCTATGCCCAAACCCACTTTCACTTCCCATTGCGACCCACTAGCAGGGTCCTATGCCAAAATCTTAACCAACCTCCTTGAGACTTCTATCATCAAATTACCACCACTCAGACCTTATGAACCCCTCAAACCCAACCCAAAAGGGTTTGATGACACTAAAATTTGTGCCTACCATCGTGTGCCAGGGAACAATGTGGAGAACTACAAGGCTTTAAAAACCATCTATATCCAGTTGTGTCCTCATGAAGCCAACTTTGACCTTCTTGATGAGAGCCCTGCTTCACCAACGCCCATTCCCATAGTCCTTCCTTCACTACCTACTCAACAACCATGACCTCCACCCCCATAGCTCCTAGAACCACCCTCAAGATTCAAAATTAACATGGTTCACATCAGAGAACTTTCCACACCATTACCTAAATGTCGTTGTGCCTAGATCACTTCACAAGGCTTTTCTTCCTTGGTAGGTTTTTTCCCATCATGTCATTATACCACTCATCCTACACCTTATCCACTTGTACCCACATATCACCTGCACCCACACCTAAAATTAGTATCCGCGGCCCCACATACCCTATTTCTAATGGGGTCACACATCGCACCATGCTAAAAAAATTACACCAATCTTCCCTCAAAATGTCCCTATATGACCTCATCCAAAACCTTGGAATCCCACCATCAAGCTCTTATGGAGGTTCTTCAATCTATTGAGGTTTTACCCAATGACCCTACATCCATAGCTTCCATTATCACACCTCATCATGTAACCTCTCTCACCAAATTTCCACCTTTATCCACACCTCATCCTACTCACCACATAGCCTCCCTTAGTTTCTCAGAGGAAGAGATCACACTACACCAAATGGATGACCCAGACCCAACCATCTTCATCTCTTTCCACATCGATGATGTACATGTACGACACATAATTATTGATGGGGGTACTAGAATTAATATCATTTCATCCCATGCATTTGCTCAAATGTGCATACCTGACAATTACATGCATAAACATCCTGTCATGTTGCGTTCATTCAATGATGCTATCACCTCTACACTAGGCACCATCATCCTCCATGTTTGCGTGGGCCCCCTACACTATTCCAGAGCTATTTATGTCTTGGAGGGGGAATTTCAATATAACCTGTTGCTTGGCAGACCCTGGATTTGTGTCATGGGTTGTGTTCCTTCCACTTTGCATCATTGTGTAAAGTTTGAGCATAAAGGGCACACCTATACTATTCCATCTGATCCATCACCTTTTAAAACATGAAACATGCTTTACTAACCCACTGACATGCTCATCCCTAGTAAAGTTTCTACCTCCATGACCACTACCACTTCTTGTACACCTCCGCTTGCTAGCCGCACATGCCTCCTCCATTCCTACCACCACCACAACCTCCACGGCCAACCCATCAGCCTCCCAATCCATTAACTCCACATCCGCATTGACCTCTGACACATCATCTATTCTAGCTACCCACATACCAATCACTGATCCCTTAGATGGAATTTTTCAACGTCTCACTCTTGGGGAATATCACCTATATAGTGTTAACACATTCCTTACTCCACAAGAGTATGGAGTCTTCACCAACATCCTCACTATGATCACTAAATAGGAGAATGCCTCCTTTATGGTCCTCCTCATCTTCGTACCAGTCTCACCAATAGGGGACTTGATACTACCACTTACACACTAGAACCACCGTCACAAACCCGTCCATTTTCTGTTGATTTCCAGTCTCTCACCAATCACTGTTCTACCCACACCTTCCTACACTGATGTGCATGGAAGGGTTTTGGTTTTGTATTTTACGAGCAAGGCCACCATACTATTATTCCATGTACTACCAGCAAACATAACGACTGTAGTGGTATCAGATTTGCTGAACCACCTATTAAGAAATCCTGCATTGAACCCATCGAGAACATCCACCCTTCTCCACCTTCTTCACCTGCTCCACCTTCATCACCAGCTTCGCCGATGGAGTCGATGGATCCTGAATCTATCCCTCCTAACTTTTTTTTGTCATAAATGCCATCTCCTTGGGTTCTTTGACTTATCAACGTGAGGGTGAGGCCCCTTCCTCTCTTCTCTTCCTGTATCCTAAAATGATTGATGATGATACACCTTCCATTAACGTTATTCAATGTTAGGATGATGAATTTATACTCACCTACCTTGGGGTAGAAGAATCATATATTCATCGGTCATTACCTTCTAAGACACAAACCATGTTGAATGAATCGACTATCGAGATCAACATTCATACTCAGGATGACCCGTACATCCTAAAGATCGGTCAATCTTTAGATGATGATGAACATGAAGCCATCTCTTATTTTCTCAAAGATCATAACCACGCTTTGACTTGGTCTTACATAGACATGCTCGATATTGACCCCACCATAGTGGTCCACAATATCGTAACTATTCCTGATGCCAAACTCGTCAAACAAAAACTGAGGAAAATACACCGTTGCATTGCCCTTCTCATCAAAGAAGAACTTCAATGTCTTCGTTCCATTTCCTTCATCCTACCTATTGATTATCCTCGTTGGATCTCTAACATTGTCCCTGTCACTAAGGTAACAGGAGGACTCCACATTTACACATATTTCTGTGACCTCAACCTAGCCAGCCTAAAGGATGACTTCCCTCTACCTGGTATTGATCAACTGGTTGACCTTACCGCTGGTCACAAGATGCTATCACTCATGGATGTCTTCTCGGGTTATAACCAAATCTTGATTTCCCCAGAGGATCAACATAAAACCACATTCATCACCCCTTGGAAGACCTTCTACTATCGAGTCATGCCTTTTGGCCTTAAAAACACTGGTGCAACATATCAGTGGGCTATGAATTATATCTTCCATGACATCATGCATCGTAAATGGGAATATTACGTGGATGATCTCCTGGCCAAATCTAAATGCCGCTCTAAGTACCTTGCCATCCTCAAAACCATTTTTGACCACCTCATTAAATATTGCTTTCTCCTTCAACCCAAGAAGTCTGTCTTTGTGGTCCTCTCAGGAAATCTACTAGGATTTATCATTTCCCTATGTGGTATAGAATTTGACCCTACTAAAGTCAAGGCCATTCTGGAAATGCCTCCACCCACTAACCTTAGGAAACTATGTAGCCTACAAGGTAAGTTACAATCTATTTACCATTTCATCATCTACTCAAGAAGGATGTATCCTTTAAATGGGATGATGACTTCCACAAATATTTTGAATCCTTAAGAAAATACGTTATCCAACCACCCATACTCATTCCACCTAAAGATGATCACCTTTTCTACCTATACATCTCAGCTACCGATCACTCCTTGGGAGCCATGCTTGCTCATCGTGATGAACAACATAGGGAGCATGCAGTTTATTAAATAAGCCGTACCATTTTGGACTACAAAACCTGATACACCCATCTCGAATTATTTTTCTTAGCCTTAGTTTTCATTTCCACAAAACTATGCCATTACCTACGCAACCACAAAACCTATGTTGTGACCAACACTGACCCCCTACACTTCATGTATGCCAAATCTTATCAAAATCAACGTGCCACATGATGGCTTATGATTTTAGCTAACCTTGACCTCGAATTCATTCATTAAAAGTCCAACAAGCGCTAAGATATTGCCGACCAATTGGCCGCCACACCTATTTCTGGGGATCAACCCTTTAATTTTGAATTTCTAGATGAGTCAATTACTACCCTTTCCCTAGACGAACCCACTTACCAAATGAAACTTTTCTTACATGGTTCCAAGTGTTAGTGTGGGGGTGGGGCTGGTGTTATCCCAATTCCGCTTGATGGTGAACCCATGCCTTTGTATTTTAAACTAGATTTTGATTGTACAAAAAATATTACCGAATATGAAGTGCTCGTATTAGGTCTCCAAGCCGCCTACGCCCTAGATTCCAAATCAATCAACATCTTTGGTGATTCCCAATTGGTCATAAACCAAGTCAATGGTATATAACAATGTCGTAATGAGATACTTCAAAAGTATAAACATCATGTAGATATACTTTTTACCACCTTTTCCCGTTACGGTCTTCAAACTGTCCCCCCTTCAACTAAAAGATTTGTAGATACCATGGCTTGCTTGGCTTCTCAAATACCTACTTCACCCGCTGATTCTAAAATCTTTGTCACCATACAACAACTCCAATCACCATCTTATTTACCTTGCAAATTTTATTCCATCGGAACCACTACCCCTGACCCAAGTGACCTTTGGTATAAACAATACTCCGACTATCTTTGTCTCTCCATCTTACCTCCCGATCTCAGGCGTAACAGACAACGCACCTTTCTTAAAAAGGCCTATCGTTACATCATCATGGGGTGCCTTCTCTATAAGTTCAACTTTAATGATATTCTCTTACGATGCCTCACAAGTTCTAAAATTCCTGTTGTTACAAATCAACAGCACCCCTGGATGTTGATCAGATTTCTAGTTTGATCATCCTAAGCATCCAGTGTGATTGCACAACATTGAATCCTTTCCCCAAGTGTGGGACTTATAAAATGGGAAAGGAATCTCTAGATTAGTAGCTCATTCCTCAACTCCTCTGATCAGATTTATCACTTACAAGTTGCAGAGGTTTATATTCCTAGTTCCTACTCTAAATTTCAAAAGGGCAAAGATAGAGAATGCAAAAAACTAAAATTAATGTTAATAGGGTGATACACCAAAGGAGTGGTGAGCATTTTTTACTTCTGAACATTACCAAAAATCATGGAAATGCAACAAAAACATCATGCACAAACTGATGACATGTAATGAAATATTAGAAAGGAAGCAAACAACACAAGCAGAGGATTGAAACTCATTCATAGAGCTTGCATTGCCATTTTTATATCAAAATACATGCATTACAACACCTGAGAGGAAAAAATAGGTTGTAGTTCTTAGAAAAGGTCTGATATTCAACCAAATCACTTCCAAGGTGAAAAGGGAGCCCTGCTATACACAAAAAATGTTCAACCTCTTGAAAATGAGCCAAATCTAGCTTTTACAGTGTAAGGGACAAGCCCAAGAGAGAGAAACACAAAAAAACATGGAAGGGATTCAACCATTGACCAAAATGCAATCAAAACAACATGGGTGTCCTTCCAAACCCATTCCCTGACATTTGTAGCCATGCTGGGAGAGAATGCGAGCCATTCTTCATTAAAAATGGTGGTTGAAACGTCATTTCTATCCATAACCATGTGCCAAAGGTGTTTTTCAATTTTCTCTCTCCAACCTCCATCAAAATGAAAAAATGACCCTAGAATATTGTAGATAATTTCATTAGATTTCCATAGATATAAAGAACGCAAAAAACTGAGCTTTGGATCGAAAGATGTGGCCATTTGAAGTTTTAGGGCAAAACAGGGCCAAATCGGATTAGCGGGCGAAAATTTGAATTTTTTACCTTTTTTGCATTTGGGCAAATTTCCCAAAAAATCCCCATGCTCCACCTTTCTAGGTGCCATGTGACACATTGTTATTTTCTGCGGGCCCATCCTGCTCCATTTTCCTTCGTTTTGCCCTTTGAAATTTTTTCTAAAAAATCCCCACAGGGCTAGTGAGTTGAGGCCACATGGCACATTTTGATTAGGGGCGGGATTTTCCTTCCTAAATTTCCCACGGGCCGCTTTGACCACTTTTGACATGGACATGTGGCATAACCCCATTGGCTGTGGGCTTGCCCCTTTGAATTTTTCTTGCGGGCATGTCTTGAGTTTTTGGCCGCTACCTGGACACGTGGCGAGATTCCATTGGTTTGCATTTTGGGGTCGGGCTTTTCCCTTTGAAAATTCCTTTGTTTTTTCCCTTTGGGAAAATTTCCCAAATTCTCCCCACCCTCTGCCGGTTCGAGACACGTGGTGACATATCATTGGTCGCAGGCCCTTCGCAAGCATTTTCACTTTCGCACAAACACTTTGGGAAAAAATCCCAAATTCCTCCCGTGCTCCGCCTTTCCAGGCTCCGGTGACACGTGGCCTTTGCTGATTGGTTGACAGGGCAGCGGGCCAAAAATTTCTTCTTTACAATTTGGCGAAACACTTTGCCAAAATTCCAACTTCTCCTTTTCCCTCTACCATTCCGGCTCCGGTGACACGTGGCACGTATTAATTGGGCGCGGGCGTTTCCTCCAAAAATTTTCATGCGCCAACACTTAGTCAAATTTTCCAAATTTCTCCCCTAGACACATGGCATCATCTGATTCGTCGGTAGGCCTGCGGGGAAAAATATTCCTTTTGAAAATTCACCAAAACACTTGGTGAAAATTCCAGGTTCTCCTCTGACCCCTGCCACTTCCTTGGACACGTGGCGACATCTAATTGGCTGCGGGCCTTTTAGGGAAAAATTTCCCACAAAAACTCCACCGACCCATAACTTCAAAAATACATGGAGTTAGGAGGAAAAATTTACCTTTTTGGAAATTTGAGAGAGATCTCTATCCAATGGTGTCATTTCCAGAAAGTTTTGAGTGCCTGAAAAGCAAAAAATTATGTCTGAGGCACAAAAGAGGGAAGAATGAAAGGAGCTAGCCACAAAAAATGAGCAGGGGGCAAATTTTGGATAACAATTTTGGCGACTCATATTGGTCATCTGCCTACTAGATGAAGTTACTAGTTACCGAAAGAAATCCATTGGGCATGGAGTCATTAAATTCTCTGTTTGGTACCCCGACTGACTAGAATACTGCAAGGAGGAAGATGGAATATCACCCGATGGAGCAAGGCCTGCAAACAAATTCCTAGGAACAAGAAGCTTATGCCAAAGTACTTAGGGAAAAAAAACTAACCTACAACAAAACAATGTGCACAAGCACTTGGAGGAATGGAAACCTAAGCTAATCTGTATAAGGTGGAGAGTTTCTTTCAATATAAATTCTTTAAATGGATTCCATTGACTGGAATCTATAGTTCTTCGCCATCTAATTAAGACAATTGGAAAGCATTGTTGTCCTTGCACCTTGTGACCATGTATGGGCCACTCCAAATGGCATCAAATTTTGAATTCCTTCCCGGTTTTGCTCTATCTAAATCCCATTTCAACATTAGATCTCCAACTTGGAAGGATCTATTCTTGGCCTTTCTATCAAAGTTCTTCTTTATCAAAGACTGATCCTTCTCCATTGCTTGGGATGCCTGATTTCAGATTTCTTGGAGCTCCATCAATTCTACATATCTTATCTCCATGGGCTCAAACTCCAACAACTCCTACTGTTTCATGAGTTCCAGTGTTGGCAACTCAAGTGACATGGGTAAAATTGCCTCTCTCCCATAAACAAGCTTGAATGGAGAGTTACCTGTAGATCTCTTGGGAGTTATCCTATCAGCCCATAAGGCTGATTTCAATTTAGTATGCCAAGACCTCTAATTCTCATCAAGAGTTCTCCTAATGATCCTCAACAAGTTCTTATTTGTAGATTCAGCCTAGCCATTACCCTGAGGGTAATAGTTTGATGAAGTACTTTGGTAGATCCCATTCTTGACAGCTCATTCAGTCACCTTGGACCCAATGAAGGCGAATGCATTATCTGATATTATTTTAGCAGGTATGCCAAATCTGGTTGTTATTCCCTCATAGAAGTCTAGGATGCTAGATTCATTTGCTTCCTTGAGTGCTACTGCTTCAGTCCATTTGGTGAAATAATCTGTGGCTGTTAGAATCCATTTGTGCCCTTGGCTTGAATTGGGATTAATGACTCCAATGAAGTCTAAACCCCATTGCATGAATGGCTGGTCAACTGAAATTGGATGCAATGGAAGGGCAGCTAGCCTCTCTTTACCTATGAAGAATGCACAATTCTTGCATCTCTTGATCCATGCATAACAATCATTGAAAATCTTGGGCCAATAATAGCTAGCCCTCATGATCTTTAGAGCTGTCACTCTTGGTGCAAAATGACCACCAGCTGGTCCATCATGGAACTCTTCCAACACCTTATGGATATGATTTGTACCAATACATCTCAGCAGTACTCAATTCACATCTCTCTTGAACAAAACACCATCAAAAAGGGCATATGGGACAGCCTGCAATCTAAAGTGTCTTCTCTTGGTCTTGTTCATCTCTGGAGGGCATAGACCTGTGCTTAAGAAGTGCATTATGTCTTGGGTCCAGCAAGGAGTGGGGACATCATCATTTTCCACTTGGGTGCTTCCTTGCTAATGGCTGTCTTGCAATGCCAAAACAACCTCCTTCTCATTGCATGCTTCCTTTTGTTTTCTCAAAATCAGCTGCTCACACAATTCTTTTCCTCTGACCAACTTGGTGAATTTGATCTCTATGTCATACTCCATGACACGAGTAATCCATCCTGCCCTTTTTTAATTCAAGTCTTTGTTGAGGAGGAAGTCCTTAACTCCCACATGAGAAACCAAAAATTGGACCTTATTATTTGAGACTAAATGCTTGAACTTCTTCAAGCTTCTGATTACTACAAGAACATACTTCTCAATGAAAGAATATCTCACCTCATAGTCCTCCAAGATTTGGCTGAAGAAAGCAATTGGCTATTTATCATTGTCCTTGTTCTGCTATACCAAAATTGTAGAAATAATATCATCACCCCCAAATGCATAGAGGATGAAATCCTTGGAGAAATCCAGGTTGATGAGAGTTGGGGCTTGAGAGATGGCTTGTTTGATTGCTTCAAAAATTTTCTTGCCCTCTGCTGTCCATTTAAAAGCCATGCTTTTCTTTAAGATCTTGGTGATAGGCTTGACAAGGGCTACAAAATTTGGGACAAACCTCTGAACAAAATTTATTCTCCCCAAGAAACTTTGAAGGGCCTTCTTGTGGCTTGGCAATGGTAGTGCTCTTATGGCTTCAACTCTTTCTGGATCAATTGCTAATCCTTCTTTGGAGACAATGTGGCCAAGGAGCTTTCCTTCATGGGCTAGAAAAATACATTTTTTTAGGATTCAAGGAGACTCCAAATCCTCTACACCTTTGGAACACTTGTCTCAAATGAAAGAGATGGTCTGCTGCATTTTTCGAAAAAATATGATTTCATCAAGATATATCAGCACTATGGTGTTAATCAATCCCTTGAACTCCATGTCCATTTCTCTTTGGAAGGTAGCTCCAGCGTTGGACAACCCAAATGGCATTTTCCTGTATGCATAAATTCCTCATTTGGTTGTAAAGGCTGTCTTGAATTGATATTCTTCCTTCACCATAATTTGATTGTACCCCGAATAGCCATCAAGTAATGAAAACATTTCTGAGCCAGAAACAACTTGCAAAATTTGCTCCATAGAAGGAAGTGGATAATGATCCTTGAGAGATGCTCTATTCAAATCTCTGAAGTCAACACACAATCTGATTTCCACGCTCTTCTTTCTTATTGGAACCAAGTTGGCTACCCAACTAGAATGCTTGATAGGGAATATGATTCTTGATTCTACCAACTTATTCAATTCTTTTCTTATGAGAGGCTCCATGTGGGGGTTGACTGGCCTTTTCCTTTTACCTGATGGGTTTAGTACTTGGATCTAATTCAATGGTATGTTGAGCTAACTCGGGATTGAAACCTTTCAAATATTCATAGCTTCAAGAAAACACATCAATGAATTCTTGACAAAGTTGCATGAACTCATACCTTTCTTGCTCAATTGTCATCTTACCAATTTTGAGTGATTTGCCTTCTTCTAATAAGATGGACACTGTATCTTCTCCCTTGACTTGGATGTTTTCTTTCTCTTTCCTAAACTAATCATTAGGATTGAAAATGGACTCCAAAGTAATAAGCCGCTTTGGTAGTTTGTTGGTCCTCAGCTGCACCACCTGGTCACCATACTGTTGTTCCAACTTTTCCTGATTTTTAGCTGAGAGCTCGGCCTCTTAGTGCAAGAAATGGATGATTTGCTGGTCATTTTCAAACACTTGCCAACTTACATTGTTGTCTGGAACTGAAGGCCTCACAATCACATGGATGTTTGGCTGTACCTTGTCTTTCTAAATGCTTTTAACAACGTAAACGGATGCCCCAACTGCTGCAAGCCTGTCAGCAGCTTGGTTCTCTTTTCTAGGAATGAATTTTATGCCAAAACCCTCAAAATATTAAATGAGGTCCCACACCCTGTTCTTGTAGCATTTGAGTAGATCATTCTTGACAGCATTCTGCCCCTTAACTTGGTTGATAATCAACTCACTGTCACCAAAGACTTGCAAGTTCTTTATTCCTCTCTTGATTGACCAATGCAATCCTTGTATCAAAGCTTGATATTCAATAGTGTTATTAGAGCATGAAAACTAAAATATAAAAGATGAATAACACTTCACTCCTTGAGGGGAAACAAGCATAGCTCCCCCTCCTGCACCTTGTCTACTTCTTGACCCATCAAAAAACAACTGCCATACCTCATTTTCATCTTTGTGGTCTGGCTTGGTGATGCTAGGAATAGGCCGATTTTCTTCATGCATGAAATAGACTCCTAACTCAGATTCTTCTATTTCTTGATAAGGATCAAAAGCATGCACCTTGTTTTCCCATTCATCAAGATTCAAATCTGAGATGCTTCTAACCTTGGTGTCAGTTTCATCAGTGCTTGGATAATCCTCTTGATCAAACGCTGAACAATTGGTATTGATCTGACTTGGAAAGTAAGGCTCAATGTGAAAGTTTGCAATAGGTTCAGATCTGATTGTGGCTTTGGTTCCATATCTTGTTCTAAACAACATGTGTGACCAATCAGCAGATAAGTAATCTCTAATCTTGGTTGTGAAATCCCTTGACAAACATAGGGCAAAGAGTGGTGGAAGGTCTATTACTGAGATATCTTGCAAAACAACAACGTTGGGGCAGGCATGCAAGGTAAGATTCAAGTTTTTACTGCTATCCCATCTAATTGCACTAGCCTTTTAGATATGACTTCATACTGGATTCCCAACTGATCAGCTATTTGCTTGGGCATTACTGAACTACTTGCTCCGGAATCAATCATGCAATTGTGTGCTAATTGATTTCCAATGATCAATGAAACATAGAATGGAGGGGGCTTCAACATCTTACCTTGATGTCCTCCAAGATTCCCCTCCTGCAGGGCAGCATTTGTGAGCACCTTCTCTTACATTTGGACCTGTTGATTTGAAGTTGACCAGTCCTTCATGGCAGCTTGAAACAAATCTCTTTGGCCTGGGATAGATAGTAATTCCCACATTGATATGTTCACATTTGTCTTCTTCATCTGATCAATGATATTGAATGGAGATGAAGTATCCCTTTCCTTTCCCTTGGCCTACATGTTCATTCTTTGCACATGGGCAGTAGCAACTGGCATTTGAGTTGGCTTAGGAGCTGTTTTGTGCAGTCCTTGCGTGTTTGGGACTGTACTTTGTTTGCCAATAGTTTGTGGAGTGATAGAAGATTGAGGATTGCTTGGGACCAATGGTTGTTCTTCACCCAAATTTCTTCTTTTTGACCTTTTGTTGGCTGCAACACTTTTGGGAAACCGTTTGATTCATGCCACAGAAATCTTCTTCCTGCCAGTTTACAAGTGTGGTATCATTTGGAGCTGACTGCTGCTAGAATGTTTCTTGACTACCCTCATCCTCCACACTAGTTGTTGTCACCATTAATGCTTGATTCAAGGCAGCGTTGAAGCACATGGATTGGTTATGAGGTTCATTGCATGGCAAACACCAATCATACTCTTGAGCTATATTTTTTTGTACTGGCACTAATGCTTTAGAGGCAGATGTAGCATTGGGATTATAGGGCTGAAATGGTCTGTTGGTAGGAGGCCTTGCTTGATTTAGATTTGTAGTTGGATTGGGTGGTCTTTGGGGTTGATATGGCTACCTGTTAGGTTGAGTTTAGAGCTATAAGGGAGGTCTAAAACCTTGGGCTTACTGCCTCTTGAGTGTAACTAGCTCATTACCTAAATTTTGCAGCTACTTCATGACTTCTTGAAGTTCATTTGAGGTACTAGAAGATGAAGTGGAAGCTTCACTTGAATTATGATTTCTAGGAGTGGGAATAGGAGCTAAATTAGGCGTTTGATTAGTGTTTTGGCTCTCTAGGCTTGGAAACAGTGGCATTAGAGGCCTAGGAGCTAGCTTGCTAGCTTGAATCAAACAATTTTCAGATCTAATAGCAATGCTATAAGCAATGGGAATAGTTGTGCCTCCCATGGACTTAATTAACATAGAAATATCAAAATTTAAAGCTTTGAGGTAATAAAGAAAAGCACCCTCTACTGTTGGCCTGACTGCCACTGGAATTATCTCCCAAGTCCTTTGAAATCTGAAGTTAAAATCAGTCAGTTGCTCATTGGGAGCTCTCTTGATGGTTGTCAGCTACTCCAAAAGGGACAAGTTGTCTCCCTTTTCTCCAAACTGCTCATGGAGGGCTATACATAGCTGATTCAAATTTTGAATAGAACATGAGGCAAGACTCCTGAACCATTACAAAGCTTTCCCTTTGAATGAATATGCTAGCAGTTTGACAATAACTTGCATCTCATTGATCTCATGGATTGCACAAATGTTAGCAATATCCTTGACATGATCACCAGGAGTAGTATGATTCTCTCCAGTAAAGTATGGAGTGTTCTTCAATGCTGTAACTGGAATTGGATTTTGTGCATTGAGAGTAAGTGGGATGCTGCTAGTGAAATTGACATAGGGGTTGTTTTGTGCCATTCTGATGGGCCTTAGAACCCTTGTTGATTGAATGAAAGGCCTACCAGGTGGAGGAGTTGAGAGAGTTCTGTTTGGTGGATATGGATACCTTTGAATTCTCCTCCCTCTTTTCCTTCTTCTTGGATATAACTGTAGATACTCAAAAAAACACTTCTTCTTCCCCAACTCTTGACCTTGTGGTGATTCTTCTCATGATTTTTTTAAGCTTGCATTACTAAAACTAGCTGATTCTTCTTCTTTAGAGTTGTCAGATGTGTAATTTAGGGCTCTTTTGAGAAAGAAACTTGCAACAAATGCACATAAATTTTGTTGTAATGAAGATGAAGACCTCTGAAGTCCCACCCGGTGTGCCAAAACTATTGTTGCAAATCAGCAACACCCCTGGATGTTGATCAAATTTCTAGTTTGATCATCCTAAGCATCCAGTGTGATTACACAACATTGAATCGTTTCCCCAAGTGTGGGACTTGTAAAATGGGAAAGGAATCTCCAGATTAGAGGCTGGTTCCTCAACTCCTCTGATCATATTTATCACTTACAATTTGCAGATGTTTATATTCCTAGTTCCTACTCTAAATTTCAAAAGGGGAAAGATAGAGAATGCAAAAAACTAAAATTAATGCTAATAGGGTGATACACCAAAGGAGTGGTGAGCATTTTTTACTTCTGCACATTGACACAAATCATGGAAATGTAACAAAAACATCATGCACAAACTGATGACATGTAATGAAATATTAGAAAGGAAGAAAACAACACAAGCAGAGGATTGAAACTCATTCATAGAGCTTGCATTGTCATTTTTTATATCAAAATACATGCATTACAACACCTGAGAGGAAAAAATAGGTTGCAGTTCTTAGAAAAGGTCTGATATTCCACCAAATCACTTCCAAGGTGAAAAGGGAGCCCTGCTATACACAAAAAATGTTCAACCTCTTGAAAATGAGCCAAATCTGGCTTTTACAGTGTAAGGGACGAGCCCAAGAGAGTGAAACATTGAAAAACGTGGAAGGGATTCAACCATTGACAAAAATGTAATCAAAACAACATGGGTGTCCTTACATACCCATCCCCTAACATTTTTAGCCATGCTGGGAGAGAATGCGAGCCATTCTTCATTACAAATGGTGGTTGAAACGTCATTTCTGTCCATAACCATGTGCCAAAGGTGTTTTTAGATTTTCTCTCTCCAACCTCCATCAAAATGAAAAAATGACCCTAGAATATTGTATATAATTTCATCAGATTTCCATAGATATAAAGAACACAAAAAACTGAGCTTTGGATCGAAAGATATGGCCATTTGAAGTTTTAGGGCAAAACAGGGCCAAATCGGTTTGGCGGGCGAAAATTCAAATTTTTTACCTTTTTTGCATTTGGGAAAATTTCCCAAAAAATCCCCATGCTCTTCCTTTCTAGGTGCCACGTGACACGTTGTTATTCACCATGGGCCCATCCTTCTCCATTTTCCTTCATTTTTTCCTTTGGAAAATTTTCCAAAAAATCCCCGCAGGGCCGGTGAGTTAAGGCCATGTGGCACGTTCTGATTGGGCATGATATTTTCCTTCCTGAATTACCTGTGGGCCGCTTTGACCATTTTCAATCTGGATTATCAACGCTAAAAAATACTACATGAAATGGGTTGAAGCCATACCACTTATCTCCACGAAAGCCGAGAAAATATGTGAGTTAATTAATCATCACATCATTTTTTGCTTTGGTGTTCCTCATCACCTCATCACCGATAATGGAAAACAATTCAAAAATAAAACATTGAGAAAACTTTACAATGCCTTCAGCATTCAGCTAAGCTTCTCATCACCTTATTACCCACAAACCAATGGCCAAGCCGAATCCATTAATAAAACCTTAAACAAAATTCTCATGAAATTGGTCAACGATACTAGGAAGGACTGGAATACACACATTCCTTTTTCCCTATGGGCATACTGCACTAGTATTTGCACTTCCACCACTGCTACACATTTTTCTCTGGTCCACGGTACAGAGGTTGTTCTACCTCTCAAAATCCAGATCCCCTCACTCCGCATTTCTCTCCATGACATGCTCAATGATGATGAATTTCGTCAAGACCATTTAGCACAACTTGATTTATTAGAAGAATGTCATCTTAACGCTCTTGATCACCTTCAAATTTACCAAAAATGTATCAAATGTGCCTAAAACAAACGTGTCCATGAACGAACCTTCCAAGTTGGTGACCCGGTCCTCAAAGATAATCGACATGTAACCAAAGTAGAAAAAAGTAAAAGGGTGAAATTTACTCCTAATTGGCTTGGACCATACATCGTGACTCATACTTATATATCAAGTGCTTATCATTTGTCTTCACTCGATGGTAAACTCGAACCTGAGCCCCTTAATGCCTTACATCTTCGACTGTTCTACTATTGAATTCTAGTCCTACATCACCTTTTTACCTCTTTCCATGCTCGTCCCTTGAGCACTATCCACTTCTCACACCTCACCCATGACTAAATAAGAATCACGTGAGTACCCATCACTTGTTATCTTCTTTTAAATATGTGTACCACGGTGTTGCACATAGCATGATTCTCATGGATACTTTTAATCTTCTTTTAGATGAGATCCCATGGTTGTTTCACCTTGATTTCTTAACAAGAGTCCTATTCTTCACCTTGGTATTGCCCATGACTTAAATTCCTCAGTTGGGACCCAACTCCTTAAGTCAAACTTCTAATAAAAATATGAATCCCTCAAAAGGACATCTTCCTCTCGGAAATCACTGCTATAAATAGACTACTCCCTCGAAGGACAACTATGTAAAGCATTTCAAAACAAAGAGGCAAGTTAATTTGAATCTTCCCGCATTGAATAGCTTCACAAAGATCTCAAGGAGTTAATTTCATCATCCTATATAGAATTCCCACATTGATCAGTCTATCTCAAATACAAGTCAAAATAGAAGAATTTTCATCATGAACTTGCCCATTGTGACCTCAGATCACTTACACAAAGAGCATGCTAACACATATCTTAAAAATTAGCCACCTTTCACCCCTCTCACCATTCGAACTCCCGTCATCTACTGCCTCAAGGGACCTCTTGGAACTGTGACATTTGGTGATCATGTGGCTACTTTTCACCCTTAGAATAATCAATCATGTAATGTCTTTAGGGTCATATGTTCATCACCTTCTCCAAGGTATGACCTACTCAATATGATCCTAACCAATAAGGGGGCTTTCTTTCCCCCTCTTATCTTTTAACCTTTTTTATTACATATTGATTACCTTATACAGGAATTGGTCCTCGACGCTTACCCTTGGTGTAATCTTGTTCTTCTACTTCCATCAACATCACCTATACCAATTATCTTATATCCCACCTACACCTAACAAACCTAAATCCAAATCATGCCTAAAACCTACCAACTCATTTTCAGACCTCCTCATATTCTTTCCTAACTTATGGGAGAACTACATAGGCCTGAGGTCCCTTTTTTCGGGACTATGTAGGTAGCACTCTAAGGGCATGGGGACCTTGGAGGTTATCTTGGCCACTCTCTACCCTAACCAATTCACCTTTCATCTTCCTAAATCACATTTTTCCCCTATGTAGTTTCCTTTTTATATCACAGAATTGGAAATTAAACCAAACAAACAACAAGTTGCTTAACATTTTTATCATCATCACAACATACATTTATTACAACTACCATTTCTCTACCATAATCATGCATGTATTATAAACATGAACCATATCACTATTCATTGCACAAATTAAAGAATCTTAACTTTAACTAATTTAACCTTGATCCATGCCTAAGACATGACTCAACCATTCCTAGACCACCAACCTAACTCGATCCATGCCTATGACCTGACTCCATCCATATCACCTAGTTTTCATCCATATCACAACAAAAAATTAAAATTCTCATAAAACAACAACAAATCAAGAATATCATCCATCTCATCATATAAACAAATATATGTGTCCTAATACAATATACATGGATATCCAATCATGTCCATATCTCAAAATCTTCGGCACGTAAGCCGATACTCAAAACAAAATGTCATCGACACGTATGCTGGTCTTGTATACGATAAAATAATAAAACAATACAAAATCTCTTCAGCACGCAGGCCGGTATTTGCTCAAATATACAAAAAATCTTGTACATCCCCACTATCTTCGGCATGCAGGCTGGTATATATCAAAAAAATGACTACAATACATCAACAATATAGGGTTGGGCATTAGGCCTCTCCCTGCCGGACATCCTCCATGTCGGTCTCTCCAGTCTCCTCCTCGGCTCCTATTCGCTGGCCTGGTATCATCTGACTACCCCTTGTTGGCACATCACCTGGAGTTGGTCTCAGTGAGCTAGTGGCCTCCTCCTGATCCTTTCTAGGAGCTCAATGGCCCCCTATGCTCTCTACACTGTGATTCTAGGACCTAGTCCTCTCACTAGAAGCCTGTTGTGCCTGTACTCTCCATAGGATAGGAAATATATCCCGACCGCCATCAACTAATCCTGGTAGTATCTGGCCTCACCTGGCTTATCCCGTAACCTAGATATGGGAACATTTTATGGTGGCCCCATAGGCCTTAGCCCCTATACTTATCTTGCGGGACAATGTCCCACCCCTACCTATGAACTAGGTCCCTATCATGGTACCTGTGGTGGTGCCATCAGCCACTACCCCTATGCATATATCTAGGCCTATAAAGCCCTAATTTGTGCCTGTGGTGTGGGCAATTGGCCCTGCAACACTTTCACCTATGCTTGTAGGGTAGCCACTCGGCCATCATCTCCGTCTCCATCTCCATCCCCACCTTGGGCCATCTGGGCCTGAAGACTGGCCACCTGTACATGCAACTCAGCAACCTCCACCTCTGAGCTAGCAAGTTGTGTCTGCACCATACCCAACTAGGTAATTAACATCACTGCCTGCCCCTGTAGGGTGTCCCTCTACACCGTGATGGTGGCTAGATCCAACTACCCTGGCCTGGGTGGTACAGCTCATAAATGAGTTTCCCACCACTGTCTGTAACCCTGACATCATCAATCTTTCAATCTACTATCTAATCTTCCTGCCCTTTGGGCACTGTCGGCTATGGTAGAGGTAAGGGCCTATCCACATCATCTCTCTTGTACTATGGGAAGGGTGGAGGTACGTCCTATAGTAGCCCAAACTGACACCTAACTCTATCAATTGGGATCATCTCATGCTCCCTGACATGATGCCCCACTATCCATCTCACCAACTGAAGCCCATCTAGCTCATCATGCATATGCCTATATGATGGGAAGCCCACATATGTCCTCCAAATGATGTCCACCCCAGACAAGCCCTCTAATAGTCACTTGAAGTATACTACATTATGTGTAGCCCTGTCTGATCTCTGCTATCCAATAGAAGGTACCCATCACCTATACCCCACTCGTACAAATCTTGGTCAAAAGGCATTAGCCAAGGGCATACCCACTAGACACACACAGACAATGTGCTCACATGCCCAGCAGTGAAGTAAAAAGGTACATCACAGGCTGAACTTGCACAAACGCCCATACACCCAAAGCTCTCTGCATAGCTACACCAACAATGCTGGCACCCAAGAAAAATGGGTCTGATCTATCATCATGTCATGTAATACCCCCATCAGTGAGTGGGGAAACTGCCCACCCTCTGCATCTAGCAGTGTAAAGCAGCACACTGCCTCCATCAATAGAACTACTAGCCTCATCTCCTCTGGATGGGGTGGGTACATCTCTCCATAACTCAAGCTAGCACTATGGAATGTCACCTCGACCATCCCCTCTCCAAACACTGTCAGCATCAACTCCTCTGAGGCCTCGAAGGAGATCGAATAGACCTATGTACCCAATATGGGTAGCCCTAGGATCTTGAACACGTCCTCCGTGGTGACTGTAATCTCACCCGTCGGTAGGTGGAACGTTTTGGTCACGAAATCCCATCTATTGATGAGAGAAACCATCAGACTCGACTGCCAAACTACATGCCAGTAGCATTGGACCCCACTCAGGCCGACCTCCTCCACATGCCACAACTCCTCAGGGGTCACTGCATCGTGAAATATCACAAGTAGGGGTGGAACCTTATCCCACATGTGTAGCTGATCTCTCACCTACATCCAACATGATGATCACATTATTAATAATTTACCCATACCTACAAATTTTTTACCGTTACCTTTGGCCCCAAATACTACCAAACCCATCTACCCATACCCCAAGCCTTCATCTATTTACCTTTTCATCTAAGCCCACCTCTTGACCTAACCTACTTACTAACACCCAAACCCTGGCCTCACCACTTTACCTATCTATCCCTACCATTCCTTATCTAATTTAACCCTTTCTTACCCCTCCCTACCCACTACGCTTCCCTTTTTTATCATCATCTTGACCGACCCTAGTCAACCCTTGACCAACCACAGTTTCACTACGATCGGCATTGGTCACCTCTCTTGGGTCGGATACCGTTCTACACCCACCTATGTCAACCATAGTTGAAATGACATTGGTCACTGTCTTGGTGACCACTGCATCCCCAAACCCCTTTTCTCTCTGCACTCTATTCCCTACCCACCCATTCCTCCCCCAAACACTCCACATCATTTCTTACCCCTCCTTTACCTATCTTCTACTCTCCCCCTTCCCATTTCACCCATTTTCTTTCCAATTTTACATTTAAATTTTTTCCCCCAATCCCGATTTCCTCCCCCCAAATTTCTTTCTCATTTAGCTAAACAACACAAACATAGGCTTTAGATCTTACCTCATCCCGTTGCCTTCATCTTGGTGGCACCTTAGGCTAATGCATAGGTCCTTCAGAGCTCTCTCCTTCACCATCACCAATAGTCCTCTAAATCTCCAACTAATCAAGTCCAATGCCCCACTCTCATGACCCCATAAATCAATCAACACTCGTCACCTACGTGGCTCGCCAACTCAACCTTTCGACACCCTCAGTTGTTTTCTTCTTCTCTTCTTCTCTCTTGTCGTTTTCTCTAATTCACAAATCACAAATGAATTTTAAAAAAGTGGAATTTTTCTTTTTATAACCTACCCGACCTGACCGGTGATGGTTTCCCCTTGACCAACATCAGTCTTGTTCCCTACCTTACCGTGGTTAGTTATCCTGTACCGGCGTCAGTTACCCTTGACCGGCATCGTTCACATACTTTTCCACATTGCCCTAAATTTTACCCTATTACCTTGCCCATAACTCTTTTTTCCTCACCCAACACTTACCTTGACCATTCACCTCACCTTCCTGACCTGATCATTTACTACCTAACGTCGTCCTCATGTGGGGACTCATTATTTTACCTATACCTCGGTCCTACCCATGTCGTGACCTAGATAATTTGGACCTGGAACTTTGCTAGTGACCTTTGACCTCATGTGTTCGTTATACCTTGCGGCACTATTACCTGTGTTGATTGACATAATGATCTTACCTTGCCTCTTGCCATGACCGTTTATCTTGACCCAACCCTCGGTGTACCGAAACATACCTAGACGTTACTGCACCTAACCTGTGTCATGTTTCCTGACCATATCCTATACCTTGGATACTAGAATCACTTGAACCTTGTTTGGATAAACCTATCGACCTTGGACAATGTATATTTTGCCTGCTCTTCAACCTGGTAGCGTGCTACAGTTTATACATGTGTGTGCATTTGACTATTACTATTTTTAACCATGACCCATTACCTAGATTACCCGAGTATACCTTGCTCCCTTTTTCCCTTTTACCCACCTTCCTTTTCATCACATTTACCTTTTATCAAACCAGTCAATGCTTTTGCCTTTTTCCTCGTCATTTCCTAGTTTGAGGGGGATCACCTGCACCCACACATGGGGCAACCACATCTTATTTTTCTCAACATCGCTTACCAATACAAGCTATGTAACAAAAAGGGGAAAAATGTAGACACTTAAATTAGGTCATACTCCCCTTGGTCCCTCATTAAATAAATACCTTGAACACATCCACTTAACCATGGCCCCCTTCACCCCACTCTAATATTAATTTAATTAATTTAATTACATTAATTCATTATCCTCACCATATTTATTATTTAAATATTCTAATTGGGATAATGCCCACATATCCACCTCACCCAGACACCTCATCAAGCCACCTCACCCTAAGATCTATTCTTAGTAAGTTGCCATAACTGACTAAGACCTACTCAAACCCTAAAAATAAATGCCTACATTCCCTCTAACCATATTCCAGCATGTTAGAAGGAAAGTTTCATGATAATTCGTGGAGTAAACAAAATGAGATCCCAAAAAATCAAGGGGATCTACCCAGTTTAGTAAACTTAGAAAATCCCGCCCTAACTGATGTCGGTTACCCTTAACAGCCACCAATTAAGCTGGAACTGTCGTCGGTCACCTTTTAACCCCCAAAAAAACCTTATTTTAGATATTGGTAGATTCTTGAGAGATATCACATCTTTAGAGAACAAGTTTCAGGGAGAACACACATGCAAAGAAGGAGATCAAGTATTTTTCTCTTACACAGACATCCAGGATTCACCCAACAACCATCTAGCACTCACCACAACACATATTTGATCCAATCAAGAAAGAAAGAGAGCACATGCATCCCATGGAAGAGCTTCCCATGGAAGAGCTTCCCAACATTTGGTGATCCTCTACAGCATTCAACCTCTTATCAGTACCTTCATTCCTCACTCAGAGACATCTAGAACCAGATTCCAAGTAAGTAGAACATTTTACTCCTCTGGTTCACTCATTGCATCATTGTATTTTCATCCTTTATTCTCCTAGCCACCCACTTACCTCCATTAATACTCACCCCTCCATATCCTTATTAAAACCTCTCCAAATCCCATCCAAACAACTTAATACCTCATTCTAACCAGCCTAGTCCTTTATACAATCATAAGGGAGATCTAAAGATCATTTTGTAACATTCCTAGTACGCCACAGTAACCAGCACTGGTTCTCCCAAACCAGCGTCGGTCACCCTTAACCGGCATCAGTCTCTATATCTACCAATATAGCCTAGAACAGTAACCTACCTACCTATTCCCGCATCACCCTTAATCACATGTGACCTACCTAAGACCTCTATCAGACCTGCAGAGACCCATAACTAGTTACTTGACCTTCGGATCTTATTTTAAACCTAGCCTGTTAGATTATAACTTTCTTATCGTGTTTTAAATGAGATACCTAAATCATTTTAACTACAATAGGATTCACTTTGTTACTAACATTAAATTGTTTTAAACAGTGGATTGACAACCGTATAGGAAGTACCAAACTTCCCAGATCTAGCACACGCTAGGCAGTCCATTAGATATAGTGTTTAAATATTTCTGGTGGTCTTGGATTTTATTTCAGGTAGTTCCTCCCATCTAAAAGGAAGCTCACACAATAAGCTGTGGATTTAGAAGTCAACACACATGTAACAACCTATCAACCAACATTTTAACAGGTATTCCTCCTACGCCTGTTACCCTATTTGTTTCAATCATTTTTGAAGAAATGTGTATGAATCAGGTGAAACAACAGATGTTAATTGATCCTTTAAATTTTTAAATTTTGATTCACATTTATCACTCCACACAAACTTCTTGTCTTTCTTTTGTAATGAATTTATTAGTGCACCGACTTCTAAAAAGTCCTTACACAGACTTTCTATAGTAACCCACAAGCCCCATGAAGCTTCTGAATTCATGTACATTCTTAGGTATAGGCCACTGAATTATGGTAACAATCTTGGATGGATCAATTGATATTCCATCCTTACTTATGACATGTCCTAAATAGTGCACTTTTGTTTCATAGAAAAAACATTTGGACAACTTACCATACAATCTTCTCTTTCTTAATATTTCAACTACTATTTTCAAGCTCTCATGATGCTCAAGAATTCTTTTAGAATAGATAAGAATATCGTCTAATAATATAAGTACAAACTTGTCCAGGTATTCTTGAAAGATATTATTCATTAAATTCATAAAAGCTGCAGGTGCATTTGTTAAACCGAAAGGTAAAACTGTGAATTCATAATGTCCTATACCTTGTTCTAAAGGTTATTTTATGAATATCTTTGTCTTTAATTATTAACTAGTGATACCCAAAATGGAGATCTATCTTAGAATATACTGATGTTTTAGACACCCTAAAAATTACATACATATTCTATCCCACTTATATCTAATTAGAATTAATTAAATTAGTTCTATCTCACCGCAATACACCCCTTTGGAATTAATTAAATTAATTTCATCATTCAAATATTCCCCTTTAGAATTAATTAAATTTAATTCTATTACCTAAGCTATATTCCTACCCATTGGAATAAAATAATTTGATTATAACATGCCTTTGGAATTAATTAAATTAATTCATACACCCTCTTAGCTAATATAATTAAACATTTAATTATTTAAATGGTTAATTATCTCTTCACAATTAAAATAAATAAATTAATTTAGTTATACCATTATCTTGGAATTAATTAAATTAATTCCTAACACCTTCTAGCTAATATAATTAAACATTTATTTATTTAAATGGTTAATTATCTCCTCACAATGAAATAAATTTAATTATACCATTCTCTTGGGAATTAATTAAATTAATTCCTAACACCTTCTAGCTAATATAATTAAACATTTATTTATTTAAATGGTTAATTATCTCGTCACAATGAAATAAATTTAATTATACCATTCTCTTGGAATTAATTAAATTAATTCCTAACACCTTCTAGCTAATCTAATTAAACATTTATTTATTTAAATGTTTAATTATCTCCTCACAATTAAATACTAATTACATTTAGTTATTTAATTCCACCTATTTCAATCAACATCCGCTTGGACTTATGTTTGTAGCATTTGCACTCAAATTTGGAGAATATTCAAGAGCACCCACATTCATTTACAAGGTTCCACAGACAAAGTCTCCACAACCTTACTGAGGTTTGCATTGGAAGGTTACATGAAGGTTTGTATTTTTAATTGTTTATATTTCATTCACTATGATTTTTCTTTGCATACAGATGCACCATGCATTTGATCAAACAGATCATCAATTCTAGGAAGTGGATATCTATTTTTGATTATTACTTTGTTTAACATTATATAATCAATACAAAGTCTAAAGTGTTCCATCTTTATTTTTCACAAAAAATACCGGTACTCCCCAAGGTGAGAAAATTGGTCTTATCAAACCCTTAGACAATAGTTCTTGAAACTATGCCTTTAGCTCTATCATTTTAATGATAATCATTTGATAAGGTGCCTTGGAAATGGGCGCAGTCCCCAATTTGATTTCAATTGTGAAGTCAAACTCGCATTTGGGTGGAAGACCGGGTAGTTCTTCTAGAAATAAAATCACTGAAATCTCTTAATAGTGGAAATATTTCAAAAAATCACTATCCCCTTCAGATGTTTCAGAAATTTTTACTGCATATAAAGTGAAACCTTTGTTTTTGTCCTTTTTAAGTTGTATAGCAGACAATTTTCTAACTAAAATTTCTCGTTTTAACCCTTGGATGTCTGATGTTTTCTACAGATCATCAAGACAACTAATGTGTTTTTCAAAACAATCAACTTTTGCTTTATGTTCAGCAAGCTAGTTAACTCCTATTATGACATCATATGACCCCTGAGGAGAAACATAAAGATCTACTTTGGTGGAAAAACTATGTAATTTTAGGATTGCTCCAAAAAGACATTTACTAACAGTATGGAAAAAATTATTTCCATAATTTACAGTCTAATATTTTTCCATTATTCCAAATTTTCTTTTTATTTTTGCAGCTAATTTACTAGAAATAAAGCATTCAGTAGCTCTAGTATCAAAATTTATAGTAACAGGTATACAAAATAATTTACTTGGCACTTCTATGGGCGTAACTTACTTTTTCAACTTGTTTAAAAGCTATTATAACATGTATCTTATGTTGTTGATTGTTGTCATCTTTCCTTAGAGGGGACTAATTTGCATAGTGATCCTTACCACAATTGTAACAACCCCCTATAGGTCCTCTTTTTGGTTCAAATTTATTTCCAGCCCTGAAATTAATGTTTTTTCCTCCATAGAACTTCTATCCATTGTTATTGTTCTTTACAAAATTGTTTCTAACATTTGCAAAAAAAAAAATTTGTTGTTGTTTTCTTATTGTTATCAGCTAAAATTTATTTTTAGTACCAAGATTTTTCTATGCCTCCTTTTGGGTGCAAGAGACGAATAAGAATTAGGAATTTTGTTTCTATTCTCTTCCTTATGGGCAATTTTTTTAAAAAAATTATGTTCCTGCTGAATGGATTTTCTATAACCCCATCCATGGTGGTTGGTCTATGAACATCTACTTCACCCCTATGTTAGGGTTCAATCCCATAATAAACTTCCTTATCCTAAAATTCTCGTCAGTCTCATACTGAGGTACGTACTTAAGAAGTTTAGGAAACCTGTCCCAGTACGCTGTTACAGTTAATTTTCCCTGAATTAAATTCTGAAATTCAGTCATCTTCTGATCATAATAGAGATGTGGCAGCCAATGTTACCTAAAATAACTCTTAAGTTGATCCCAAGTGATGCTTGATTCATCAATGTTCAACTCAGCCTTATGGATATTCCACTAGGAGGATGCCTTATGGGAAAGTTGATAAGCTCCCCATACTTCTTTTATTTCCTCTGAGAAGTTCCTTATTGCAAAGTACTTCTCCATTTTACTGAGCTTGTTATTAGCTCCATCCCCAAGTGTGGTGCCATCAAACTTTTGGTTGACTTATCCTCTATATGTCATTTGTGAGTTCAACTGCTAATCTTTCCTTTTTATTTTCAGGCTGATTGGGTACATTTGCATTTGCATTTGCAACATTGTTAGCTACAAAATTATTATTATCAACTCCCAAATTTTCAATATTGGTGTTTTCCCTAGGAGGTGGTTAATTTTTATCACTAGCATCTTCTTCCTCCTCAATACCCATAACTTATTGTTCAAGTACATCCACCTGGAGGTGGGTTATTTGCAGCACCTCCCCTTGTTCTAACCATTTTCTGTTAACAAAAAAATTAAATTTTTTTATCAGATATGGCTAAATAGGTCCAAGAGCTGCAACCTTCATCTCTGATACCAAGATGTAACATACTAATTTTAAGACTTTAGAAATAAGGGACTTTTTTTTATATTACCTAATGTTCTCTATTCTAAATTAATATAATTTAGAACACACATTCCAATTTCCAATCCATCTCATAATAAAAAACCATATGCAGACTTTAAATGACTCGGTGAGACATCAATATCTCATTCCATGAATCAATATTAAACGGATCTCTCATGTTAACTTAATAATGTGTATACTATGTATACTTGGTTTCTTTCACGGGGGATTTAGTTAGTACCCAAGTGTTATGGTATAACACGTGTGTATCTAAAGAGTATTAAATAGTACCCTTAATCATCTGAAGTCTTGCTACCTCTAGATTAGGTCACATAGGATAATGCAACCAACCTCTTGTTATATTATTAGCCAAAGTTTGAAACATACCTCCTATCATTTTTCCACGTACCTTACTTAGCCATACTCGTTAATTAGGGAATATGTCCCTTTACACCCTTTTTCTGTTATACCCTAATATATTAGAAAAAATATATATTGACATTTCTCACTCAATTTCAATTTGAATATGCAATTTCCTCTCGAACTAGATAAGTTTCAAGCAACATTGAAGACCTAGTGTACAAGATCTACTCATGGTGACTAATGTTACAGCTTTAATCATTTACTCAATCAGTTCTCTAAATCGATTAAGATGGTGAAATAATATCACTTGTGTTGAACATGAGATGACCTCAATCACTAGTTTTCTACCAGCTCTATTATTTCTTAGGTTAAAAATCATAGATTTATGTGTTATACATAAGTTATTATCAATTTAATTTATGACTACACTTCTTTTGCAATTTTAAGCATATTTAGCTTTTAAATACATAGGGTCCTCGTAATGATTTTAGTTTTATATATAAATTTACTAACTCCCCTTTCCTGTTTTCCCACCTCTCTAACCTGACCCCCAATACCTAATTCGACTAACATTAATAAGATTACAACCCTTATCAACCCCTCATGTCTACCAGTCATGTTGACTTAAATTTTATTAATTTTAATTATGTCAATATGAACCCACATGCTAAGGATTATTTAACCTAGCTAATGAAGGTTGCTATGGTGTCCTTTACCATTTTAGGGGTACCCAAGTGTTTTGTCCAAGAAGCCTATTTGAATATACGTTATCGATATCCATCTGAAATCCTACATCTTATACTAGGTGATTTTAAACGAAACAACTGTATACCATACAACTTACGATGACTTTGATCTCAAAGTTTTTTTATTAATGGAACATAGTTTTGGGGGGACTATGTTTAGTATTCCTAGATCAAACATGAGAAACTCATCGAAAGAGAATATGTAACTCACAGACACTATGTAAAGTCTAATAGTAATCTAGAATGGTCTTTCCTAACTTTTGAAAAATTTAATCTAATGCAAAGTTTCTGACAATTAGAGCAAGGGAAACAACATAGCACTATGTGTGAAAACAGAGCTGTAACTAAAACAAAACCAGCCAGACCAAGGGGAGTTATTTCTTAGAGGCTCTATCAATCCTATATTTTATAGTATGAAAAGAAGTGAAAAATTCTAGAGGGATAGATTGCGTTGGATAATTCATGTTCAACTTTGAGATAGCCTGATTTCTTTCCTTTTCAGTCCCCCAAACGGCTTCAAGGATCCCGCTCAACATTGAAATGCTTCTAACCTGTTGCTCCAGGAACTCACTAATGGCATTGAAAATGGCCATATTATGATCATGTCTGTCTTTGGCCCTCCCCAAATTATTGTCCAATGAGTTCAACTTTCTGTAAATATCCTTAGTCTAATCAATTTCAATATCCGCATCATCATTCAGTTTTCTCTTCCCCTTCTGCTTGGTTAATTGATGCAACTCCTTAATATTTAAAACCTCCTTTTCCAATAAGTCCATTCTAATAAGAGTATTATCCCTCTCATCTTGTGAGGCATTATCCTGATGAGCATTGCTAATGTGTAAAATATTTTGAACTTCCATTTCTTTGTAATGAAGGTGTGTTCATTATATCTTTTCTTATTTCAGCCTTAACTTAAAACAAACTTAATTTATACCTTTACTTTAGACTTCATAAAGATGAATTCTAAATCCCTTTAGTTTCCTTTTTAAGAATTCAATATTTTTATTAAAGAAAACTGCTTAAGGAGTAGCAAAGTCATCCATTCTCATAACGTATTCATAACACTTTAACAAGATCTTCAAATAAGTCTCTATGATTGATGTTAAGGAATATAACTTGTTTCCTTTATCAAGGACTAATTTCCAATTATGAAAAAATATTACATATGTTTTGGATACAACCAAGAATTTCATACATATATATATAATTAATTCATAATTCCTTTCTTTTATTTAAGGACCTACTTAAGAGTATCAACTATCAGTTGCATCTGTTTTATGTGTAAAGAATCATCTAATGTTTCAGATCCTTAACCAATTTTTTTTTTTATATATGATGAACTATCAAGTTTCCTAATCCCTTAACGTTTAAATATCTAAGCTACCCCTTCATTAATGCTATTACTTAGTAATACATACTTTATGCCAATGAAGGTATCACAATAAATTATTAATCAATAATCATCAACCATTTATAAATCAAAAGGGAGTGATCCATTTAATGAATACATAAATATTATAGGGATTACAAAGTGTCATTACAACAATATAAAACTAGTTTTATTATATCTTCCTTTTTCAAAAAAAGTACATCTCAAGTAATGACGCTACATAATCATCATAATAAAGAGACAATTTCTTTAGTAAAAAAGATGTAATTTTCTATATGTCTTTCTCCTTTAATCTTTTATGAATTCCATCTGTAAAATTGTTAGCATGAGTAAGTTCTATATGATACTGAGCATGATAAGCACTATAGCATTTAAAACATTGTGATTTTATCTAATTGTTTAATAAAAGGAAGTCGTTTTATTAATGAAATAGTTATGAAATCACAAATACAATATTAACACAAATACTAAATCCAAAATATAACAAATCAAGAAGGAGAGAGAAAGATCATAGAATCCACAAGAAATAATTTTTAAATAATAAAAAATTAAATCAACATAATTAATTCCATCTCAAACACTCCATATGAAATCAATAAAACCTTCTAGCCATCTAAACAACAATATTAAATAAGGAATAAATTCATATTTCCAATCCTAATCTTATCTTCTCAGTCAAGTTTCAACTTAAGTTCCTCAACGTCAACCTATTTTGTCTTTTCAAGAAGAAGTACAAAGATATACAACAACTAACCTTTCTGTAATAAGTATACTAATTTGTCTATTCGAAAGGTTAAAAACCTAAAAAATAACTAGAAAGATCAATCAAAAATCTAAATGCGTTCCATCAAACAATCATTACCTATCTCAGGCTCAATGCAGATTCTAAGAAATTAGATTGATCAAGAATAAGCCCCAACATACTAGGTAAGGAAGGCTTAACCAACTAAGATTAAAACAAGACCAACATAACTTACTGCAATGTTCACTGCAAACTTGATTTCTTTTCAGAGTTAGGATCTAAGGTGATCAATACAAAAACAAATATCCATTCTTTCTAAAAGCAGCTACATTAGAAATATTTCCTAAAGGCTTTCAATCCAACCAAAATAGAACTCAATAATTATAGTTTCAGATAAGTTAAGTAGTCCCTTATATATTATTGACAACATAATATATTCTATTGCTAATGTTTGTAGACACCAAAAATATGGTTACACCTAGCATTTCCTCTAATTAAACCAATTAACGACACTTTGTTAATTTACCACTCTTCGCTCCATTCTAGGATGCCCATTTATGACACCTTCTTGGTCATATTCCTCATATAATCAACTAATTTGGCTAATATCTATCTTATTAGCTAAACATTCCTCCTTTTGATCATTCAAAACTTCCCTAGTTCTCTCTGAACCACATCTATTTTCTTCTAAGGCTATCTATTAGTCACAATTGGTTAACCAGACCCCTCCCAACTCTTAATGAGTTTCTGATCACTTGCTAATAAAATTTAACTATCCTAAACCCTAGTTAACTAGCCTAAACGAAGATTAACTAAGCCTAAAGCATGTTTATCCTAATCTAATCTAAAGGTGATTTTTGATCTTTTATCAAACATACACTCAAAGTTTAAAATCTTCCATTTGGAAAACTATAAGTACAAGGCAAAGTACAAGGCTAAGCCTACCCATTCAAAGACACAACTTTACATAAATCAAACCAAAAAAAGCCTAAGAAAGCTTTGAGATCTCATTTGTATTAGATTTAAGCTAATTAGACATTTTATCTTAAGCTTACCTCCTCCATATGCATCTTTAAATTAAGTTTTGAGTAATATGGAGAGAGCCATTGGCCTTAAAGCCATTAATGGTGAGACTCCATTCTTGAAAGCTTGAAAACCATAAACATCTAAATCACCCCTTTGATTGTTAAGTTGATCTTTTTAGGTTCAATTTATTAATTGGTAATCTAAAGAGTAGAGAGTAGTATATATGCTAGGTTTTGATGTTCTTGTCAAAGTTATGATGCATGTATAGGATTAACTCTTGTTTAGCTCTTATCTCATGGTCCATGGTTGAGCTTGTTAAGCTTTGAGGTTCTTTAGCCTCATTCCATATCTTTACAACTTTTCCATTACATAAATTTGGCACACCCGGTGGGAAACTTAGTCCATCCTCCATTAATGGGGTCATTTTAAAACTTTTATTTTAGTTTCTAGCTTTTTACCATTTTTTGTAGGGTTAAATATTTTGCCTTGAGATTTCTAGCTAGGTTTTATGTAGTTAACCCTCATTTTCATACTTATTTGTTAATTGTATGATAGAAACTACATTTAATGTCTATTTTCTAACTTGTTGACAATTTTAGAATTTCATTTTGTGTTTTTTGGTGGTTTTTCAGGAAGATGCGCATACACCTTTTTGCCAGTGCAGGCACCTTCAAACTGTAATTTTTAGCAGAGGGGCATAGGCACCCAAACCATGCATAGGTACATGAAAGCAGGCACACACACCCAAATCATGGCATACATACCCTTCTTCTAGTGCAGACACCTTGTAACCTATCATTTTTACTAGGCGCGCATGCACCCAAACCCACGTGTAAGTACCCTATGTATTCTCAGCTCTCAGCCAAATTTTTTTACCAGACATGCAAACGACCAATCCGTGGTACATACACCATTTCTTTTGGTGTAAGCACCCCTTGGCCAGCACATACACACTCATAATTTTTACCATCTTTTTTTCTTCACTAGCACAGATACCTATTCTCTGACGTAGGCATCTGTCGGGTGGCGCAGGCACCTTGTAGACCTAATTGACTGTCATTTTCTTAGAGGTGCGCACACACATAAAAGGGTGCACATGCACCAAAACCCATGTGCAGGTTTCTTTGCATGAGGCATGTATAGACCTAAAATGACACGCATATAGCTCGAAGGGGGTGCAGGTATATCTGTTTGATCCAGATTTGTTTACATAATTTTTAGTGCTCCTAGTTTTGGTCATATCTTTTGACCCGTTGACCCATTTTCAGAGTTTGAATAGGCATCAAAAAGAGAACGAAGTGAAATTTACGATGTAAGTTAAAAAATTTATATACCTTTAGTATTATTAATTTTATCATCAAACTCCCAAAGTGCGAAGGAGACCTCGAAAAATGCAAAATACTAAAAACCGTTAAAAAACTGCTAAAAACGATTTTTGGAATTTTCTAATTTGAGGGTTTCCTTTCCATCATATTTTTATTCTAACTTATTTGAGTGTTCACGTTTTTTAATTGTAGGGGTCCTTTGAAATGCATATGTTCTTCCCTCACACATTCTAGGTGATCTTAGAAATAAAAAATGTTTCAAAAACCTTATATTTTGCTTTCAAAAAACTTCAATTTTAGATTTAAAATGGATTAAAGTTCAAAGTTGGCTAAAACAAGTTTCCTTTTAAAAAAATATTAAATTATTATTTTTCATTAAAATTGTTTTAGTAGAGTTTCCACATTGTGTATGCTCTTCCTTCGCACCTTTTTGGCGATCTTAGGAATAAAAAACAATGTGCAAACTCTATTTCTTATTTGATGTAAAATTACTAACTCCTTTCATGTAGGGCCTAATGCTTGTAAAATAAAGGAGAATTTGAGACAAAAAAAAACTTCTAATACACGTGTTTTCACGCAGGTTGCCAAATGGTGTGTTGCTTAAAACCACATTACATTAAGCAAGATGAAAAACACACCATTTCACTTTCAACTGTATAGCAGGTTTTGGAAAAAGTTATGTCCCTATCCACTCAACTGGAACATTACCCCTTCGACATAATGCCTTAAGCTATAACAATGGGGGTGGTTCCAAGAACCCTAAAGCAATCCATCGTTGACTAACCTCGTGGATGAAACAAGAAGTGCTCCGCTTACCCACTTGACTAGATTTCACATTGTAAGTTAGAGTCAAAGTTGTCTGTATCGCGACCCCAGTGAAGGTACAAATAAATGCACTAGTTTCTCATTATATCATAAGGGGGTAAAGTAAAGCTAAGATACTCCCAAATCAGTTAGTGCAATTCTTAGGGTAAATCGCTCTCATTCCTAGACAACTTGTGACACCTAGTTGAGAGATCTTATTAGGGAATCTGTTATGTCTTGGAGCCCCACCTTTACTAAGTCTAGTATTGTGTCAAGCCATCAAAAAGTAATGACTTACTTAGAGTTTGAACCTTATTTTTCAAACAAGGCAAATAGCCCACGTAAGTTAGAACTAATTGTCTTTCATCACGAAATTAAACGATGTCTCACTTAGCTTGGTTTCATTCTCACCTGCGAACAAGGTGAAACTCTACTTAAGTGGAAATTAGTTTATTTTCATCTTTTTGATCTATACCCTTTCATTCTTGCCACCCATTTTCAGAGTGAGAAGGAAGCATACCTCGCGAGTCTTATCAAGGATAGTATTTACCACTTTTTTGTCTATTTACACCCATCCATGTTTGCGGCTGGGTTTTTAAATATCTAAAGTGCGCAAGTACTTTTTCGTATCTTTGATAGTCCTTTGATCTTGATTTCAAGATCATCTTCATAGTTAGGATTGGTTCATCATTTGATCCTCTTTGACATGTTACCTTGTTTGGATTGCCTCAACACAATTAAGATACCTACGTCATGTTTTTCGTAAACATGATCTAAGTATCCATGTTGTGGCATTACGCTGTGCACATTTTAGCACATCCTTAGTATACTTTGACTTAGTTTAAATTCAAACATTGCTCCAAATATTTATGGGTGTTAATTACTTTATTTTTCTTCGTTTCAGTACCAATTTGACACTAATATCTCACTTCTCTGTGAAGCTTGATAGACCTATCCAATTAGTTTGGTTATGTAGCTTAAATTTGTAATCCTATCCCTTTGACATTTAGGCCTTGTTGGTTGCTAAAATTTTCATGGTTTCCTTTGATTGGGAGTCACATCTACCCTTTGTTAATATTTATGCCTTGTTCATTTCGAGCTTGATGTAACTATTGACATGGTGTTGATCATCTTTGCATCGAACTATCATTTGGTACACACTTTTACGCAGGGAGTATTTCCTTATTGATTAGCTTTGTGTTTCACACTTGCATGATTGTTCCTTATGATTATTCATATTGATTTTTTTTTTTGGACAATCCTTTTTGATCTCATTGAGATTACATCATATTGATGTCTATTTTCCTTAGACATTCTTCAGAAAATCACGTACGCATCTCTCTACTTACGAAATGTCTAGTTTGTTTCCGTTATGCTACCTGAATCAACATGGAACATTCTTCACATTGAAGGAATTTGATAACACTATCCAGGTCTAGGCATTTGTACCTAAACGAAACCAAAAATGAATGATTATCACACAGTTCCCCATACTTACAAATATATGGAACCTAGGTTTAGGAATTCCAATCAAAATATGCACGTTACGACTAAGCCGTGTTTGGTTATTTGTGCTAGAAAAACCACTCGAGTACTGTGTTCCCCTCCTTCAGCTCATAGTTGGTGGTATGGTTTAGATGCTTCTGATCTTAATTATTTTTCAGATTCCCCTCACTCTTTTTTTGATTCAAATCCAAACTACCATTCGGATTCCCACTCTTCTTCTGAAGATTCAGATCCCAACTATTGTTTGGATACCCCTAGATCAAATCTTGAATCACGGTCCTCCATTTCTTCAAACGACCTTCATTCCAAATCACCTTAATGGCGTATTCCTCCTTTGAAGACTAGGAGAATCCAAGTTCCATCGATCAAACATCTAATTCAGTTCTTGAGTCATGGTCCTCCCTTTCTTTACAGGACCTCCTTCATTAGTCATCTCGATGACCTCTTCCTTTGTCAAAGATTTCCACGACTACTCCTACATCAAAAATTAATGTATGGCTATACGATCCTACTTTCCAACCTACATTATGTCATCTTGTAGAAAAACAATCTAAGTTCAGATCCAAATCATCCATTCATGAGATGCTCACCTCTAAGCATACTTCATTTTATGAATCATCTACTGACATCAGACTAAATTTAATCCCTCTTCGGCCCTTGATGCCTTTAACCATATCATACCATTTCCTCATTCAGCTTCTAAAGATCAATGTCTATGACCATGTCAAACCATTAGAAAGAAGCCATGTGCTAAGATATCTTTTCAAAGAACTATCAAAGCTTTTCATGGGAGTGATACGGTCAAGCCTTCCCATCATCTACATCATCAAACATCTTCATATTATTGTATCAATCATCTTCCCCTCTTTTCAAACCCTTATCTACTAGTCAACCTCCCATAGTTGAATAACAACAACCTCTACTAATTTATTTCTCTCAGAATGAGGGAATAATTAGACTACACGAAGATATCCCTTTAGAGGATTGAAAACAAATATTTTTTCTAGAACTCGATATGCTCACATATTGGGGAGAAGAAATTGATTCCTTTTATCAGAAAGTAGAGGAAGTGCTTAAGTTCATGAAAATTTACTCTTCTTCTGGCATTCCATCTTTACCTTCTTCTGAGCATGATGAGATGTCAGGGTCTAGCATTGATCTGTGGCCTATCTTCTCATTACCAACTCATTCATTATCTATCATCATTCCTCATCCAAAATCTCACCTTGGGTGACCACCAAGTAGCCCATCATCTTCTTCTATAATGAATCCACCCTTGGGTATCCCTCCAATTTATTCTTGTGGTCTAGCTCCTGGTAGCCCATTATCTTATATTCTTGGGCCACATCCTAGTATCCCTTCCTCTTCTATCTGTGGAACCCCTCTTGGTAGTCCCTCCTCATCTATACTTGGGCCACACCCTAGCAACCCTTTGTTATCTTCTTCTATTCTTGAGACATGTCCTTCATAGCCCAACTTCTTTCATCTTAGTGCCATATTATAGCATCCCTTCATCATATTCTCTTAGTGGCTCACCTCCTAGTAGCCCATCCTCTTCAATTATTAGACCGTATCCTTTTTATCGATCACAACTTTCTTCTATCAATGGTTGTGACAATCCTATAATCATTTCTCACATCAGTTCTAAAAGTCCACGTTCGCTTTCTTCTCCTTCTTAAGATCAGGCAGGTCACACGTCAGCTTATAAAAAACCCAAATATTTTCTTAACCAATCTTAGGTGAAAACTTCCAAGAGATCCAAAGCTCCTAACAATTCCAAATATCTTAAGGTTAAAAATCAAGCACGATTCAAGAACGCACACCAATGCAACCATCAAGTATGGTGGAAAGTGCATAAACCTATGAATTAAGAACTCAAAATCCCACATGAATAATCCTTGTTTCAGGATAAATCTCAATAATTTGTAGAGTATGAGTTCACCTCGATAACTGAGATCGGGGATAACATGACTCTTGATAAACAAATGCACCTAGTCTCCCTTATTATGGAAGTCGTAAACATTTTTGTTGGATCTTACCACATAGAGTGACTCTATTGTTCCAACATTTCCAAAAACTATCAAAAATAAAAAAAATCAAAATAAATACAAAAATATAAAAAAATTGAGAAAACATAACAAAATCAAAGGTATAAAGATCAAGCATTGCAATTAGGTATTACATACAAATGGAAGTTTCTTTCTTACCTTCCTTGTTATTCTTCTACAAGTCTTCCTACCACTTTTCATCCCTTCGGTGATATTTCAGTTAGCTTATTCACACATATTTTGTGACATTTATATCTATGGTATCCATTTGACCCTAGTATTTTATCACCTTAGTAAATTAAGGAACGAATGACCTCATGGAGATCCTATCACAATTAATATCTTATAAAATTGTTGCAAAAAAAATTTGGACATATTTGTTGACACTAGCCAATGTCATCATCATAATCACTTCCACCTCCTTTCATCAAGGAATTAGTGGTTATTAACCCCTTGTCAAGCAAGAGAGATGAAATAAGTTTTTAGAAAGAAAACGAATCAAAATCAATCAAAAAATAAAAAGATAAAAGAAAAAGCAAATTGATATATAAATATTTCTTGGGTTATTTCTAATAATATCTATTGGGGCTATAGACACCTGACTGGCAGTAGAAAAATGTTATGATTAGAATCAGATACATATTTGTTAGGGGTATGGACACCTGACTGGCAGCGGAGTAATGTGCGGGTCTCCTTCCACCCTCCATTCATAAATCACCTATCAAAATAAATCATTCCTACACATTGGCTAGGTTGTCTTCACTTGTTGTCTATTAAATCTTCCCTTCAAGAGGTAATTAAATTCCATGTTCACACATTGGATATCTATGAGTGGGTAGGATTAGTATGTTACCAAGTGTCTTTTATTTTGACCTTGTTCAAACTCTTGCTTTAGTGCATGTCTTGTCTCATGATTTGTGCCTTTGGATAACCACTTATTCATCACAAGGCTTATAAATCTTCATTCATATAATTCACATCATTCTTCTACTTTTTTCTTAACATCCATGTGTATGGTATTTCCTTTTTTCCATTGTTTTTGGACACCTTTGTCCCTTTTTATAAAAACAATCTTCTCCTTCCTTTCTATCATGTGATTGTAGGCCAACTTACACTAGGGGCATCCTTACTTCTTCCCTGCACTTCATTGGTTTATGTTCATCTTAATGTTGAAACCTATCCATAATGGCCTTGGGTCCCACTTCTATGTGTGAAGATTTTGGCTTTGAATACTCCCACCTACTACTGGGGCATTTTCGCATCTTCACCTTTCTCATATGCATGTGGCCTTTTGCCCTTGTACATCCCATCTATCGCTAGGGGCATCCACACTTCCTCATCTTCCTATATATAGCTTCAGAAAAATTTCAAAATAAAAAACATTCAAATATGTTAGAAAAATTAAAAAACATTCAAATATGTTAGAAAAATAAAAAACATTCAAATATGTTAGAAAAATAAAAAAACATTCAAATATATTAGAAAAATAAAAAACATTCAAATATGCTAAAAAATAAAAAACATTCAAATATGTTATAAAAATAAAAAAGCATTCAAATATGTTTCAAGAAAAAAAAAATGATATAAATCTTCCTACAAAACTTTTCTCTTTGATTCTCACCTATTTGTATGCGCGACTTGTGGATCATCTGGATCTTCCTCCATCAACCAAAGCTAGGTTGCTTACTTTTTTTGTACTCTGGAGCACAACGAGTTGCCTGATATTGTTTTGTAGTGCACATTATTTATCATCGGACCCAAGTGTCCTCCGTTATTCCCCTCGCATGCATCCTTTCTTGGGGCACTGTCATTAACCCTTGTTGTTAATTTGAATACGTTGGATTTGAAGCTTGATAAACAAAAACACTACATTATGTTTCTCTGTTAGTTTAGCTTGCTTACTTTCTCGTATTGCATTACATTTTTTATGTTGCATGGAGTTAGGCATCTTTTAATTTCTCGTATTTCATTGCATTTTGTATGTTGCATGGAGTTGGTGTTTTTAGCAATTGAAATTTGTTCGTATATGGATTTTCATGTCATACTACACTTTTGTTAATTCTTTTTAATAAGGACCGATGATGAAGATCATTAACGATATGATGAAAAATAAACTTGTTTAAAAGGAAGTGGATGGATGTTACCTCATTTCCCCTTCCTCATACTCCTTTTCTTCTATATTCCCTTACTTTTCTTCACACTATTCTTTCTTTTGTTCTCTTTCTGTCATCTTTTCGATTGTTGATCAATTTCTTCCATCAACCCATTGACAATCGAGGGGGTATCCTGTATTCTACTCATGTTTCTTCTATCCCTTCAAAAATTTCTACTTGTTTATGCTTGTCTACTTTCTTTGAAGTGATGTCACTTAAGCCACCCCAAAGAGGGGATAATTTACACACCTAAAATATGCTTACACCTAGCATTTCCTCCAATTCAACCGATTAATGACACTTTGTTAATTTCCCATTCTTCGCTCCATTCTTGGATACCCATTTACAAAACCTTCTTGGTTGTATTCCTCCTATAATCAACTAATTGGGCTAATATATCTCTTATTAGCTAAACATTCCTCCTTTTGACAATTCATAACCTCCCTAGCTCTCTCTAAACCACTTCTATTGGTTTCCTAGTCTATCTATCAGTCACAATTGATTAACTAGACCCCTCCCAACTCTTAATGAGTCTCTAATCACTTGCTAATCAAATTTAACTAGCCTAAACCCTAGTTAACTAGCCTAAACCAAGCTTAACTAAGCCTAAAGCATGTTTATCCTAATCTAATCTAAAGGTGATTTTTGATCATTTATCCCACATGCACTCAAAGTTAAAACTCTTCCATTTGGAGAGCTATAAATACAAGGCTAAGCCTACCCATTCAAAGACAAAACTTTGCATAAATAAAAACAAAACAAGAGTAAGAAAGCTTTGAGATCTCATTTGTATTAGCTTTAAGATAATTAGACATTTTATCTTAAGCCTACCTCCTCTATTTGCATCCTTAAACCAAGTTTTGAGTAATATGGAGAGAGCCATTGGCCTTGAAGCCATTAATGGTGAGACTCCATTCTTGAAAGCTTGAAAACCATAAACATCTAAATCACCCCTTTGATTGCTAAGTTGATATTTTTAGGTTCACTTTCATAAATAGTAATCCATAGAGTAGAGAGATATTTAGATATGCTAGGGTTTTAATGTTGTTGTCAAATTTATATATGCATTTAAATAGGATTAGTTTCTTATTTAGCTCTAATGTTATGGATGAATAGTTGAGTTAGTTAAGCTTTGAGGTTCTCTAATCTCATTACATAGCTTTTGAAACTTTTCCATTGCATATATTTGGGACATGCACAGTGGGACACTTAGTCCCTCCTCCATTAATGGGGTCATTTTGAAGCTTTTATTTCAGTTTCTAACTTTTTACAAGTTTTTTTAGGGTTAAATATTTTTTCTTGGGCTTTTTAGCTATTGTTTTATTTATTTAAACTTCATTTTCATGCTTCTTTGTTAAGTTTATGCTAGAAAATACATTTAATGAATAAATTCTAACCTGTTCACACTTTTAGAACTTCAGTTTATCCATGTTTTTTGGTGGTTTTTCAAAAATGACGTGCATACACCTTTCTGCCAATGCAAGCACCTTCTCACTATCCTTTTTTAGCAGAGGTGCACAGGCACTCAAACCCACACGCAGGTACCCTAAAGTCAGGTGCACATTCCCAAATCATGGTGTACATACCCTTCTACTAACATAGAGACCCTATAACCTGTCATTTTTTTCTAGTAGTGCACAGGACACCCAAACCTGTGCACACAAGCATCCTATGTGTTCTCGGCCACTCTGTCAAAAAAACTTTACTAGAGCACACACACACCCAAACTGTGGCGCATACACCTTTTTGTTGGTGCAAGCAACCCTTAGCTAGTGCACACGCACTGTTATAGTTTTTTTCCATATTTTCCACTTCCCTAGTGCATAGGCACCTATTCTCTGGCACAGGCATCATATCATGCTAGTGCAGGCATCTTCTCAACGTAGCACTGATTGGCATTTTCCTACAGATCCACTAGGTTTACATAAGAGGGTGCACATGCACCAAAACCCACGTGCAGGTGTCTTTGTAAGAGGTTCATAAACACCTGGAATGGTGCACATACACCTTGAAGGGGGAACATGTATATATGTTTGACTCCAAATTTATTTATATAATTTTTTAGTGCTCCTAGTTTGGGTCATATCTTTTGACCCGTTGACCCTTTTTCAGAGTTTGAATAGGCATCGGAAAGAGAATGAAGAAAAATTTACAAGGGAAGTTCCAAAATTAATATACCTTTAGTATCATTGAATGCTATCATCAAACTCTCAAAGTTCCATCGAAGACCTCTGAAAATGTAAAATACTAAGAAACCATTGAAAAATTGCTAAAAAATAGATTTCCAGAAATTTTCTAATTTTCGTGGTTTTCTAACTTTTTTATAGGGTTCTAATAGTGATTTACGGGTTTTATTTTACATCATATTTTATGTGCTAACTTAGTTGAGTGTTCACATGGTTTTCATTTTTATGGGTGCATTTGAAATGCATATGTCTCTTCCCTCGTACCTTCTAGGTGATCTTGGGAATCAAAAAATATTTCAAAAAACCTTCTATTCTACTTCCAAAACACTTCAATTTAAGATTTAAAATGAATTGACTTGTCAAAGTTTGGATCTAAAATGAATTTCCTTTTGCAAAACACTTAAATTAATTTTTTCATAATAACTTGTTTTAGTTGATATTTTTCATCTTGTGCATGCTCTTCCTTCGCGTCTTTTTGGTGATCTTAGGAATCAAAAGCAACATGAAAACTCTCTTGGTATCATTATTTGTTTTGGAAAACTACTAAATCATTTCATGTATAGGACCAAAAATGCTTTTCAAAGAAAGAAATGGAAGTCAAGACAAAACAAAAACTTATAATACATTTGTTTTCATGCAGGTTGTCAAATGGTGTGCTACTTAAAACCACATTAAGTTAAGAAAAATAAAACACACACCATTTCACTTAACACTATATTACATGTTACAGAAAAGGGTACGTCCCTGTCTGCTCAACTAAAACATAACCCCTTTGCCATAACCCGTTTGACTAGATTTCACATTATAAGTTAAAGCCAAAGTTGTCTATATCATGCCCCTCGTGACTGTACAACTAAATGCACTAGTTGCTCAGTTTATCAGAAGGGGGTAAAGTAAAGCCAAGATACTCCCAAATCAGTCAGTGTGACTCTTCTAGTAAATTAAGCTCACTCCTAGACAACTTATGACACCTAGTTGAGAGATTTTATCAGGGAAGCCATTCTGTCTTAGAGCCCACCTTTGCTAAGTCTGGTGTCACGTAAAGCCTTCACTAAGTGACGACTTACTTGGAGTTTGAACCTTGTTTTTTGAAAGAGGAAAAGAACCCACATAATTTAGAACTAAGTGCATTTCATCATGAAATTAAATGATGTCTCACTTATCTAGGTTTCATGCTCGCCTTTGGATGAGGCAAAACTCTGCTCCATTGGCACTTAGTTTTTTTTCATCTTTTTGATCTATACCCTTTCATTCTGGCCACCCATTTTCAGAATGAGATGGAGGCATACCTCGCAATTCTTATCAAAGATGGTATTTTCCACTTTTTTGTCCGTCTACACCCATCCATGTTTGCGGCTAGGTTGTTAAATGTCTAAAGTGCGCAAGTACATTGTCATGTCTTTGATAGTCCTTTGATCTTGGTTTCAAGATGATCTTCATAGTTAGGATTGGTTCATCATTTTATCCCCTTTGATGTGTTACCTTGTTCGCATTACCTTGACTCAATTAAGATAATTACGTTGTGTTTTTCGTAAACATGATCTAAGTATCCACGTTGTGGTGTTACACTGTACATATTTTAGCACATCCTTAGGATACTTTAACTTACTTTAAATTTGATCATTGCTCTAAATCTTGATGGGTGTCACTTACTTTATTTTACATCATTTTAGTACCAATTTGACACTAATATCTCACTTCTCCACAATTATTGATAGATGTGTCTAATTATTTTGGTTATGTAGCTTATATTTGTAATCCTCTCCCTTTGAAATTTAGGCCTTGTTGGTTGCTAAAATTATCGTGGTATCCTTCGATCGAGAGTCACATCTACCATTTTTTAATATTTACGCCTTGTTTATTTCAAACTTGATGTAAGTATTGACATGGTGTTGATCATCTTTGCATCGAACTATCATTTTGCACACACATTTTATGCATGGAGTATTTACTTATTGATTGGATTTATGTTTCACACTTGCATGATTATTCATTGTGATTATTCATATTGAAAACTTGTTTTCTTGGACAATCCTTTTTTATCTCATTGATATTACATCATCGCGATGTTTAATTTCCTTATACCTTCTTCAGAAAATCATGTACGCATCTCTATACTTACGAAATGTCTAGTTGGTTGCCGTTATGCTACCTGAAAAAACATGGATCCTTCTTCACTTTGAAGGAATTTGATAAAACTATATAGGTCTAGGAATTTGTACCTGAACGACACCAAAAATGACTGATTATCACATGGCTCCCCATACTTACAAAAATATGAAACCTAGGTTTAGGAATTCAAATCAAAATATTCCCATTACAACTATGCCTCATTTGGTTATTCGCGCTAGAAGGCCCACCTCGGTACCCTGTTCCCCACCTTTAGCTTATAATCGGTGGTATGGTTTGGATGATTTTGATCTAAATTAATATTCAAGTTCCCTCCCCACTCTTCTTCTGATTCAGAATCCAAACTACTTTTTGGATTCCCATCTCTTCTTCTAAAGATTCGGATCCCAACTATTATTTGGATACCCCTATATCAAATCTTGAATCATGGTCCTCCCTTTCTTCTCGATGGACCTTCATTCCCAATCGCCTCAACGATGTCTTCCTCCTTTGAAGAATTGTGTGACTCCAAGTTCCATTCGATTGAACATATAAATTGGTTCTTAAGTCACAGTTCCTCCCTTTCTTCACAGGACCTCCTTCATCAGTCATCTCGATGACCTTTTCCTCTATCAAATATTTCCATGACTCAGATTCCATCTAATCAGATCATCCAATTTGACTCCTACATCAAAAATTAACAGATGGATATGTGATCCTAGTTTCCAACCTACATTATGTCGTCTTCTAGAAAAATGACCTTACATCCAGATCTAAATGGTCCATTCATGAGATGCCTAGATCCAAGCCTACTTCCTCTCTTGAGTCATCTTCTACTACCAGACCAACTTTCAATCCCTCTTCATCCCTTGAGCCCTTTCAACCATATCATAACATTTCCTCATCCATAGCTTCTAAAGATCAATGTCTACGACCACGTCGAACCATTAGAAAGAAGTCAATGTGCTAAGATATCTTTTCCAAAGCACTATAAAAACTCTTCATTGGGAGTAATAAGGTCAGGCCTTCCACTTTGCCCACATAATCAAACATATTTCATCTTCTTATTTCAATCAATATTACCCTCTTATTGAATCCTATTTCTTCTATTTAACCTTCCTATATTCAAAAAACAACAACCTCATAATGATTGATTTCTATCTAGAATGAAGGAACAATTAGGCTACATGATCATATCCCTTTAGAGGATTGCAAACAAGGATTCTTTCTAGAAATAGATACAATTGTGTATTGGGGAGGAAGAAGATTGATTCCTTTTATCAGAACAGTAAATTAAAATCCTAAGGTCATGGAACTTGACTCTTCTTCTGGCATTCCATCTTCACCTTCTTTTGATCATGATGAGATTTTAGGGTCTAGCATTGAGTCTGTGGTCTATCTTCTCATTACCAACTCATTCCTTATTTTTCATCATTCCTCAATAAAAATATTTCCTTGGGTCACTGCTGAGTAGCCCATCATCTTCTTTTATAATGAAGCCACCCCTAGGTAGCCATCCATTTTCTACTTTTGGTTTAGATCCTGGTAGTCCATTAGCTTCTATTCTATCTAGTAGCCCTTCCTCTTCTATCTATGGAACCCTTCTCGATAGTCCCTCCTCATCTATACTTGGGCCACACCTTAGCACCCCTTCGTCATCTTATCCTATTCTTGAGCCATGTCCTCATAGCCCAACTTCTTCCATCTTAGGGCCATATTCTAGCATCCCTTCATAATCTTATATCAATGGCTCACCTCCTGGTATCACATCCTCTTCAATTATCATATCATATCCTGTTTATCCATCACACCTTAATTCTATCAATGGTTGTCACAAGCTCGCGGTCATTTCTCACATCTATTTGAAACATCCACATTCACTTTCTTCTCCTTCGCAAGATTAGACAGGTCACACGTCATCTTATAAGATACCCAAAAAATTTCTTAACCAAGCTCAGGTGAAAACTTCTAAGAGCTCCAAAGCTCCTAAAAATTCTAACGATCTTAAGGTTAAAGATCAAGCGTGATTCAAGAATGCACACCAATAAAACCATCAAGTATGGCGCAAAGTTCATAAACCTATGAATCAAGAACTCAAGCTCCCACATGAATAATCCTTATTTAAGGATAAATCACAGTCATTGTTGAGTATGATCTCACCTCAATCATTGAGATCGAGGCTAACACAACTCTTGATAAACAAATGCACCTAGTCTCCCTTATTAAGGAAGTCACAAACATTGTTGTTGGATCTTACTAATTAGAATGACTCTATTGTTCCCACCTTTCCAAAAAGTATCAAAAATCTAAAAATCAAAACAAATACAAAAATACAAAAAAATTGAGGAAAACATAACAAAATTAAAGTTACAAAGATCAAACATTGCAATCAGGTATTACGTACACATGGATGTTTCTTTCTTACATTCCTTTGCTATTATTATGCAAATATTCCTACCAATTTTTCATCCCTTCAATGATATTTTAGTTATCCTATTCACATGAATTTTGTGACATGTATATCTATGCTATCTGTTTGACCCTAGTCTTTTATCATCTTGGTAAATTAAGGAATGACTCACCTCATGGAGATCCTATCACAATCAACATCTAATAAAAATTGTTGTGAAGAAATTTTGGACATATTTGTTGACGCTAGAAAATGTCATCATCATAATCAATTCCACCTCCTTTCATCAAGCCATCAATGGTTCTTAATCCCTTGTCAAGTAAGAGAGCTGAAATCAGTTTTCAGAAATCAAAAGAATCAAAATCGATCAAAAAATAAATATCTAAAAGGAAAAAAAAATTGATATATAACTCTCTCTTGGGGTATTTCCAATAATCTCTATCAGGGCTATGGATTCATGACTAGCAGTAGATCAATGTTATGATTAGAATTAGATACATCTTCATCCTGGGCTATGGACACCTAAATGGCAGTGGAACAATATGCGGCTCTCCCTCCACCCTCCATTCATAAATCACCTATCAAAAATCAATCATTCCTACACATTGGCTAGGTTTTTTTTCACTTGGTTGTCTATTAAATCTTCCCTTCAAGAGGTAATTAAAATTACATGTGCACACACTAGATCTCTGTGAGTGGGGCAACATTATTATGTTAGCAAGTGTCTCTTTTTTGTCCGTGTTCAAACTCTTACTTTAGTGCATTTCTTGTCTCATGATTTGTGCCTTTGGCTAATCACTTCTTCATCGGGAGGCTTATAAAACTACATGCATATCATTCACACCATTCTTCTACTTCATTCAGAACATCCATGTGCATCGTATTGCCTTTTTTTCCTTTATTTTTAGACACCTTTCTCCCTTTTCATAAAAACAATATTCTCCTTCCTTTCTATCATGTGATTTTAGGCCAACTTACACTGGGGGCATCCTTGCTTCTTCCCCACACTTCATTGTTCTACGTTCATCATCATGTTGAACCTATCCATAAATGGCCTTGGGGTTCCAACTTCTATGCATGCAATTTTTTCCTTTGAATACTCCCCACCTACTACTGGGGCATTTTCACATCTTCACCTTTCTCGTATGTACGTCACCTTTTACCCTTGTACATCCCATATATCACTAGGGGCTGTAGACACATGTAGTTTGGACAAAACACTATTATTCCTAATATTGCACTAACTATTCTCACCTCTCAAAAATTGACAACATAAAGTTAGTTATACCTATCTAACTCCCCTCTTACGACACTCTTTTGTTCGTATTCCTCTTGTAAATCAATTAAACATGCTAATATAACCTTTTATTGACTAAACCATCTTCTCATTCCCTTTTATTTCTACTAGCTTTCTAGACTATCAATCCATTTCATTGGATTTATTAGACCCTCTCAAAACCCTAATTCCTCTCTAAACATGATTATCTAGTGTAACCTAGTTTAACTAGTCCCAACCATGATTAACCTCTTCTAAACCTAGTCAAATCTTACTTTGAATCTTTGATTAAATTTTGGCTTATCCTATAGGTCCCACATGTACCAAAAAGTACCCCCACTTTCCCAAATGGAAAACTATAAATAGCCCACTACCCCCCCTCTCATTTCTAAGAACTATCTTTCTTCCTAACATAAACTATAGCATTTTCCTTAGGGTTTAGAGTTATTTAATTTCTTTCATTGAGCTATTGCTTTTTCCATTGCACCACACACCAAGCATTGAGTAAAATGGGAAGAACTATTAGCCTTGAACCCATTAATGGTGAGCTCCCTTTCTCATAATAAAAAAAATGATTTCTTATATCCTTAATAGGTTCATTTATTTAAATCTTTCAAGAGTAGAGGATTACTAAATATGCTATATTTTCTTGTTTCTTTCAATATTAATGTATCCAAAGTGATGAATACTTGTTTATCTCTTATCTGATGGTCCCACTGACTAGTGGTTAAGAGCCTTTAGGATTTCTTTAGAGATTCTCACCCCATGTCCATGGATTTTGTAACTTTTCCTTGAACGCATTTGGCACCCCCTGGTGGGACATGAAGTCCATCCTCCATTTTGAAGCTTTTATTTGAATTTCTAACTTTTTACATGTTTTTTATAGGGTTAAATATTTTTCCTTGGGATTTTTAGCAAGGTTTAATGTCGTTAACCCTCATTTTCATGCTTATTTGTTAATTTTATGCTAGAAACTACATTTAATGGCTATTTTCTAATCTGTTAAAATTTTTAAAATTTCAATTTCCGTGTTTTTTGGTGGTTTTTTTAGGCATGGGCGCATATACACCTTTCTGCCAGTGTAGGCACCTTCAGAATGTAATTTTTAGCAGAGGTGCACATGCACCCAAAATCACACATAGGTACCTAAAAGAAGGCACACACGTCCTTCTACCATCGTAGACACCCTATAAAATGTCATTTTTCCTAGGCGTGCAGGCACCCAAATCCACGCGCAAGCACCTTGTATTCTCTCGACCCTTTTTCAAAAAAAAAATTACTAGGCATGCACACACCCAAACTGTGGCACATACACCCTTTTTCTATCATAAGCACCCCTCTTCTAGCACACACACACCACAACACTGTCATAAATTTTTTCCATTTTTCCGCTGCGCTAGGCGCATGCACCTATTCTCTGGTGCAGGCACTTACCCTAGTGCAGGCACCCTACAGACCCACTAGGTTTACATAGAGGGGTGTAGGAAACCCAAAACCGTGTGAAAATACCCAATATGGTGCACATACACCTTGAAAGGGGGGTGTAGATGTCTCTATTTGATCCGGATTTGTTCACACAATTTTAGTGATCCTAGTTTTGGTCATATCTTTTGACCCATTGACCCGTTTTCAGAGTTTGAATAGGTGTAAAAAAGAGAACGAAGTGAAATTTGTGAGGGATATTTCAAATTAATATGCATTTGGTATCAGTATTTCTATCACAAAACTCCCAAACTGTCCCAGAGACCTCCAAAAATGTAAAATACTAAAAACTATTGAAAAATTGCTAAAAATAGAATTATGAAATTTCCTAATTTTTCTTAGTTTTCTAACTTGTGTGTAGGTTCTAAAAATTAATTGTAGATTTATTTTTTGTTTTATTTAACTAAAGTAGTTTAATTGTTTCATTTTCTTAGTTAAAAGGGGATTTTCGAAGTGTGTATGCTCTTCCCTCACACCTTCTAGGTGATCTTGGGAAACAAAAGCACTTCTAAAAACACCTTGTCACTTTTAAAAACACTTACTTTATGTTTAAATAATTGGATTAATCTTTCAAAGTTGGTTAAAATGAACTCTATCTTTCAAAAAAAAATTAACAAAGGCTTATTTTAGTAGGCTTTTCACGTTGTGTATGCTATTCATTTGCGCCTTTTTGGTGACCTTAGGAATTAAAAACAACGTGAAAAATATCTTTCTTATTTGATGGAAAATTAGTAACTCCTTGCATGTAGGGCCTAATGCTTGTCAAAGAAAGGATAAGTTAAGATAAAACAAAACCTTCTAATACATGTGTTTTCATGCAGGTTGCCAAATGGTGTACTACTTAAAACCACATTAAATTAAGCAAGATAAAAAACACACCATTTCACTTCACACTATATTGCAGGTTTCAGAAAAGGGTACATCCCTATCCGCTCAACTAGAACATAACCTGTTTCACATAACACCTTAAGCTACAACAATGGGGGTAGTTCTAGAAACCCTAAAGTAATCCACCACTGAGTAACCTCATGGATGAAATAAGAAGCACTCCACTTACCCACTTGACTAGATTTCACATTTTAAGTTAGAGTCAAAGTTTTCTTTATCATGACCCCAGCGAGAATACACATGAACACACTAGTGGCTCATTGCATTTGAATGGGCTAAAGTAAAGTTAAGATAATCCTAAATTAATTAGTGCAACTCTTTGGGTAAATCATGCTCGCTCCTAGATAACTTGTGACACCTAGTGTAGAGATCTTATTAGGGAGGCCATTCTGTCTTGGAGTCCACTTAGCTAATCCATTTTCGCATCAAGACATCATTAAGTGATAACTTACTTGGAGTCTGAACCTTATTTTTTGAACAAGGCAAAGAGCCCATGTAAGTTATAACTAAGTTCCTTTCATCACAGAATTAAACAACATTTCACTTAGCTCAGTTTCTTTCTTGCCTTCGGATGAGGAAAAACTTTGTCCAAGTGGAGCTTAGTTTATTTTTATCTTATTGATATATACCCTTGCATTCTCACTACCCATTTGGAGTGAGAAAGAGGCATACCTTGCATGTTTTATCAAAGATAGTACTTGCCACTTTTTTTCTGTTTACGCCCATCAATGTTTACAGCTGGGTTGTTAAACATCTAAAGTACGTAGGTATGTTTTCATGCCTTTGATAGTCTTTTGATCTTAATTTCAAGATAGTCTTCAATACTGCAATTTTGGTTCATCAATTATCTCTCTTTAGGTTGATAGTTTTTTGGTTCCTTATATATACTAAAATAACGTCATCTTGATACTAATACCTTGCTTGCTCGGTTAATGTATCAGGATAGTGTTGTTACGCTATACATGTAACTTCCATTTTTCAGAAAACTTATCTTTCATCGACATTCGAACTAGTTTTAGTATACCTCGTCGAGGGATTGCATCAATACCACTTTAATATTTAGGCCTTGTTAGAATTCTAACTTGACCTACGTATTGATATGATATTGTCACTATCAGCTTTGGACCCTTCACCAGAATCCTAGTTAGGGTATAAACTTGGAAAAACAACAGCTCATGTGATTGTTGCATTTGAGTATTCATATGAGTGTTATTTAAGTCATAAAAACAACTACATAGTGTTACTTCTAGAGCACACTAGGTTATTTCAACATCACATCAAGTGACTTACACAAATATACACCTAGGTTTCACGCAAACTTCAAAGACATTAAGCAAAACCTAGTATCACAAAGATGGCGTCCCAACCAAATGATCATGACTTAGGAGAAAACCCTTTTGAGGCCTTCCCATTTAGCGGAAACAACTTAGCACCTATATTTTCACAGGTTAAAGACACAGAGTCATTGATTGATAATAGTGGAGAGGAGTCTATCTCTTCTGAAGAACAACACCAATTAGACCTAGGTCACTTTGACGAACTCCTTTATTACAACAAGGACCAAGTTCTCACAAGAGTCTTAGAATTAGGGTTTAAGCTTCCACAAGAGCGCAAAGTAGAAATGAAGGCCATTAATCATAAAATAGAAGAATGAAGCCCCCCTTAGACATGAATAACCCCTTTGACATAGGGTACGCTTCTACTTCTAGGAAACATCACAACACCATTGAAGGAGACCCATCCAAGCCACTTGGCAATCCAAAAAGTTCTTATTACAATACTTCACACAAGGTGAAGATTGAGCGTAAAGCATCATCGCCTCCCAAGTTCGATGAGGAAGAGGATCCTTTAATTGAAGAAGAGATCATTCAAAAATAGATCTTGAAACTGAGCCAAAAATTAGCAAACTTAGGCTCTTCAAGTAGGAACGTATATAAAGACATAATCAAAATGAAATATAGCAAGTTCCACTTCAATCCGTATAATGACATGGCCTTTAAAGTGGATAAGGAAAAAATACCAATGTCGCCGACCAAAGAATAACACATTGAATGAGAATTACAATCAATGTAACACACGCTTAATATGCTACAAGAGGGAAACATAGGACATAGTAGGAAATATTTTTATGAAGAACTATGCCCTTACCCCTTTGATAAGGACATGTTGCGACAACCCTTACCAAAGCATTTTACCATTCCTAAATTTGACAAATATAAAAGAAAAGTGATTCTCATGAGCACATCAAAGAATTTTATATGGCTTACCAATAAGTCACATACAATGATAACTTCTTAATATGACGCTTCCCTCACAGCCTAGGGGCACTAGGATTGAAATGGTTCTATAGCATCCCCAAGGGCTCCATTACAATGTGGCCCGAAATTTTTGTATGACATTATTCCTACAACATGGAAAATTATATCACAATGAATGATCTCTGCAATGAAAAGTAGAAGCCCAACAAAACCTTTGCAAGATTTTTACAATGATGGTGAGGGTTAGCAAGTCATTTCCCTTGTACCTTACCAAAAAATTAGATAGCAATCATATTTGTGCCTAACGTGAACCCAAAAATAGCCTTCCATTTACAAATACACTACGGCTCTAACTTCGAAGAAATCATAGAGAAGGGTAGTTAAATAAAAAATGCCCTCATCAGAAATGGAACACTTAAATTGGTTGTCAAAGACAAACATGAAGAAAAATCCTTAGATAAATCAAAGTTCTTCAAAAAAAACAAACATGTCATTGAAGATGGCATTATGGACTCCAAAAGAGTATAAGCCATGCAGACTAGTCTAGTTTTAAAGCTCTCATAAGGACCTCATCCCAAGGCACCCACCAAATGTGAGTTCACACTGCTAAGACAATCCCTATCTGCCATACTAAAATAGTTAGATAACATAAACATGGTGGAGTACCCAACCGTGACTGTACTATACCCATAAAATGCTCCAAAACCCATTTGGTTTAAAGAACATGAGTAATGTGACTTCCATTGCGTTAAAGGGCACAAGACAGAGAGGTGCTTGAGACTATACTATTACATACAAGACCACATTGAAGAGGGTAAAATCATCATAGATTTTCCCTCTAACTCAGGACAAGGGCCAAATGAAAAAATGGGTATCTTTAAAGATCCTTTTCCTAACCATGTAGATAAAAAGAAAAGGAAACTAGATCACAGACAAAATTCCAATGACTATAGGACTGTCGCTTATATTTATCCCACCAATGATATTCCCTTTGATTCCCTCATAGGATGTATCCATTCATCTAATGAACTGTCAATATTATCAGGATCTTAGAAAAGAATTTTGTAGTAGGATGAGACGTGCTCATTTAATTATACCAAATCCCCTACCTTTCCCTCAAGAAGGTCAATAAAATTTGATAGACCAGTTAGAGAAAAAACCCGTTAGGATATCAATCTTAGATCTCCTCAAAATCTCTACTTCCCATAAAAACATACTTTATAAAAAACTGCAAAGTTTAGGAGTCTCAACCAATGTCGATCCTGCACACCTCCAAGCCATGATTTTGTACCTTGACTCTAATGATCATATCACTTTGATCGCACTTCAATCCTGCATAACGTCCCAGAGCACAACTTACCCTTATACCTAGAAGTGGTTGTTACCTGTCACAAAATTAAGAGAGTACTTATGGATGATGTATTTTGTTTAAACATTTATTCTTTGAAGTTGGTTAAGCAACTAGGCCATTCAGAGATAGATTTAGGGGCCAAAAATATTACAATCACAACCTATGATAATGAGGAGTGATAGTTAGCAGGAACTATAGTAGTTCCAATGGAAGTAGGGCCGAATTTTCATGATACAATGTTCCATGTTCTTAAATTGGATCTACCATACAACATGATCTTAGGACACCCATGGATCCATGTCATGCAAGACATTCCTTCAACTTTCCATTAATGTATCAAAATGTGCCATAAAGGATAGATAATCACCATTCAGGTTGATCCAAAACCATTTACACATTGCAGAGCCTTGCACAGTTTTTCTCGTGTAAATTTTGAATTCCCTTATGCAAAAATTGTTGTTCCTTTTGCAAACAGAGGCTATCAAAGAACATGTGGATCTGGATTCACTCACTCCTTATAATCAATACTTTCCTTCGTTGATCAGCCCTTTTGTATCATGGGAGCAAACTTTCACAAAATATGGCTGAGGCAAGCTGTTCACCCTTGAACATGCTTTATTAATATCAGATTTATCAGTGTCACCCAGGACATGTGGAAAACCCTATTTTTCAGTTCAAAAGAACTTGGGATCAATGCCCTAAACCATTAGAGAAGTTCATTCCTAGTGGTTTCTTATCCAAATAAAATATGTTATAAGATTCCATGAGAAGAGTACCTGAAGGTACCATGGCCTCATGCCATCAGGACCCACTGTATGTCAAAGGCCACTGTATGATGTACATCATGGGTTATAATGGGTTTAGATGTGATATCAATGCTCAAGGGCAATTACAACCCCTTCCTATCCCTCACTTCAAATCAGACAAGCATGGTCTTGGAATAATACCTGATGTTAATCCATCCTTTGAGATTGATGTCACCTCTTCCGAATGTGAGGATGACTCGTCTCATTCTAATAGTAATGTGGATTCCTAATGTAGCCTCTATAAGGATCTTGCATCCACCAACTTATTCCCTAATTCAACTGTCCTTACTTTATCTAGATCTAATCCTCAAACCAATTACCAAGTAACCCTTGTATATCCCAAACTTTTAGATTGGGATCAAAAATTTCATGTTCCAATCAATTTCTTTGATAATGACAAGTCATTTGCAAAACTCATGGGTCTCAGGAAATTTATTCCAACTGGAGATCACAAGAAAGGCTTTGCAATTCAACTAGACACTTGTGCATACTTTGAAGAATAGGAAAAGATGTGTGGAAAATTAAGAAAGAAGGTAAAAAATAAGAGTAAGAATAATTCAGAGAAACCTTGTGCAAGGAATAAATGCAATTCTCATAATGACATACTTTTTGAAGCACTCATAGACAAACAAAATGAAGAACCTATGCACAAAATCATCTATCTGTTAAAGGATGATGATGAGATACCTAAGGAGGTTTAACTTATTCTTCTCCATGGTCCTATGTGGATGGAAGATACCTCTAAGATGCTTGGTGAAGAAACCATCAGTGTCAACATTGGCTAGGAAAAGGAACCTAGAATGATAAACTTGGGAGCTTCACTCTTAGCTTAGGAAAAAAAGGTTTTTGTAGATATGTTAAAATAATATGGAGATGTATTTTGATGGTCATACGCTGATATGCCTAGTTTGGACCCAGAATTGGTCGTACACAACCTCGTTGTTCACCTAGATGCCAAACCCATCAAATAGAAGTTAAGAAAGATGCATCCTAAAATTGCACTCCTTGTTAAAGAAGAACTTGAAAAATTATTAGCTGCTGATTTCATTAATCCCATAAACTATTTAGAGTGGATATCTAATATAGTCCGTGTTCAAAAGAAACCTGTTCGCATAAGGATCTGCACCAATTTCTGTGACATCAATAAGGCATGTCCCAAAGATGACTTCCCCTTGCTTAATATTGACATGATTGTTGATTCCGCCACTGGTTATGAAATGTTCACCTTAATGGATGGTTTTTCAGGTTATAACCAGGTTTGAATTGCAGAAGAAGACCAACATAAAAAAAAATTCACCACCACTTTGGGAATATTTTTCTACAAAGTCTTGCCTTTTGGACTCAAGAATACCGGGGCTACCTATCAGCGTGTAATGACTATCATCTTCCATGACATTATGAATGACATCATGGAGGATTATGTTGAAAATATTCTACCAAAATACAAAACCAGAGGAAAGCACCCTGAAGTGTTGAGATGCATTTTCAAACATCTCAGGGATTACAAGGTATGCTTCCAAGAAGTCTGTCTTTGGCATTTTTTTAGGAAAACTCCTAGGATTCATCATCTCACAAAGAGGGATACAAGTGGACTTTAACATTCCCATTTTAAGACTTAAAAAACAAGGGAATTTTTTTTAATAATGTTCTCTGTTATAAATAATCATAATTTAGAACACACATTCCAAGCCACTAAATCCCATAGTAAAAAACCATATGCATATGTAATGACTCGGTGGAACAACGATATCTTATTTCATGACTCGGTTTCACATTGATCTCTCATGTTAACTTAATGATTTGTATACTAAGTATACTTGGTTCTCTAGCCCTTTTTGGGGTATTAAGTGTTCTATTTAAGAGGCCTATCTAAATATCTGTTACCAAAATTTATTTGAAATCTCACTTCTTAAACTGGTGACATAAGACAACACAACAAAAAACTTGCGATACTTTGGCCAAAGATTTTAAACATAATGTTCATGTTTAAATCCCTAGACGACATACTCATCAAATGGAATACTTCCATAAAAAGAAATCTTTTCTTTGAGGAACAATCCTGATCAATACAAAATTTATTACCAAAAGAAATTACAACTCATGAAGCAAAGAAAGAGATCATAACAGATATTTCCAAAACATGAGTAAGGTTAATTCCTAGAACCTAACCACATAAATTATTTATGCCACTATCCTTAATAAAAGAATGTGTTATCACCGAATCACAACACCCTTATGTTTATACAAGTGCATATACTTGAACTCACGGTGTGATTGGATAACATAGGTACTATCTCCAAATTGTGGGACTTGCTACTTGAGATAGACCTCTAGAGAAAGTTGGTTCTTGCTCCTAAACTACCTGCCAGAATCTACTCTAATGCAGGGGAAACTAACTATTCTAATCTAAATTTCCAAGGGACCAAGGAGAGGGAATGCATAGAAATAAATCCTACACTAAAGCGGTGATACACCAGAAAATGAGGGTGTGAGAGTAGTCTTCAAATGCGTGAGATACAGAAGCAGAGTGCACACTAGAAGGGGTGATGACAGTTCTCCACAATCTAGCAAAATGCATTCACAAAAATATTTCAAACATACAAAATGATAATGGATCCCTGCAAGAGTATAATAATAGACACAATATTCTTGTAATCAAGGTTGAAGGGGCAAGAAGAATGCAAGAAAACATAGCAGGGGAAGATACATCCACAAACTTATTTTTATTGCTTCATGATATGCATAGTTCAATCTATTACAAGATAAGGGCCTGGATCACCATGCAAGGAGTCCACAACAAGGGCCTATAACACATCAGCTTCACAAAGAAATTTTGGCAGAGCTTTGCTACAAAAAACTCCCCTCCTCTTTACAATGAGTCCAACACTCCAATTTATAGAAAAAAGAGAAGAGAAAGAGAAGGGAAAATGGAAATCCTGAAATTTGTCCTTCAACCACTTGTAAGAGGCATTAAATGGAGTAAAATTATTATATATTACTTGCAAAAGGATCCCCATACTGTCCAATTTGCTGCAGTAGAGAAAGAATGATGACCATGCCTCTTAATTGCACTCCCAACCACCAAATAAAACAATGTTATGAACCCAGCCACGTTTTATTAAAAATATTGATCAATATCTCATCAAATCTAGAATTTCTTGATTTCTATGTGTCGGGCTTAGAGTCATGATTCCAACGGTACCAATTTTGTGTGATTTCGTTGAGAAATGCAAAAGTTATGGCCTTCTGAGTGCAGGCAGCTATTTTGGGTCTGGTAGGCGTTTTCTATCATTTGACGAGAATGAGCATTAACTGACTAGAGCTGAATATGTTTTGGGTCTGGCTCGTTCCAGAAAGTCCAATTTTGTGAAAATCGGAGCTCAGAGTCAAAAGTTATGGCCGTTTGAAGTTTCACGGGTCAAACATTGACTTTTCTTCTTTGCCTTCAGCTGTTTTGGCTTTTCGCGTCCCTCCCTACCTATTTCCTAATTATCCCAAATGAAAATCTCCTGCTTCGGCTGATTCGGGCTTCTTTGTTCCTATTTGTGGCTTTTTCAGCTTTTCGTGTCCCTCACGTCCCTCAAGTACCTTTGTCCCAACTATCCCGCGGACTCCCTGGGACAAATATCTCCAAACCGCCTGAAATGGACTGTCTGTCGGCAAATCAGCTGATTCACATCCCACAAGTACTTTTGTCCCGACTGTCCCAAAACCATGCAAAACAAAAACTTGACAATTTTCCCTGCTCTCGGCCATTTCGGCTTTTCACATCCCGCACGTCCCAACGTCCCAACTATCATGCGGACCGCCTGGGACAAAAATGTTTGACTTAGCTGATTTTCTTTTTTTTTTTGGCCCCAAGCTTGGTACGACGAACCTCAGTATGACCCGAACCCTTCAGACCTGAAATGCTTTAAAACAGTCCTGCAACCTTATTTTTTGCATTTTTTTCCATTTTTTCTAACTTGTTGGGATTTCTTCTGCAATGGGAGAGTTAGAAAAAAGCCGATGGGACCCCAAAAAATATGATTTTGGGCCTCGAATCAATCTACTTGCTCGAGACTAAATAATTTGATGCATGTTATCAAAATTACCTTGAGGGGTGAATTTTGGATAACAGAATGTAAAGAATGAAATTTTTGAAAAGAATGCATCACTTAAGCTCTTCTAATGGTTCTTACCTTATTACCTTACAATGTCACTCATTCAATGAAACATTTTAAATAGAAGAGGATAAATTTTCTCTCTATCCTTTAAGTATAGATAATCAGTAATTCATTCTAACAATATTCCCCATCATGCATTTCTTGTTCATAAAATTCATCCTAAATCTAAATCAATGATATAAGATAAGATGTATTTTACAATTTGTTAACCGTCATAACTTACACTAAGCCCCATAACTGAGTAGCTAAATTCTTACACAACATTAGGATTCTATAACAGTTAAGACATGAACACTACAACATGCCCAAACTAGAAGTAATAACTTACAATAGCCAAATGAAGTTTCATTCCATCTCCAAAATGATTCTACATTAGTATCTAATAATAGAGAGAGAGAATTTAGAGTAATTTTAACTTCAAAACAGTCAAATCAAACATTCTAAGTACTTTATCCAACAAACATGTTTCATCCAACAAAATCAGCTATAGCTGAACGTCCTAGAGATTTTTAAAGTAATGTTTAACTTCAAATAGTCAAATCAACCAGAATTTCATAGCCATATCCAAGGGAGTCACACCAAATTCCAAACAGATAGCAGATTAGGTCTCAGTCGATTAACAACGACCCAAGAAAATGAATAACAAAGAGTAAAACTCTTCAACACATCATACGAATCAAGAGGGCAGCTATAACAACCACAAATACCTTGGCATTAAATATCCCATCTTACTGAGTCACATGAATGATAAAGTATGTTGCAAATAGAAGAGAATTTCAACCACATATCTAAACCATCTTAAGGGAAGAAATAATGAAATTGACAAACCTGAAATGAAGTAAAATTGTCTTCTCATAAGATAAGCCTGAAACAAAAGTGCTTGAAGACTTTCCAAAAATATAAGACTAAACAGGAGTGTTGATGTAATCACACAAGATAAGATGGTAATAGAAATAAGGAGGACTGAACTAATGCCTCCCATCAACTAAACATTTGTTTACTAATAGCAAAAAGCAAATGGATTAACAAAATTTCAAGTCGTGAACACTACCATGTTACTGTTTCAAAATCACAAAGGAGTTTACCTTTGCAAGAAACCAATGGCAAAAGTTCATAAGTTACTCTAAGATCAACAAGAGATGAAACCTAGTGAAGATTATTCCTTATAACTGTGCCAAAAAATAAATCACTACAACATTTTTTCCCTTTGGAAATCACTCAAAGATTTCTTTTATTCATAGAAATAATTTGATAACAATCAATTGGAAAATACTTACCAGGAAAACCATTCAAGTAAAACCCAACAAAACCAAATCATACTCAGAATAAGAATCCATTCACATTTTTCACTTTAATGAGTTCCAACAATCCTTCAAGGAACATGTTTAGAATGCAAAGGATAGATTCCTATATACCTGAACAAATACCATGCATTAGCTTGTATATTACTGGGTAATACCTTGAAGTGTTTTCACAAAAGTGAAACAAAACTGCACGAATATGTTCCACGATTTAAACAACCAAGTAGATCACAAGTTAAACAACCCAAGTAGAGATTCAGTAGCTTCAACTATCAACACTAGTTCACACAGTCAAAACAAAGTTGAAACCATAAACCATCAACACAATTTCTCATAGAAGAACAAAGTAATAGCAGTTTAAACTATCATAACGAGTACGCACAGAAAAACCCATTCAAGAGTTAAACTATTTCAACATATTGATACCTTACAACATTTAGATAGGGTTGATTATCTTTCTAAAAAACAATCAAAGATTCACAACAAAAAGAGATCAACTCAATATGCAAACAAAACTAGATCATCCCAAGCAGAGAAGAGTTATTTTTATGAATCACTTAAATAAAAGCAAAATTATTTAATGAGTAGAGCCTATCATGCCTGATAGAGCTTCTTCCTGATTTGAAAAATATTTCCAAGTTGAAATCCAACAACATCCTCTTTTCCACGCAACGTCAACCCACATAAAATCTTCCACTTCTTATTATAACTTCCATAGAGTCCAAAATAGCTCAAGAATGTAAAAATAAAAGTAATACCCAAAATAGAACTGCTGGTACAAAGAACCAAAAAACTCCATGTAGAGCCAAAACTTGAATGAATTGAAAGACCAAAAAAACCATGCCAAAAACCCGCCATGCATTTTTCCTAGGAGGTTTCTTCACCAAAAATGAAGTCAATAAATTCAAAGGACAATAGTTGCCTCCTAATTCTCCATGCCACCACCATCTATCTTTGGTGATGTATATTTTCAAATTTTGCATGCAAATTAACTTGGTGGTGATGCCAACTAAGCATTCCCCAAAACCTCTTGCATTGCTACCAAAGTTGGTAGTCCTTCATGATAAAACCACAAATAAATTCCATTTAATGCCTTTAAAACCGATGCCACCGACTATGTAAATTTCCATGTAGTTTTTAGGTACCCCTTAGGTTAGATTATTATTAGGTTAGAAAATCAACCTAGGTTTTTATGTAAGTCTTATTTAACTAAGTTTTAATTTCAATTAAATAAACATAGCACACCCAAACTTATGTTAGATATACCCTTAGACTAGGGTCAACCTTAGTGTTATTATTATTAGGTCCAAGGTCCCTATACACTACTCAGCGCTTTAACATTAGCAAGAAGACCCAGACATATCACCTAAATCATATTACTAAACATGGATCCTTGAAGAAGGTTCCTTCATAATTATAAACAAAACAAGGCCCATTCCATATTTGTCATTCCTTTCAGAATGTCAAGACATAATGACGAAAGGTAAGAAGAATTGAAGCATACCTTGGATCAATGGAATTGATCCCTGGTGTTGTTGTTTACACAAAATAAGTCATGGAAACAAAAATATAAGTTCATCATCTTTAAAATTGAATTTAAGTTGTACAAAGAGATGAATGACCTCATTATAAAAAAACAAAAATCACAACATAATGAACCTTTTCAATAGATGATTAATTATACATTGCAAATATGATTTCCAAAAGTCATAAGAGTACACCTTCCTAAGACAAATCACCTATCAACGTTTACACCATCAAGAGTGGAAGTCATCATAGTAACAGTCATGCTAGAGATGTTACATACCTCCCTCCTACAAAGAATCATCATCTCGTTGATTGACTTAGTCAAATAATTTAAGTCTAGGATAAAATTAAATCATCATCCTTCAATCCATATGTTCATAATAGAATTAGATTTGAGAAATTTATATATCATAATCAACAATAAATAGTTGTACTATCACTAAATAGTTTAGTATCAGCCAAAAACTGACAGGTTTATTGACATAACATGAATAAAATCTTAAAATTTTATCAGTCAACAAAATCAATTTTGTTCAAATAAATATGGAAAAGTAGTTTTCATATCTTCAAGGTTTTCCCAAATTACACTTTCTTCATTAACTTGTTCCCACTGGACCTTACATTGACTTATTTCATGATTCCTTAAGTACAACTAGCGAGTTTCCAACACATGTAAGGGTTTAACCACAATTATTAATGGGTCTTGGACCTACAAGGAATTCTAATTTAACACATGTAATAAATCTGAAACATATTTCTTAAGCAAAGATATATGGAAAACATCATGCATTCATGATAAATCAAGAGGTAAAGGTAAACGATAAGCTATAGGGTTGATTATTTCAATACTTTCAAAGGGTCACACGTAACAAGGTGATAACTTGGCAACCTTGCCAAAAGTTATAGAACTCTTTTTTGGTTTAACCTATAGAAATACATTCTCACCAATTTCAAATTTCTTGTAAGCCCTTTTTAAGTCCGCATAACTTTCTTTCCTATATGTTTCTTCCTTTAAACATTCACGAATCATTTTAACTTCATGTTCCATTTCAGTAAGTATTTTAGGACTAATTATCTCTCTGTCCTCTACGTTATCCCAAATAACTAGAGTTCTGCATTTCCTTCTGTATAATGCTTCGAAAGGTGCCATTTTCAGAGAGGAATGACATGTTGTTATATGAAAATTCAACTAATGGGAGATAATCTTCCCATTTATACCGCTGATCCATACAATACATTCTTAACATATTCTCTAAAAATTGATTAACTCTTTCTGTCTTCCCATTTGTTTACAGATGGTAGCTGAACTAAAATTTAGTTTAGTTCCTAAGGTTGCATTGAGTGTTTGCAAAAATATAGATGTCATTCTCGGATCCCTATCCGATATGATCAATTTAGGTACTCCATGTAATCTGAAATTTTCGTACATGAATCTTTTTGCTAAAATAGGGGAATCATCTTTAAGATTACTAGAAATAAAATGTGCCACTTTTTTTAGTTTATTCACCACAACCAAAATAACATCATGTTTGTTTCTTGACATAAGAAACCCTTGAACAAAATCCATATTATTACTTGCCATTTATATTGTGGTATGTTGTGAGGATATAATAAATGATTTGGATGCATATGTTCATCTTTAACATGCTGATATTCTAAACAGCGTGCCAGAAAATCAATCACGTCCTTTTTCATCCCTTTCTAGAAATATTGTTGTTTTATATCAACAAGCATTTTTGAAATGTCCAGGTGTCCAAAAAAAGGTGAATTATGAAATTTAGTTAACAATTTTTTTTTGTAATTCATTCCCCAAAGGTATATATACTCGATGATCATATCTCAAAATTCCTTTGTTATCAAAGTGAAAACCTTTATATCTCATATCGTTTGGATCTATAGAAAGTGTTGTTTTTACTTGCTGAAAATAAGAATCAGATTCCATGACACTTTTTACTTCCTCTTTAAACTGAGTTCTCAAGATTATAAGAGAAGAAATGTGTTTCCAATGACTTAGTGCACCTGTCACTCTATTCACCTTGCCTTTAATATAACTTATGTCAAAATCATACTGAGATAGAAATTATAACCATCTTCATTGTCTTGCATTCATATTTGGATGAGTGAAAATATACTTCAGCCCAAGATGATTAGTCTTTAATTCAAAAGGTCTACCAAGAAGATATTGCCTCCATACCCGAAGTGCATGAATAATAGCAACAAGCTCTAGGTCATGTGGAGCATAGTTCAGTTTATGTAACTTGAGTTTTCTACTCTCATAAGCTATAACATGACCATTTTGAAACAAAATACCTTCGAGACCTTCCCCAGAAGCATATGTTACTACAGTAAAGTCTCCATTAGGATCAAGTACAACCAAAATAGGTGTAGATGTTAATTGATCTTTTAGAGTATTAAATGCAGATTCACATTTTTCATTCCACAAAAATTTCTTATATTTCTTCTGTAATGAATTTATTGGTGCAACAACCTTAGAAAAGTCTTTATGTACATTCTTAGGTGCACGTTACTCAGTTATTGCAACAATTTTTGAGGGATCTACAACTATTCCATCCTTGGCTTATAACATGTTCCAAATAGTGCACTTTTTTCTCGAAGAAAGAACATTTGGACAACTTACCATACAACCTTCTCTTTCTTAAGATTTCCAAAACTATTTTCAAATGTTCATGATGCTCTTCAATGATTTTAGAGTATACGAGAATATCGTCCAAGAATAAAAGAACAAATTTGTCCAAGTATTCTTAAAAAAAATATTATTCATTAAGTTCATAAAATTTGTAGCTGCATTCGTTAACCCAAATGGTAAAACATTGAATTCATAATGTTTGTACCTTGTCTCTAAAAGTTGTTTTATGAATATCTTCATCCTTTATTCTTAACTGATGATATCCAGATCGAAGATTTATTTTAGAATACATTGATGCACCACACATCTAATCAAATAGATATCCAATTCTAGGAAATGGATATCTATTTTTAATTGTTGATTTGTTTAACATCCTATAATCAATGCACAATCTAAGTGTTTCATCCTTATTTTTCACAAAAATTACCAGTGATCCTCAAGGTGAGACACTCGGTCTTATCAAACCCTTAGACAAAAGTTCTTGCAACTGTGCCTTAATATCTACTAATTCAATAGTCTTCATTCTATATGGTGCCTTGGAAATAGGTTTGATTCCCAACTTGATCTCAATCATGAAGTCAAACTCCCAGTTTGGGTGGAAGAACGGGTAACTCTTCTAGAGACACATCACTGAAATTTCCTAACAGCAGATATCTTTTCAAGAAGTCACTACTTTCATCGGTTGTTTTATAATTTTTTACTGCATACAAAGTGTAACCTTTGTTTTTGGCCTTTTTAAGTTGCATAGCTGACAATTTCCTAACTGAAATCTCACATTTTATCCCCTGAATGTCTGTTGTCTTCTGCAGGTCATCAGGACAACTTATATGTATTTTTCAAAACAATCAACCTTTGCCTTATGTTCAGCTAGCTAGTTAACACCTATGATTACATCATAAGACCCCAAAGGAGCAACATAAAGATCAACTTTAGTGGAAAAACTAGGTAAGTCAAGGACTGCTCCAAAAAGACACATACTAACTGTGTGGACAACATTATTTCCATAATGTACAGTCTCATGATTTATCCATTTTTCTATCTTTTCTTTTTAATTTCGAAGATAATTTAGTAGAAATAAAGCATTCAGTAGCTCCAGTATCAAAAATTATAGTTACAAGTATACCAAATAACTTACCTGGAACTTCTATGGGTGTAACTTGTTTTTCAGCTTGTTTGTCAGCTACTGCAGCGTGTATCTTATGCTATTGATTGTGATCATCTTTTCTCAAAGGACATTGGTTTGCATAATGATCTTTGCCACAATTGTAACAACCATATATAGGTCCTTTCTTAGGCTCAAATTTATTTCCTTCCTTAGAGTTATCATTATGACCCCCATAGGACTTTTGTCTGTTATTATTGTTCTTGACAAAGTTGTTTTGTACATTAGCAACATGTTTATTTTCTGCAGTTTTCTTATTATTATCAGCAACAAATTTGTTTTTCATACCTGAATTTATTCCATGGCCCTTTTTTGGGTGCAAGGGATGAAGAAGAATTCAAAACTTTCTTTCTAATTTCCTCTTTATGGGAAAAGATCGCTTTCAATTTTTGCTCTTGTCTTATGGATTTTTCAACAACCCCTTCCATAGTGGTTGGGCTATGAACATCCACTTCACCACCTATAATGGGATTTAATCCCATGATAAATTTTTCATATCATGAACTTCTCATCAGTTTGATACTGGAGGTACGTACTTAAGGAGTTTAGTAAACCTCTCCCAGTACTCTGTTATAGTTAATTTTCCTTGAGCTAAGTTATGAAATTCAGTCATTTTGTTATCATAGTAAAGTTGTGGCAGCCATCGTTGCCTAAAATAATTTTTAAATTGATCCCAAATGATGTTTATTTCATCAATGTTTAACTTAGCCTTACGGCTGTCCCACCAAGAAGATGCCTCATGGGAAAATTGATAAGCTCCCCATATTACTTTTGTTTCCTCAGAGAAGTTTCTTATTGCAAAGTACTTATCCATTTCATTGAGCCATTTCTCAGCTCCATCTCCCAGTGTAGTGCCATCAAACTTGGGTGGACTTATCCATTTTTATGTCATTAGTGAGTTCAACTACCAATCTTACCTTTTTATTCTTAAGTTGATTAGGTGCATTCACATTAGCATTGGCTACATTATTGTTATCAATGCCCTGAAATTTCCAACATTGGGGTTGTCCACAGGAGGTGGTTGATTGTTATTTCCAGCATCTTCTCCTCCTCCTCCTCATTTCCCATTACTTGTTGTTCAAGTACAGCTAAATGATCTCTTATGTCCAATAGGGAAACAAGGATCTCATCGAGTTTTTGGGCAGTAGCTTCTTCTCCACCAGGTGGTGGGTTGTTTTCAGCATTTCCTCTCATTCTAACCATTTTCTGTTAACAAGAAAATTTAAGTTTGATCATATTATGGACACAATAGGTCCAAGAGCTGACAACCTTCATCTCTGATACCAAGATGTAAAATTCCCATTTTAAGACTTAGAAAAAAAGGGAATTTTTTTTTGATAATGTTCTTTATTCTAAATAATCATAATTTAGAACACACATTCCAAGCCAATCAATCTCATAACAGAAAACCATATGCAGCTGTAATGACTCAGTGGAACACCGATCTCTCATTTCATGACTCGGTATCATATGATCTCTCATGCTAACTTAATGTTTGTATACTAAGTATACTTGGTTCTCTTACCCTTTTTGGGGTATTAAGTGTTCTGTTTAAGAGGCCTATCTGAATATCTGTTACCAATATTCATATGAAATCCCACTTCTTAAACTAGGTGACATAAGACAACACAACCAACAACTTGCGATACTTTGGCCAAATATTTTCAACATATTGTTCATGTTTATGTTCCTAGATGACATACTCATCAAACGGAATATGTCCTTCACCCCACTTCATTTGTTATCTAGAATGGTCTTTACTGACTCCTGTCAGTCCACTTGTTCGAGGTTTAACCTAAAAAAGGTTAGCAACATAGTTTAGTGTAGAGGACTACTCGTGGTGACTAAGGGTACATAGACATACTCCATCGACCTAAGTTGATTGCATGTGTCTAGTTATCCTAAGTCATGTCGTGAGTTGACCCCCGACACTAGATTATGCTTCTAACTTAACCTAGGGTATAACTAAGATCAAGTCTGAGTTTATGTAGATCTAGATGATTTAAACTCTGGAAGGGTGTTGCAACATGTCAACTGCGACACAATATCCTCATGAAGACCCAAGTCTTCACAAAGGTATTGTATCTGCAGTTGGCATGTGCCAACATCTGACTGAGTTCACCTCGTCTAGATGTACATACCCCAAGAAGAAGTTAATGACTTAATTATTTTCCTTATTTAAAGGTTAATTACAACAACCCTATTGAATCAGCTAGGTTCATTAACCATTAGGGTTACAAGCAATAACTGTAATTAGAATTACTATGCAGATACATTTTCCTCCTAACCTTTTTCTGGAGATTTGTTATTCATTCATTAACTTTCTAATTTATGATTCAATTTCACAAACAACATACTAACAGTGATGTTAACTTAATTAACTTATCCAAGTCTTAGCTTGTTTAAGTTTTGAATCAGATCTCTTTATAATAGACTTCATTAAAATGAAGTCTACTCCTGCATCTATATCCTTTTCATTGGTTTTATTCTGATTAAGGAATTAATCAAGAGGAAGCACACCTTCCTCTATCCAAGATAATATTAAGATTTAATTCCAAAAGGTCTTAAAACAAATTGCTTATCATTACAGAATAGCTACCTTCCCTTTACTTATTAAGGATTAAGGTTCATTTATAACCCCATAACATTTTACAAGTTATCATCATGGTCTCATCTACCCAATAACATTGTTTTAGCAAAGTATTAGTGATTCAATTGAATATCCAAACATGAATGCCAACTTAAATAAGTTGCATTAAATAAGGGGAGTAGTTTATCTAGGTCCCATAACCTCTAATTCATCTTATATCAACCCGAGAGGGTACATTACTTATATATGAGAACAATTAGAGATAAACTTATCATTTCCATTCATAAAATACTCACAAAGACCACATATCAAGATCAAACAAACCCACAATACTTTCATTCATCAAGTGGAATACATACATTACAAGTCCTAACACTTCAGACCTTTCCAATGTCATACAGAGATAACAAAGTCAATTCAAATACAACTTTACTTTCCCTCAAATACATTTCAATAAAGGTTCACATTTCATCATAAAGAGATCCAACCACTTTGATAAATAAAAGTAACATCCTAAAAGATATTTTCTCCTTTCCTCACTTACGAAGTCCATCTAAAAAAATTGGGCTAGCACTGAGGTAAACAGTTCATTGCTTTTACTAAGTTCCATAAAAATAATGATAAATAGTCCTATACATTAAAAAGCAAAGAAGGATGTGTAAATTTTAATTTAGAACCTAACAACATAAATTATTTATGCCACTTCCATAAAAATGTAAAACTAATATTTCTTTCAATTAAGCTCTTCTAATGTTTCTTACCTTATACCTTACAAGGTCACTCATTATATGAAAATTTTAAACATAAGAGGATAACTTTTCTCTCTAGCTAACTGTTCCAAAATAAAATTTTAGAAACAATCCTAGGCAATTCAGAAGTTATTACAAAAAGAAGGAGATCAAAAGAGATATTTCCAAAACATGAGTAAGGTTAATTCCTAGAACCTAACCACATAAATTATTTATGCCACTGTCCTAATAAAATAATGTAAAGAAAAATATTTCATGAAAAGAATGCATCAATTAAGCTCTTCTAATGTTTCTTACCTTATTACCTTACAAGGTCACTCATTAATGAAACATTTTAAACAGAAGAGGATAACTTTTCTCTCTATCCTTTAAGCATAGATAATCAATAATTCATGCTAACAATATTCTCCATCATGCATCACTTGTTCATAAAATTCATCCTAAATCTAAGATGCCACAAAATCAATGATATAAGATAAGATGTAGTTTAGGATTCATCAACCGTCCTAACTTACACTGACCCTCATAACTGAGTAGCTAAATTATTCCACAGCATTAGGTTTCTATAACAGTTAAGTCATGAACACTACAACATGCCCAAACTGGGAATAAGAACTTTACAACAGTCAAATGAAGTTTCATTCCATCTCCAAAATGATTCTACATTAGTATCTACTAACAGAGAAAGAGAGAATTTAGAGTAATTTTAACTTCAAACAATCAAATAAAACCTTCTAAGTACTTTATCCAACAAACATGTTTCATCCAACAAAATCAGCTACAACTTAACTTCCTAGAGATTTTTAAAGTAAATTTTTAACTTCAAACAGTCAAATCAACCAAAATATCACAACCATATCTAAGGGAGTCGCACCAAATTCCAAACAGATAGAAGACTAGGTCCCAGTCGATTAACAACAAACCAAGAAAACAAAAAAATGAAAAGTAAAAATCTTCAACACATCATACCAATCAAGAGGGTAGCTACAACAACTACACGAATAACTTAGCATGAAATATGCCATCTTCCTGAGTCACAGGAATGATAAAGTATGTCGCAAATAAAAGAGAAGTTCAACCATATCTCTAAACCATCTTAAGGGAAGAAATAATGAAATTGACAAACTGAAATGAAGTAAAGGTGTCTTCACGTAAGATAAGACTGAACCAAAAGTGCTTACAGACTTCCCACAGATAAAAAACTTAAAATAGAAGTGTTGATGCAACCACACAGGGCAAGACGATAATAGAAAATAAGGAGAATTGAACTAACACCTCCCATCAACTGAAAAATTGTTTACTACTACCAACAAGCAGATGGGTCAACAAAAGTTCAAGTCGTGAACACTGTTGTGTTATTGTTCCAAAATCACAAAGGATTTTACCTTTGTAAGAAACCAATGGCAACAGTTCGTAAGTTTACTTTAAGATCAACAAGAGATGAAACCTACTGAACATTATTCCTTATAACTGAGCCTTAAAAATAAATCACTACAACCTTTGCTCGGTGTGGAAATAACTCAGAGATTTCTTTTATTCACAGAAAATGGTTTGATAACAAATGGTTTAGACAACACTTACCATGAAATCCATTCATGTAAAACCCATAAACCAAATCATACTCAGAATGAGAATCCATTCACGTATATTTTACTTTAATGATTTCCAACAATCCTTCAAGGAACATTTTCAGGAACATGAAGAATAGATTCCTAATAACCAGAAAAAGCACCAGTGCATTAGCTAGTATATTATTGGATAATACCCATAAGTGTTTTTATAGAAGTGAAAAAAAATTACACGAACCTGTTCCATGATTAAACAATCAAGTAGATCACAAGTTAAACAACCCAAACAGAGCTTCAATAACTTCAACTATCAACATTAGTTCACACATTCCAAACGAATATGAAACGATAAACCATCAACAAAAGTTCTCATAGAAGAACAAAGTAATAGCAGTTTAAACTATCATAATGAGTATCCACAGAAAAAAACCATTCAAGAGTTAAACTATTTCAACACATCGAACCCTTACAACATTTAGACAGGGTTGATTCCCATTCTATAAAACAATCAATGATTCACAACATAAAGTTATCAACTCAATATGCAAACAAAACCAGATCATTCCAAGCAGAGCAGATTTATTTTAATAAATCACTTAAATAAAAACAAAACTATTTAATGAGTAGAGCCTATCATTCCTGATAGTGTTGCTTCCTGATTTGCAGAAGCTTTCCAAGCCGAACTCCAACAACCTCCTCTTCTCCACACAACGTCAATCCATCTCAACTCTTCTTCTTCTTCTTATAACTTCCTCAGAGTCCAAAATAGCTCAAGAATGCCTAAAATAACAGTAATATCCAAAATAGAACTGTTGGTTCGAAGAACCGAAAAAATCAATGCAGAGCCAAAGCTTGAATGAACTAAAGGCCAAAACAAACAAGCCAAAAACCCGCTATGCATTTTTCCTAGGTGGTTTCTTCGCCAAAAACAAAGTTATTAAATGAGAAGGACAACCAGTTCTCTCCTAATTCTCCATGCCACTGCCATCTATATTTGGCAATGTCAGTATTTAAATTTTTTTGTATGCAACTTAACTTGGTGGTGATGCCAACTAAGTATTCCCCCAAACTTCTTGCGCTTTTGCCAAAGTTGGCAGTCCTTCGTAACAAAACCAAAATCAATTCCATTTAATGGCTTGAAACCTGATGCCACCGACCATACAACTTGCCATGTCGTCTATAGGTATCCCCCTTTGGTTAGCAATAACTTAGGTTATATTATTATTAGGTTAGAAAATCAACCCAGGTTCTTAGGTATGTCTTATTTACCTAAGTTTGTATTTCAATTAAATAAACATAGCACATCCCATCTTAGGTTAGATACACCCTTAGACTAGGGTCAACCTTAGTGTTATGTTATTAGGTCTAAGGTCCTTATGTGCTACTCATGCGCTTTAACATTAGGAAGAAGACCCCAGACCTATCACCTAAAGCCTATTGCTAAACATAGATCCTTGAAGAAGGGTCCTTCACAATTGTAAACAAAACAAGGCCCAATCCATCTTTTTCCTTCCTTTAAGAATGCCAAGATAGTAAGACAAAAGGTAAGAAGAACTTAAGCATTCCTTGGATCAATGGAATTGATCCAAGGTGTTGTTGTTTAAAAAAAATAAGTTATGTCAACAGAAATACAAGTTCATCTTCTTTTCAAAGTGAATTTAAGCTGCACAAAGAGATGAATGGCCTCATTATCAAACAACAAAAATCATAACATAATGAACCTTTTCAACAGATGATTAATTTTCCATTGCAAACATGATTTCCAAAATTCATAAGAGTACACCTTCCTAAGGACAAATCACCTATCAACATTTGCACCATCAAAAGTGGAAATCATCATAGTAACAGTCATGCCAGAGATGTTACATGGACCCTACAAAGGTTATAGATATTATGAAAATTCCCCAACCTACCACTCTCTAAAAACTAAGGAGTTTGCAAGGAAATATTCACGCAATCCATCACTTTATTTCACATCTTACAGATAAATACCACCCATTTATGCATCTCCTCAAGAAGGATGTGACATTCAGATGGGGACCAAACTATCAAAAGGCATTTGCACTACTAAAACAATACCTTATAAACCCACCTGTAATCATGTAAACCTCTCCTCTTGTACATATTAGCTACCCAGTTTTCTATTGTGCATTGCTTGCCCAATATGACCTAGACCATAGAGAAAGGGTGGTTTATTACCTCAGTTGCACTCTGATTGCCTACAAGTTGAATGATCCAAAATTGAAAAGGATTGTTTAGTAGTCATCTTCACCTTTCAAAAACCAAGCTAATATCCAAATTTGACCCTATCAAGTACCTTTTATTCAAACCTACCCTTACATGATGAATGGATAATTGGATCATTCTCCTAAGAGATTTTGATAGTGATTTTGTAAATCAAAAGTACTTGAAAGGACAAGTATTGGTTGATTAGTTGGTAGAAGCTCCTCTATCAGGAATGGAACCTTTGTATTTGGACCTTCCAGATGCATCCATGATGTATACTGAAGATTCTGTAGAATGGTAAGTTGATTTTGATGGATCATTTACATTCCATGGGTCAGGGGCAGGAGTAGTGTTCATCACTCCCACAAGTGAGGTTATCCAAAGAGCATTCCATTTGGGATTCCTTTGCACTAATAACATTTCAGAGTATGAGGCACTCATTTTTGGCCTCAATTTGGCTATCACTTGGAATATCAGACAACTATGAGTCATTGGGGACTCCCAACTCATTATTAAGAAAGTTAATGATGAGTATAAGGTCAAAGATGAGAAACTTGTTCCATACAATAAGTTGGTTAAAACCTTGAAAGAGTACTTTATGCATATTGTATTTGAGAAAAAACTAAGGTCACACAATAAATCAACAGATGTTATGGCTATAATTGGATCTCTCTTACGCATTCCACCTCAGGAGAGAAAAATGCCTTTCTTTGTAGAGAATTTACAAAAACATGCATATGACATGCCAGAATCTTGTTTGGCATGTGAGATTGTTAGTCCATAATCCCCTTGGTATGACCCTATATTTAGACACCTACAAGATGGCACATTTCCCTTGGAAATTACTCATTCTGAGAAGAAAACCCTTATGCACTTTATAGCCCGTTATACCCTCCCAGGAGACACCCTTTATCGTCGTGGCTACGACATGAATCCGCTTCATTTTTTGGATGTTATTGACTCAGTCCACGTTATTAAGGAAGTGCACAGTGATATTTGTGGAGAACACACTAGTGGTATGGTATTGGTTAAGAAGCTCTTAATAGTACGTTATTATTGGCCCACCATGGAAGCAGACTATTGTAATTTCATCAAAAAATGTGAGCTATGTCAAAATTATGGAAAGTTGATACATGCACTAGCACAAGGTTTATAGCCCATTGCAACACCTTGGAAATTTTCTAAATGGGGTTTGGATCTCATAGGGAAGCTCCATCCTTCTTCTTTAGATGGCTAGACCCACATTATCACCTCCACCAAGTATTTTACCAAATGGGTAGAGGTTGTGCCTCTTACTTATATTACTGACACAAAAATTTCCAAATTCATCATGAATCATCTCATCTGCCATTATGGTATCCCTTCCGCCATTGTCACTGATAATGGTAAATCCTTTAAGAATAAAATAGTAAAGACATTGTGTTAATGCTTCCATATTCAATTCAAGTGGTCTACCCCCTATTACCCCCAAGGTAATGGACAAGACAAAGCTACTAATAAAACCCTTGTACGAATCATGGAGAAAATGGTAAGTAATATTGGTTGTAATTGACACTTATAGATACATCCCACCCTCTGGGCCTATAAAATCTCCATCCGCACTCCTACTGGTGTGACCCCATAGTCCCTAGTTTATGACACTGAAGCCATCATACCCTTGGAAGTAGAGATTCCCTCCCTGAGAATATCTCTCAAATACTATCTGTATAAGGATGAAGACTATAGAGTATCTCAGCTAGCAGAGCTAGAGATGTTGGATGAAAAATGGATAAGAGTGCTTAATCACCTTAAGGTCTACCAGAATAGAGTATCAAGAGGATGTAACTAACGCATCTTTCATCGTGAATTTGATGTAGGTGATCTATTGCTGAAATAAAATTAGAAGAATACCATCCAAGACCAAAAAGAAAGGTAATTTTGAGGCCAACTGGCTAGGGCCTTGTGTAGTGGTTGCTAAATATGGGTTAGAAGCTTATAAAATAGAATATTCAGATGGTGAAGATATTATGGAACCAATGAACGCCATGCATCTCAAGTGGGTCTACGCTTAAGCATGAAAAGAATATCAGATAAGAACTGAAAAGTATAAAAACAAAAAAACATGGAAATTTTGAGAAAATAGTAAATAAAAATAGGTCATCCACATGTGAAAACCACACAATTGTGGCACAGTGGGCAGGTCTTTGGGTGAAAACCGGTTTCCAGTGCTCAAGGAGGATTTTCCGGTCACAAGTTACTCTTGCATCAAGACGAGTAACCCTCACCGCTTCCTAGAAATAACTTCCTTTGCTATGTCTAGGAACCCTACCAAATCCATCTTCCCCGAGCCGTGATCATGCTTATTTACTCTTATATCTTCATGAAGTACGTGCCTTTGAATATTCCCATATAATGTTGGGGGCACCTTCACATTCCACTTTCTTGTACATATGTGCATGACATTCTACCCTTTGTGTATTCCCACATCACGCAGGGGGTATCCACGCTTCTTTGTCCTTGTACATTGCATTCAGAACATGACCTTAGAAAATATAAAAATATTCAGAAAAGGATACACAAAAAAATAAACATTTAGAAAATCCCCTTCTATGGATGAAGCTACAAATACATTATAAAAATTTCTTAGGGAAACCTCGAAAACAATGTGAACAATATCTTTGAAAACTTATCTTTCAAGATAACCCAAAAACATTAGAAAATATATCAAAGTTGTCATGTAAAATCAAGGTAGTGATTAAATTGATTTTAGTTGCCAGTTTGTATATTTGTTTAGTTTTTTTTGACTTATTCTTGTGTGTTTGTTTACTACACATCCATTTTTTTATCACATATAACATCTACTACATCATATATACAAAAATACTAAGTTTTTACGTCATGCATGTATACTAAGATAATCATCACATATCGTATCATCAATGGGGGTAAGAGGGGTTAGGCATGATCACAAATCCATCCTCTGCACACCAATATCATCTGATATCATCCTAAATTCTAGTATCTACCAAAATATCTCATGTACAAAACATATGACATCATAAACTCTTTCTAGGTGCTTCTTGTCTTACTATTTTTATGTAGTGCCATGATTATTGTTAAATAATTATTGTTGGCTCATTTGTCTTCTTTTCGGGGGATTTTATTGTCACCTGACACCCATTCTCTTTGCCTTGAGGAATTTTCACATTGTTTTTAAGTGACCGCCCATTTCCTAAATTCCACTGACCAATCAAAAATTTAAAAACAAAAATCGTAAACACTTTGAAAATGGACTAAAATTGGTAATCAACTCATTTGCAATTGAACTCCTATGTCTCTTACATGACACTCATCTCGTATCTTGCTGATATTTTCACATGTTTTGGAACAATGACTTACAGATTCACCCAACTCTACAATCATTTATAAAAGCTACGTTGTTTACTTCATTTGTACTGGGGCACTATCAATTGCCTGGTACTATTTTCGTCATGCACATTTCTTTTCCATTGGACCTAAGTGTCCTTCATCCTTTCTCTTGCATATAAAAATTTCTTGGGGCATCATTTTTAACCCTTGTCATTTATCAAAACATTTGGGGGACTACATCTTGATAATAAATTATTTTTGAAACTATCTTGAATTTTGTTGGTTTGAGTGTGTGTGTGATTGCAACTTATTTCCCTGTTAGATGAGTTTGGTTACTTCTTGTATTGCATTGCATGTTTTTATGTTGCATGCAGGGTTTCTATTTTAGCAAGGGACAATTGTTTGTATCTTGTCTTTTCATGTCATTTTACACTCCCCCTCATATGCTTACATTTTAATAAGGACCAATGATGAGGATTCTAAGAAAAATGATGCTTAAACATTGTTTACAATGGTTTTTGGATAGCTCAGTATCCCCTTTTCTTCTTGTTTTCTTGTCTTATATTTTGTTCTCTTTTTTATCATCAATCGAATTTCTTCCATCCCATCAACACTCGAGGGGGCATCCCTTTAGCTAACTAATTTTTCTTCTACCCCTTCAAAATTTTCATTTGCTTATGTTTTTCTACTCTTTGTTATAAGTGATGTAGCTTATGTCACCCCAAATAGGGGAAAAATGTAGACATCCGTAGTTTGGTTTAAAGCACTATTATTCCTAATATTACACTAACTATTCTCACTTCTCGTAAATTTATGATATACAATCAGTTAGACATAACTAACTCCCCTTTTACGACACTCTTTTTGTTGTATTCCTCTTGTAAATCAATTAAGCATGCTAATATAGCCTTTTATTGACTAAACCATCTTCTCATTCCCTTCTAGACTACTTCTACTAGCTTTCTAAACTATCAATCCATTTCATTTGATTGATTAGACCTCTCAAAACCCTAATTCCTCTCTAAACATGGATTAACCTAGTCTAACCTAGTTTAACTAGTCCTAACCATGATTAACCTCTTCTAAACCTAGTCAAATCTTACTTTGACTCCCTAATTAACTTTTTGGCTTATCCTTTAGTCCGACATGCACCAAAATTCCCCCCACTTTCCCAAATGGAAAATTATAAATAGCTCACTACCCCCCCCTCTCATTTCTAAGAACTCTCCTTCTTCCTCTAACATAAACGTATAGCATTTTGCTTAGGGTTTAGAGTTATTTAATTTCTTTCATTGAGCTATTGCTTTGCCATTGCACCACACACCAAGCATTGAGTAAATGGGAAGAACCGTTGGTGTTGAAGTAATTAATGGTGAGTTCCCATTCTCATAATCACAAATTGATTTCTTAGATCCTTACTAGGTTCATTTATTTAAAGCTTTCAAGAGTAGAGGATTACTAAATATGCTAGATTTTCTTGATTCTTTTAATAGTAATGTATGCAAAGTGATGAATCCTTGTTTATCTCTTATCTGATGGTCCATTGACTAGTCGTTAAGAGCCTTTGGGGGTTTCTTTTGAGATTCTTACCCCATGTTTATGGCTTTTGTAACTTTTCATTGAACACAGGGGCATCCACGCTTCCTTGTCTTCCTATACATAGCTTCAGAAAAATTTCAAAATAAAAAACGTTCGAAGTTGTTAGAAAAATAAAAAACATTCAAATTTGTTACAAAAAATTAAAAAAAACATTCAAATATGTTTAGAAAAATAAAAAACATTCAAATATGTTAGAAAAATAAAAAAAACATTCAAACATGTTTCAAGAAAAATAAAAAACAATATAAATCATCCTAGCAAAACTTCACTCTTTAGTTCTCACCCTGTTTGTATGCCTGACTCGTGGATCATCTAGATCTACCTCCCATTAACCAAAGCTAGGTTGTTTACTTCATTTGTACTCTAGGGCACAATGAGTTGCTTGGTATTTTTTCCGTCGTGACATTACTTCCTACTTAGACCCAATTGTCCTTCGTTATTTCCCTCCTATGTATCCTTGCTTGGGGCACTGTCATTAACCCTTGTTGTTAGTTCAAATAGGCTAGATTTGAAGCTTGATAAACAAAAACACTACAATATGTTTCTCTGTTATTTTAGCTTGTTTACTTTCTCGTATTGCATTACATTTTGTATGTTGCATGGAACTAGGCATATTTTACTTTCTCGTACTGCATTGCATTTTTTATGTTGCATGGAGTTGGTGTCTTTTGCAATGGACATTTTTTTGTATATGGCTTTTCATGTCATAGTACACTTTTTTTCATTCTTTTTAATAAGGACCGATGGTGAAGATCATTAGCAATATGATGAAAAATAATGGGTCCTCATTGCCATTATCAAGAAACAGACCACAACAAAGAACCCAAATTAACCTAAAACAATGGCGTAAATCTAAAACTACCAAAATGTAGTCTCTTAAACTGATAAAATTCCATCATAATGATAAGGAAGCATTCAAATCGAGAATCTACAGATTCCAACCAAAAAACTAGATTTCTATTAACGCATATAAAATCTTCAGTTCAGGTAATCATCCATTAGAGATCAATACAGTTCTATTTCATTGCCAAAGAAGATTCTGCTTCAAATAAGATAATCAAAACTACAAATAATACAACCCAGAAATCATATTGCATATGAAAGAAACAAATCAAAACACCATTGAAGCAAGAAAAACAAACACAAACCTAGAACTAGCAAGTTTAAAAAAGAGTTGATTTATTTTAATGAAGATATTTAAATAAAAGTATAAGACTTAAAGAGATACGGCCTATCATGTCTGATAGAGCTCTTGTCTTATATTTCTTGTTGTAAATATTTAAGCAAATCCTCGATAGTAATTCTTTCCATGAAAACACCAACAACTAGCTCAAAAACCTTCATTTCTTTCTTCTTATAGCTTCTCAGTAATATTTCCATTACCATCACTGCCATGTAAGGCAAGATAAGCATGCAAGGATTCAAACTAGGGGTTTGAAATGCAAAACCACATGCAAAGCTAAATCTCACAAAAACCAAATGAACAATGCAAAACTAAAAACCATTCTTTCTTCTCACTTCCCCTACTTCCTAGGCAATTTTTCACAATTTCCAAAAACAATAAATGCAAAATAGCGCTGACAGTCCTTCCATATCTCCTGCCACCGCCGCCATCTTATATTTTTCTATGACCAAATTGAAATTTTCATGCATCTAAAACTTTAGCAGAGGGTTCCAACTCATCCTCCTACTATCCCTCACACACTTGCCAAATTTGGCTATAATAAAGAGTTTAAAGCCCAATAAATCCTCATAAATATATAGAGGTTGGTGTCTTTGCATTTCATCCATTCCATCCCCCTTAGTTTAGCCCAATCCTTAGGTTAGGTTTATGACATTAGGTTAGAAACCAACTCAGGTCTTTAGGTTAGTTTATTAGTTTATTCTAAGGCTTTTCCTTTTTATTAACATTCCACATTAATAAAAGAACTTAGTAACTTAGGATAGGATTACCATTTTAGGAACATAGATTTAATTAAGTTCCTAAAGAATTGTAGAAAATGTCAATTACATATTACCTAAAGAAGAATCAATAATGACATTATCAGATCACTTGTGAAGGGTGTGAGCAGAAAAAGTCACCCGGGATCCCTTGGAAATCTTACTTCAAAAATATAACATTCTACCTAGCTTGGTCAAGATGACCTCAAAATTATGAAATTAGAAGCATGCCTTGGATCACTGAAATTGATCCAAGGTATATCTATCCTGCATCTGATATCATGAAGACTGAAGCACAAGTTCAAGTGCAATAAATACTATGAACTAGTTTAGACTGAATCAATTTGTTATTTTCACATGCAGTGAATCATTCAACATAAGAAGGAACAAAATACTTCATTTTCAATTCATCATAGGTATGACAGAGTTATATCTATTTCCAAAAAATAACATATTATCTACAAAAAACATGGTTACTTAATTCTCAAGAGTACACCGTCTTCAGACAAGAATCACATATCAACATTTGTAACTTCAAGTACAAAAGTCATCATAGATATCAACCATGTTAGAGGTATTACATTGCTAACACTTAGTAATTGGGTGGTGCCAACATCTCATCACCAGGGAATGAGGGAGAGGAAGAAGAGAAGGAGGAGCCCAAGGAAAAGAAACAAAAGACACATGATGCATCAAGCCCCACAACAGGCTTAGAGGAAGATGACCCCACCACTTTCAAAGTAGATTTAGAAGTGGAGCTTGAGGGATAGGAGGCTGAGGTGAAGGTCACATATGCAAAGAAGGCATGGGAAGGTAGAGATGAGCTTTCAATAGGGTCTGAGAAGAGTCCAGCGTGTGAAGCCGCTACTCTACAGGATGCCAGGCCAAAGGGAGATAAGCAGGAATCATTTATTATAAACGAGGATATGGGATTCACCCCTAGGATGAAGAAGAAAAGGAAAAAGAAAAAGGATATAAGGAAGAAAATGACACCCATGTCTCCACATATGGATTTCATAGATGACCCCAAGAAGGTCCTACATGCAAGGTTTTAGGCCACCCTCCCACTGGAAAAATTACATAGTTGGTATTTAATGGATCAAGATGGGGGTGTGCCTAGAACCATGAACATGCTCATCTTGACTATGCACTACCATGTCGAGGAATGCTAGTTTGAGGTTCACTGATTAAGAAATCGAAACCCTCCACCTAAAGAAGAATGGGGGAGATATGTATAAGGTGGTGGATTTGAACCACCTTACGAATGAGTGGTCATGTAATGCCTTGCAAAAGATATCTTCTGAGGTGATTTGGCGTAGCCTTGATACCGGGACCACTGTTTTGGACCTTGGTCACATAAAGAAAAAACAAGGAGAGTGAAATAGAGAGGTTGTTCTAGGGGTTAAGGGGAGAGTAGGCGTGAACAAAGGAGGCATATGACCAAGTTGTCACCCTTATGAAGAACATTTTGGGGCAATGCCCAACATTGGTAAGCCAATCCAGGAAACATTATGGGGATGAGATGGAGTATCTTGAGGATCTCGTAGGTTTTTTACTCATTAAAATCAAGGATGGTATAGGCCCGATGGCTGTAGAGCTTGAAAAATAAAATGAAGAGAAAAATATTGACATTGAAGCCCGAATCATTGAGTTGGAATACTTTCTCTCCTAACTCAAGGAGGCGGATATACTATCAAATAGAGGCTTCAACAAATGTAGGAAATGCTAGCTAATAATCGACACATGGATGATAGAGGAGGAGGTATCCCTCAAATTTTTGCAGGAGACTATCCCCACCAACAAGGACTAGCACACACAGTTGGTTGTGAACACCACAACCCATAAAGAAAAGATTAAAAAAATTGTGAAAAGCTAGATTTCAGAATCAAGGAGCTCCAAGACTCCATAACTAAGTGGATGGATTAATTTTAGGGTTTCTACATGGAGTTAGAGGTTCCCATCAGCACATTAAAGGGGAAGGTAGAGGAAATCATCCTGAACCAGGTGCCTTATGTCATAAGGGACACATCGGGAAAGGTTTTATCAGAAGTAAAGTCTTGGGATAAATTTAAGGACAAGATAAATGAGGAGTTCCCCAAGCTCCTTCAATTGGTCATATAAGCACCCCCCCCCATTCTTTAATTCATTTCTCAAATTATTTCCTACCGCTATTTTTATTCTTTGGAATAGCATCACTACCATAACATGTTTTAGTCAACAATAATTTTGTTCGGTTAGCACGAAGGTTTGCCAGGGCAGCAACTTGTTTAGTGTGGGGTGATGTTGGGCCCCTAAAACTAGAAAATTACCTAAGGAAAAAAATCTTGTAGTGTGTGGAGACAAGGCACAAAGGCACGCATAGAAGTAGTCCTCGGAGAGGTGCGAAGGGCCACACAAAGGTAGGATGGATTTAGGACTTAGTGAATTTTGAGTAAACAGGAAAATACGTGTATAGGGAGCGAATAGAAAAGATACCAGATACATATGTGGGTAAGCCATGAGGACTTGTGATCTAAGAAAAGGATATTCTAGGGAATCATTATGGCTATCATGAGAGGATAAGTATTCGAGGTTGTTAAGAATTAGCTGTCACATGCATGCTAAAGGAACTCGATTGAGGGAAATGCATGGAGACATGTGGCATATTCCTAAGTAGTGGCAGAAAAATCATGAGAAGATTCGAGTAGGTGTTCACAGATGATAATGAACATGTTTCACCACTTTCTTTCCATTTTTGGAATGTGACAAAATAGATAAGGGTAGGGGCTAAGGAGGAATACCTGTTGTGTTTGTTTGGAGGTTAATGCACGCATGCTAACTTCTTGATCCAATGCTGACTGTGAGAGATTCCTTTTGGCTAGGAGGAGCTACCTGAAATAGAAAACAAGACCACAAAAGAAGAGTTAAACAATCTATGACAATGGACTGCCTAGTGTATGCTAGATCTGAGAAGTGTAATACTCCCTAAAAGCCTGTCAATCTGTTATTTTATAAAACAAATATGAAATAATTAAAACACGTACATACACGAATCTAGTGCTAGTATTTTGATTTGGGTACCTCAGATCACTATCAGTGTTAATCCAATTAAATATTAAAACTATGCAGGTCAAGGTCTTCAGTTTAGGTTGCAGGTTGGTCAGGTGATCTGCAGGTCATAGATAGGGTCTTAGCAGGGTTGGATGAGGTGTTTGGGTTATTTTTGATAGGTGGGGGGGTTTTTGTTTCACACGGTATTGGGAAACATAGAGACCAACATCAGTCAAGGAATAATCAATCACGGTTAGGATGAACTGACAATGGTTATGGGTAACCGGCGTCAGTAGAGGTGAGATGATAAGATTCACGAAGATTTTCTAATGGGGTTTGATCTGAGGTTAGATAGAGATAATAGAGGATATAACGAGGTATGTAGGGATCTTAGGAACACTTAGAAATATACATAAGTCAGGTATATGGTGGTTTTATGGTGTGGGGTAAAGGAATGATTGGGTTTACAGGAAAGTAAATGGTATAAGAAAGAGGGTGCAAGTGGAAACTAATAACAACAATAGAAGAACCTAACAGATTGAAGTGGAAATATATGATGTGGGTAAAAGGTGTAATTACTGGTGTTGTATGTCCAATAGCTATGTGGTGATGATTGTTGGTTGGTGGGATGGATCTTGGTGTAGTAGTGATGCTTCCCAGAACATCACCATGAGTGGAATGCTTCTAGATCTGTCCTAGTGCTAGCTATGGATGTCTATAGGTGTAAAAAGGATCTAGTTTTTTCTTACATGCAATTCTCTTCTCCTTTCCTTAATCTCATAATATTCCAAACCAAAAACAAGGTTGCTAAGGTGAATAAATGGTAACCGACGATGGTTTTGGGTTGACCGACGTTGGTTTACGGGATGACCGGCATCAGTTCAAGTAGGATTCCCTAGGTTTACTAAAAATGGCCGATCTCCCATCCTTTGGATCAGTTTTGTTCCTTGTATCCATGGATCAGAACGGAAGTTAGGTTTTTATGAGTGGAAAGGTGGTTAGAGGAATAATAGGCCTTTGTTTTTAGGTTTATACCAAGTATTATTCATTTATGGAAACATGCTATGAATAGGTCTATGGTGAGGTGTCTAGGTGAGGTGTCCTATTCATTTAATTAAAGTAATTAAATTAATAATGGGGTGAGGATGGGTATTAATTTAATTATAAATAATTAAATTAATGTTAATGTAGGGTATGATGGTAATGGCTAGTTGAATGTGCTTAAGTTGGTTCTTTGAAAGGGGATGAAGGGGAGTGTGACCCAGTTTTGGTGTCTACATTTTGCCCCTTTCTATTACGTAGCTTGTATTGGTAAGTGATGATGACAAAAATAGGAAATGGTTATGTTGAGTGTAAGTGAAGGTGGTGTTTCCCCAAGCGTGGGTGAAGGTAACCACCCTTAAACTAGGAACCGATGAGGTGAGAGACGGAAGCAGTGAGTATTTTGATAAAAGGAGGCAGTGGGAAAATAAATATTAGTGGGTAGATTAGGTAAAGGGAAAAGTTCAAATCGGGTAAACAGGTAAATGGGTTAGGGTCAAAGGTAGTGGCAGTTGAACATACACACATGTTGGAAACTGTAACATGGTACCAGGGTGAGAAGCTTTCAAACTTGACATCGGATAAGGTCAATAGGTCTATCAAAATAGGGTTGAAACTGAATTTGGTATCCAAGGTATAGGATATGGTGTGGAAACACAATAGAGGTTAGGTGTAGGAATGTTTAGGTATGTTCTGGTACACTAAAGGTTAGCTCAGGATAAACAACATGACAATAGGAAATGTAAGGTCGGTAGGCCAAACAACATGGGTAACCATGTTATAAGGTACAACGAGTATGGAAAGTCAAAGTTCAAAAAAAGTAGTTCAAGTCAAGGTATATAGGTAACGGCACGGGTAAGGCCAAGGTATAGGTTAAAAGAAAAACTCCTAAATCGTAGCAAAGGTAATGTAGGGGTAGGTTGGGTTTGTAGGTTTTGGTTTAATTGGGGGTCTGTGATGATAAAAAGGTGTGTGTTGGTATGAATGGGGGAAGGAAAAAAGGTATTTTAGCAAGGTTAAATAGTTAATAGGGTGGACCGATGCTGGTTAGAGGTTGACCGATGTTGGTTGGCTAGGGCACAAAGAGAACTGGCATTGGTCAGGTCGGGGTAGGTTTATAAAATCAAAAATAATGTATTTTTTGGAATCATTGTTGTATTGTACCCTTTGGAGAAAATGATAGAGTTATGTGACTTCCTCAGTTCTTTTCGAGGGGAAAGGACAGGGCATTCTACTCGGATGAGGTGGAGATATCCTATTAGTGAGGAGGTGTTAGATAGACGGGTCCACGAGATTGGGGGGATGTATTTGATTGGTGGAGAGATTCGAGGTAGATTCTAGCATGGAAGAGATAGAAGAGGGGTTGGGTGGACCACCTACGTAGTGGCCGAAGGTGCCTCCATGGAGACAACATCAAAATGAGGTAAAGATCTAATCCCATTCCTCGTTTGTTAGGTAGTTTTTGTATAGAAATCGGGTTAGGGCAAAATGGGTCTTGGGAGGGAATTAATTTTGAATTTGGGAAGAAAATGAGTGAAATAAGAATGGAGGAAGGGTGTATTTAGGTGAGTGAGGGTGGGGGGAGGGGTTGAGGGGGGATTTGAGAAGGAATGGGTGGGTAGTTAGGGAGAAATGGAGATTTTTTAGAGAAATAGGGTAGGGTTTTCATGGATTTTCACCGTGACAGTGACCGACATTGGTTAAGGGTTGGCTGACGTTGGTGGGTGTTAGCCGGAATTGGTCATGTATGGGGTGACTGATGCCAGTTGTGCGATGGTAGAGTTGAGGTTCTATAGTGCCAACTTGAGTTATGGAAATATGTACCGAGCCCAATCGGAGGAGACAAGGTTAGTAGTTCTGATGATTGAGGCAATGTGTTGTTTTTCACTGCCAGATGCAGAGGGTGTGAGATTCCCATGTTCATTGATGGGGGTTCTACATGATATGATGGAGGAAAATACCTGGTTTTCCTGGGGCACCTACCTTCTTGGTGTAGCTATATAGAGAGTTGTGGGCCTATGGGAACTTGTGGTGGTTTAGCCTGTGTTGCAGCTTCTTACTACATTGTTGGGCATATGAGCACATCGTGTGTGTGCGTCTAGTAAGTTTACCTTGACTTAATGCATTTGAGCTAGGTTTTGTGTGGGTGGGTTACAGGTGATGGGTACCTGTGATTGGAGAGCACCAAGCTACTAGGGATACACATGATGTAGCCTATTACAGGTGTTTACTAGAGGGGTTGTCTGGCGTGGACATCATTTGGAGGCCCTATGTTGGATTAGCTTCGTACAGACAGATGGTGATGGAGTTGGATGGATTACATCTAGTGAGATGGATAGAGGGACGTTGTGCTAGTGAGCATGAGATCATCCCCATATATAGGGTTAGGAGACAATTGGGATTGCCCCAATATATACCTCCACCATTTCCACAGTACATGAGGGATGACATGGAGAGGTCTATGCCTCTACCACAATCGAAGGTTCCTACAGGGAAGGAGGAGAAGGTGGTAGACCAGTGGATTGATGATGCCAGAGTTACTAATAGGTACAAATAGTGGTGGGTAGCACAAGTGTGGGAAATACCATTGAGGCTAGGGTAGCCAGACCTGGCAACCATTAGAGTGCAGAGAGATGCCCTAGAGGGGCAGGTGGTGACTCTACTGACACAGTTGGGGATAGTGAAGGGACAACTGATAGGGTCAAAGGCATAGGTTGCCACATTGCAGGCACAAGTTACATGGTTGTAGGACTAGCTAGCCACTACATAGGCACAAATTATGGCCCTACAGGCCCAAGTACAGACATAGGCATAGGCACTTACACAGGTTCAGGGATAGGTACCCACACAAGATCAGAGACAAGGTCCCATTTTACAAACATGGGTGGGACAGGGTCCCTTAATACAGGCATAAGATCAGAGTCTGATGGCACCACTGCACAGGCATAAATTATGGCCCTACAGGCCCAGGTATAGACACAGGCACATGCACAGGCACAAGAACCTACACAGGCTCAGAGATAGGTACCCACATAGGATCAGAGATAGGGTCCCATTTTACAAATAGGGGTGGGAAAAGGTCCCTCAATACAGACACATGATCAGATGCTGATGGCACCATTGGAGACAGTACCTATGGCTAGGTTCAGGGATGCCTTAGGAGAGGCACGATATTATCAGGATCAGTTGATGGCTTCAGGGATATATATCCCCTCCTATGCAGAGTATAGAGCCCAATAGGTCTCAAGTGAGAGGACCAGGTCTCACACGCACAGTGTGGAGAGTACAAGGGGTCGACTAGCCCTAGGATAGGGTCAAGGCAAGGCTACTATTTCATGGAGGCCAACTCTAGGTTAGGGGCCATCAGAGGTTAGACTGAGGCATATGGAGGAAAGTGAGATGCTAGCGAGATTCCACACAGGAGTAGAGGAGGAGGAGACAAGTGAGACAACCATGGAGGATGTCGATAGGGAGGTGCCCTATTGTGGCATATACCTCCATATATATATTATTTTATTTATTTATTTATTTTTATTTTTTTGTGTAGTGTGAGATATACCATCTGCGTGGTGAAGATGGTGAGGATGTACATGAGAGTTGTTGAGATACTTGCATTTATTTGTATCTATTTACACATGTACATATACACAGACTTTCTGATTTATAGATGATGGTATTTGTAGTATGGATGGTGTACTTGCTTTTAATTTCCATTATTATGTGTGTATGTGATGGAAACTAGGTGGATTAAGAATGATGGAGTCAGGGCGGTTTAGGAATGATGGATTCAGTTTGGTTAAGGCATGATGGAGTCAAGTCAATTTAGGAGTGATTGAGTCAGGTTGGTTTAGGCATGGTTGAGTTAGGTTGATTTCGGCATGGTGGAGTTAGGTCCATTTAGGCATGATTGAGTTAGGTTTGTTTAGCCATGATTGAGTTAATTTGGTTTAGGCATGATTTAATGTCCAAGTTGTAGATAACATGAGGCAAAAATGGTAATATATATACAGGTTATGATTTTAATTTCCAAATATGTGCTATACTGGAAATGTGTTATGGTCATAACACACCCCCCACACATATGGGCATATTTGTGGGGACCCTCTTGAATTTTGTGCAGGTTAAATAAGCTTAACTTAGTTATTGCACATGTCTTATGAATTTCTCATGTAGAAGGTGCTTGGATTTTCACAAGTGATATTGACTCCAGTTGATCTAATTCTTTCACCAAAGTACTTTTGATTTATCTCAAATTGGATTTGTCTTGAGTAGAGGCTAAATTTTATCCCGTGCTAAAATTGAAGTTTGCTGCAGAGTGGTTTGTATTTAAGCTTGAATTTGAATTCAAGTCTAAACTCAAATTTAAGTTAAAATAGAGTATTAACATTAACTTTATCAAGTTAATATTAATATTATATTTTACCTTAAATTTGATCTTATTCTGAAGCTTTAAATTTGATAGTCAAAACATTATGTTTGCAAACGATAAAACCTGATTAGATATTCAAAATTTGATTCTGAAGTTTTAAATTTAATATTTATATTGGACATTTAAGTTAAAATTTAATGTTAACATTAACTTAAAAAGTTAATATTAACATTAAAATTTAACTTAAAAATCTCAAATTCATATTTGAATTTAAGCTTTAAGATTTGACATGTTAAAATACACTCGTTCAAAATATTTGCAAATATAACATTTCAAGATTTCATGCTTGAGTTATTAAGAAATGTTAGAATAAATTGTTTAAAAATGTTATATCTTTCAAAATAAGTTTTGAACATAGAAAAATGAAGTATTTCATTGGAAAATTCTTGAAAACCATGAAATTTGATCAAAACAGTTTTTGGAAATTTGCAAACAAAAACCGGTTTCACAAGGAATAAATTGTTTCGCAAACAAATTCTTGCGAAAAGACTTGACGCTTTTGTTTGCTTCACTTTCGCAGGAGACAGAGTTGACGCTTTCGCAATTGCAAAACTTGATGCATGTTGACGCTCTTTTTACGCTTTCTTCAAACCAAAATTGCGAGAGTTGGGATGGAAGAAAATTCTGCGAAGTTGTTGCCTTGGTATTTTCGCAGGGGATAGATGCTTTTTGGCGGAGAAAAAACCAAATTTGGTTAAGTTTGCGAAATCTAAATTTTGACTAAGTAGGCAAGATTTTGCAGATGTTGCATGGAGTAGTCTTTCGCAGGGATGGTTTGCAAATATTTTGAAGACCGCCAAGTAGCCCAATGTTAGGTGAACCATTTAATAATTAAGTGTACTAATTGTCAAGTGGGCTAAGATTCACATAGTCACATTTTTTGGCATAAGACTATTTGACAAATGTGGAGATATGAATATCTTTTGTAAAGCTAAGTTGAGCACGTTTCTATAAGTGCCAACTACCAAATTAAATTGGCATAGGATTCTAAATGGCACTGTTCTTTGCAGAATTTAAGGTTGTGGATACAAAACTAGAGAATATAGCCTAAAATGTAGGAGAATGCAGTTGGCTTGAATTGAATATGCAAACCAACTAGATCAACTCGGGGTTCAATGACTGGAGTTATAAATGTGACCAAAGAATTATTCTTGTAGAAGAGTCTTAAATACTATGTAATCACACCATTTGAATGAGGAGGGGGATGAATTTTTTTGAATTGAAGAAGGTAAATTTGAGCAACAAAAGCTGGAGGAGTCTATTTTCAAAATTGGTTTTATTCTCCATTGTTCATTGGCTTGTTTTAGTATTGGATTTGAATGATTGAATGTTCATGGTTGAGATTCATTAATGTGAGTAAGAGAGGATGAGTTATCATAACTATTCTCTGTAAATTTCAATTAATAAACTCTTGTTCTATTGTTTCCTAGGCATTGGCAGCAAATGCATTGTTAACCTTAGAAATATTCTAGGATTATGGTGTTTGTTTAATGGATATGTTGATTTGATAATCCTGTATTTTGACAAGAAAGTAACTTTCTTCTCACCCTTATCCACTTTTTTTGAGTTTATTTTGATCCATCCTTAGATAGAGATAAAACAAAAGGTTTAAAAAGAAGATTTGTTCGAAATTTTTAAATATTTTAAACAACCATTTGAGCCACAGATTTTATTAAACTGATGACTATAAAATTGAGCATTCCGTGCCATTAAGTATGTCCAGCAATACTTGAGTTAAACGATGGGATAATTCTGACAAACGAGCTTACGTTGCCTTGTTCAGTACACTGCTGCTACCAGTTACAAGGGTGTAACCTGGGAGCATCAACAGTTGTTTTTGGTGCTAGAAGGAGGGCCATTGAATAGGTTGTTTAAAAATATTTAAACAAAGGAACTTTACCAGAGTTCCAGTAGTTTCGCTGGAGACAAGTGGAATTACCACTCGGTCACGAGTAACCCCAATGACCAAATTCTTGTCTCTTAGTCCTCCAAGGTCAAGGATAAAAAATCCAAGACAATATAGGACACAACCTAATTCTCCCATCACCAGTCCTTGACCCTTAAGTCCACCCAAAATGGCCTGGCTAGGAGGTTCAGCTATTAAAATTCCTGGGGCAGTCCATGATCTACCTAGGAACCCAAAAAAATACTTGCCTACATTTGATCCTGTAGGTAGATTAACTGCAGAGGAGCACATTAGAATGTTCAAGGCAGCCCGGAGATTATTAAATGTGATTCATGAGGACGTAGCCTGCAGGATTTTGCCTTTCACCCTCAGAAATTCAGCCTATGAATGGTTTTTGAACTTTCCTGAAGACTCAATACATAGTTGGTTGGAATTTGAAAACATTTTTATAGCCCAGTTTGGAAGAATAACCAGTCCATCAACCATATACTAGCAGTTCACCACTTTGAAGAGAGATGTTAAAGAGCCCATCCGAGCTTTCAATGCAAGTTTTCAAAAGATGTTTAGCTTAACATCTGATCCTTACAAACCTGCAGACACTCTAGCCTTGGAAATTTTAAAAAATGCATTAGACCCTATGAATGTTGTCTTTCTTAGGAGAGATCCCAACATTAGAACGCTTGCATTGGCCTACATGGAAGCAATTCTCATTGATGAACAACTTCATCCCTCTGGTTATGCTATTACCAAGAAATGGTAGCCTTGAATACAAATATGAATGAACCATTGGCCAACTAGCATGTGTTAAGCATTCTGCCCATTAGTTATGCCAACCCTGTTAATGGTAACGTTGTGGATAACTCAAAAGATGTGGCTCCTGTAAATACTGCTCAAACAAATAAGAATGAAGATCAGAAAAACAATATTGACAACATACAAAAAATGGTCCAAAACTTGGTAATGATTTTATTAATTTGCAGAGGCAAGTAGGAGGTGGGGAAGCATCCTCTAGCAAGAACTATTCCTATAAAAACAACAGACCTCAAAAAAATAATAAGAATGCTTCTAATGGTTCAAATGACAAGGGAAAAGCTTTAGATATTAACGTTATGGACATTGCCTTGCCTGGATGGTGCAAAGTGCACAACATGGCCAAACACGGAGAGCTGGATTGTATTGAGTTTTGTCATGCATTTGAGGTATTCCAAGATGAGTTGAGAAATTATGATGTTGTGATTGAACCTGAGAAAGAAAAGAAAGAACAAAGTAAAGCATGTGATACAATGCTTTTAGAAACACATGATTTTCCTTTACAGGAAGAGAACATTGAGGAAGACAACGTAGAGGAAGTGCATGCCTTTTAGCAAGCTCAGAAAGGTAAGTACACACTTAGGAGCAATAATTTTAACATGACCTCTACTCCTCCAAACAATGTAGCTACACCCCCAGACACTAAATCTAGCAACAATCCTCCTCTGCCTAAAGGGAAAGAAAAATAAAATCCAAATGAAGAAAGGGCAGCAGAGAAGACTACTGATAGATCCATAGACAATAAAACTGGTTATAACATTGTGGAAGATATGAAGAAAATCAAGGCCAACATCACTTTGCATGAGCTGGCCCAAGTTACAAAACAAAGAGACTTATTGTTGAAATCTTTTGGAGGAAAACCACCCCAAAACAAATCTACAAATGCAAATGTGGCTTTGTATAAAGCCAGGAATGAAGTGCCTCCCTTTTTAATTACTATTCACATTTTTGGTAAAAATGTCCACAATTGTTTATTGGATTTGGGTGCTTCTGCAAACATTATGCCATACAGTATTTGTAAGAAATTAGGCTTAACTCCAATAAAGTCTGATAGAGTAGTCACCCAACTAGACAAAACATGTGTTGGTGTTATTGGAGAACTTTCTAATGTGCATATGCAAGTAGCTGCTGAGCCAAGAGTGCAGCAATTCATGGACATCCAGGTAGTTGACATCCCTGATGGCTATGGCATGTTGCTGAGCAGAGATTGGTCCAAGGCATTGAATGGATATATGTCCACTGACTGCTCTCATATGTGGCTGCCCTGGAGAGGTGTTCCAAATCAAATAAGAATAGACTGGGAGCCCAAAATGAAGTATGCTATCACGGAGTATAATGTAAAGAATGAAGAAGCCCATTTTTGCTCACCTGATTTAGGCGTTTACACTGTGGAAATGAGCTCCGAAAAATTAAAAAAAAAAGGTGGTTTACAAAACTGGGCTATGGAACCTCAAGGTAGATGGTGCTAGATCACAACAAGGGTCAGGCATTTGTATAGTATTGTCTGGTCCAGAGGGGCAACATTGTTTAGCCTCTTACAAATTGCAATTTCCATGCACTAACAATCTGGCTGAGTATGAGGCATTAGTTCTTGGTTTAAAATTTGCTTTAAATCATGATATCCAATATCTAATTGTTGTTAGTGATTCGTAGGTTGTAGTCAATCAAGTCAGAGGAAAATACCAGTGCAAGCACTCCTATCTGAAGAAATACAGACACCAAGCATGGGATTTAATGGAGGAGTTCAAAGCATTCAAAATCACTGCTGTCCCAAGAGAAGAAAATAAAGAAGCTAACTTGCTGGCCACATCTGCAGCAGCGTTAAAGCCAGCAGAGGATGAGACAAGAAGGAAAATTAGTATAGAATTAATTGTTGCACCTTCTGTTCCTAATAATGTAGAGAATTTTCAAGTTTTTGATGATGATCAACAAATCCTCAACTTTCTAACAAACTCGGATGTATTTGAAACACAGATAATTGATGAGGAGGGAGAAATTGCAGAGGAGGACAACGAACAAAGAGATATGATTCATCTCAAAGATAATCGGATTCCTAAAGGCATGGTGGCGTTAGAGCGTATTTTTTATCAAGATCAGAGGTATGGTAAACCTAGTACTTGATCTAAGGCTAAAGATTATACTGAGATTAATATTGGGACTGTTGACAAGCCACAACTGGTTAATATTGGGACAACATGTTCCAATTTAGAAAAAGAAAGAATGGTTCAGTTGCTCAAAGACTATAGGGACGTTATAGCTTGGTCTTAAGATGAGCTCAAGGTCTATGATCCTGATGTCATCACCCACACCATTCCTCTCGTTGACAAACAAAAACCCTTTAGGCAAAGGCAAAGACCAGTTAATCCTTTACTTGAACCACTGATTCAAAAAGAGGTTGCCAAGCTATTGACTGCTGGAATTATTTTCCCAATTAGGCATTCAACGTGGGTTGCCAATTTAGTCCTGGTTCGGAAGAAGAACGGAGAAATCCGGCTTTGTGTGGATTTTAGAAACTTAAACAAAGCCTGCAAAAAAGATAACTACCCACTGCCCTCTTTGGATGAAGTGATACAAAAGGTTAGTGGCTCGGAAATGATGTCCTTTTTGGATGGATTTTCTGGGTACAATCAAGTGCTTGCCAACAAAGATGATAGGATGAAAACAACGTTCACCACCAAGTGGGGGACATATGCATACAAGAGAATGCCATTTGGCCTTCTAAATGCAGGAGCCACTTTTCAAAGGGCCATGGACCATGCATTCTAAGGCTTAGTTGGGAAGTGCATAATAATTTACATGGACAACATGACAATCTTTTCCAAGAGGAGAGAATTCCATCTTCCCCACTTGCGAAAGGTGTTTGATAGGTGCTGAAAATATGGCATTTCGTTGAATCCAAAGAAGAGAATATTTGGAGTTACACAAGGTAAGCTCTTGGGCCACATAATCACAAAGGAAGGTATGTCAATTGACCCGGAGAGAGTAGAGGCCATTTCTAAAATTGATTTTCCCAATTGCAAAAAAGAGTTGAGATCATTTTTTAGGAAGATTAATTTTGTTAGAAAATTTATTTCTGGATTTGAGGAAATTGTTAAACCTTTGAATTTACTGTTAAAAAAGGATGTGAAAGTGGAATGGAACCCCGAGGCAAAGAAATCCTTTCAAGACATTAAGGAAGCTATCATGCAGGCACAGGTTCTGGTAAGTCCTGATTTTAGTAAAGATTTTTATCTTTATTCCTATGCATCTGAGCACACTATTGCAGCAGTTTTGACTCAAAAAGGGGAAGAAAGCAAAGAACATCCCATCACTTTTATGAGCACAAACTTGAAAGATGCTTAGCTGAAATATTCTCCCGTGGATAGGCAAGCATTTGCCTTGGTCAAGGCGGTCAAAAAGTTTAGACACTACGTTTTGAGGAGCAGAATATACGCAGTAGTGGCTGATCCAGCAGTCAAATTGATGCTGGGAAAGAATGAATTAGGAGAACGCAGAGGTAAGTGGATGGAAAAACTACAAGAATTTGACCTTGAGATCAAAACTGCAAAATTGTTAAGAGGTCAAGGATTGGCAAAAATGATTGCAAATGAAGATCCCAGGCTAGAGGTAATGCAAGTTAATCCTGACACTCTCCCAAAAGGCGAGTGGTATGCTGATTTAATTCATTATTTGTTGCATGGCACATGCCCATAACATTTGAATAAAGTTAATAGAAGAGCATTAAAAATGACTGCTGGTCATTACATGATAAAGAAAGGAATTCTTTATAGAAAGAATTATGAAGGCATTTATCTAAGGTGTGTGTCCAAAGAAGAAGCTGAGGATCTCATCCTCAATTTTCATGACAAATTAGGAAGTGGACATCCCTCAGGAAAGACAATTGCCCACAAAATCTTGAGGGCAGGGTATTATTGGCCCACAGTTTTTAAAGATGCCTATAACCATGTTAGGAACTGCCATACATGCCAAGTATTTTCAAATAGAGAAATTCATGCAGCTTCGCCACTGCAGCTAGTCATTGAAACCAGACCATTTGCTCAATGGGGATTGGACTTCATTGGAGTCATTAATCCCAATTGTACAGTGGGTCACAAGTTTTTATTAACTGCTACAGATTATTGTACTCGTTAGGTAGAAGCTATTGCTACAAAGAACTCCAGAACGCAAGATGTGACATAATTCTTGGAAGAGAATATAATAACGAGGTTTGGGTATCCCTTCTCTATTGTTTGTGATAATGGATCAACGTTTTCATCTATAGAATTTAGTGAATGGGATTATGATAATAGAATAGTTCTGAGGTTTTCTTCTAACTACTACTCATAAGGGAACGGTGTTGCAGAGTCAACCAATAAGAACCTCATCCGAGAAATAAAAAAATCAGCTGATTCCAAGCCAAGAGAATGACATTCTTTGCTCAAATACACATTGTGGGCAGACAAGAATCAATTTAAACAGGCTTTGAAATCTTCCCCTTTTTTGTTACTTTATGGATTGCAGCCTGTATTTCCTATAACACTAAGACTGCCCACGTTTGAATTCATGTAGGAGTACATGGAAGAGAGTGACCAAATCCAGGCCAGGATCCTGGATATTTTACAAATGGAGGAATCTAGAAATGTGGCGTTGAACAACTTCAGCAAACATCAGGAGATAGTCAAGCGGTGGTTTGAAAAAAGAGCCACAGTGAAAGCTTTTAGGATTACAGACTTAGTCCTATTGTGGGACAAGGCACATGAGAAGAAGGGACAACACACAAAGTTTGCACCCCTTTGGATTGGACCATACCAAATTGCAGAAATTGTGGGCTCACACACATATAGGATCAAAAACTTGCAAGGAGAGGAGCTGCCCCTGCCCGTGAATGGCCAATTTCTGAAGCATTACTTTGAGGCTGCACCTCCCAAAGCCCAATTCGACTGAATTATTTGAAGGGGAGTATTGTTCTATGTACTCTAGTTTCCTGTTTTCATAGATTAGCTTTGCTGTTTTATTAGAGTAGTTTGCTTACTGTTTTAGTGTAGTTTATTGCTTCCTTAGGATAATTTATTTTAAGTAGATTAGTGTTTGTTTCAATAAAACAATGTTTTGGCACTAAGTTGGTTTAGATTAGTTGTTTTGTTTTCCTAGAGTAGTTTTTTTTTTGTTTTGTTTTGTTGCTTGCTGCTCTGTCTTGTCTTCTCTAATCCAACCAATTCTCCCGGGACTGCTTTGAATTGGTTAACAATTGTAAATGGATGCAACGTTGGGACATAAGATTAGATATTTCAGACTCCTTAGAAAATGGGCAGCATAGAACCAAATTTAGGAAAGTAAAGTCCCAGCATTAGATGTTTCCTCTATTCATCCTTTTGAGATAATTTGTCAGAGTTTGGGAAACGAATTAAAGAAAGGTTTTAGTTTATAGTAATGCTTCCTGAGTCAAACACAGTAAAGCATATAAAAAAGAAGAAGAAAGATAGCTCAAAAACAAACAAGAACTTGAAGTGCTGAGACAGGAAGAGGGGGCTTCAATTCATCCATGCAATCACCCATTTCTGTTGCTTAGTGAATCTCCATTCTTTGCAGGTTCGTCCTCAAAGTCTATTTTAGATAACCTTTATCGGGGCTATAGACGCCTGGCTGGCAGTAGAGCAAGGTCTAAGTAGACCCACAGGTAACCCTACAGAGCTATGAACGCTTGATTGGCAGTAGGGCAATGCCCGAGCAATTCCCCAAGCCTTAACACCTTCACATTTCTCGAACCTTCACTGTCTCAGAAAACTTCAAGATTCAAAAGAAGAGCTGGAAATGAACTCACCGCACACACGGACTCAGTTTGCATTGCTTAAACTAGATTTAGTATGTTGTTTCTAAACAAACTTGACAATTTATTTTGAATACTTGATTGTAGAAAATTGTTAATGCTGGTATTTTAGTTTACTAAACTTGTGTTTTCTAACCAGATTCTGGGTTCTAAATATTGGATAATATTTCCCTGCTGAACCACCATTTGTTATGGTCATAACACACCCCCCACACATATGGGCATATTTGTGGGGACCCTCTTGAATTTTGTGCAGGTTAAATAGGCTTAACTTAGTTATTGCATAGGTCTTATGAATTTCTCATGTAGAAGGTGCTTGGATTTTCACAAGTGATATTGACGAAAGTACTTTTGATTTATCTCGAATTGGATTTGTCTTGAGTAGAGGCTAACTTTTATCCCATGCTAAAATTGAAGTTTGCTGCAGAGTGGTTTGTATTTAAGCTTGAATTTGAATTCAAGTCTAAACTCAAATTTAAGTTAAAATAGAGTATTAACATTAAATTTATCAAGTTAATATTAATATTATATTTTACCTTAAATTTGATCTTATTCTGAAGCTTTAAATTTGATAGTCAAAACATTATGTTTGCAAACGATAAAACCTTAGAATAAATTGTTTAAAAATGTTATATCTTTTGAAATAAGTTTTGAACCATAGAAAAATGAAGTATTTCATTGGAAAATTCTTGAAAACCACGAAATTTGATCAAAATAGTTTTTGGAAATTTGCAAACAACAATAAGTTTCGCATGGAATGTTAAAATACACTGTTTCGCAATATTTTCAAATTCTTGCGAAAAGACTTGACGCTTGTGTTTGCTTCGCTTTCGCAGGAGACAGAGTTGACTAGCTTTCGCAATATCAAAACTTGACGCATGTTAATGCTCTTTTGACACTTTCTTCAAAACAAAATTGCGAGAATTGGGATGGAGGAAAATTCTACGAAGTTGTTGCCTTGGTATTTTCGCAGGGGATAGATGCTTTTCGACGGAGAAAAAACCAAATTTGGTTAAGTTTGCGAAATCTAAATTTTGACTAAGTAGGCAAGCTTTTGCAGGTGTTGCATGGAGAAGTCTTTCACAGGGATGGTTTGCAAATATTTTGAAGTTGGTGCCAAGTATTTTTGCAAGGGATAATGTTAGGTGAACCATTTAATAGTTAAGTGTACCAATTGTCAAGTGGGCTAAGATTCACATAGTCGCATTTTTTGGCATAAGACTATTTGACAAATGTGGAGATATGAATATCTATTGTAAAGCTAAGTTGAGCACGTTTCTATAAGTGCCAACTGCCAAATTAAATTGGCATAGGATTCTAAATGGCACTGTTCTCTGCAGAATTTAAGGCCGTGGATACAAAACTGGAGAATATAGCCTAAAATGTAGGAGAATGCAGTTGGCTTGAATTGAATATGCAAACCAACTAGATCAACTCGGGGTTCAATGACTGGAGTTATAAATGTGACCAAAGAATTATTCTTGCAGAAGAGTCTTAAATACTATGTAATCGCACCATTTGAATGAGGAGGGGGATGAAATTTTTTGAATTGAAGAAGGCAAATTTGAACAAAAAAAGCTGGAGGAGTTTATTTTCAAAATTGGTTTTATTCTCCATTGTTCATTTGCTTGTTTTAGTATTGGATTTGAATGATTGAATGTTCATGGTTGAGATTCATTAATGTGAGTAAGAGAGGATGAGTTATCATAACTATTCTCTATAAATTTCAATTAATGAACTCTTGTTCTATTGTTTCCTAGGCATTGGTAGCAAATGCATTGTTAACCTTAGAAATATTCTAGGATTATGGTGTTTGTTTAATGGATATGTTGATTTGATAATCCTGTATTTTGACAAGCAAGTAACTTTCTTCTCACCCTTATCCACTTTTTTTGAGTTTATTTTGATCCATCCTTAGATAGAGATAAAACAAAAGGTTTAAAAAGAAGATTTGTTCGAAAGTTTTAAATATTTTAAACAACCATTCCAGCCACAGAGCTTGTTAAACTGATGACTATAAAATTGAGCATTCCGTGCCATTAAGTATGTCCAGCAATACTTGAGTTAAACGAGGAGATAATTCTGACAAACGAGCTTAGGCTGCCCTGTTCAGTACACTATTGCTAACAGTTACAAGGGTGTAACTTGGTAGTATCAACAGAGCGTAAGACCCTACATGCATTGCATAATGAAACCATTTTAAGGGTGAAAAAGGTAACATAATCATGAAATGGCATGGTTTCGGCAAGTCCCTTGAGTAAGGAGGGAATTAGGATAAAAATGAAATGAGGTGATAATGGGTGGTTTAGCATAACCTAGTGTACAACACCATGTTTTTCCTAGCAAGAAACCCAGGATCAAAAATAGGCAATTCCATGATGAAAAATGTATCATTTTCTTCATTTTTTTAATAGACTGATCGATGTGGGAAGTATATATGAGATGCGTATTGTATCTCCTTGAGCTCTTCATGAAGCTGATCGATGCGGGAAGCTTTTGGGTAGTTTTATTATATTTTTGAAATAAATTTATATAGTTGTACTTCAAGGGAGAGGTCTATTTATAGTGGTGGAAATAGAGTGAAGAGATGTCCCTTTTGAGGTAGTCATATTTTACTAGAAGTTTGACTCAAGGAGTTGAATCCCATTTTGTTTTTTGGATGTTTTAAGTCATGGACAAGACTATAAAGGAAGTTTAGGTTCTTGTTTAGAGGAAAAAACCATTGCACACAAAGGTTGACTATGAAAGAGGTAGTTTTGAGTGATGAATGACCATGGGATTCCACCTTGAAGAAGATGATAAATATCCATGAGAACCATGCTATGAGTAGAGCCATGGTACTCATATTGAAGATAAGGCTGAAAGGTGATGGGTAAGCACCTTATTCTTGTTTATTCATGGATCTTCAAAAATGTGTAATATGGAAGGTGAAAAAAACTCAAGGGATGAGCGATCCACTGACAGAAAATGACATAGGGCTTGATATCAACAATAAAATGGGCAAATATGTAAGGCATTTGAGGGGCTCGAGTTTGGATTTACCTTTGAGTGAAGACAAATGATAAGCACCTGATCCATAGGCATGGGTAGCAATATAGGGTCTAAGCCAATTAGGAGAAAATTTACCCCACTTACTTTTTTCTTCTTTGGTTACATGTTGATTTTCCTTTAGGATGAGATCACCAGCCTGAAAGGTTCATTTGTGAACACATTTTTTGTAGGCACATTTGATATGTTTTTGGTAGATTTGGAGATGGTCAAGAGCATTGAGATGAAGTTCATCTAATAACTCAAGTGTGCACCAAACGATCTTGGCAAAATTCATCATCGTTAACCATGTCTTGTAGTGAGATGTGGAGAGATGGAATTTGGAATTCTAGAGGCTAGACAACCTTAGTACCATGGACTAGAGAGAAAGGTGTGGCTATAGTCAAAGTGTGAATACTAGTGAATGCCAATCCTTTCCAGTATCGTCAACTACTTTCATAAGAATTTTGTTCAAGGTTTTATTGGTCGATTCTTCTTGGCCATTAGTTTTTGGGTAATAAGGTGATGAGAAACTAAGTTGGATGCCAAAAGTGTCACATAGCTTACGCAGGGTTTTATTTTTGAATTTCTTTCCATTATCAGTTATGAGGCGATGAGCAACACCAAAGTGAAAAATGATGTGACGATTGATGAATTCACATATTTTCTCAGCTTTGTAGAAATGAGGGGAATGGATTATACCCATTTTGTATAATATTCAGTAGCGATTATGATCCATTGATGGAATTATGAAGAATGGGGATTGATCTTACTGACAAGATCCAGACCCCATTGAGAGAAAGGAAAAATATCTCGTGGCGACCTGTAGGGCATGACAAGGTGTGTGATGAGGATTTTCATGTTGCTGGAATTTCACACAACATTTGACATAATCACAACAATCGCAGTTTAAGGTTGGAAAATAATTGTCAAGGCAAAGAATGCATTTTGTGACAGTTAAACCACTAAAGTGGCCTCTGTAAATTCCATCATGAACTTCCTTAATGGTGTAGGGAATTTAAGAACTTGTTAGGCATCGTAAGAGAATACCATTGAATCTGTGCTTATAAAGAATACCACCCATGATGACATAACGAGAGATAGTTTTAAGAATGGAACGTTGTCCATTATGAGTGAGATCAGCGGGTAGAATGGAAAGGGAAAGATAGTTTGCATATTTCTTATACCAACGGTCATGTGGGTCAGGTTCAATGGTTCCAACGGAGTAGACTTCATGAGGTAAATAAAAGGGTGATTGTATCCTTTGTATTATGACAAAATATTTTAGAGTCAGTGGGCAAAGCAGGTATCTGAGAAGCCAAATCAGGCCATGGTATCTACAAATTTATTGGTAAAACATGGGGTGGTTTGAAGTTTGTAGCAGTCAAAGTTGGTCAAAATTATATCTACGTGATGTTTATACTTTTGAATAATCTCATTATGACATTGGTATATTCCATTGAATTGGTTTATAACCAGTAGGGAATCTCCAAAGATATTGATTGACTTAACATCTAAGGCATAAACAGCCTAGAGGCCCAATATGAGTGCTTTGTATTCAGCAATATTGTTTGTACAATCAAAATTGAGTTTGAAATACAAAGGCATAGGTTCACCCTCAAGAGGAATGAGGATAACACCAGCCCCACCCCCAAACTAACACTTGGAGCCATCGAAGAATATATTCATTTGGTAAGCAGGTTCTTCTAAGGAGAGGGTAGTTATGGATTTGTCTGGGAAATTGAAGTTAGAGGGTTGATTCCTAGAAAGGGAGGGTGTCAGCTAGTTGGTCAATGATAAATTGGCCCTTGATGGATTTTTTATGAATGAATTCGATTTCAAGGTCGACAAGAAGCATAAGCTAACATGTGGCATGTTGATGTTGATAGGGTTTTGTGTACATATAGTGTAAGGGGTCAGTATTTGTAATAACAATTTTTTTGTGGTTGAGTAGGTAATGGCAGAGTTTGGGTGGCAACAAAAACTAAGGCTAGGAAGAGTTTTTCGGTGTGGTTATATCTAGTTTCATAGTCCATAAGGGTATGACTTATGTAATAAACCACTTTCTCTCAGTGTTTGGTTGTCGCGATGAGTGAGCATGACACCTAAAGAATGGTCAGTGGCAGAAATATATAGGTAAAAGGGTTAGTCATTTTTAGGCAGAATGAGTACTGGTGGTTGAAGGACGTATTGTTTTAAGGTTACAAAGGATTTATGGCATTTCTCATCCCATTTGAAGGAACTGTCTTTCTTGAGAAGATGATGAAATGGTTGACAACAATAGGAGAGATGTGAGATAAAATGACAAATGGATTGCAAATAGCCTTGTAGGCTTTGTAGTTGATAGAGATTAGTAGCCAGAGACATTTCTAGAATAGCCTTGAATTTAGCAATATCAACTTCTATGCCACGCAAAGAAATGATGAAACCCAGGAGTTTTCCAGAAAGTACCATAAAGACACACTTTTTTGGTTAAAGGTGAACATAATACTTGATGAGGCGATAAAAGATAACCTTAAGGATGGGTAGGTGGTCAGTTCAATGTTTATATTTGACAAGAATATCATCTACATAATATTCCAATATGGGATGCATTATGTCATGGAAGATGTAAGTCATGGCTCGTTTGTATGTAGTGCCGACATTTTTAAGGCCAAAAGGAATGACTTGATAGCAGAAAGTCCGCCAAGGGGTGATAAAGGTAGTCTTGTGTTGATCTTCTAGGGCTAGTAATATTTGATTATAACCTAATAAACTATCCATGAGTGACAGCATTTCATGGTTGGTAGTGAGATCAACTAGCTGGTCAATTCCTGGTAGGGGAAAATCATCTTTGGGACAAGCTAGGTTGAGGTCATGGAAGTCCATGTAATTGTGGAGTCCCCTTGTTTCCTTTATGATAGGAACGATGTTAGAAATACATTAGGGATATTCAATGGGTAGGATGAAGGAAACTGAGAGAAGGTGTTGAAGCTCTCTTCTTTGACCAGAAGAGCAATGTGAGGATGCATTTTCTGTAGATTGGCATCAGGAATGGTTAGGATATTGTGTACCATGATTTTTTGGGTCAATACTAAGCATATTGTCATAGGACCAGGAAAAAGTGTTGCTATGGTCACAAAGGAAAGAAGTAAAAGCTTCTTATTCAGCAGCATCTAAATATTGGCCTATCTTTAGAATGGGCATGTCATCTTAAGTGTGAATATTAATTTTAATGGTCGATTCATTCAACATGGTTTACATCTTAGAAGGTAACGACTGGTTGATATATGAATCTTCCACACCCATGCAGGTGAGGATGGACTCATCATTCTAACATTGAATGACATTAATAGATGGTATATCGTCATCAATCATGTCAGGATACAGGAATGGGAGAGAAAAGGGAGCCTCACAATCACGTTGATAGGTCAGAGGTCCCAGAGAAATGGTGTTTATGAAAAAAAAATGTTAGGAGGAATAGATTCAGGATTTATGGACTCTGTGGGGGAAGATGGTGACATGGGTGAATGAGGTTGACATGATCGATCTTAGGAGGTGGTGTGTCAAATCCAATGCCACGACAATCATTTTTTTATGAGTGGTGTAAGAAATAACTGTATGGTGGCCTTGTTCATAAAAACTGAAGCCAAATCCTTTCCACGCACACCGGTGGAGGAAAGTGTGAGAAAAGCAGTGGTTAGTAAGAGAGTTTAGGTCAGATGAAAATGGTTGTGTTTGGGATGGAGGTTTGGGTTTATAAATGGTGATATAAAGCCCCCATATGTTAGATTAGTGCAAAGGCAGGGAAGACCATAAGGAAAAACCTCGCCTATGCGGTAGTCATAACCAGGGTGCTAACACAGGTTTCCATACTATTACAGAGTGAGAAACGTGTCGATGTTATATAGGCAGTACTCCCCTAGAGTGAGGCATTGAAAGACACCTTCTAGGGGATCGGTGGTCAATATGTGGGTAGCAGGGATAAACAACTCTCTAGATGATGGGGAAGAAGGTGAGTTAGTAGTAGAGGCTGCAACGGTGGTAGGGATAATAGGGTTAGATGTGTGAGAGGTGGTAGAAGCCTTAGTGGAGGGGTTTGTGGATGAAGGTGAAGTAGGGGTAGTGACATATGCCTTGACTGGGACAAGTACATCATTGGACCAATACATCATGTTACAGGTCTTGAAAGGTGATGGGTCAGCTGGGATGGTGTAGTTATGTCCCTCGTGGTCATATTTGAGGAAATAGTGTAAAGTCGAAGGGACATAACCCATTACCCGGATCTAAGGTTGGACAAGCAACAAGTTATACTAGAACTCTCCTTCTAGGACATAGAATAGTTCTAGGATAGTGCGGGGACCTACGTGGACATAGAGAATGATGGTACCCAAGGTAGAGGTCATGGCATCATTAAAGGAGAAGACCGTGACTAGGTTACCATGCATGAAATTGGTAGGTATCTACATTTGGTTATACACATGGGAAGAGATGGTGTTAATACTAGCACCACCATTGATCATAATGTGTCATATGCCTATATTATCGATGTGGATGGAGATGAAAAGAGTGGGATCGGGGTCCTTAGACTAGAAGGGAGTGATATCTTCTAATTAAAAGCTCATAATGACTATTTGGTGAGTAGGTGAAAGTGTAAAAGGAAGATGACAAATTAGTTAGAGAGGCCATGTGATGAGGGGTAATGATGGAGGCTACAGGCATGGGGTCATTTGGTAAAACCCTAATAGATTAAAGGACCTCCATGAGGGCTTGACAATGTGATTTAGAGGTTTGGAGGAGGTCATATAAAGATAGTTTGAGGGAGGATTGGTGTAATTATTTTAGCATCGTGCGATGTGTGACCCCGTTAGAAAAAGGATGTGCGGGGCCTCAGATGGTGACTTTGGGTGTGGGTGTAGATGGTATGTGGGGTATAGGTTTGGTTGATGGGATAGCTACCTTTTCTTTTCCCTTGTCATTCTGAGCATGGGTGGTAACGTGAACCATGTTAATTTGAGGGGAGGTGGATGAAGAGGGTGTGTCATGAAAGGTATAATGACATGAGGGGAAAAATACTAGTGGGGAATAAGATCCTTGTGAAATGAGTAGGGCGCATTAGCATTTAGGTGGTGGTTTGGCCAACTCTCTTATAAGGACCATGGTTATCTTGAATTTCAAGGGTGGATAAAAGGGTTGTGTGGGTGGAGATACTAGTTGTTGGGTGGATAATGGACAAAGATTTGGGGAGATTGGAAAAGGTGGAGTGGGGTCCTCATCCAGAAGATTGTTGTTATCAAAATTATGTTTAGGAGGAAAAAGTTGGATAAGAACGATCATCAAGGCCTTAAAATTTTCAACATCATGTCTTGGAACATGATGATAGGCACAAATATTTGTCTCATCAAACCCTTTTGGTTTGGGTTTTAGAGGATCATAATGTTGAAGAGGTGGTAATGTGATGATATAAGTCTCTAAGAGATTGGTTAAAATCTTAGCATAGGACCCTGCTAATGGATCACAATGAGATGTGAGTGTGGGTTTGAGTACAAGTGTGGTAGATTGTGGAGGAAGAGGCTTTATAGGAGGGGGAATGGGTTGGTCGATGAGTTTGGTATGTGGAGTAGTCTTAGGTCTTGCAGGCATCTGTTTGGATAAATGAGGGGTAGAGGAGCTGGCGATGGAAGGTGTGATTGGTTTGACTACTCTATTGGAGGGTAGTAGATTCTTATCTTTAGGTTGCATCCTCTTGGGTAAAGGTGATACAGGAGTACAGGATGTAGAGGGAAAAGCATATGGTGGAAGGGGACAGGCTACCCATGGGGGCAACTGAATAGTGGTGGAGGTAGTTGGTAGAGGTTGGGTAGAAGGTGTGAGTGGAAGAGGAGATAATTTCAGGTATAGTGAATAAGTTATGGAAGGTAATGGTGGTATGGGTGGTAAGAAGGTCATGGGTGATGATGGGGGTTGTATGGATCACTTGGGTATATTAGAGGTTTGTGATGAGGAGGTGGGCTGCTGCATTCTTGGTTTGTCGGTGGAAGAAAGTTGTTTGGCTAGGGTTGAGAGATGAGGTCCTAGGATGGATGGAAGGGGCAAAGGTGATAATGGCATGCTAGGTGAGGTTGGTGTATGAGGCCTAGGAGGTTGGGTCTTCTTTTTAGGGGATGGAATAAGTTTAAAGTTGGTTTGGGAACATGTGGCTAAATCTAATTTGATGGGTGGGTGAGTAAGATTCGATGTCGGCATGACCCATAGGGTAGTGATGGGTTTAGGTAAGGGAGATGATATAAGTGTGGGTAGGTGTTTAGGTGTAGATGTATATTGGGTTATGGGTAGAGGTGTGTGTTGACCTGTGGGTGATGACATGGAAGGTGTTGCAATAGTTATGGTTGCATTTCGTTTGGTCACTTGAAACACTTTTGGATAGATTGTGGAGGTATCAGTGAGTGACAAATACATTTGGGTTAAAGAAGGAAGTAGAAAATTTCCCCAAATTAAGGCTCTATAAACATAGTCCAAGTAATCATCCAAGCGTGAAAATTGTACTATTGTAAGCGGGGTCAACGTGGGTCAAGTAGCAATCCCTGTAAAATGTGTTTGAGAAACAGGGAAATGGTTGGCTTAAGACTTTGTGGCTAAGAGAGCCGAAAGTAGATCAATAGACTCTTGGAGGTTCGATGGAGAATGGTTATCTAAAGGCAATGGTATTTCTATAGGATCTTCCATGGGTAGAGGAGAGGATGGGCTAGACAAGGTGGACTCTCCGTGTTATGGTATAGGTTGTGGATATGTATCTCCTATGAGTAAGAGAGGTGCCACTGATGACTACTCAGTAATTTTAGGGGCCAGGGGTGGAGTGATATTTATGGGATCTTCCACATATGTAGGAGAAGATGAAGGGGGTTCCTCTGTGGGTAGAGGAGTAGATGAAAAAGGTTCCTCTATGGGTAGGGGAGTTTGGGCTAAGATTTCTTCTATGGAAGGAAAAGGGGGAAATTGTGAAGCAATTGGTATGTCATCGAAAATAGCATGGACCTCTTGGACATTGCTATCATTGGTTGAAGTGTCACCAGCTTAGTTTGAAGATGGGGCATGATTAGGGAATGGTTTCTTAAAGATATGTAGGTTTTTGTTAGCAGGTGCATTTGGGTTATCCAAGACTAGATCCCCGTTGTCTAACATTTCTTGGATGATATTCTTGAAGGTGATGTAGTTACCATCGCTTTGTTTTTTATACTATGTGGGCATTAGGCAATCAAGGTCAAAACTAGTGTGTGATTTTATAGGTGGAAGGGTAATGGCACCACCCTTAATAAGCTTTTGCAAAACAGAAGAATAATATTCCCCTATTGGGGTATAATTTCATTGTTCTCGTCTGAACTAGAAAGCTTGGATGGGAGAGAGATAGAAGAAATTTTGGATTGGTTTGATGGGTGAGAAGGTCCAGCCTTGAGAACTATGGCATTGGCAGATCCTTTGGGTTTTGAATAGTTGTTCTAGGGTTTCAAAGATGAAGAAGCATCATTTGATTTGAACGTGATGTTCTTGTTACGCAACTGAATCTTCTTTTCTTTGATAACACGAATCTCCAATTTTTATGCCATGGTGAATACCTCGTCAAAGGTGTGAAAGTTTGGCACCTGCAGGGTTAGCAAAATGTGTCTAGCGCAAGCCTGGGTAAACAAGTCTATGAGCTCAATTTGAGGCAATTGAAGTGTGAGTTGGTTAATTAGGATATGCCAATGAGTGAAAAATCAGCAATAGACTCATCGTCATACTATCGTGTGGAGTAAAGATCAGTCATGGTGACTTTCTTGACAACATTGATTGAGAAGTGGTCTAAGAAGGCTTGGGCTACTTGATTAAATGAGTAGATGGAATGTCTAGGTAGCCCACTGTACCAATATAATGCAGGTCCTATAAGGGACATCGGGAAGGTTCATAGGAGTAAAGCATCATCATGGGTGATCAGGTAACACCCATGTTTGAAAGACCGCAAATGTTGTTGCGGGTCTTCTTTACTATTGAAGCAATTGAATTTTTACATTTCCTAATGTACAGGGTATGGGTGAATAGGAATGGATAGATGAATAGGATCATTACAAATTTCATCGTAGGTGAGAGAATTGTGTGAGCTAGAAACTGATGCTTTCAGTGTCTACATCCTTTCCATCATTAATTTGATGAGGTCATTGGTAGGTTATGATGGAAGGGCTCCTCTTATGGCATAAGAGGGATGTTACTAAACATGTGATGTGGGTGGCATTCCAGTGTATGTCGATGCCAAATAGGAAGGTTGAGAATAGGGGATTGACATAGAGGGCATATATCAAAAATGAATGTTGGACGAGATAAGGGGTTGTTGATAATATGTATATATAGGTGGGGAAGTCGTAGTGACTCTAGTAGCGATAAGGGGCAGAGACTGCAGGATGGAGAGGACAAGATTTTGGAATGGGGTAGGGGTCACTGACACCACAGGTGGTTGTGTTACAAATGGTATATGTGAGGTAATGGGTGTAGATGGGGTTATGGTTTGGGTGGTCAATAAAGGAACAACAGATACTACCAATGCGAACGATGTTGCAGATGCAGTGGTTATAGCGGGTATGGGGCCTAGATATGAAACCATTGGGGATAAAGAAGGTGAAGGTAATGTTGAACTAGTAGGGAATGATGCAAAAGTGGGGATAAGGGTAGGAGAGATGGATACATGCATGTCATATATCAAATGACCTGAGGAGTCCCCGGTGGAAGAGTGGGAAATGTAGAATTATAAGGCTATGGGATTTTCGATCAAGGAGCTGTGCGAACTCTTCATTGCCGATGGAAATGGTGTTAGGTAGGTTTGGATCCATGGGTGACATGACAAATGGTGGTGAAGGACTAGGTAGGAGTGGTTGACGACTAGCGTGGAATATGAGAGCATCATCTTGGTTGCGAGTCAACACCATGTGAATGAATGTATATCAAGTGGTTCTGTAGCCTAAAAATGACACAAAAAGTAGTAGGAATGAGAAAAACATGTTTTTGTAGGTGGATTTGGGTAATGTATCAGTTGAGAATCAGCACAGGGTAACCGACACTGATTACGGATGACTGATGATGGTTCAAGGGTAACCAAGGTCGATTACTGTGAGAAAAGAATAGTTTGACCAAAAGGGGTAAACACCGATGAATGTCAAATAGGTAAGCTGTATGATGACCGTTTAGGTAAGCTGTAAGCTATGAAGAAGATGAAATAGGTGTCCCTTTGGCAAGTTAACCAAAAGTAAAAGGAACCAATGGAGGTTAGGCAGAACTTATGACAGTGAGGTGTAAACCGATGCCGGTGGATAAACCAATGTCGGTTACTGTGAAAATTTGAAGAATGCAGGAAAATAGATTTTTGTGAACTAAGATCAGATGAATGATCAACCTAGAAGCCTAGAAATGATATAATGTGGTCTTGACACACTCAGAAGAAGTCAGAATACTCCAACTGTGATTGTGGAGTGTGTAAGGAAAAATAATGGAATTGTAGAAATGTATCCTCACACCTCAAAATGCATGTCAATCAAACGCTAAAAACAGGTATCCAACAAGTTATTTTAATGTTTTGAGCTTATGCTATTTATAAAATTGACTCATTAATTTAGAGTAGAGTTTTTGGTGAGGAAGGTTTCCTACGAAGAAGGATATCTAAAGGGAGAGGTTTCAGGTTATGTTATGGTGGGGGCGGGGCGTCCTCTAAGGTAATAACTAGACAAAAGTAACTAGCTAGGTGTCCATTGTCAATCCACTGATCATGTGATTGTTGATAGCTTCTTTTGGGAGAGATGTTGTTTAAGAAGATGTTTATTTTTTCAATTTTGTGCAATTTGGTAGAAGAAGAAGAAAGAGAGTGCTTTTCTATGATTCTTTGTGTCAACCATCAGCTGGGCATGACTTCTAACATATAGGTTGCCCTCATTTTAATTTTGAGCTAAATGCAACATACAAGGATGAAATGCAACTGATTTTAAACCCAAATCAACAAATTATGTTCGATGAAGAAAATGATGAACAGTTAGGAACGTGCTCTTTCACTACTTATGTGAATGCAAGAAAAAAGAAATGGTTCATTTTAAGCACTAGAAAATCGTTGTTATTTTAGATTGTGTTCAATGAAAATTTGTAAAATCCATGGATTTGGGTTAAGAATCTCTAAAGAAACCCCAAAGGCTTTTGACAATCTGATGAATGGACCATGTGATAAGAAATAAGGAAGGTTTTCTTCTGTGCATACATTAATTTGAAATAAACATGCAAACTAAGCAAATGAAGTTAATCTCTATTCTTTTAAAGCTTGAAATAATGAACCTAAGAGGATCTAAGCATTCATTTTATGTGTTAAGATAAAGAGATTTCCCCATTAAAGGCTTCAAGGCCAATGGATCTTCCCTTTTACTCCATGTTAATACTATGAAATACAAAATCAAATGCTTTAGCTCAAATGGAGGTAAATGAAATATAATCTAAAACCTAAACAAATAGCTATGATCTATGCTAGGAAAAAGAGAGAATTCTTAGGAAATGAGGGAGGGGGTATAGCCCTATTTATAGTTTTCGGTTTGGAAGAAAAGGGAGATTTTGGTGCATGTGGGTCAAAGGCTAAAGTCCAAAAAGCACTTTTGGCAAGTCAAAGTGTGATTTGACTATGTTTAAGGTATTTAACCTAGGTTAGACTAATACATCTCTCTTAGAGAGTAATTAGGGTTCTGGAAGGGTTTCTAAAGAGCTTAATCAATCCAATGAAGTGGATTGATCTTCCAGGGAGCTAATCGAAGCAAGCTAGAAGGGCATAATAAGCTAATGTAGTTAGAACGAGGCTATAACGACCTGTTTTAAATGGTTTATAAGAGAAAAAAACAACCAAAAATGTGTTGTGAGAGGGGAGTTAGATAGGCCTAATTGGAGGTGTGCCTTCAATTTTCAAAGGGAAGAAGTGTTAGTGCACCATTAGAAATAATAGTGTTTTGATCAAACTACATGTGTCTACATTTTCCCCTCTTTGAGGCAATATAAGCTACGTCACTTCAAAGAAAGTAGAAAAATGCAAAAAAGTAGAATTTTTTTTGAAGGGGTAGAAGAAAAATTAATAAGATGAAGGATGATGAATGCCCCCTTGAGTATTGATGGGGTGACAAAGAAAATTGATTGATGATTGAAAAAGAAAACAACAGAGAGAGATGTGGATAGAGAAGATGAGAAACTTTGGAAAAAGGGGATATTAAGCTATGCGTAAATCAATTGCTATCAACACTTAATCATCATAATGCTTAGAACCCTCCTCATGGGTCCTTTATAAAATTTGAGCATGCGACAGAAGTGTAAAATGACATGAAAAGCCAAGATACAAACAACTGTCCTGTGCTAAATAATGACAAACTCCATGCAACATACACGAATGCAATGCAATACGAGAAATAAACAGAATCACCTAACACAGAAATAAGTACAATCACACACATTTAAACCAACAACACTTAATATAGTTACACAAATATTTTGTTATCGAGATGATGTCCCAAATGTTCTTATAAATGAAAAGGGTGAAGAATGATGCCCCAAGCAAGGTGTATCATGTAAGGGGAAATATGGAGAACACTTGGGTCCCACAAAAAAGCAACGTGCACAACGAAAATAGTACCAAGTAACTGATAGTGCCCCAGAGTACATACGAAGTAAGTAATATAGCTTGCGTAAGTGATCAAAGATTTTGGTGATGCACGAGTCATTGTTTCAAACGATTTGAAAACCTCAGCAATATATGGGATGAGTGCCATGCAATAGACATAGATTTCAGCCGTAGATGATTATCTTAACCAATTTTGAGCCATTTTTGAAGTTTTTAAATGTTTTTTACTTTTTGAATTTTTTGAAATTTTTGATCGATCAAAAGAATTTCAAAATATCTAAGATCTTCTAAAATACGCACATAGGTGATAGTGGGAAGGAAAAGATGTCAGAAAGACAACATATATTCCCACCAGAAGAAAAATGGGTCGAGAATAATTTATTTAAAATAAATTAGTAAATAATTATCACAACAAGGGAAAATAGATGAAAAATAGAGGAAAAGGCGGGAAAAGGCACCTGAAAGGTTCGTAAATTATCTCAGTGCGAGTCTCGGTTTGGTGAAGGGAGACCTACTGCTGGTGTTAGTGCATATTAGCACATCTATACTGGGACCTCCATTTGATTACTTACTACCGTCAGAAGATGGTAGGACCTACTCTCCTGTTATAGATTTGGGTGTGGGACCACATTGCTATTGGTCACCCCTTAGGTGTTCTGAGAGTTCAGGCTCTTAACGAGCCTTCTACGATGGGCTAGGTCCCTACAGGGGACAATGTACAACCATTTATGGGAGTTACATACCACTACTGGTGCGAGTTGGATGAGTTACGGTAGGCTTCCATTGTATGGGGGCCTTATAGACATTTGTAGTGGCTTGAGGATGGTTTAGAGCTCAACACTACTACCATTGAGCATTTTATCTTGGGCATCCGCAGCTATATGCGGGAGTTATACAAAGTAGATCCATACCAGAGGTAGTTTGGCCTTACCTAGGATGTTCTTGGTCCAGATAGGTGGTATGCTCGTAGAGCCAGAGAGAATTTTGATATGGGTCCACAGATTTCCCATGACAGAGCATTGGCCAGTTTTCGACAGGTGTTACCTATTATGTGGGTACCACTGTGGCATATTAGAGATCTAGGAACTACGTCAGAGTATGGGCCATGGTACCACAGTGTGATTTCGTGTCATTTGAGTATTCCTAGAGTGGTGTATCACGTTGGCATGAGACCTCCTCCAGTGGGTCCTCCTAGCGGTGGCAAGGGTGGAGCTGATAGTGATGATGATGATGATGAGGGTTTTCTTGATGTGCACCACCATGTTAAAGGTGGGGGACAGGGTCCCATACCATGGTAGCCACAGGGACAGGGCCCTAAGCCCAGGCCAAGACAAGTATATAGGGTTGTAGATATAGAGTTTCCCCTAGTGCATTCCAGTGGGGATATATACCCCTCTTCAGTAGGTACTTCCAAAGCAGGGGACACCACTTGATATTCCAGAGAGTAGCAGTGCTGGTGGGAAGTGGGATGCTCTTCAACAACAGTTACAAGAAGCCATTGCTATATAATTACATGTGGCTGGTGAGAGAGACGCAGTGAGGGCACAGGTAAAGGCCCTCACAGTAGAGTGAGATCAGGCACTCACCCAGGTGCATATTTTTATATCGGAGAGGGATCAGGCCAGGGCATAGGTTGCCCAGGCCAGTGATAGTGCCTCATGGTAGAGTCATATGTGAGAGATGGCCACACAGGGTGCTCAGATATTGAGCCTCCTACACCATTCCTAGACTCAGTTGCAGATGGTTTTTGCCCAGAGGGACCATGCACAGGCACAGGGCTATTTTACATAGAGGGATCAAGCACAAGCCCATGTACAGGTTATCACAGCAGACAGAGATCGAGAGGCTACTACCTTGAGACAAGCTCAGGCCAATATTGGTAGGTTAATAGGCTAGTGAGATGCAACCCTATAGGAAACTCTTATTTCTGGAGATGTGGAATTGATACAAGATGCGATGAGATCTGGTGGTGAGGCCATGTACTATAGGACTACCTACTTCAAGGTATTTCTGGCATATCAGTGAGTAGTCTCATTCCAGCAGTCAGAGGCTAGCACAATAGGCTCTAGGTCATGGAGATTAGGTCATTTGGTGAGATCAGTTAGGCAACCTATACCAGAGCAACTGGCTGGACAAGGACCATTGAGACATTTTGGTGGTGCCCCTGGTGTAGGTCCATCACATACACCATTATTTCATCGACCAGGTGACAGATTTGGGAGCCTCGGTGAGGGTGAGAGCTGTGGTTGAGCTCTACACTCCTTTTTTGTATAGATAGCTTGTATACATGCCTCTTATGAAGGCTGATTTTGATGTATAGCTGTGTATACCTTTATTTTGATGATGCCTCCTAATGAAGGCTCAATTCTTGTTAATGTATGCCCCTTTTTGATGGCATATTGTATCGATGATGTATCATTTTGAGTACTGACTTGGACAATTATATATGTATATATGGACATTGTTTATGTATCACATTATGCTGGATTTATGATGTATGATTTTTTCTTTCCTTTATGTATGTGGCATACATTAGATTCAGAAATGTGTATATTTCCTACTTTCATTTTTGATGATGTATCTGTATATATCACCACATGTTTTGGATTCATGCTTTGTTTCTGAGTTTTTATTCTAGCACTTGGGATGATACTAGATGATATTAGTGTGGGGGGGGATATATTTTTGATCATGCGTAACCCCTCTTGCCCCCATTGATGATATGATATGTGATGATTAGCTTAGCATACATACATGATGTAATACTTAGCATTTTTTGTATATATATGATGTAGTGAATGCTATTAGAAATGTAATGAAATGATAGATGATAGATGTGATAACAAACAACTGTGTAAAAATACACAAGTAAAAGTTAACAAAACTAAACAAATATATACATACAAACAACACAACAAACTACAACTAAACAAACACATGCAAAAGCTTAACAAGATATTTAAAACAAGATCTAATCTAAGCAAGTAAAAATGAACCTAAAAAAAATGCACATAATAAATAAATAAGCCTATAACAATTGTTTACAAGCATGAGAGTTCCTAAATGTATGTAATGCAATACATAATTTAAATCAAACAAGATTCAAAATCAAATAAGCAAATGATCCACTTAAAGAACCAAGAATTTATTAGACTAAGTACATCAAAACTATACAAACCAACAACTAAAAGTAATTAAAACACTACTTTGTTTTTGTGGGACAACATTGAAATATTTTCTAATGTTTTTGGGTTTATCTAAAAATATAAGTTTTCACAGCTACGCTTTTCCATTGTTGTCTAGGTGTTTCGAGAATAACGTTATGAGATGAATGTAGCTTTATCCCTAAAAAGAGAAATTTTCCAGATGTTTAGATTTTTGTGTATCATTTTCTAAATGTTTTTGTATTTTCCAAGGTCATGTTTTGAAAGCAATGTACAAGAACAAAGAAGCGTGAATGCCCCTAGCGTGATGTGGGAATATACAAAAGGTAGAATTCCACACATGTACATGCGAGAAGGTGGCAACGGTACTCTCATGCTCAGTGTTAGATGGGAATATACAAAGGTGTTCTCCATGCAAATATAAGAGCAAACAAACTAGATCATGGAAAGGTAAAGGTGGTCCTAGTAGGGTTCTAAGACCGAGAAGAAAAAATTGTATCTAAAAAGTGATAACGATTACTTGTCCTTCTGTAAGAGTAACTTGTGTCTGGAAAATCTTCCTTGAGTGCTAAAAACTGGTTTTCACTCAAATACCTACCCACTGCGCCACAATTGCATGGTTTTCACATGAGGAAGACCTACTTTTTCATTACTATTTTCTCTTTTTTCTATTTTTTTGCTTGTTTTTTTCTTTGTTTTCCAATTTTTAGTTTTTATTTGATATTCTCGTCATGCCTAAGCATAAAATTTCTTCAAGTGCGTGGCGTTCATAGGTTCCAAAAGCTCTTCACCATTTGAATATGCAATTTTGTAGGCTCCTGATCCATATTTTGCAATTACAACATAAGGACCTAACTAGTTAGCATCAAACTTTCCTTTCTTTTCTCTACCTTTGACAGCGTTCTTTTGATTTTCTTTGAAAAATAGATCTCCTACATCAAATTCTCGATGAATGATGTATTTTTTATATCCTCTGGACACTCTGTTCTGATAGAATTTTAGGTGATTGAGTGCTCTAATACGCCTTTCATCTAATAGTTCTAACTCTGCTAGGTGAGCAACTTTGTAGTCTTCATCTTTATCAAGATAGTCTCTGAGAGATATTCTTAGGGAGGGAAGCTCTACTTCTAAAGGTATGATGGCTTTAGTGCCATAGACAAGTGAATACAGGGTCGCACCAATAGGAGTGCAGATGGAAGTATGATAGGCCCAAAGGGTGGGATGTATCTGTAGATGCCACTTACGGCCGGTTTTACTGACCATTTTCTCCATGATCCATACAAGGGTCTTATTGGTGGATTTTGCCTCTCCATTACCTTGAGGGTAATAAGGGGTAGACCACTTAAGTTGGATATGGAAGCGTTGACACAATGTTTTAACCATTTTATTTTTGAAGGATTTACCATTATCAATGACAATGGCCGAGGGGATCCTGTAATGGCATATGATATGGTTCATAATGAATTTTGAAATTTGCACACTGGTGACATAAGTAAGAGGGACACCCTCTACCCATTTGGTAAAGTATTTAGTGGTAGAGATGATGTGAGTATGACAATCTGATGAAGAAGGAAGGAGCTTCCCTATGAGATCCATGCCACATTTAGAGAATGGCCAAGGTGTTGCAATAGGTTATAAGGATTGTGTTGTTGCATGTATTAAATTTCCATATTTCTATCATAGTTTACAATTCTTGACAAAGTTGCAACAATCAGATTCAATGGTAGGCCAATAATAGCCTACTCTCAAGATTTTTAGGTAAGACTATGCCACTAGTATGTGCTCCACAAATACCACTATGTACTTCCTTAATTACGTGCATAGAATTAGCAACATCCAAATAGTGAAGAAGATTCCCATCATAGCCATGGTGATAAAGGGTGCCTTCTAGGAGGGTATAATGGGCTATGCGGTGAATAAGGGATTTCTTTTCGGAATGGGTGATGTCAGGGGGGGAAAGTGCCATCTTGTAGGTATTGGAAGAAAGGGTCATACCAGGGGGATAAAGGACCAACAACTTCCAATGCCAAACATGAATCCAGTATATCATATGCAGGTACCTATAAATGTTCCATGAAAAAAGGCATTTTACTTTCTTCAAGTGCTATGCGTAAGAGATACCCAATAGTAGCCATAACATTTGCAGATCTATTATGTGACCTTGGTTTTTGTTCAAATCTGACTTGTGTGAAATATTCCTTCAAAGTTTCAACCATTTTCTTATACAGAATAAGCTTCTCATCTTTAACCTTGTACTCATCATTAACCTATTTTATGATAATTTTAGAGTCCCCAATGACTTGCAGTTGTCTAATGTTCCATTTAATAGCTATCTTGAGGCCAGTGATGAGTGCTTCGTACTCTACAATGTTATTTTTATACGGGAATCCCAACTAGAATACTCATGGTATGATATCACATGTTGGAGTGATGAGCACCACTCCTGCTCCAGATCCATGGTAGGTAAAAGATCCATCAAAATGAACCTTCCATTCTATGGATTCCTCAATATACATCATAGATGCATCTAGTAAATCCAAGCATAAAGGTTCCATTCCTGGGAGACAAGCTTCTGCCAACTGATCAGCTAATACTTGTCCTTTTAAAGACTTCTGATTCACAAAATCAATATCAAATTCACTCAGGAGAATGATCTAATTAGCCATTCAGCCTGTGAGAGCGGGTTTCGATAAAAGGTACTTGAGAGGGTCAACTTTGGATATGAGCTTGGTTTTATTATTTAAGAGATAGTGGCAAAGCTTTTGAAATGTGAAAACAACCACTAAGCAATCCTTTTCTATTTGGGGATAATTCAACTCGTATGCAATCAAGGTGCAGCTAAGATAGTAAACTGCTCTCTCTTTATGGGTTAAGTCATATTGGGAAAGTAATGCACCAATGGAAAACTGGGTAGTGGAAATCTATAAGAGGAGAGGTTCACTGGGGGTAGGTGGCATTAGTATAGGAAAGCTGGAAAAGTACTATTTGAGTAGCGCAAAGGCTTTCTGACAATCAGGTCCCCAATTGAATGCGACATTTTTTATGAGCAAATCAGTAAAAGGGTGACACTTATCCGCAAGTTGTGAAATAAAAAAATGTAGTGCATTAATCTTTCCTTGTAGACTCCTTAGCTACTTGAGAGTGATAGGTGGTGGTATTTCTATGATAGCCGTAACCTTTTCAGGATCCACTTCAATCCCTCTGTGTGAGACAATGAACCCAAGGATTTTTCTTGATAAAACACCGAAGAAACATTTCTTAGGGTTCAAACAAACCTTATAGTCCCTTAGACACTAAAAGATATGCCTCAACACTTTAGGGTGTTCTTTTCTACTTTTGGATTTTGCTAGGATATCATCAACATAATCCTCCATGATGTCACTTATCATATCATGGAAAATGATGGTCATGGCCCACTGATAAGTAGCCCCAGGATTCTTAAGCCCGAAGGGCATGACTTTGTAGAAAAATGTTCCCCAAGGGGTGATGAATGTTGTCTTATGCTGATCTTCTTCCACAATTTGTATCTGGTTATAACCTGAAAAACCATCCATCAAGGACAACATTTCATAACCAGCTGTTAAATCAACTATCATGTCAATGTTAGGTAGGGGAAAATCATCTTTTGGACATGCTTTGTTGATGTCATGGAAATTCATGTAGATCCTTATGCCAACAAGTTTTTTCGTACTGGGACTATGTTAGAGATCCATCCTAAATAGTCAATAGGTTTAATGAAATCAACAGCTACCAAATTTTCTAATTATTCTTTGACCAAGAGTGCTACCTTAGAATTCATCTTTCTCAAATTTTGTTTGATTGGTTTGGCATCTAGGTGCACAACGAGGTTGTGCACAACTAGCTCAGGGTCCAAACTAGGCATATATACATATGTCCATGTGAATATTTCCATGTATTCTTTTACGAGATCTTCAAAGGTCTTTTATTCCTGAGCTAAGAGTGAAGCTCCCAACTTGACTATTCTAGGTTGCTCCTTTGAGCCAATGTTGACATTGATCATTTCCTAAATAATAATTTTAGATGCATCCTCCATCCTTGTAGGATCAGGGGGAAGAGTAAGATTGACCTCCTATGGTAGTTCATGATCATCTTCGAATGGATAAATCACTTCATCTTTAGACCCTTCACTCTATTTTTCTATGAGTTTATCAAAGAGTTTGTCACTATGGGATTTCTGTTGAGCCTTCTTGCTTGGTTTCTCAGAAGTAGGTGCACTTTTATTTACAGCCTTTTTATTCAACCATCCACACATCTGTACTTCTTCCCCAAAGTACATGCATGCATCTAGTTGAATCTTAAATCCTTTCTTCTGGTCTCTAGTGGGATTAAAGTCCCTGAGTCCCATAAACTCTATGAATGCCTCATCATTTTTAAAGAAATCCAGGGGCACGTGAAGTTGTCGATCCGAATCTATAAGTTTAGGATATACAAGGGCTACTAGATATTTATCTAGGGAGATGGATTTGGATAAGTTAAGGACCGAAAAATCTAGGAATAGGTTCGTGGAGACAAGATCTTCATAAAGGCTACATTGGGAATCTGTGTCACTATCAGAATGAGATGAAACGTCCTCGCCTTCAGAAGAGGTGGCATCATTCTTAGAAGGTAAAGCATCATGGGGCCTTATTCCAAGGCCATGTTTATTAGTTTTAAAATGAGGGATAGGGATAGGCTCTAACTGGCCTTGTGCATTAATGCTACATCCAAACCCAATATAGCCCATTACAAACATCATGCGGGGACCTTTGATGTACTGAAGTGATTGATTGCATGAAGCCATGGTGCCTTCTGGCACTCTACTGATAGGGTCTTCTAACATTTTATCCTTAGATAGGAGGCCACTATGGGAAAAAAATTCCAACAGTTTAGGACATTGCTTGCAGGTGCTCTTGAACTGAAAATAAGGCTTACCCCTTGTCTTGGGGGATAATGATAAGTTTATATCAACAGAGCCTCCTGAAGAGTGAATGGATTACTTGGGCCATATTTTGTTGATGTGGCTTCCCATGAAGTAAATTGATTGACCAATGAGGGAAAATATTTATTGAAATGCGTGAGGGACTCTGAATCTACTCATTTTTTATAGCCTCCGTTGGTAGAGGGGAAACAACATCCGTAGAAGGACATTCATAAGTTGCACGAGAAAAACTGTGTAATTCCCCACAATGTGTGAATGGTTCTAGGTCACCCAAGATGGTAATTACTTTCCCTTCATGAAATAACTTGATGCACTGATGAAAATTTGATGGAATATCTTGCATGGCATGGATCCATGGGTGTCCCAAGAGCATGTTGTACAGAAGGTCCAAATTGAGGACATGAAACGTTGTGTCATGACATGTTGGTCCTACCTCCATGGGGACCACTATAGTCCCTGTTGACTCTCTTTATTCAATGTCATATGTTGTGATTGTGATAGTTTTAGCACCCAACTCTATTTCTGAATGGTCTAGCTGCTTTACCAGCTTCAAGGTGCAAATATTCAGGCCAGATCCCCCATCCACAAGTACTCTTTTGATTTTACGATGGGTAACCACCACTTTGAGATACAATGGAAAGTTATGGTCTAGGTTATTATGTGGGATTGTAGTATGATCAAAATTAATATGATCGTTGGTGTCTGAGCATGCAATCATGGTTTGAAGGTTTGTGGGATCTACTTATGTGGAAACCCCTGAATTTTACAAAGTTTTATATAGTATGTTCTTATGGGCATTAGAGATCTTGAGGAGATCGAGAATATATATCTTAGAAAGAATTTTATCTAATTTATCTATTAAGTTATATTGAATTTCCTAAGGGGTAGGCACAGGATTTAGTATGATTAGGCGAGCACGTCTAGTCTTGAATGCGTAACTTTTTTCAAAAATCTAAATGGTGTTGATCTGTACATTAGATGATTTAATACATCCAATGAGGGAATCATAAGGAATATCATTTGTAGGGTACACATAGGCAACATTCCTATAATCATTAGAAGTTTTCCCTTGATCTGTTTTCTTTTTCTTTTTATCTACATGGTCAGGAAACGGTTCTTTGTAAATACCCATTTTTTCATTTGAACTTTTACCAGTTTCAGGGGGAGACTCCACAACAATCTTCCCTTCCTCTATGAGGTCTTAGATATAATGGTGTAATCTCAAACATCTATCCATTTTGTGTCCTTTAACACGGTGGAATTCACAATATTCATGATCTTTAAACCAAACTAGTTTTAGAGCATCTTTCAGATATGGTACTGTTGCAGTTGGATACTCATACCATTTTTGCACCATCTAATTGTTTTAGGATGGTACATAAAGATTCTGTCAAGGATGTGAATGTATGTTTTGTAGGTGCTTTGGGATGAGGCCCTTGCGAAAGCTTTAAGAGTGGGACTATCTATACGGCTTGGTCTCTCTTGGAGTTTGTAATGCCATCACCAACAACATGTTTATTCTTATTGAAGAATTTAGTTTTTTGTGTGGATTTGGCTTCATGTTTGTTTTTAGTAATGGGTTTAAGCGTTCCTTTGGCAATGAGCACTTTCTCAATTTGACTGCCTTTCTCTATGACTTCTTCAAAGTTTGAGCCACAATGCATTTGCAAGTGAAAGGCTATTTATGGGTTCAAGTTAGGAATGAATATGCTCACTTACTATTTTTATGGTAAGGTACAAGGAAAGTGACTAGCTAACCCATGCCATTGTTGTAAAAATCCTGTAAATGTCTCATTGGGTTTTTGTTTTGTGTTGCATAAATCATTCATTGTAATGCCACTCTCCATATTATAAGAATAATGCCTTACAAATTTCTCTTCTAGTGCGGGCGATGTTATAATGGATCCCTTGGGTATGCTATAAAACCATTCCAATCCCACGGCTCCTAGGGTGCAAGGAAAAAGTCATATTAAGAAATTATCTCTATACACGACGTCTTGGCAAGCCATGTAAAAGTATTTTATATGATCACGAGGATCACTTTTGCACTTATACTTATCAAACTTGGGAATAGTAAAGTGTTTTGGGAAAGGCTATTGTAACGTGTCCTTATCAAAGGGGTAAGGACATAGTTCTTTATACGAATATTTTCTATTTTGGCCTACATTTCCATATTGTAATGTAATAACCGTATCTTTCATAGATTTAAATTCATCCTAAATGAGTTGCTCTTTAGTAGGTGATATTGACCTTTGAGCCTGAGTTTCCTTAAAGGTATAGTTTTTATGTGGATCAAATTGAAACTCATTAAGTTTGTTTTTATCTTTGTCTTTGCATATATTTTTTTCTTGAAGAGCCTAGGTTTGCTAGTTTTTTGACTCAACTTCAAGATCTATTTTTGGAGGATCTCCTCCTTAACCAGGGGGTCCTCTTCTTCATCAAATTTTGGAGGAGGGGAAGCTTTCCGTTTGATTTTCACTTTACACGTAGCTTTATAGTGAAGTTTTCATGATGGTTCACCTTCTATAGGGGCCTTATGTTTCCCAAAAGTGGAAGCATACCCCATATAAAAAGGATTATCTGTGTCTAAGATGAATCTTTGTTCTCCTCATTTAGGGTTAATGACCTTTGTTTCTTCTTCATGATCATGTGGAATTTTAGCTCCTAATGCCAAGAATCTTGCAAGAACTTGATCTTTATTATAATATTGGAGTTCATCAAATCTACTTAGGTCTAACCTTTGTTGTTTCTCACCAAAGAGTCTGACTCTTTTCCAGTATGATCAATTAACATATCCGTATCTTTGACTTGAGAGAAGAGCAGTCCTAAATTGTGACCACTGAATGGGAAGGTGTCGAAAGGGTTTTCTCCCATATCTTGCTCATTTGATTTGGCTGCCATTTTTATGATTTTAGGCATCACTATTGGATGTTTGTATGTAACTAGTGTAACCCCCAAGTGTATGGTTTTTTTTACAAGCCATTCAAGTTGATGTTGGAATTATACTGCAGTGTATCCTAGATGTAGTATTATGTAGTCATCTTTATCAAGGAATACTCATATGCACACCTAATGTAATGACCACTCAATTTGTTTTTTACCAAGTCTATGCCCTAAAAATAGATAGCGAAAATGATGTATCAATATGTAAGTCAATTTAGAACCCCAATAAGGTCTAAGTATTGACGTGATGTTGTCATAGTCCCTCAACAAGGTATACCCAAAACTAGTTTGAATGCCGATGAAAGCCAAACCTTCTGAAAAATGGAAGTTGTGAATAGATATAATGTAATAACATCACCATGATACGATTAACCAAGCTAGCAAGGTGTTAGTACCATGAAACATTTATTAGAATATATGTAAGGCGTTATCGACACTTTTCAAGAAGACTTAGATGACGTCAAAACTGAAACCAAGTGATAAGTATAACAAGGATTTTTTAATCGTGTGAGAAGAGTAATCATGCAATAAGGGGACTTATACCATTTTCTCATAAGGTGAGAACATGATGTAAGTACCGAGATTGTACGTTTAGGATGTAAACAAAATCATCAACTCAAGGAGATAAAAAAGATGAACCAGACACATAGCGGTGAAGATGATCTTGAAATCAAGATGGACGGACTTTTATCAAAGATATGAAAAGCATACCCGCACACTTTAGACGTTTAACAACCCAACCGCAAACATGGATGGGCGTAAACGGACAAAAAATTAGCGAGCACTATCCTTGACAAAAATGCACAATGTATGTACCTTTCTCACCCTAAACAATAGGTGGTGAGAATGCAAGGGTATTGATGAAAAGATGGAAAACAAACCAAGCACCACTTAGGCAGACCTTTGCCTCATCCAAAGACAAGAATAAAACTAAGCAAAAAGTGAGACATAGTTTAGTTTCTTGATGAAAAAAACTCAGATCAATCTCACAAGGATTATTTGCCTTGTTCGACAAACAAGGTTTAGATTCCAGATGAGTTGTCACTTCGTGATGGCTTAACACAACAAGGACTAATAAAGTGGGCTCCAAGAACAAATGGATTTTCCTAATAAGTTCTCTCAGCTAGGTGTCACAAAGTTATCCATGAGTGGGGCAATTTACCAAAAAAGCTGTAATGACTATTTTGGGAGTATCTCGGCTTTGCCCCCTTCAAGCACAGTGGGCAGTAAATACGTCCATCGTGTACTTTTAATAAGGTCACAATAGGGAAAACTTGTAACTAATCAAGTGGATAAGAAAAGTTCTTCCTGTTTAATCCACGAGGTTACACAATGGTGGACTACTTTAGGGCTCCTAGAATCACCCCTATTGTTGTAGCTTAAGGCATTATGCCAAAGGGGTTATGTTCCAGTTGAGCGAATAGGGACGTACCCTTTTCTAAAACCTGCAATACAATGTTTTGAATATGGTGTGTTTTTTATCTTGCTTAACTTAATGTGGTTTTAAGTAGCACACCATTTACCAACCTATAAGAACACGTGTATTAGAAGGTTTTTTGTTTTGTTTTTTTATGCATTTCTTTGACAAGCGAAAGTGATAGGTCCTGTAGACAACAAGTTTTTAGTAATTTACCTGTTCATAGGTTAATGTTTAAGAAAGAGAGTTTTCCACTTTGATTTTTTATTACTAAGATCACCAAAAGGCGTGAAGGAAGATCATACGCAACGTGAAAAAATCTATTGAAATCACATGAAATTTTTTACTTCAACCTTTATAAAACAAGTGTTTTTTGAGCAATTAATATGAGTTTTTGTGTAAGTTTTTTTGATCTCCAAGATCACCTTGGAAGATGTGAGGAGAGAGCATACACACTTCTATAAAGCTAATTATAAGCCAAGAACAAAAACACTTTAACTATGCAAACTGAAATGTTGATAAAAAACCATGATTTTTCAAATTGTTAGTCCTAGAAACCTGCAGTAATGGATCATAGAAAAATATTTTTTGTAGATTGTAATAATTTTCAATTCTTAATACAGACACCTGCGTGCCTATACTGACACCAGTGCTTCCTAACCGATGGATACGTGCCCCACTTAACGAGTACGCATGCAGTCAAAAATTAATAAAACCTAATGCTGTAAAACAAAGACGCTCACAAAATGACAGAGACACACCTATTTTGACATGGATGATCAAGTTTTTACATATACGCACCCAAGCCTGAAATAGGAAACTATTAAAAATTTTTACATAGTCAGACCATTTATGCCTGCGCGTCCAGAGAGGCGGATACGTGCCTTAGATGACGGAGATGCGTGTGTGTCTCTGTAGAGAGAAAAATTATAAACGATGAGGATCTCTTGATAGGTACATGCCTGATTCGATAGGTATGCTAGGGTTTTCAATATGTACGCACCCCTTGTTTAACACCTATGCGCACCCTATGAAAAACATGTAAAAAAACTCATATTTTCAAATTTTCAAGAGAAAACATGTTAGTTGTTAGTCAAAGTGTCCTATTTCTATATCAAACCCACAAAATGTATATAAATGAAGGTTATTTATCTAGGGTTAGAAACAAAAATGAGGAAAAAACAAGTGATTTGAGTAAAAAAATTGAAAATGAATTTTGAAAAAATCTAAAAGACCTCCATTAATGGAGGTGTGGACATAAGTGTCCCCACCGGGGTGTGCCAAATGTGTTCAATGAAAATTTACAAAAGCCATAGATTTGGGGTAATAATCTCTAAAGAAACCCCAAAGGCTTTTGAAAATCTGATCAATGGACCATGTGATAAGAAATGAGCAAGGTTTTGTTCTTTGCATACATTAATTTGAAATAAACATGTAAACTAAGCAAAATGAAGTTAATCTCTATTCTTTGAAAGATTGAAATAATGATCCTAAGAGGATCTAAGCATTCATTTTATGTGTTAAGAGAAAGAGATCTTCCCATTAAAGGCTTCAAGGCCAATGGATCTTCCCTTTTACTCCATGTTAATACTATGAAATACAAAATCAAATGCTTTTAGCTCAAACGGAAGAAAATGAAATATAATCTAAAACCTAAAAAAATTGCTATGATCTATGCTAGGAAGAAGAGATAATTCTGAGGAAATGAGGGAGGGGGTATAACCCTATTTATAGTTTTTGGTTTGGAAGAAAAGGGAGATTTGGGTGCATGTGGGACAAAGGCTAAAGTCCAAAAAGCACTTTTGGCAAGTCAAAAGTGTGATTTGACTATGTTTAAGCTATTTAACTTAGTTTAGACTAATACATCTCTCTTAGAGAGTAATTAGGGTTCTGGAAGGGTTTCTGAAGAGCTTAATCAATCGAACGAAGTGGATTGATCTTCCAGGGAGCTAATAGAAGTAATCTAGAAGGGAATAAGAAGCTAATGTAGTTAGAACGAGGCTATAACGGCCTGTTTTAAATGGTTTTATAAGAGAAAAAAAACAACCAAAAAATGTGTCGTGAGAGGGGAGTTAGATAGGTCTAATTAGAGGTGTGTTGTCAATTTGTAAAGGGAAGAAGTGTTAGTGCACCATTAGAAATAATAGTGTTTTAATCAAATTATATGTGTCTACATAGACAATTAGAAGAAGAGAGTATTAATAGGGAAAGAGACTTAGTGTGAACACATTTAGAAAATAAACAAATACACAATCTTTCCTAGGAATTAAGAAAAATGCAAGGAACCCTGAATGGGTCCCACTGAGCGTGCCAAAATGTTTCACCCCTTTCTTTACGTTTTTGGAATGTGAAGAAACAGATAAGGGTAGGGGCCAAGGAGGAATACCTGTTGTGTTGGTTTGGAGGTTGATGCACATGTTCTAACTTCTCAATCTAATGCTAACTGTGAGAGCTTCCTTTTGGCTAGGAGGAACTACCTGAAATAGAAAACAAGATAGTGGACGAATTGGGATTTATTTATGTACGTGTTTCAGTTGTTTCATATTTTTTTTTATAAAATAGTGGATTGACAGCCTTATAAGGAATATCGCACTTCCCAGATCTAGTATACGCTAGGCAGTCCACTGTCATATATTGTGCTTAAGTTGGTTCTTCGAAAGGGGACGAAGGGGAGTGTGACCCAATTTTGGTGTCTACAGGATGGTTAGAAGAAGATTCCTTTGACTACTTATAATAGAGGGTCATTTCTAGAAGAAAGAGAGAGAGAGAGAGAGAAGGAAAGTATGGTGTAATGGATAATATAGGGAGCTCTATGATAAAAATAAAGTAACTGATCAACACCTAAGAGGTATAACTTTTCATTTGGCACATCTATGGCTGCACAATCATTTCATGTGTTTGGAGGTATATTGTCTAGAATGACATTTGGGTAAATTACAGGTATAGAAAGCTTGTGTATCGCATCTGGTAGTGGTGAAATATCATAGCCTTTTGGCACACAACTTAGCACAACAGTGGGGACACAAGGCACGACCACTTCAGGACCTTTACCAACTACGAGAGGTGGATCTGGTGGATCAGGAGGGATAGGCATTGGTGGGATCTAGTGGATTTGGTGGTGGAGGAAAGACCGAAGGAAATCAAGGTTCTAGATTAGGCAATCATGGGCCCCAACCACTTTAGCAAGTATTTTTCGAAATGTTTTTGCATCTACCAAACTACAAAGGTGTTGAGGATTTTGTAGAGCATGTACACAAATATGAGCTACTTTCACACTTGAAGGGGATCACTACCCTATAACGAAAGGAAAGTTAGTTTCTTAATAATGTTACAAGGATGAGTGCATAGTTGGTACCAGAAGTATGACCCCCACCAGAAAGTAGTAAATTACATTGTGCTATGAAATGCCTTCTTATCTTAATTTCATATCGTTGAGTTTGAATAGAAGAGCATTAGCATGCTAAAGGAGATTCAACAAGGTATGCAGAGAGTGTACAAGAATATGACACTCATTTTAAGACTCTCTTATCAAAAATCTCTTATGATATACATCCTTCTTAGCATGCTCAATGGTTTGCTGGAGGGTTTTATAACATCTTTTAGGAGAACACTTTCGCATAAGACTTTCACAAACCCATGCAAGGCCTTGGAGGCTTCCTTGTGCACTGAGGTTGTTGGAAGCATGAATACTGGGGTTATCCCTTTTCGTGAAGCTCATATTGTTGTAATGACAAAGCATCTGGAGAATCTATCTGTGAACTCAACGCATAAGACTTGCAGTGGCCTATGTTGCAAAGATTGTGAGGTAGAGGGGCATACAAATTATAATTTTCCTTAGAGATTGGTATGCACCATGATAGTATATTGTGAGATTTGACGTAGAGATCATGATGCAAGTAGGTTTCTACTACTGCAGTGCACGATCCGTAAGAATGCATCTTGTTATTACAAGAGTTGCACCTATACTACTCATGACACCAAAGATTACATATTAATTGACTAAATACATAATGCCATTGATATTGGTGTGCACCAGACCGACATTGTAAACAATTCCAAGGATGATGGTCATCATTGTGAAGGGCGCATGGATGGAGGGGCACGTGGAAGAGGAATCTAAGGAGGATTTTGAGGTTGAGGTAATTGCGGAGGAGGAGGAAGTGAGTTCCCACGCGGGACTTGTTACAACTGTGGGTCTACGAAGCACTATTAGTGTGAATATCCTAATCTATTGCAATGATCTTGGTGTGGGAAAAACCAAAAGTATGAGGAATTTCCATAGATATTTGAACATATGAGCCAGAAAAATCAGAAGGATAAAGGCACAAGAATAGTAAGCATGAAGAATTCAAACTCACAATGGATGCTACGGGTGGCGCATGAGTTAGAGTTTAGAACCTGTAATGGTGACCACTCGAGCTAAGGTTGCATGTGCTAAGGAGATACCAAAGCAAAATTAATTAGTTACTAAAGAAGAGGTGGTGCATGGTAAGTATCCGGACCCTACTCATCAGAAAGAGATTTATCAAAAGACCATGGATATAATTCAAAGCCTATAAGGAGAGATCTAGTGCCTAAAGGAACAGTCATAGAAATTAGAGCAAAAGAAGAGCACCGAGGCTCCAATAAAGGATCTTGATGAGGTCAGAGAGGTATGCAAAATATTGAGGCATGATGATATCATTCCTTTTATAAGGGAATGGTTACGGGAAAAATTACCACGCACCAAAGGAGAGTGTGAGCAATAGGTCCTACACACTAACCTTCCACCTCACACCATTGATTATGATAAGGATATTACCTTAAATGCAATTGTTGATGGGTGGCTCCTAAGCAATATTTATGATTGACACGAGCACAAATTTTAATGTTCTCACCCTAGACTCCTGGCATCAAATGGGAAGGCCCCCATTACAACCATCTTCAAATGTGTTATATATGGCTAACAAATAAAATGAGATTCCCATTGGTGTCTTGAAGGATGAATTTATCACTATACAAGGGGAAAAATTTAGTAGGTATTTCAAATTCTTGGCGCTAGCTGAGGTGGAAAACTTTCCAATGTTACTAGGTCACCCTTGGTGTTATAAAAATAATGTTGACCTACAGTTCAATAAGGGGTACATAAGCTTTGAGAATAAGGAAGAATGGGTTATCATCCCCTTGACTGATGGAAAGTCAACCACCTTATACTGAGCCCTTGGGGGAGAAGAAGTTCTTGACAAAATCTATGTGCACTCTATAAGGAACCCTGAAGTGATTCACCCTACGGAGGGAGTTATTCAGTTTGAAGACACTCAATCTATGAGTGTTACCAATAGTGTAGCATGTGACAATTGGGTGTGCACATGACTTATGAGTTAATTGGACAGAAATTGAGAGGCTCCATTACAAGAGTGACAAGGGTGTGCCCACTTAGGTGCCTAAAAGGGAATCATTTAAAAAGCTACGTTGGGGATGGCAACCCTAACATTTTTCTTACAAGCCATGGAATCCCAAAGGAGATGTGATATTGAACTAAGGAGCATGTTTATCTACACTTTACGTGGAACCACAACACATTGGTGGATGATGCATCAGGACAATCTTCTAGGGGTGGCACGAGGTGAGAATTGTGCTCTCTATTATATTTTTCAGGGAGCAAAATGCCCACTAAAATTTACATCTATGATGGAAAAAGGATCCACCTCAAATCATGTCCCAGAGGGCGAGAGGATCTTGATAAAAGGCGCAGAGGCTTTACCTCCTTCCCTCTGGGTGCACAATTTTTATTCCACACTACAATGTTGTGCGCATGCATGGTATGTTTATTTAGATTTATGCCATTAGGCATGGAGCAAGTGGGAGTTAACAGATGAATTGATTCAGGTGTTTGAATATAAAATTCATAAGCCCTTTGTGAACGAGGTGCTACAATTTTTTAAGTGACTAACTATGGGAGACAATATCATGGAAGAGGATAGAATACTGTACTTATTAGGTGAGCCTAGCTTCAAAGAGCACTCTGATGAATAAGAATCAAACGAGATACAACTTGAGTGCACTTGCATGGAGAAATAGAAGAGAAAGATGGTCTGTGTGATAGATGGCGAAGAATTGGAGAACTTGTATGTTAAACCATATTGTGGGTATGCGTGAAGTAACAAATAGTACTGATGAGGTAAGCACACACCTACCATGAACCCCTAAAAAAATAATATTAACATTGGCTCAAAAATAGAACCTAAGGAAGCTACTATTGGGGATTATTGGTCAGAAAAGGAATTTTCAAATATCATTGATCTATTTCATGAGTTTCAAGATTTATTTTTGCGTGGGGTACCATGCTCTTAAGGGAGTTCACCACTCTTTAGGAGATATGTAGATCAAGCTAAAGAAAGGAGTGTGACCAATTCAAAAGAGACCTTACCAAATGAATCCAAATTTTCACATCTAGGTCAAGGAGGAGATAGACAAGATGATTGCATCAAGCATCATGGAAGCTATGGAGGAATCACAATGGATAATCCCCATGGTCATAAGCATTAAAAATGATGGAAGGATAAGTATTTGTGTTGACTACAGGAACCTAATTTTTATATGTGTAATTGATCCTTACCCAACCCCGTTTTACCGAGGAAATCCTGGAGGGAATAGCTATGTGCAAGATCTATTCCTTCACACATGGCTTCTCAAGATATCATCAAGTTAGAATCTTAAAGGAGGACTAAGAAAAAATAACCACTGAATGGAGAGTTTTTTCCTACATTATCATGCCTTTTGGGTTAAATAATATGCCTACTATGTTTTCATACATAGTGGTTAAGGCATTACAAGATTTTATCCATAAGTTCCTTCAGGTCTACCTTGATGACAAGATAGTGTATGGACTAGTAAAAGACCATTGTGAAAATTTGCAGTTGATGTTTGAGAGATGGCAACAGCTGCACATATCCCTCAACATTAAGAAATGTCTTCTTCGCTACTCCATTTGGAACCCTCTTGGGGAATATCATATGTAAGGAAGGTTTGTTGGTAGAGCCTACCAAAGTTTTTGTTATTGTGGGATTGGGGTAACCTACCAGCTAGAGCGCAGTGCATAGATTCCTTGGGAATACAAGGTATTGCCATAAATTTATTAAGGGGTATTCCAAAATTTCCATGCCATTGGAGGAATTGTTAAATCACAAATGTATATTCCATTGGGGAGAGGCAAATCAGTTGGCATTTAATACATTGAAGAATAGGCTCATCAATGCACCCATATTACACTTTCCTTCTTAGGATAAGTCATTCCATGTACATGTTGATGCTTCAGGAATGGTGATTGGGGCAATCCTAGCACAACCTAGAGAAGGGATTGTTGACCACCCCTTGTGTTTTGCTAGCAGAAAGTTGACACCAGTAGATCAGAACTATACTACTACTGAGTGTAAATCACTATCAATGATCTACGCGTTGCATAAATTTAGGCAATATATGTTGGCAACACCCTTCATATTCTACACAGACCACATGACATTAAAGTACTTGGTGAACAAGCCCATTTTACAAGGGCACATATGTCGGTGAGTCTTGTTATTTCAAGAGTTTGAGTTTACAGTTTTTGTGAAACTAGGAAAGAATATCTCATGGCATGACCATTTATCAAGGATTGACTTAAGGGAGAACACACAAATCATTAAGGATATAATGTCAGATGCACAACTATTTATATTATGGCACGCACCATCTAACTTTGAAGATATTGTTGTGTTTATCATAATGGGTGTGGCACCAGAGGGCATGAAGACCTTGGAAAGGAAGAATTAGCCATACGCACCACACCCTACATGTTAATTAGTGGATACTTCTACAAGCTAGGCCACGATGAGGTTTTGCACTGGTGATTTTTAGAGAATGAATGCATTACAATCATGGAGGAAGCATAAAGTGGGATTGTAGGAGGACACTATATAGGGAATGCCACCACACAGAAGATTCTACTAGCAAGGATTTTGGGGGAAAGAATCTACCAGGATTGTATTGAGTTTTGCAAGGCCTGTGATCATTACCACTGCCTTGGAAAACTAGGAAGAAGGGATGAGATTCCCTTAAGATTGATAGCTAGCACATAACCATTTGAGAAGTGGGCCATTAGTTTTTTAGGACCAATTTCACCTGCTACGCGAAGGACTAGTTCATGCTATATCATCACTTGCATTAACTACTTAATAATATGAGCAGAGGAAACGCCAAAAAAAGGATTGCAATACAACCACAGCGGTAAGGTTCATGTGGAAAAATATAATGAGTAGGTAGAGGAATTCAACAGCTGTAGGAAATGTGAGCCAATAATTGATGCATGGATGACAGAGGAGGAGGAATCCCTCACATTTTAGAGGAGGACCATCCCCACCAACAAGGAAAAGCACACACGATTGGTCGTCAACACCATGGCCTAGAAAGAGAATATCAAAACAAAACATGAAAAGCTAGTTTTCAGAATCGGTGAGCTCCAAGACTCCATCACTAAGTGAATGGATGAATTCGAGGGTGTTTACATGGAGTTAGGGGGTGGCCATCAGCACATTAAAGGGTAAGGTGGAGGAATTCATCCTGGACCATTTTCTAAATGTCATAGGGGATGGCCGAGAAAGGCTTTATCAGAATTAAATACCTGGGAGAAATTGAAGGACAAGATAGACGCAGAGTTCCCTGAGCTCCTTCAATTGGTCGTATAAACACCCCCCCATTCTTTAATTATTTACTCAGATTCTTTCCTACCACTATTTTTATTCTTTGGACTAGCATCACTACCATAGCATGTTTTGGTCAACAAGAATTTTGTTCGGTTAGCACGAAGGTTTTCTGAGGAAGCAACTAGTTTACTGTGGGGTGATGTTGGGCCCCTAAAATTAACTAAGTACCTAAGGAAAAAAACATTATAGCATATGGTCAGAGGGTGTGAAGGCACACGTAGAATTAGTCCTCAGAGAGGCGCGAAGGGTCACGGCCAAGGCAGGATGGAGTTAGGAATTAGCAATCTTTCGACAAACAAGAAAAGAGGTGCATAGGGAGGGAATGAAAAAGTGACTAGATACAAATGTGGATAAGCCATGGGGAATTCTAATCCAAGAAAAGGATATTCCAGGGAATCATTATGGTTATCATGAGAGGATAAGGAGTCCAGGTTGTTAAGGATTAGCTTGCACATGCATGCTAAAAGCACTCGATTGAGGGAAACGCATGGCTACATCTAGAATATTCCTAAGTAGTTGTAGAAAAATTATGAGGAGATTTTAGTAGGCTTTCGTAGATGATGATGGATGGTTAGAAGAATATTCATTTGAATGCTTGGTATAGAGGGTCATTTCTAGAAGAGAGAGAGAGAGAGAGAGAGAGAGAGAGAGAGAGAGAGAGAGAGAGAGAGAGAGAGAGAGAGATTAAAGTATGGTGTAATGGATGTAATAAGGAGCACTGTGATAAAAATAAAGTTATGTTACTATGAACATTTCCATGGATGGAACTTCTGGATGTAATCTTATCTACTGTATTTGACTTATTAATATAATGAAGCAGTTTTGTAACACTCTTGTAATGGATCTTGATCTATGTTTTCCCTATATGTTCATCTGTGTGTTACTAGTTTCCTCAATGTTATTCCATGGTTGATTTTTCTTGTATTTGATCAAGTTAAGTATGTGTTTGGGATACGTCAACTATGAGTAAAGTCTTACATCTAAAAACCTATGGATAATTGTATTTATTCTCTAGTTATTATATATCATCATGTTGATAAAGAACATTCTCACGAAACTCACATAAAGGAGGGACTCGGTACGTGTGCCCACCTTGGGTGAGCTTCCAAGCTAAGACTAGATGATAATCCAACGTGCTTGGGATTAATTTTTGAAATAGACAATGATAATAAAGACTAAATTTTGGTTTCATTGTCAGGACCTCTTTTCAAAGTTTTCATGAGAATGGTATGTTATGAGGTCTAACCCCCATTATGATAAAGGCCATAGATTGCGAGCAGGATACAAAGACTGACTAGGGACATGGATAATATTATAGTGTTGTTGACATTTGATGCACTTCTTGATGTATGCATAATAATCCTAGAATTTATTGTAGGCCAATAGTAATCAATTCATAAGACATGTTTAGCGATGGTGTTACCATTGAAATGTCCACCGCATATACCATCATGGACCTATTGGATTGTTTTGTTAGATTCGTGAGACTTGAGACACCTTAATCAGATGCCATCAAAGCCACATTTATATAAGACACCATCTATGATGACATAATGAGTGGCACATTGAAGAAATGATCGTTTTAGTGTTTTGTGATAAGTCGGAGGGGATTTTAGATTCAGAAAGATAGTCAAATATTTTATAATACCATAAAATCATTTGGATGATTTTCAATAGTGTTGTTAGGAGGGAGTTTATTTTGATGTGAGGGGGTGATCCAATATTTGAATGAATATGGATGCTTTGGAGTTCTCATTTTATTCTTTAATTTGTAATGGGGATGAGGGATCCTAAAGAAGACATAGTTTCTACAAATTTGTTGGAATATCATGGAATTTTTTGGATAGTGTAATGATCGAAAGCTCTGAGGATAAAATCAACATTGGCTTTATATTTTTGTAATATTACATTTTTACATTGATATTCTCCTTTGACTTAATTGATGACGAGTTACGAGTCTCCTTATATTTCTAAATTATGAACACCTAATAAGATAACAGTTGTGAGACCCATGATTAAAGCTTCGTATTCTACCATGTTATTAGTACATTCAAAGTTAAGTTTAAATGATACCAGAATAGGAATCCCTCAGGGCAGTATGATAACGACACTGGCTCCTCCCCCTTGCTGGAATTTAGATCCATACAAGAAGAGATTAATTTTTATAGGAATGAATTCATTTTCATCGATAGTGTTGATGGATTCATGAAGAAATTGTTTGTGATGAAGATAGGTGTCTAGAAGGGTTGCTTCTGCAAGTTGTTCTGCAATGGATCGACCTTTAATAGAATTTTGTGATATAAATTCAAGGTCAAATTCGGTCATTAGAATGATCCATTAAGTTCTAAGATCATTATGATATGGTTTAGAGTGCATGGTTTTAAGTGGGTTAAAGATGGTGACGATGAAAGTTTTACGATTGAGTAGGTATTGGCGTAATTTGGAGGTAGCAAAGTATAAAGTGCAACATAATTTTTCAGCTTCGGTATAATGGGTTTCATATTAATAGAGGGTACGAATTATGTAATAAATGGTTTGTTCATGGTCTTTCTCATCTGTATGAGTGAGCATGGCTCCTAAAGCATGGTTTGTGGTGGATATGTAGAGATAGAAGTGTTCCCCTCGCGAGGAGGTGTGAGCACAAGTGGTGATAAAAAGATAGTGTTTGAGTTCATAAAAATTATTTTAATGATTGAGGTCCCATTTGAATTCAAAATCTTTGCGGAGAAGGTAGTGAAATGGTTTAAAACAATTTGAGAGTTGATATATGAAAATTCAGATAGACTGTAATTTACCTTGAAGGCTACGCAGTTGTTTGAGATTTAATGGAGGAGGGCATTTCAATGATTTCTTTGATTTTGGCCAGATCTACTTCAATACCTTGGATAGAGATAATGAACCTTAGGATTTTTTGGAACATAATGGTTAAGTGGTCTGGCCAAGCCTTAATGCATATGGGTCCATCATTAATATATAGGTTAATATTTAATAATATGAAATATTTATATATCTATTATTAAATATGCTAACCTAGGTATATACTTTATGTTCAATATTTAATATCATGAAATGATTATATTTCTAATATTAAATATTATAAACGTAGGTGTATATATCAACCGTTTAGGTTGAAAAGGTGGGTCAAGAGACATACCCGATCACATAATATAAAAAGGACTATAGGTACTTCATTTGATATGTTCGGGGAATGAAATATCAAAGGTGTGTAAATAAAGTGAATTTGGTTTTACCCTTGGTGATTAGGTTTTGAAAGGAGGAGGTGAAAATTACTGGATGTAAGTTTGGTTCTCTGGAAAGTAAAAGGTTATTTTCACAGTGTTTTTTACCCTATTTGAGGTTTTCCACTATAAACACTGTGTCACCTATGTTATTTACTTTCCTGGTGAGTATATTACTTTAATTACTTATGGTATGATGTAATATTTATTGTATTACATTGCATAGTGTTTAAAATTTAATACATTTATGGTTTATTAGAATCCTCAATATTCTAACATGGTAACATTGAGTTGAGGTAAATTCATAATAAATTAGAGATCCACTAAATGTTCTGTACATGATTTGAACTCCAAGTCCCTATATGGTTGTTTTTTCAACCAACCCAGAAGGGTATCTTAAAATAACCGACCCCTTCTTCACACAATGTGTTACACTATAAGTTTTGTTTTATGCAGACCATCCAGGTGAAGTCACAAGTGGAATGATTACGAAATTTGTTACCTTGTTCGTAAAAACTTGATGTAGCCTTTATTGGTAGCACATGTTGAAACATTATTTGCTATAGTTTTAATATGTTGCACCCAAGTTAACACTAGGAAGCTATCTCAAAATCGGCAAGTTCACAATACTTTAAAATCCACAGTGAAAATTGAGATCAAGCTCGATAGTTATGGAAGCATTCTTCAAATTATTCCAAGGGGAGTAGCCTTAATCCTATTCTTCCATGTATAAACATCCAGGTTGAACTTGTATTAGTGTAATGGTGGAATCATGCCCCTCAGTATGATTCCATGCATCTAGTATGAGGACATTAAATTCTACTCCCGTATCAATCGGAAGTATTACTCAAGATCCATCCTTTCCACTACCACATTCATTGTGATCTCCTTTTCATAGTCTAGACTATGAGGGGGTATAGTTAATCTATGTACTATATTCTATCCTAATTGCGCCCACCTCCAGCGTGAGGTACTTTTTCTCTCAACCATATCTCCTAGCAGGGGAATAAGATGTTCTCCTGGCACAATTTATCCTACACACATCCTCCTTAATATCATCTACGTCCCTATGAGGAGTTTTGGACATTATTTATGTATATATCTCCAAAAGCCTTAAACGATATTAAAATTACCTGGGATCAGGGGAACACTCAATCAGACTATCTTGCAGAATCCTAAGTCACCTCCACAGTCATCTTGATACACCTCTAAATTATAGTAGGTAGGCATCAGGGTACTTCCCATGGAGTAAGGTTCAAACTTAAGTTGTGAATAACAGGTCTTTGCTTTGGATATTTCCTTCATGCGTGTAGCACTCACCAGTATCAATGGCATCATGGATCTGGTTTATATATATATATATATATATATATTAAAAATCCTTAGTGGATCATGGGTCTATAGATCTTTTACAAATCTTATAGTAACAATACTTATGTTCTTAGTAAGGAGTGCTCATGTTTATTGCTTAGCAATGAAGGAATATACTTTTTGGATCATGATTCCCATGACAGATATCATAGTCTAACGCCATGTGGCCATAACCATCCATACTATCCATGTAAGGGGGCGACCCCATATCATTTATATCTTATAGTCCTTCTAATTAACTATATAAATAAACCTATTTAAAGGTTTTCTTTTATATAAGAGTGGGAGTGGAGAATAAAATTGGATAATTTCTATATAAATGGTGAATTTAAAAAAAAAAATTTATTAGTGGCCCACGTGAAGTGTGGTAACTATTTATTAAAATATTGGTAGTTATAGCCACAAAAGTTTTAAAGTTTTTAGCTTGCACCTGGTATGAAATTATTTTAGCCTGGTCTATGTCCTTTAAACCCCTCTAATAAGGGTTATGTGCTTTTTATATAAAGACAATATACTATAGTTTATAATTTTTTATGAACTATATGTTGTTTTTTATTTATATTCTATAAACTATATACCTCTTTTTTTTTAAAGTGTATATATTTTTACATTATAAATTATAATAGGTTATTATAATGTATTAAAATATAACCTCCCTAATATTATACAAAAGAATAAATTCTGAAATTTCACATTCTTGAAATACACACCAAGTTTTAGCTTCATTAAATTTGACGATCAAATGACCATCACGGTAGACCAAACATAAGACACTATGACGGTCATTTAGATGTCAAATTTAAGATTGTAGGTTCCAGGAAACTTTCAATGTGTTAAAATTGACAGTCAAATGATCATCATGAAAAACCAAAAATAAGTCATTATGACGGTCATTTAGACGTCAAATTTAAGTTGGTTGGATCTTTTTTGTCAGGACCCAAATAAGGGATAAAATATGCAGAACAATCCCTCACAGAATCGCAACAGTAGAAACTAATAAGCAGAAAAAGATTACATATTTTAAATAAAAGTGTAAAATAAAATAACACAACTTAAAGAGACAGTATTTAATGTGGTTCACCCAATTTGGGCTATGTCCACCAGGAATCACTTACTCAGATTTTATTACAAGCCACCACTCTCTCGATACAATACCCAGATCTATTTGGAGCTATGCTCAACAAACTCTACATAATTCACATCTGAATTCAAACACATCTTTAATGTTACATAATATCTACCATATAAATAAACAATTGCTTAAGCAGTTTTGTAAAACTGTGGGTATCAAAACCATGGGCAAAAAACCGTCCCATAAACATATGGGTCAAAAATCCCGCCCATATGAGAAAAACATGTTTCTCGATATATCGGGCACGTTTTTAAGGCCAAAAAAAAATTATAAAGTACTCTTAGTGTACAGTCTTCAACACTTTCTCACATGAAAACAGGCTCCATAACCTAACATATATGAGTCTTCTGCACCAAGGTAGGTGAGGATGGACTCATTTTCATAACATTGAATGACGTTACTTGAAGGCGTATCTTCATCGATCATGTCAGGATATAGGAATGGGAGGAGAAGAGGTCACTTCGCCATCATGTTGATAGGTCAGAAATGCCCAGGGAAATGGTGTATATGAAAAAATACAGTTAGGAGGTATAGATTCAGGAACTATGGACTCCTTGGGTGAAGATGATAATGTGGGTGAATGAGACGGGGAATATTTCTCATCCTATATAAGATCGATGCAAACCTTCTTGCAGGTGGAGCATCAAAACCAATGCCACTACGGTCATTGTGTTTACAAGAGGTATAGGAGATGACAATGTGGCAGCCTTGTTCATAAAAACCAAAGCCAAATCCTTTTCACGTACACTAATGGAGGAAAGTGTGAGCAAAACAATAGTTAGGGAGTGTAGGTTGGATGATAATGGTTGGGTTTGGGATGGAGGTTCAGGTTTATAGGTGGCCATATCAAGTCCCCCATTTATTAGGTTGGTGCGAAGGTGAGGAGGGCCATAAGGGAAAACGTTAGTGATGTGAATGTCATAAACGAGATGTTGACGAAGATTCCCATACTGTGGAAAGTGTACAATACTCTTAGTGTACATTCTTCAACACTTTCTCACATGAAAATAAACTCCACAACCTAACAATCTCCCGCTTGGAGACTAGTTTTCCTCTGAGCAAGCTTCTCAACCCTTCACTAGTTTCTGTGAAGACCAACCAAAGCTGAACACACCTTCAAGTTTTTCCCTTGTGACCACCTTGATCATAATTTATGTAGGATTCTTACTGGTATGGATCTTCTCCATCTTCAACTTCTCTTCCTCTAAAGCTTTCTTGATGAAATAGTACCTTAACTATATATGCTTCATCCTAGAGTGGAAAGCAGAGTTCTTAGCTAGGTGTATAACACTCTGATTATCACTATGAAGCTTTCCTTCCTCTTGCTTATGCCCCAAATCCTAAATTAATTTCTGTAACTAAATCATTTCTTTGCTTGCCTCTATGGTAGAAACATATTCAGCCTTTGTGGTTGATAAAGCCACTAGCTTATGTAGTCGTGAAATACAGCTCATTACTATCCCACCTACAGTGTAAACATAACTTGTTGTGCTCCTCTTGCTGTCTACATCTCCAACCATATTGGAATCTACATAACCAAAAAAAGTGGTGTCTGATCCATTATAGCACAAAACTATCCCCATGGTCCCTCTCAAATACCGAAGGATCCACTTTACTACCTGCCAGTGATCTCTACCTTGATCACTCATAAATCTAGTCACCGCTCCCACTGCATGGGCAATATCAAGCCTAGTGCACACCATGGCATACATCAAACTGCCAACTACTGATGAGTAAGGTACCTTGGACATCTAGTTTCTCTCCTGCTCTATCTTGGGACACTGCTCCTTTGATAACTTGAAATGGCTTTCCAAAGGAGTCCTAACCGATTTAGCATCCTGCATATTAAACCTCTCAAAGACCTTCTTAATGTACTCTTCCTGAGATAAAGTCAGATTCTGTTCCTTCATATCCTGAGACATCCTCATACCAAATATTTTTTTGGCTACCCCCAAATCCTTCATAGCAAAGGATTCACTTAGCTGCTTCTTGAGTACTTTTATTTCCTGCATGTTTTTACATGCAACCAACATGTCATCCACATACAGACACATGACAATATAACTGCCATCCTCAAATTTATTTTTATACATGTAATGGCCAGAATGACATCTAATATAACCTTGCTCCATCATGAATCTATCAAATTTCTTATACCATTACCATGGATCTTGTTTTGAGCCATACAAGATCTTCTTCAGTTTGCACACCATCTCCTATTTACCTTTGACCTCATATCCCTCTGGTTGTTGCATATATAGTTCCTCCTCTAAATCACCATGGAGAAATATAGTTTTTACGTCAAGCTGCTCTAAGTGCAAGTCTTCTACTACAACTATTCCAAGAACAATTCTAAGAGAAGTCATTTTTACTACAGGAGAATAAATCTCATCAAAATCTATACCCTTTCTCTATGTAAACCCCTTGACCACCGACCGGGCCTTGTATCTTTTCTTACCTCCTTCTTCCTCTTTGACTCTGAACACCTAATTGTTCCTTAATGCTCTTTTTCCTTTGGGTAGCTTCACCAAATCCCATGTCTGGTTCTCCATGAATTCCTGATGCTCCTCATCCATGGCTTGCTCCCACTTCTTCCTGGCATCTATCTGCATTGCTTCATCAAAGCTCTCTGGATCTCCACTATCAGTGAGAAATAAATAATAAAGAGAAGGAGAAAAATGTTCAGGTTCTCTTCTTACCCTAGAAGACCTCCTCAATATAGGATATTGGGGTTCCTGAAATGATTCATGTGTCACTTTTCCATCTGGAATATCCTCTACCGCTGTATATTCTTTCTTAGATTATTTCTTATTTTCCTGCAACTACTTCTTATACACAACTTTCTCATTAAAGACCACATCTCTAGATTGAATGATTTTCTTATCTTTAATACTCCAACATTTATATCTAAAGTCATCACCACCATAACCAATGAAAGTACAATTTTCTGATTTAGCCTCTAGCTTGTTCCTATCATCCTTGTCTATATGAACAAACACCTCACATCCAAAGACTCTAAGAAATGAATAATAAACTTTATTGCCATACCAAGCCTCCTCAGGTATGCCTCCATCTAAGGAACTTTAGGGTCATCTATTTATCAAGTACATAGTTGTGCTCACTGCTTCTGCCCAAAAAGAAAGAGGCAGTCCTGCATATAACCTCATGCTCCTAGCACATTCCATTATTGTTTTTTTCATCCTTTCTGACACCCCATTCTACTGCAGAGTTCTTGGAACCATATTTTTCCTATGGATTCCATTCTTAGAACAATAATCATCAAATTAATTGTTACAATACTCCCCTCCATTATCTGACCTGAGACATTTTAGCTTAAGACATGTTTCATTCTCTACCTAGGATTTCCATTTAACAAAAGTGTCAAATACATCATATTTTTTTCTAATACAATAAACCCAAACTTTCCTTGTTTCATCATCAATAAAAGGAACATAATAACTTGAAAACCCAAGAGATGATACCTAATCCAGCACCCACACATCAGAATGCACCAGCTCTAACTTAGTCTTTTTCTTTGTAGGTCCAACCTTAAGAAACCTTACTAGCTTCTATTTCCCATATATGCAGTCCTCACAGAACTCCAAACATGTTTCTGTATATCCTAGAAAATCCTTCTTTATGATCTCCATGCCCTTATGGCTCATATGACCGAGCCTATAGTTCCACAATATTACAAACATTAGTACTATAAGTGGTTAAATACAAGGTTCCAACCTTCTTACCTCTTTCCACCACAAGATCACCCTTGGTAACCTTCTAAGAGTCAACTGTAAATATAAAATTTCATCTTAATGTAGGCACATTTCTGACATCCTTTAATAGCTAATTATTCCCATTCTACATCTTAACCTGAACAGAACCTTTTCAAACTATGCTGCAAGGCTTATCATCACCAAGAAAAACATGCCCAAAATCTCCTTGAACATAATCAACAAAATAATACCTATGTGGAATAGCATGGAAAGAAACCCCTAAATCTAAAACCCAAGATTTAGTAATATTGTGTAAAGAAAGAATCAAAGCATCCTAGCATATATTACCTGTTGCCACATTTGCCTCCTTGTTTTCTTCCTATTGTTTCTTCTTGTCCCGAAGCTCCTAACAATCCTTCTTTGCATTCCTAGACTTTCCACAATGTCAACATACTATCTTGATTTTGGATTTTGACCTTGCCCAATCCTTTGATTTTTCACGACTTCCTCTATTCTTCTGTCTCCCTCTAGTTTCCACTTTCAAAGCATTCCTTGAAGTAGAAGATTCACCAAAAAAAATTCTCTGCATTTCCTCACTTAGAATCATCCCTACAACATCCTTAAACTTCAACTTTGAGTTAGCTGGAACCGAGTTGCTTACTACCATTACCAGGCTATTCCAACTTTAAAGTAAAGAGCACAAAACTAATAAAGCCCTAACTTCTTCATCAAATTCTATTGTAATCGAAGCTAGCATATTTACAACCATATTAAAATCATTTAAATGATCTGCTACTAAACCATTCTTAGACATCTTCATATTAAACAACTTTTTCATTAAAAATATCTTATTAGAGGAAGAGGGTTTTTCATACAACTTCCTTAATACATCCATAAGTTATTTTGTAGTCTTTTTGTTTGAAACATTAAATAATACCGAAGATGCAAGAGACGGCCGATTGTCCCAAGTTCCTTCCTATCCAGTAAATCCCATTCCGCATCTGTCATGCTTGAGGGTTTTTTCACCTTCTCAGATAGTGGAATATAAAGATCCTTCTTATAAAGGTAATCTTCCATGTGCATCTTCCAAAGACTGAAATTTTTCCCATTGAATTTATCAACCCTAGATCTTCCATCATCTACCATAACTCCCACTCAAGATAAAACTTTCCCTGTGATTCAAAAATTCAGCAAACCAAACCAAAATTTGATACCAATTGTCAGGAAATAAGGGATAAAATATGCGGAACAATCCCTCACATAATCGCAACAGTAGAAACTAATAAGTAGAAAAAAATTATAGATCTTAAATAAAAGTGCAGAATAAAATAACATAACACAAAGAGATAGTATTTAATGTGGTTCACCTAATTTGGGCTACGTCCACCAAGAATCACTTGCTCAAATTTTATTACAAGCCACCGCTCTCTCAATATAATACCCAGATCTGTTTGGAGCTATGCTCAACAAACTCTACATAATTCATACCCGAATTCAAACAATCTGTAATGTTACATAATATCTACCATATGCACAAAACCATATAAATAGACAACTGCTTAAGTAGTTTTACAAAATCGTGGGTATCAAAACCATGGGCTAAAAACCGTCCCATAAATCTATGGATCAAAAATCCTACCCATATGAGAAAACCATGTTTCCCGATATATAAGGCACGTTTTAAGGCAAAAAAATTGTAAAGTACTCTTAGTGTACAGTCTTCAACACTTTCTCACATGAAAACAAGCTCCACAACTTAACATTTTTCTATATTTATTTTTTAGAAATTTGATGTTTTAATACTATAGATGTTTCTGAAACTCTTATCTTCCTAGATAAAAAATTAAATTGCGCTTAATCTATGTTAGAAATTTCAAATCCTATTAACATTAGGAAAATGACCAAAAGTCATCATATGTACCATGCATTAATTATCTTATATGAACCTGAGCCGCAAAGTATTAAAGGGTCTAGGTGGATATACAAAGTAAAATATAATGTTGATGGTAGTATTAATAAAAAGCTAGACTTGTTGGTAAAAGTTTCACTTAGAAACCTGGTATTGATTATGTTGAGACATTTGCCCTTATAGTTAAAATGAGTACTGTTAGAGCCTTATTTGTAATTGCAGCTCAATTTGAGTGGGAAATCCACTAAATGGATAAGAAAAATACTTTTTTGAATTACGATTTAAAAGAAGAACTTTACATGTTTTAACCTAAAGGATTTGAAGTAAATGGTAAAGAAAACTATGATTGTAAGTTGAGAAATCCTTGTATGGTTTAAAACAAGCTCTTAGAGCTTGGTATGCGAAAAAAATTTCCTTCTTTAAACTGTTAGGTTTTATTAATTGTTCTTCTAACAATGATATATTTATTAAGTAATAAGGTTCACATATTATCATTATATGTATATATGCTGATGATTTTCTTATGACTGGTGATAATTCTGATTTAATTCATATGATTTAAGAGAAATTAAAGTAGTACTTTGAAATGAATAAGTCAGGGCTCTCACATCATATTCTTTGTATGAATGTATTTAATTTTATTTTTATTTTTCAAAACACAATATGCAACCATTGTATTGAAAAAATTTCTTATGGTTGATTGTAAACCATTTTCTACTTCAATGGAAGTTGGAATAAATATTGATCCTATTTTATATACATTGTTAGTTAATAGTTTGATATCTAACTATAACTAGATCAGATATTTCCTATACAGTAGGAATTACTTCAAGGTTTATGTAGGAACCTTTTTTAGAAATCATTGGAATCTTGCAAAAAAAATTAGATGTATAAAACGAACAGTCAATTATGGGTTGTATTCTACTAAGAATGAAAATGCTATCTTATATGGATTTTGTGATTCTAACCATACTTATGTTGTGTTATAAAATATAATGGATATGTGTTCAAGTTTTTTAGTGTAGGAACCATTAATTGGAACAAAAAAATGCAATCAATAGTATCCATTTCTTCTACCAAGGTAGAGAAGTAAAATGGAAGAAGTAAAGAAGCCATGTGGTTGCAATGGTTATTGGTAGAGATATACATGGAAGCTAAATGAAGTATTCCTATTCTATGTGGTGGTCATAATTATATTACTCTTGATTAAGAATCTGGTTCAACATCAGAGGATGAAGCACATTGAGATACATATACACTTCACCCGTTAAGAGGTGCTAAGTGATGAGATAAATTTCAAGTTCATGTTGACTGAAGAGCAAGTTGCTTACATCTTCACAAAGTCCTTGAGTGCTGCAAAGTTTTGTCACTTTTGTGAAAAACTTGGATTGTCAGAGTTTCCATTGAGGGGGAGTGTGCATGACAATGTGACCTCCTAATGGAACTTGGTTTTTATAGCAAAGACCTTCGTGCTTTTGTAAAAGATCTTCAGCCAAGTGTAAAAATACCTTCAGGCATGTATGTCTCCTCAACTTCTTTTTGAGAAAGAAGTGTAGAAATATCTTAAAGGTGGTCTTTAGTAAAATATTTAGTGCTATTGAGTTTACTGGTAAACATCCAGTATAAAGCATATTGTTAAGGAGATCCTTGGTTGTAAAAGGCTCCTATATTCTTGGGTTTAATAACTTTCTATGAGAACCTGTGAGAACATGTAAAACTTAAAAAATCATACTTACCCACTGATCATGGGATGATCTTTGGGATTCCAAATCCTTTTGTACCAAAAGGTAAATTGAGTATAATGAAGGTGTTATAATTCCTTCAAACTGATATGCTAGCCTAAAACCTTTATGGTTTAAGGATTCTAAATGAAGGTCTGTAGTGTACCAGGAGTAAGTAATCTATTGGCATTTGTTATGTTATCCCACTTAACATTAAGGGGGAGTGTTGGAACATAATAATTAAGTGGTCTAGCCAACCCTTAATATATATGGGTCCATAACTAATATACAGGTTAATATTTAATAATATGAAATATTTCTATTTCTATTCTTAAATATGCTAACCTAGGTATATACTTTAGGTTAAATATTTAATATCGTGAAATGATTATATTTCTAATATTAAATATTATAAACCTAGGTGTATATGTCAACCATTTAGGTTGAAAAGGTGGGTCGAGAGACATACCCGATCACCTTATATAAAAGGAATTTAGGTCCTCATTTGATATATTTGGGAAATATATCAAAGGTGTGCAAATCAAGTGATTTAGTTTTACCCTTGGTAAATAGGGTTTTAAAGGAGGAGGTGATCTTACTGGATGTAAAATAATTTCTCTAAAGTAAAAGTTTATTTTCAAAATGGTTTTTACCCTATTGGGGTTTTACACTATAAATATTGTGTCGCTTGTGTTATTTATTTCTTGTAAGTATTTCTTTATTTACTTATGTTATGATGTAATATTTATTGTAACATTATATAATATGTAAGTTGATTAAATCCATATTTATTAGAATCCTCAAATTCTAACAGGATTTTAGCATTGAGAATACTAAAAACCCACTTAGCAAGGTTAAGGTGAAGGAAATATTGGATGATATGGATGAAGAGTGAATCAAGGATGACAAGATGGTCTCTGTGTTGTTTAGACTTTCCTAAGAAATAATCAAAGTAATCCTCTACTATTTTTTGGATAAGATCGTGAAAGATGTATTTCATAGTGTGTTGATAAATGCCTCCTACATTTTTAAGTCCAAAAGGCACAACACGGTAGTAGAAGGTACCCCAAGGGGTAGTGAAGGATGTCTTATGTTGATCAGCAGTGGCGATAAGGAATTTATTGTAACTAGAAAATCCATCCATAAGGGAGAGCATTTCGTGGTTGGTTGTTAAGTCAAAAATCTGGTCAATATTTGGAAGAAGGAAATCATCTTTAGGATAGGAAAGATTGAGATCCCTGAAGTCAATACAGATGCCTAACTTAGCTAAGAATTTGGTTACAATTATGATATTGAATACCCATTCTAGATAGTCAATGGGTTTGATGAAATTAGAAGAAATAAGACGTTGTAACTCTTCTTTTATAAGGAGAACCACACGTGGATTCATCCTATGGAGCTTCTATTTAATGGGTTTGACATTAGGATAGGTGACGATGTTATATACAAAAATATTGGGGTCGATACCTGGCATATCACTATATGACTAGGAATAAGTTTGACTATATTTGGATAAGAAATCAGTGAAGTCTTTTAATTCTTATGGATTTAGGGATTGACTGACTTTAACTATGTGAAGTTTTTGAGGGGTTCCTAAGTTTACATAGATGGTGGAATCGTTAAGGAGGTTTTATGTATCAGGTGATAAGGTTTTTTGAATGAAATGGTCATCAACTCCCATATGGGATAGGATCTCTTGATTTTTGTGTCATTAGAGGGTGTTGATGGTGGAAAAATCTTCTTCAATCATTTCTGATCAAATGAGAGGAATTTTCTTGGTGACATGTTTGGAATGATAAGTTAAAAGACATAAGGAAATAGTATTGACTAAAAACAAAGTTAGGTGGGATTGAGATGGTGTCATACATGTCCATGGGATCGTCCAGTTCTATGAATGGTGATAGCTCAAGTTTAGTGATACCTACAGATGTGGTTTGAGAAGATGATTTGACAAAAGGCCTTTCATATCCTAGCCCTTACCTTTCATGTGGTTTGAGGTAATATAGGGCAATCAAATCATGTATTCCTTGTTTGTAGCATCCAAATCCAAAACCTTTCCATGCGCAGCGATGGAGGTACATTTGAATGAAGATGGTATTGTATAAATAGTCGAAATCAGATTTAAAGGGCATGGCGTAGTTTTGAAGATTGTATTATAAAGAGGGATGGTTAATCCCCCTGTAGACGAGGTTAATTTTTAGATAGGTGGGTCCGTAGGAAATAATTTCTCCAACATTAAGCTCATGCAATGGTTGTTTTTCTAGTATTCCATATATCTTGGGTGTGGGAAGTGAGTTGAGCATGAGGAGATGGTACTCCCCCAGTGAAAGACATTCCATAACATCCCTAAGAGAGGAGTCATCAGGTAGCTTGGATGAGGGAATGTATGTGTTGTGGATGCTTTATCGAAGGATTTTGATTTTGGGATGAGGACGTTATTTGGATGGTATGTCATATTAAAATTAACGAAAGGATTAGGATCTGTGGGGACTGTGAATGTCTTACCTTCATATTCATATTTAATACATCAGTGTAGTTTTGAAAGGACACAATGCATGGTGCATATCCAAGGTCATCCTAACAACATATTATACTAGAAATCTCCCTTGATGATATAGAAGAGTTCGGGAAAGGTTTTGACGCCAAATTTAAGAGGTAAAAATATAGTACCTAATGTGGGTGTGATTATATCATTGAAGGCTCAAAGGAGGAATGGTTTTTGAGCAAGGATGGTATTCAGAAACCGTATTTGGTTCAAGTTGATGGATGAGATGATGTTTATTATTGTGCCCCCATCAATCATAACCCTTTTGATGAGGACATCATTAATTTGAACAGTCATGATCCTTAGGTCGAAGTGATGGTATTTCAGTAGAGTCAAAGGAAATAAATGAGGATGTTTTAAGAGAACTTACTAAATCTGTGAAATAGTGGGGATGAACTGCGGGTAATGATATGGACTAGAGGGCTTTGATCATTTCTTATTTATGTGATGGTGATGTTTGAACCAGCTAGTAAGGTGACATTTTAACTGGAACCTGGTATAATTGTTTAATGATGACTTTTTGTACTATATTAGAAGATGGAGGTACAACAAGAATGGAGATTTTAGTCTTTGATTGTGATGTTTGGTTGGAGGTTTCAAGGTCTAGAGGGATGGAAACCTCAGGTTTATCTTTGGAAGAGGAAAAGGAAATCTCCGGAGGTGGTGGGCTAGTGATGAAGTTTTTTGGTTTATTTTGTTCTGAAAGATTGGATTCATGAGCACGAGATTGGGTAGTAATGTGGACAACATCAATCTGATAGGGAAGGATCTTACTCAAGGATTTTTTTATAGTAGGGGTGGATGATGTTTCAGGTTTTGAGTGAGGTTTCTTTTATGTATGTAACTCTAAAGGGAGGAGGCCTTTATCTTCAAGCTTTTTAATGGCTGTGTGAAAGGATTTACTTTCTTTTACACAGTGTCCAGGTGTCTGATGGTAGTAACAAAAGGCTTCAAAATTATACCAAGATGGTTTCCATCCTTGAGTGTTGGATGGTTTAAAATGCGGTAACACTATGAGTGATTGTTGAAGGAGTTCTTCTAGAATAGTTGCAGAGTGTCCTTTTGATGTGGAGATTGAAGGAAACGATGTTTCTTTTGATTTAGTGGTCATGGGAGGCATTATTTTTGGTGTTGTTTCTTTGGTATTTTTCAATGGGTGGTTTTTTATTTTGTGATGGTGATAGGTGGCATGGACAAGGTATGGGGTCTGAGAATAGAGGGTTTATGTTTGGTTATTTGTATAGGAGTGGTGGAACCATTTATAATGGTCAAATTTTTAGATGGGGGGAAGGAAACTCCAGGGGTTACATAGATGATATTGGGTTGTGAATTCATCATATGAAGTTTTCATAATCTAAATGATGGGTTTTTTGAGGTGTTTGCGAATGATCCCTAAAAGGGTTAGGTGAAGAGGAGGTATCTATAGATGCAGAAGGTTCACTTTGGATAATAGATTGTGGGGATGTTTATTCAAGTGTGTTATTATAGGTGAGTGTGGGTGTGGATTTTTTAAAATGATTTTTTTTATTGATGATGTTTATGGTATGGTGGGCTTGTACATTGTTTGTTTGGAATTGACTAATCAATGGGGGATGTTTCTGAAATGGATGTTTAAAGACGTCAAGGTTCTGATTCTGAGGAATGTTACGGTTCTCTAAAAGTATCTCTCCTTTTTCAATTAGATCTTGAAGGACATTCCAAAATGAAGGACACCTTTCGATTTCATAACCTTTGACCCTATTCTATTTACAATAGTCATTATCTCTGTACCAAGAAGGTTTGGAAATAGAAGTAACAATAGGATGGATGGGTGGGAGAGAGATCATATTAGAAATAAGGAGTTTATCAAATATCACACTGTAAGTCTCTCTAATATAGGTATATTTACATTTATGGTGGAAGCATTCGATGGTAAAATTCTCCTTTGGAGAATATTTGATGACTACAACATTGGCTAAATATTTGGGTTTGTCTTGACTAGAAGATGACTTGGATGGGAAATCGGATTTTAGTTTCTTTGGTCTAAGTTATATTTTTCCTTCTTCAAGAGCCCAAAGTTCAAGTTTGTGGGCCATAATAAAGGATTCATCAAACATTTGAAATGAATATATTTAGAGTGTGGAAAAGATATGTTTTGTGCATGAATGGGAAAACAATTCAATTAATAATGTCTATGGGAGAGAGAATGATAATTGATTGATTATACCCCTCCAAGGGGCTATGGACTCAACAATGGATTTATCCTCGAATTTTTTGATAGCTATGTCTATGATGGTGATTTTACGAATGATATTTATTGAGAAATGTTCGAGGAATAGCTCAGCGAGTTGTGCAAATGAAAAGAGGGAATATTATAGAATGTTATTATACCAATCTAAAGTAGGTCCTACCAAGGACATCGGTAATGTTCTTAGCATAAGGTCCTAGTCATGATATATCAGGTAACAAGCATGATGAAAGGCTTGTATGTGCTGCTGGGGGTCTTCCTTGCTATATAAAATGAGTAATTCAGGAATCTCCTAGTGAGGAGGATAAGCCTTATACGGTATGAAGGGGTGAATAGGTTCATTTAATATTTTTTCATATGATAGTGTATTCTTAGGACCCATGGAGGTGGTTTCAAGGCTAGATATGAGGTTCATTAAGGCCTAAAGAGGGTTAATACATGGTTTTTGTTGTGTGCTAATTGAGGATGAAATGGGTTGATTAAATGAGAATTGATTAGGTTTCTGATATGATTGATATTTTGTGGGATGTTTTGTTGGAGGGGAATGTTTACAGGAGTATTATAAGTTGGTTGTGAGACTAGTGGTTGTGATGATTGGATATATCAATACTAAGGAGGTATGGATGTATTAATAGGAGGTAATTATTAGTGTGGTATGTTTTGGAAGGGGAAAATGTGTGGATAAGGGGATGAGAATACTGAGATGCATATTGAAAGGGGAAAGAAGTGAAAATAAGGGGTTGCGATGGTTGTGGGATGTTTTGAATGGGAGTATATGTATGAATTAGGGGCAGAGATGTATGTATCAAATCTTGGGAGGCAACAAATGAAGGTGATGATTGAGGTACCTGTTGTGATATAAGTGGGTTTGAAAATTTTTTGTGAAGCTAGATGAGTACTAGAAATAACACTGGTATTGATTAAAGGTGAAAATGAGGGGATAGACATTATAATGTTTGAAGGGGTGGTATGTTTTTTTTTGAGATGACAGAGGTTGAGGGACACTAATAGAGGCACCAGTAAAACTTACAGGAGGTATTTGGATTGTAGAAGAAGTTGGAGGGGTTTGTGTAGGTGAAGAGGTGTTTGTATCAGTTTGAAGTGGTGTAGAACCAATTGAGGGGTCGAGTTGTTGAATGGTTATGTCTTGTGAATAAATCACGTTAAGGTCACAGGTATTCATGGGGACCGAAGACATAATGGTAGATGTTTCTGTTCAATTGCTAGTAAGATAGGAATATATTTTTTGGATGATAGGTTCATGGTTTGGATTGATGAGATGGAAAAAATGACATAAAGGATCAGGTGTATATGATAGAAATTTAGGTAATGATCATTGAATATGGACACCCCTAGTAGCAAGGTATGCATTAAGAGCCCTGGGGGTTTGAATCAAGGATTTATGAGAAGAAGGGATCCCCACTATTGAAGAACTAGGGACTAAGGGGATCAGGTATTTCAGATGAAGTGGACTAACTACTGGGAGAATGTGTTTGTTCTTGATCTTCAGGTGGGGGTGAATCAACAATTTTTCATTCATGAATGGAATTCTAGAAATTTTGAATATGTTGTTGAGTGTTATCAATGGAGTTCAATATCATCTATCATGTTTTCTATATTTTTACGTCAAGATATTGATAAAATTTCATGGCATTGATCAATGAGTCGTTGAGATTCATCTAGTTGGGTTTGGGCTTGTTATAAAGTTTTTTGGTATTGTGGTGTGGATCACTAGAATGGACTTGACATATTTTTTGAAGTATGAATATGGGATTGTTGTCTTGTAAGTACCATATTAGAAAACACACAATCACCTAACAAAACAAAAGTAAATCTAGATTGGTTGATTACAAACAACAAGAAAAATCACATAGAAAGAGTTTGATTATTTTAATTAATTAAGAAATAGTGGAATGTTTAAAATGGTTTATAGCATCCTAGGAAATGGCCATCTATGGATGGTTTCAGGTAATGTTTAATCCTAGAGTCCTCTATATACCTGAGGCTATGTGAGGACCAAATATTTACTGGTTTTGGTACGGGAATTAGTATTGGGCCTACTACCTCACTTCACGGTCCTGTCACAATAAGAGAGTCAGGTGCTTAGCCAATATATTGACAAACACTTGTTTGTACTCAACTAGAACATCGAGTTGGTTTCCATATTGGGTGATTAAATCCCAATAGTTATCAACTGGTTAGGAGTGTTTGATACAAGTTTGATGTTTGATGTGGTTTGGCTGTGTGTGGTAGAAGAATTAAGTGAATGCGATAAATTAATCCTAATTAATCCATGTGATCAAGTAGGATGCAATGTTCATTTTAAATCCAAAATAACAGTGGAATTTGAGGAGAAAAAACATCAAAATGCAACATAGAAAACAAAAATAAAGGGAAAGGACTCACCTAAAAAATGCTTCCTTTTTAATTTTTATTTAGCAAAGAAAAAACACAACAATCCAAAAGATACCAGAGAAAAAACCTATAAAAAGGTTAGCAAAAGACAAAACACTAGAAGAAAATGGTTTAGGAGTTTTTTGAATGAGTAATAAGAAGCATTCATAGAGATTGTAGGTGATGGACATAATAGCTGGCGATTCACACAATCACTGGTGATTTGACTAGATCTCTAGCGATTACAGAGAAAAAATCCAAATAAATGAGTTTTTAACAAAAATTGAGATGAAAGAAAAGGGATAAGTGTCCCATCGGGCATGTCAGGATCTTCAAAGATGTTTTTACCTTTCTACTTTAAATTAATTAAGTGAAACAATAAAAAAAACTAATCTCAAAATACATGGGGTTTATCAATACTGTTAGAACTTTGTCATTATTATATGTGTTGGTATTGATGTAAATTTCTATTGATGGCAAAAGTATTTGATGTCGAGTATCATTGATGTAAAATGGATTAATTGGTAAAGTGATCAAGTGAGAAATTTGAATGTTGATTAGTAGCGTCGGATCACAAATGCTTCAGGATGATCAAGGATAAGTTCTAAGGGAATTAATTAGTTTTTTTGTAAGCTGCGGATATAAGGAGTTAGCTGCTAAAGTCTTGAAGTAGCCGCTAAAGTCTGCAAGAAGCTACGGAACTCTAGAAAAATCCGTGGAAACTTGTTGAAGGCCGCATGTAAAGGGATGAAGCCGCAAAACAAAAATAAGCTAAAGGATGAGCTACATGTGTAAATGGTAAGGCCGCGGATGAGAAGGAAGATCCTTAGAAGTAAGAATAGTCTAAAGGTAAAGTTGTAGGACTAAGGAAGTCTAAAGGAAGCCCCACATAAGGGGAAATCTGTGAAGAACAAGAAAATTTGTCAAGGACAGAAGACAGCCATGGAGAACGATAAAATCCGTAGGTAAAGGGATAACATTGCGAACAAGGAACAAAGCCATGGGAAGGTAGCAACAAGAAGGAAAGCCATGAAATACTGTAAAAGCCAAAAAAAGTAAAGAAAATCCACAGATGAATAAAAATCCTCTAGGAAAGAAGAAATGTATCTAATCAAAGATACATGTTGCGATACAAAGAAAAAGTAAAAAAAATATGAGGAAAGCAGATTAAACAAGTATGAATTGGGCAAGGCTTAAGGACAATAAAATTGATTTAAAATATGAACAAGTGATATTTTTTTCTCCAAAATTGATGGTGATTTGATTGTCTAGTGATTGCAGATGAGTATGCGATTCTCCACAAAGAATGAATAAATATGCAGTTCTACTTGTCAACATTTAATGCTCATTGAATTTTTGGAAATATAACTGTGGTTCTCTATGTGATTCCTAGTTTTAGGGAAAAATCAAATATTAAATAACAAAACGGACTGCTCATCTTGATCACGTTGGAAATTCTGGAAATATGAGAAATCTATTTTTAGGTATTGGCTCATAAATAATTTATGGTAAATACATAGAAAAAGGTGAAATCAAGCCAAGTTTAGCAAGACCAAAATCTAGAATTAGTTTTATTCATTTAATAGACCATATTTTTAGGTGACACAGCAAGAAGATTGCACGACACACCAAAGGAAACGTTGTAATGGGTCGATTAATTATATAGAGTAAAATTGATACCAATAGGGTTTTTTTCTCGAATAAGAAAATGTTGCATTCAAGCTGAGAGAGCTACAGAAAGAAAAGAGAGAGGAAAGAGGAAAGAAGACATATGAATTGGTGAAGTTATATCAAATGAGAAGAGCATCAATGTGGGATATTTATTGACTAAGAGGGGTCAATTCAAATGAGAAGAAGAGAGTGACAGAAAGAACACAAACAATTACAAAAAATTGATTATAATCTATTGTATAAGCAAATTTTGTAACTAAATGATCAAAAATTGTATGTAAATCAAGTCTAAGTTGTAGCTTAGCATCTTTAGGGGGTTGCAACCTCCTTATGGGTTGATTCTTGTAAAATATCAGTTATAGTAGATTAAATTAGGGGTTGGTGCTCCTTACAAGTTGGTGCTTGTTAAAATTCATTGAATAGGTGGCCATAAAATCTTAAAGTGGGTGCTTCACAGGTTGAGTGCATGCTCAACCAAAACCATTATAAGCTTTGGAATTGGTGTTCCTTATAAATTTGTGGTTTTAAGTGGGTTTTTCCCTCCTGAAATGGTTTACCGCTATAAATCATGTGTTCAACATTCTTCTGTCTTGCATGTGTTTGTTTGAATGCTCATGACATATTATTGCACTTATTAAGAAATTTTGAATTAGCATTATTAAAGTGAAAATTTTAATCTGCACTAATTCACCCCCCTCTCAGTGCTTGTGTTCTATAACAATTGGTATCATAGCGTGTCCTTCTGACAAAAGCTTAACATATTCAAGGAGATCCTCTTTTCACAAGTATGGCAGAAAATCAAGCACAAGGTGGTTCATCACTGTCAAGATCACCTCTCTTCACTGGAATGAACTATGCATTCTAGAGAATAAGGATGAAAACATATCTGATGTCACTTGGTTTTGATATTTGGTAATGCATTGAGAAATTATACAATCCTCTAACCATGCCTATCAATTCTTCAGAAGACAAAGAAAAATATGAATGAAACTCAAGAGTACTGAATGTCATTCTATGCGATCTAGCTAAAATAGATTTTGTTAAAGTTATGCACTGCACAACAACAAAGGACATATGGACCAAACTTCAAATTATTTATGAAGGATTTTAAAATTTCAAGATGGAAAAGTTACGTACCTACATAGCTCAGTTCAAGAATTTGAAGATGAAGGATGATGAGAGCATAGCGGCCTACATGCAAAGAATTTATGAAGTTATAAATATTATGAGAGGCTTGGGTGAGAAACTAGAAGAATTTTTTATAGTCCAAAAGATTATGAGATCTTTGACTGTAAAATATGATGCAAATTTTTCAGCTATAGAAATTTCCAAAGAAATGAAGACTCTCACAATGGATGAATTAAAGAGCACTCTTTCAGCATATGAGATGAGGACTATTGGATCTAAGACTACCAAGAAAGAATTAGCATTCAAGGTCAAGAAAGAAATCCAATCCAAGAAAGAAAAAGAAGAATCAAGTTCAGAGGATGAGTTAGATGATGAAAAGATTAAAGAAATATTTATAAGAAGATTGAAAATAGGTTTAGGTAAGTATAAAGGAAAACTCCCTTTCAAATGCTTTGCATGTATACAAGTAGGCCACTTTGCAGTTAAATGTCCAAATTTTTTTAAAGAAACTCAGTCTAAACATGAAGAAGATAGTCATAAACATAATAAGAGAGAAAATGGATATAAAAAGAAAAATAGCAAGAGGAATTTCTTTAAGAAAATAAGGAACTTCTATTCAAAAGAATATTCAAGTGAATCTGATTCAAGCAACCCAAGCAACTATGAAAATGAAAATGATAAATATTAGTTTGAATGTTTGTTTATGGTCATGGATGTGCCTGAAAAATGCAGCTCTAAAGGAAAGAATACAATTGACTTTTAAGACTCTAATGAAGAAGAAGTTCAAGTAAACCTTGAAGTTGAATTAGTATGTGATCTTGAAGAATTCAAACTATGTAGAAGAAATAATCAAAAAATAAGGTGCACAATGAAATATTATGAAGAACAAAACCAAAAATTTGAAGAAATAAAAAATCTTAGAGAATAAGAAGAGGCTAATGAGCTCAAGGAGCTTGAAATCAGCTGGAAAAGATCTCAAACTCTTACAAATCAAAGGAGGGTGAGTGTGTTAGAAACTATGACACTAAAAGGGGGGTGAATCATTGTCTTCACAAATTTAACTTCTTAAATCGGATATGATAAAACGATAAACACACACAACAAAACTTCAAGAGAGTACACAAGGACACAAGGTTTATTATGGGAAACCCAAAATGGGAAGAAAACCCACTGAAACTATGAACTATGCTTAGGACCAATTTGTCCTAATTCTGTTACATTAGTTTCAAGGTTGAGCTTAAACTCAACCTGGAGCTGCTACTCCTCAATTTGACCATGTTGTTACTTAGTTAGGAGGATTCAACCCCTTGTAATTCAATCAGTTTCTACTGATCTTTAGTAAGCTTCAACTCACAAGTAAGCTTCAACTCCTCAACTGCTAAGATGTAGACTTGATCTACCAATTTTTTCACTCTTGAGTTACTGTCTTCAACAGCTTATGATGACCCTATATTTTCTCTTTATCGCTGCTGCCCTGTCAAGGATCAATTCATTATATATCAAAATTTTCCTTTATTTTTCACGAGCTCCTATACTTATGTATCTCAGATGTTTATATCACTATTTTTTCACTGTGTTTTAGTCATAAATAACAATCCTTTTGAATCTGACTGACACTTCTTATCTCTTCTTTTTCAATTTATATATGTCTTCTCACACTTCTATCTCTTCTCTCTCACACTTCAACTCATGTATATCACTGTCTCACTCATTCTCTATTTTGAGTTGCTATATGTGTAGAAAACATGACTGTCTTGATAAAATTTTCATCCTTTACTCAGCTCACACTTCCAATCTATATGTCTATAGTGTATTAAGTTCACTGTTTTTTATCGCTATATAGACTTAACCTTCCATGTCCATTCACTGTCATTTATATCTCAGTCTCAACAACTTAAGATGGCAATCTAAAAATGCTACCATTCAGGTTTTTTTCATACTTCACAATATCTCTACACACTCCTTTTAGTTCACTATTTTTATATATATCTATATAGACAAAAACTAAATGGTTTATTCAAACTTCAATTTATATATCATTCTCACTTTCTCATTCATTGTTTTGTACTACTCCAGTCCAGAGAAACTGTGCAATGTACCATGTTTTTACAACACTCAAATGATGAATCCATTTATGTTAAAGCTCATTGAGGCTCTATAACAAGTATATACCTTGAAATAGCTGAGAATCAATCGACCCTTCTTTTAAAATTGCATGGGAAATTTAAGAGAAACTGTTTTATCTCAGTTACCATTTTAATGTCACATTTTTAGAAAAAAAACTAGAATAAATATATTTTAATATCAAACCAAATGACTATATTCCTTTTGAAATCATTTTTAAACACCTTCATAGAGATCCTATTCAAATTTTGTGATTTTTCACCAGTTACAATTCAAGAACCAAGTAATTTTGTCTAGATGAAATTGTAACTTAGTAAATGGGATCTATAACAGACCTGAGAGCATTTAATAGGGAATTTCTCCTTTGTATTTGAATAAAACAAAAAAAAATTACATGTCATTGATTATATAAGTCTTTCTTCATCTTCTCTGGCCTAGAGACAAGCTTGAGACTCTTCAACACTTGTAAAAGCTTGACAGTTCCGTGATATCTGTGTAATTTAGTATTCAACTTTCTTTAAAACATGATGATGGCCCACATAAATTATTAACTATACATTAAATTTTAAATAATTTGGAAACAATACCTTATGAAGGACACAATCAAGACATTAAAACTAATCTTTTCTTGATTTGACTTATACAGTGACACACTACACACCTTACAACACATTGACTGATACATTATGAGATATCCTTTTACATGGACATGATCCCCTTAAAAAATCCATTACTTAATGATTCTCAAAACATAAAGTTTCTTTTCATGGATTTGGATCTATCACTTAAGACATGGAGCATAGACTCATTTCTCTAATCAAGAATTTTCTTCCTTTATAGACTTTGAAACCCTTTTAGAGGACATAACTATGCAAAAGAGGCTTCAAATTAAAGTCAGATATTCTTTCATTGTATACTTTGATGGAGTGACCTTGTAAAACCTTTTCAATAGCCTTAGATTAAATTATTCATTGTTATAGAACCAAACACATGTTATTAATCTCTCTTCTATGACTGTCATAGTGAACAAATACCCATCTTCAGATATGTAATCACTTGATGTGATGGAGGATGCAAGATGACATATTGAAAGCTTCTTAAAACACCAAACCATGATCCAATAAGTATGAAAAAACATCAAAAAATATCCAATTAATATTTAAGAGGATCAAATTAGTCATTGGGGATCAAATTTTATCTTTTTCTCCTTTCCATTCAAAACACAGTTTAGGAGAGAGAAAACATGTTCCACTAAACTGATGAAAAATTTCAAAATAAACCTCCTTTTGAGAAAATTATTTTTACACTGGAATTATAAGACATTTTTCTACAAAAATTTATCTTATTAATTGTTATAATAATTTCCCATATTTTTTCTTGAGAGCTAAGAATCCAGGAACCTCAAAATGCATTTTCCAAAACAGTTGTTTTTGAAAATCTTGAATATCTCAAAAACGCCATTACATAATCTTATGAAATTTTACATGGAGTATTGAAAGACATACCTATACATGTTCCAATTTTTTTTAGCCATAGTTTTACCTGTGGATATCTAAAAAACCTCATTTTCATGAAAGAACATTGTCAGTTCTCAAGACCATTTCTGTGCAATATAGGAATTTGAATCCTGAAGCTGAGATGAGCCTAAACATTTATCACACCTGTTGTAGAGACTCTCCCAAATATTATCACCTACACACATGACTTTTCTTTGACCTTTACTAACCTGACACACCTTATCAAGCACCTTAAACCATCCTAAAAGGGCACTACCAATCAACCTTCATTTCCTAGCCTTTTTGAAGCTACATAAAACCACCTTGAACCTCTGATCATCATGAGAACAACCTGATATGTATGTTCTTGCACTCTCCCTTTGCTATTAATGTCATTGACATAAATGACAATAACCACCAATACAACAAGGTGTAACAATCTCCCCCTTTTTCATTAATGGCAACACACTGAAACTTGATGGAAAACTAATATGCTTGATATTATCAGACCATGAAACAAATTTCCATCACACTCTCTTCCCCTTTGACATCTATGATAAAGGTGTCCAAGCACAACAAACTAATTATCTTGAAAAATCCAATAAAAATAATATGCTCATACCTTACAGGAACTCCCCCTAGGAAAATGCTGCTCTCTTGTCTGAAGAGACTCAAAACTTGTTGCTATTCTTCTTTCATGTAGCACCTGTAACAATTCCTCTGAGATATAATCTTGAAAATTCAGCCTTCACCTTCTTCCACTATCTTTCCCAGACCTCATGATTTGTTCTTGGAATTGGAAAACCAACTCCCCTTGTCTGGAATTAAATTGAGCCCTTTTGGAGCAACTTTGGTACCCCTATCCTTAACTCTCATTTCACAGTCTTGGTAAATTTTCCATTTGTGAAAGACACATTATAATTTCAAGAATAATAATAGTACATTAACACTTTGACCTTATATGAAACACTCCCCATATGATACTACACCACTCCTTAATATTGCAAAATCATATCACTGAATAATTGGCATACCGTCACTGAAGTTAATAACTCATTCCATGACTCAACTAACCTTAACACCATGTCATGACATAATTGACTAATAATGAGACATCTTTCACACATTTGAGGCCTTTCACTTCCTTCATACACACCAACTTGTACATACTTGACTCATATACTTGAAGCTCATCATTGACTCATGACACACCATACCAAACCATTTCAAACATATCACTTTTCAAAACTTAACTCATACAAGGCATAAATCTTCGAAAATATGACTTAGTAACACCTATTGACTGTGTTTTATTTTTAATACCACTCAAGAATTTTAAAATATACACAAATTCCAACATGGAGCAAGGCATACAATTTTGAAACTAACATACCTTGAAAATTATATAGATGCAATAATCAACTTCAACTTGTGCTTGCTTCATCTAGTGTACACCTTCTAGAATCCTAGAGAAGGCATACCATCTTGCTAAAATACTTTAGAATAGGATAAATTCATCAAGGCAACATCATGACTCAGATTTTTTACTTCTTTTTTCTTAATTTCTTGTTAATCTTCTCAGATACAATATTTTGTGTAACCACCAAATCACATGAGATCTCATCTTCCTCTTGGGTTCCAGATAGGTATAATTCATATACCTATTCTAATACTACTTGGGGAAGACATTATTCATGCTTTGTACTGGAGTTGTTTTCTTTCTTATTGCCTTTTTCATCATTTTTTGCTATCTTTCTTGTGTTTTCTTCCCTTTTAATTGACTTAGATTGTTGTTTTTCTTCGCCATCTGCCCTTGCTAACTTTTTTTTCATCCTTTGATGTCTCATTTTCTGATTTTTATTCTTTTACCTTGCATACCCATTTTTATTTCTCCTTTCCAACATCTCTCTCAACCATAGTTGACTTGGTCTTACTTTTTGAGTTTACATTTTCTCTATGTATCATTTTGTCTTGTCTCTAGAAAGCATTCATCTTATAGCTGAATCTAGGTGATTCATGACAATGTCTTGAAAATTTCCCTAGCTCATGGAAGTTGAAGTACACAACCTGATTCTTCTCCAAAAACTAATTTACTAGATATTCTAACCAATCCTTAACTGTGTGACATTTTCCTTTGTAATTAAAACACACTATGTTCTTCTCATAATCAGTCCTACAATCTCTCCATGGATAGCCTTCATAGACCTTTCTCCTACAATCTCTATCTCTATATCCAACAATTTTGCATGAAAATAAAACTCCATGAAAGATACCTGATAATCTCCTTACAACTGACAGCCTAAATATCCTTTTGTGCTCTTTTTGTCCTTCTTGGGATGAGAACATCCCTGACAAGAAATATTACTTGATTCATCTCTAAAAAAATTTTGCTTATTTTGTTCCAACTCTTCTTTTAGGGTTTTTACTTTTGCATTTAACTTTTCACATTATCCACTCTTGGCTTGAATAGCTACCTAACATGTATCATGCTCTACTCCACTAGAATTTCCTTGTTTCCTTTGCAAGTTTTTAAGCAGATTAGTAACTTGTACCAAATCAATCTTCAAGGTCTTAAGATCCTTTTAAAATTTAAGGCAAGTTTTTTCTTTATCTTTTAAGGCCTTTGACACTTTATCAACAAATGAAGCCATCTCATTTAGTTCATGTCCATGGTTAACTTCTTTAAGCTTGATTTCTTCCTTTAACTCCTTTATAAGGACTTGAGAAATTTCATACCTCTTCTTCAATATTGATTCTACTAATTTACCCATGTTTATGTCTTCAGGATCACCTCCAAGATGTTAGGCTTGATTCAAGAGGATCAAGATCTAATACAAATTATTAGAAACTATGAAACTGAAAGGGGGTGAATTAGTGTCTTCAAAAATTTACCTTATTAAATTTGATATGATAAAACCATAAGCACACATAATAAAATTGCAAGAGAGTACACAATGACAAAAGGTTTAATGTGGGAAACCCAAAATGAGAAGAAAACTCACTGAAATTATGAACTATGCTCAGGACCAGTTTGTCATGATTTTGTTACATTAATTTCAAGGTTGAGATTCAACTTAACCTAGAGTTGTTACTCCTCAATTTGACCAAGTTACTACTTATTCTAGAGGTTTCAACCCACTATAATTCAATCAACTTCTACTAATCTTTAGTGAGCTTCAACTCACATGGAAGCTTCAACTCCCAGATTGTTAAGCTATCACTTAGACTTGTTCTACCAATTTGGTCACTCTTGAGTTATTGTCTTCAACAACTAATGATGACCCTGTATTTTGTCTCTATCTCTACTACCCTATCAAGGATCAATTAGCTATATATCAAAATTTCTTTTACTATTTGTAATCTCCTATACTTTTTGTATCTTAGATTTTTATATCATTGTTCTTTCATTGTGTTTCAGTCATAAATAATTGTCCTTCTAAATTTTACTCACACTTCAACTCATTCATATCACTATCTCTCACTAATTCTCTATTTTGAGTTGTTATACGTGCAGAAAACAAGACTGTCTTGATTCAATTTTCACCCTCTACTCAACTCACACTTCTAATCTATAAGTCTACAATATATTAATTTCATTGTTTTTGTATTGTTATATAGACTTAACCTTCACTATCCATTCATTGTCAATATCTCAGTATCAACAAATTAAGATGGAAATATCAACATGCTACCATTCAAGTTTTGTTCATACTTCACAATCTCTCTACACACTCCATCTAGTTCGCTATTTTTATATATAGCTATATAGACAGAAAAACATACTGTCTATTCACACTTTAATTTATATATCATTCTCACTTTCTCATTCACTATTTTGTATTTCTATGTTCATTCATTGCTCATTATCTCTTCAAATATTTCAGTCAATGTATATATCTATTCCTTTATTTTCACCTGTATAGTTCATCAAATACATTGTCTCAGATTTAAGAGGGGAATGTACTATTTTTTAAACTTCCCAAACATTTGAGTTATAACTCCTCTAGGACTATAACTCTTCAACTTATTCTTGGAATTTACATTAAGCTCTTCACTTCAACTTCATTACACCCTTCAATAGTTACTACAAAAAAATGTAATCATTTTTTGTTTTCCCTATTGAGACACCAAGGGACAACTATGTACTATAAGACAAAAAAGAGCATTTTCATCTTCCTCGGTGAGCTAAGACTAATATTACAATTCATATTTAAAATATCTTATTCATTTTGGTATTTTAAAATGTTCACTCATTTGGTCTCAAGACACTTTAACTAACTAGGCCTTCAAACATTATCAAATCTTCAAATACAACATCCTTGTCTTAGTCCAAAATTGCAATGCCATAACCAATGGAGAATGTAATCAACTTGAATACAAGATAAATTCTCCATCCATGTTTCAAAAACCTTGTGCACCTTTATATTTTCATGATCCAGACAAGAGAAAAGACTCAAGACTTGATCGGCTCATTAACACTTCCCTCGGGTTATCTTTTAGCATGAAAAGCATTGTTTCAGTTATTTACAGGTAGATATGTTGCAATAAAAATTCAATCATGCTCATTCAAGACCCTAAGAATCCCTCCAGATCCTATTTTCCTCTTGTGGACATGATTCAATATGAGACAAAACTTGAAGCCTTTAAGAATTGACAAAAATTGATAATAAGATTGTGATTTTTCCAGTCAAGAGAAACTGTGCATTGTACCATGTTTTTACAAGGCTCAAATGATGATTCCATTCATTTTCAATATATTTGAGTCTCTATAACAAGTATATACCTTTAAATAACTAAAAATCAATTGACCCTTTTTTTAAAATTGCATGGGAAATTGAAGAGAAAGTGATTTATCTCAGTTACCATTTTACGGTCACATTTTTGAGAAACACAGTCAAAGAAATATATTGTAATATGAAACCAAAAAACTCCATTCATTTTTCAATAATTTTTAAACACCTTCACATAGATCCTATTCAAATTTTATGATTTTTTGTTGGTTACAATTCGAGAACTAAGTAATTTTGTCTAGATGAAACCCTAACTCAGGGCATGGGGTTTGTGACAGACCCAAGAGTAGTTAATAGGAAATTTATCCTTTGTATTTGAATGAAACACAAAAAAAAAATTCCATTTATTAGATAAGTCTTCCTTAATCTTCTCCATCCTAGAGACAAGCTTGAAACTATTCAACACTTGTCAAAGCTTGACTGTTCTATGATATTTGTGCAATTCAATATTCAACTTTCCTTAAAACATGATGATGTCCCACACACATTCTTAACTATGCATGAAATTTAAAATACATTGGAAACAAGAACTTATGAAGTACATAATCAAGACATTAAAACTTATCTTTTATTTATTTGACTTATACACTGACACACTACACACCTTACAACACATTGACTAATACATTCTTAGATATCCTTTGATAAGGAAAAGCTCCTCTTGAAACAATGTCATTACTTGATGCTTCTCAAAACATAAAGTCTATTTTCATGGATGTAGTTCTATCACTTAAGACATAGATCATAGAATCCTTTCTATAATTAATAATTTTCTTCCATTAGAGACTTTGAAACCCTTGTAGAGGACATAACTATGTAGCAAAGGCTTGAAATTCAACTCAGATCTTATTTCACTCTATAATTTGATGGAGAGACCTTGTGGAACATTGTCAAGAGACTTAAATTGAATGATTCATTATTGTATCACAAAACACATGTTCTTAATCTCTCTTTTATGACTGTCATTATGCACAAATACATGTCTTCAGCTATGCAATCACTTAATGTGATGGAGGATGCAAGATGACATATTGAAAGCTTCTTCAAACAAAAAACCATAACCCAAGAAGTATGAAAAAACATCAAAAAATCTCCAATTAATATTTAAGAGGATCAAATTAGTAATTGTAGATCAAATTTTACCTTTTTCTCCTTTCCATTCAAAATACAGTCCATGAGAGAGAAAAAATGCTCCACTAAAATGATGAAAATTTTCAAAATACACCTCCTTTTGAAAAAAATTATTTTTGCACTAGAATTCTAGGACCATTTTTTACAAAAATTTCTATTATGAATTATTATAAAAAATTCCCCATATTTTTTCTTGAGAGCTAAGATTCCAAGAGCCTCAAAATGCATTTTCTAAAACAATTTTTTAAGAAAAACTTGAACATCTCAAAAACCCCATTATAGAATTTGATTAAATTTTATATGGAGAATTTTAAGACATACCTCTATATGTTCCAAGTGTTTTTTAGCAATATCTTTACCTGTGGAGCTCTGACCAACCTCATTTGCATGTAATAACATTGTCAATTCTCAAGACCATTTCTGTGCAATATAGAATTCTAACTCCTGGGGCTGAGTTGAGCCTAACCCTTGCTCAAAAATATTGTATACACTCTCCCAAATAGTATCTCATACAAACATGACTATTCACTTTTCTGTAAAACCTTGTAACACCTTATCAGGCACCTGAAACCATCCTAGAAGGGAACTACCAATCAACCTTCATGTCTCTGCCTTCTTGAAGCTACATGAAACTGCCTTGAACCTCTAAGAATCATGATAAAAAATTGATATACATTATCTTACACTCTCCCTTTTCCATTAATTCCATTTACATCAATGAAAACAACCACCAATGCAACATGGTGTAACAGAGTGCACAAAGCTGAACTCATAACTGGAGTGACTAAAAATTGAGATGGAACAAATGTGTAGGAAGCTGGTTATGTATGAAAAGATAGAGAAGATTTCAAATGTTTTGAATGGTATAATAAGTGTCCAACTTAATGTATCCAATTTTACCCCCTCGGGGAAAAATTGGACCTTGGGACCTAAAAATAATTTTCTAGGAGCACTCCAAGGCTATCAGGCACAATTTCAAACTTTAATAGTGTTTATGGTGTTCTAGGAGGATTTGGTATTATCTTGGACTAATATTTAGTTTAAGGTGATCTAAATGCTTTAGGTTTTTCTAGAACAAGGAAATTACCTCGGTGGGCCCATATATGTCTACTATAAGAAAATTACGGTTAGCATTAGAATACAAATTTTTAGGTGTCTTATAATACTTCCATGACCCACTCATTCACATAAAGGTTCAAAAGTTGGAGAAGGGTTAGTGCAAGACTTAGAAAATAAGGGAAAACCTTTCAACACAAGTCACTCAAGAACACGAGATTCTCGACGATTTGGTTAACACACATTGGTGGGAGTTTCATTAAGAAAGCCTGTAGCAGTGGAAAATAATTAGGGGTGAGTTCTAACTCAAATTTGATTCATAGTATAGAATAAAATTTAGATCAAGCCACCACAGAAAGAAAGGTTAGATGATATGAGCTCGGTCAAGCTCTTTTAAAACTCGTTCCATGAGAAATGGCGAGTTGATGTGAGGAATTTACATCAAGAGAACTCAGCAGATCTTGGGACATAGCTCCCTGTGGTGGAGTTAATGAAGATCTCGGGATTGAATTCAAAAAATTTCAGCCAATAAGGATGGTTCCCATAACTCAGAGCTCGGCCTATCTTAGAGAGGCATGTGAATGAAGGCTGATTCAAATTTGATATAAAATGACATATGGCATGGGTGCATGCCTGAGAAATTTGGTCAGGATTATGAGTGTTTCATTAGGTCACAAAGGGATCCGAGCTGAGTTGATGGAGGGAAAATGAACTTGAGTTGGGAGATAGGTCTACCAGGAACTTTTAACGTTACATATGAAGGACTCGATAGGTGTTAGCTAGTTATATGAAGAGCTTGATGGATCCATGGAGGGGCTCATTTGGGAGAGCTCATGGCTCAAATCATATGGCATGAAGAACAAGCTAAAGGATATGCCTGTGAATGCCAAGACTACAACGAATGTCGAGCATCCATGATTGACTTCAGTGACAGGAGATGCAAGTGATCTCGAAGATGGGTTCTACTTGGCGTAGAGATGGCCTCAGCTTGTAAACTAGAAAAAATGAGCTTGATCGGGCGAGCTAAGTCGAAGTCGTGGATGATGAGGAGTTGAGGCCAAACTCACCGGGCTTAGTCGGATCATAGTTAGTGGAAGGAGATGGTTGTAGCTCATTCACTAGTTGATACCAGCTTGAATATATCATCATTGATCTATGCATGAGAGGTGAATGATGGATCAACATCAAGCTCATGGTTGGATGGAAGGCATAGTGGAACGGAGGCCTAGTTGTTGTGTTGGATCAGGTAGGCTCATGAATGACTCAGTGCAGATATCCATAACACATATGAAAGGGTAACCCGATGTGTTGAGCTAGGGCTCAAACATTAATAACATGCTGAGAGTGAATTACATCAAGGCAAGTGGATTCTGAGTTCGGTGGTCATAAGATCTGGTTACTCGATGGTGGTTCTCAAGGCATGAATTCTGACTTAATAAGGAAGATATATAGCTCATTCAAGTAACCCGATGCATGAGTGTCAAGAAAATTTTGTTGGAGCCGAGTTGTGGAGAATGAGGAGCTTGCTAAGGGCCAAAATTCATAAAATTTGGGATCTGAGATAATCATGGTGAATTTTGACATTCAGAAGATAGCCTAGAGTTGAAGTCACAACATTAGGTTTCAATTATGGAACGTTGTCACCAAGTTTTGAGCATCGATCTAAGAAAGAATCAAAACCAAGCTCAGCTAGGCATAGCTTGTCATCTAGATGCCGTGTCAATCAGGTAGAAAATGAGATGAAAAGGAAGAAGGTGAGCTTAGTCAGCACCAAGGAAGATTTTAGATTTTTTTAGAGATAGCCCTTTCGGGCTTTTGGATATTTTTAATTCGGAACTCACACCACCGATTTGACGAAAATAAGTTTGAAAGATTCTGAAGCTCGAAAGCTTGAAACTCTGAAATTTGGAGTTTCGAGTTTTCTTGGTTTGGAGGGTTGGGTGTTGGGAGCTCTGCATGGGTGGGAATTTTGGTTTCCAAAGTTTGAAAGGTGATCTCGGTTAGGGTCCAAAGCCGAGTCAATGGCCGAGGTACCCAACAATTCGTTAGTGACGAGGAACCGGTCGGTAAAATCTCAGAGGAAAGAATTAATGGTATGATCAGGTCAGCTACTGTAATGATAGTGTAATAGGTGGTTCTATACAATGATAGAAATAAGAGGGAGAGAATTTCCAGGAGACTCATTTTGGAAAGGATCTCACAAAGTACCAAGTAAGTTGATGGTGTGTTCAACATGAGACTTTTTGGCAGAGATCTCAGAGAAATGGTGGATCGATTTGACGTTGAGATCATTCATAGTTGAGGGCTCGTCAAGGAAAGTAAATCACTCATTTTAATGGAGAATGTGACATGTTCGATGTAGGATGTAGTCATGGTAAGATAACTCAATGAGGCCTTTATCTCTACAAAACTTGGCTTAGTGTCGCAGTGGATCTCGGGGAAGGTAAGTTTGAATTGCTCAAGGAAGAGCTCATTTTGGAGCGCAGTGACTTCGGTAGGGTTCTCAGAACTTGGTGATGGTAGCAATGATTGAGGATATCTACTCATTGTGATTTAAAGAAGAACTCAAATTTTCATAGCAAGAAACTCGGTCGAAGTGGAGGGTGATCATTGAGCATGGAAAAGGGAGCCCATTCGAGCTAAAACCAAATTTGAATCTACATGCGTTGAAATATCATGTGGAAATAACATAAAACTTGGGTAACGTGGAGGATGAGTTTTATTGGAGAATCTTGGCAACCAAAATAAATGTTGTAGGTGATAAATGTAATGAAGCTCAAGCCTAGACCGAAGATCGCCAGGTCAAGTTGTAAGAAGAGCTCGGGTGGTTGAAGCAGGGAGCTCACAACTCGGTGATGAGAGTAAACGACTCAAGGATGAGTGGGGAGCCTATTCCAGGTGAGGTAGGATGGTTCTAAAGTTTGTAAGGTTTTGAATAGCTACCCGAGTTTGAAGGCAAAGGACATGGATTGAGATCTCACACGAAGCAAAAAACAGATGGCTCGGGCCAAACATAGAACTCGCCATGCTCGCAAGAGGATTGCAGAAGGAGAAATGGTCATGAGGCCAATATAAATTAAATATCATAGAGTCAATTTCTTTACATGGTGCAATAGGATAACTCAAATTCACAAGGATTGCAGTGCTTAAGTCATGGAAAGGCATGTAATTAAATAAGTTCAAATTCAGTGATAGTGAGCTTGAGCCAAGAGATTTCAAACATGAATTAACACACAAAGGACTGGCTCAACCATGTATTCAAGTACGAGCTTGGTGATTTCATGGGGAGCTCAGTGAGAATCTCAACATTGATGCATATAGCTTGCCAAGGAAATGGAGCTCAATTTGGAAATTGGTGGAAAGCCCACTTTACAAGCTCGATGAGGAGATCTCATTGGTTAGATGTGGTGATGCAAAGGACTTGTTTTCGGTTGCGAAAGATATGGATCCGATATCGGAGGAGCTTGGACCCAACTCGATGAGTTGACTCGCTGAGCCAACCACCGAGTTGGGATATTTTTGGCCTTTTTTCATAATTTTCCCTTTAGTGTAAACTGGTCAACAAGGGGCCCCACCAGTATTTTTATTTATTTAATATTTTAAATAATAATATTTATTATTATTAATTAAATATTATTTTAATTAATTGAGAAGACTATGTTAACAAGCAATTAATGGCACATGATGGAACTTTCTCAAGTGATTCAACTGATAGTAATAAATTATACATCATGTACCTTCAATTTAGGAAGGTAATTTGAATCCTTCTCCCCTCTCTCTCAGTTTCTTCTATAAATGTAAGTTGGAATCTCATTTCAAAGGGGTTCCAACAAGTCATACAAGTTGGACAAGTTAGACACTTTCCAAGGTTCCCCCTCTCTTCACAAGTTGTGAAGTTGTAGGCTCTCAAGAATTTCTTCTTGAATTGTAATGGTAGCCTATGCCTTTTCACTGATGTAATGATGCACTTTGTAAGTGTTTGAAGTAATGAGAATTATGCTTTGTGATCAATTATATTTCCTTTTATGATTTTTTTTGCTTTTATTTTCCTCTCTCATTCTTTCAGGTGAACTTTACAACCAGGGTTTCCTTTTACAAGTTTTGGAGGTCATTGTGTTTATCAAGGAATGAAGGTATGTAAAGTAGGTTTGTAATGCATGCCATTATTTCTCATGATCATCGCTCTTCATCGGCAAGCTAGAAGGTTGTCTAGAAACACCCTTTCTTGGTACATCACCACTTCTAGTATAGGCTTTATTTCTTTACAAATATCTGTCCCTAATCCCTTGAAATGTTAGCATAGGTCTAGTTATCTATTTACCTGCATTAGGAGTAGTGTAGTGCTTAGTTTAGGAATAGGAAGTCGATCTTCTCCGAAGGTTCACCTCGATCCCAAGTCCCATAGCTTGATATGTGATCCCATGTTTCCCAATCACACCAAACGTCCTATTCACATTTTGGCCATTTGGAGGGTATAATGATATGGTGACAACAATTTTTGGCATGCCCGGTGGGACAATAGGTGAAAATTCTATATTTCATAATTATCCCATTCTAATATCTTAGCCACACTTTTATACTGGTGTGTGTATTGTGTTCATTTCATTTCATTAAGTTGTTGTGCTCTGTAATACACCACAAGTGCAGTCAATAATTTAACAAGATCATCGTCTTTGACCAATCTTGACATCAAGTGGAAGAGGAAAAAGTGTTTTCAATAAAGGTTAAGAAAACCAGACAAAGGGAATGATATGGTAAGTAAGAATTGATATCGATCTTGTGATTATCTAAACTAAGAGTGTTGTTGCTAATTAATGCCTTAGAACAGTATTATTGTTATTGGCTTAAGCTTGTAAGCACTAAGTCAATAAATCTCACGAAGTATTGTGAATGACTTACGAGTCAAAAGTATCTTCTTTGTGATATACATCACTACAAATCAATCTTGAGCCATGACATCACATTAGGCCTGGTCTATATATTTCTAAAACTATTATACATATTTGTGAGACAATGTATCATTGTGACAGCTTTAGAAGGTGATGTGATTTAAACATCAGAGTCAAGTGGAGGGATTCACTTAACCCATATTATTGATTAATCACTTTGTAGATTAGTTGACATGAGCTTGTAAATTCGGGGTCAAGATGTTAATTTTGGGACCTTTGAATTATTGAAAATTTAGTGTGTGATTTTCAGGTAATCCTTTTGAGATTCTGGAGTTAGTTAAGCAACGATTTAATGACCGTAAAATGGTATAACCAAACTGCTATGTGTAAGATCATTGATAACGTAAGGTAGGTCATAGACCTTAAGGGATATGCCAACATATTTAAAATTATATAATGTAACTCCAGGGACTTTAGGAGTTATGAGGGCATTTAAATCAAAATTTTAAGGCCATGCATGTTTTATAATGTTGGTTTTATACTATATTATAATTCATTCTTTCCAAAGGTTATTCGACCTATGTGATTGAAATAAATTAAGTGATCTATATTTAGTTAATTTTGTGGACAAGTTAAATGAGGATTTAACTACAGAAATCCCTCTAATTGTGTAGGAGCGTAGGAGGACAGTGGTAGTTCGATAAGCCACTGGTACTCTAGCAATTAATACCATTAATTGCACATTAAAACCATGGAAATCTGTAAAACTTCCTAAGGAAGCAAATCACATGCAACTTCTCCATTTTGTTTTGTTGATGAAATTTGGGGGAAAAGCTCCACTTCAGGCATCTATGCATGACAAGCAAGCTATGATTTCATGTAGTTTGTAGAAGAGGAACTTTGTTTTGTGGGAAATTTATAAGGCCGGAGACATTTTAATGTGACTGAAAGGAGGGTTGAATTGTTGGATGGTTCGATTTGGATAGTCTTGAAACCATAAACCCTCTGTCACTGCAAAAATTGCTGGAGATATATCTTGAGGGATTTTGGAATCAAATTTGTAGGCAAGAAACGTTCCTTATCCCCTTTATCTTTTTACTTCATTAGATGTTAGAGCGAATACATATATGTAATTTTATTTGAGCTAAGGAAAAAGGCGGGTATGTGATTGTTGGAAGTTGTTATTTTTATACTCTGTTGTTCTGTGAAAAGAATTGGTAAAATGGTATGACTGTTGAAATTGAGTATTAAATATTTTATCTATAATACTGCCCAAATCATGTTACTTATTAAGACTTGGAATGAATGGTTTTGTTACATTTTGTCGAAGAGTTTGACCCAGATAATAATTGGTTTTTTGTGCAAATGTTATAATATTGTGCAAAGTCGATTTTCTGTGTATGGGTCATCCTTTACCTGACCGATATCATGATATAGAGATCTGGGTATAAGATGATTCTAGATATTGGTGTTGTTTCTTTCACTTTTGGTCTATGTATTTCATTTACAAAAATAGAGATGTATTGGGTATACACCTAGGATGAGTTGGTGTTTTTATCTGATGCTTAGATTATTATAGTTATCTTTTTGCTCCATCGATTTGAATGTTAAAAGAACAAGCATTTCATTGAGACTTGGAGTTTTCTAGTTACCCAACTTAGTGATTACCCTTATGGGATCTGCAAGAAAGCATTTCCTTGTCACTCCCTCTCTGTAAGATAAACTTGGGTATTAACCTTTCTAACATGGCTCAGTTTGAGTGATTTTATTTGGAACTGGTAACACTTTGTGTTAACCTTGGTTGATATATTGAACCTTGTAGCTCTTAGAGAGGTTATTGGGCAATAGATTGGATTACTCTTGGTTCCGTTATAAATAAGTAGTGATAGCGACTGAGTTGCAGGATGCATCTTTTGTTGTCACCATTTAGCCTTGTGTAGGATGTAAGCTCAAAATTAATGTTCCTTTTCTTTGGATATGGAAAGTGTCATAGGTTGTGGTAATGGAATACTGGTTTGTCGAGTCTTCGGCTCACTCCGTTTATAAGGAATTTAATTAGTTGTTACCTTATTTAATGGTTGACTAGACCAATTTAAATTAATACTATTAAACAACAAATGAAATTGGGGTTTAGGATTCAAAGGAATAAGTCTAACTTATCTTATATCAGGTATGGAATACCATTTCTTCTTCTTTTAGGAAGTTATCTGGTTTATCCAACTATAAACTTTAGAAAAGCTCGGTTGGGACTTGGGTCCTAAAGGATAATGATTGGAAAAATGTTGAATGTTTCATGTTTATAAAAAGGGCTGAAAATCCTTATGTGAAACCAAAGGGTCTTGGTTGGTTGACACCCTAGATATGTTTTTTAAGAAATGGCTGCTCCATTATAAGGTGAATAATGGAACTAAAACTTAGTTTGATTCCATTTCTTTAGATCAAATTTTATCGAAGATCCTTTTATTTTTATTATGTGGTTCTTATGTGGTTAAATGAATTACTGTTGGATGATAAAATCAAGTGTACCAATACCCCATTATAGAGGAATAGTGCATGCTAGTCATTGTGTCAACCTTGGGAAATTTAGACTTCTATATATAAGTATAATTAAGATTTGGGGCTGTGTTTTTAAACTCTTATTATAATGGAAAATAGTAAGATATAACTCGAGGGAATGTGTTATTTAAGATAATACACAAATCCATGCAAATGAGAAATGATGTCTATAATTAATTTCTGTAAGTTATTAGGAGATATAACTTGAGATATATAATTCTCTTTCTTTATTAGAATATTAATGATTATCACAGGTTATGTTGTCCATGAAGTTATGATGCATAAAATTCTTAGAATTTAAGTGATAAGAATACAATGTCTAAGCCTGATTCGTTTTACGGGTAATTTAGTACAACTAAAACCGATTGGGTTCAGGTACATAGAATGGATAACCTTGTGTGCCCAAGGTTATTATTTGTTGAATTATTCAAGTAACCACAATAGTTATAACCACTTCTAGCTGTGAAGAGGATGATATAAATTCATACTATGTATGATAGTATTTAATACTTCTATTTGATCTTTGTGGACTACAACTGTATTTACTATAATATGTAGTGTTTCTTAGATGATGCTCATTATTGGATTTGAAGATGTGTATCCAGTTTTTCTTAAACTTAATTATGTGAAGTATTATTAAGATACTGTAATTAAGGAATACTCAAAAATGTAAAAGAATTTGTACCATTAAGTGCAAACCAAGTTAATGGAGTATGAAGTTTGGTGCATTAATTCATTAAACTACAAGAATGAGATTATTATTGTTGTATATATTATTTTTAACATTTAATGACATAAATTAATAAATGGGATAATGGAATTTTCCTTCTCAGTTCAATCAAACTGACCTTGTCTAACCATTGTAGGAAAATGAGCGAAGATAACTGAAGTAAAGTAAAGAAACACATTGGTTATCTAATTGAACCATATGCTTACTTTTAAAGGATAAAGATGTGTTCAAATTGTGAATTGATATATATTCTTCTTTATGTTAAGGAAGTTATTAGTTGTCATCAAATTAAGGGTTTTCTTGTGAAAACATACTGAGTACTTTTATGATATATTGTAACATGGTAAAGATTCCATGCAATGATTAATAAATACTTTCTTTATGTCAGTGAAATACTATTGATGCCTCTCTACAATCTCTGTAATAAATTCTACTATGTTGTAGTAGTGTCGGTATAAGAATGGCATTATACTTATGATATTATATGAAAATTGGATCATTAGATGATTGTAATGGAGGGCTGTTGTAACTCTCTCTATTTTAGAAATATAATAGCTATCTTATGGACTAGGTGAACCTAGTAAGTTCAATGGATGAATTGAGAAGTTATAAATCAGTAATACAATAGATAGGTTAATGGAAAACACTATGGAGTAGTGTTGATGAGTTCTTAATCTAAACTAATTAACTTATGGGAAATTAATATTATTGCTAGCAAGAGGTTGTGATTCCTCACAAGATCAGTTAAAGGTTAAATGTTTGGTAGATGAGAAATCATCTAAGCATGAATCTTGATGGATATGCTTATATATACATACTTAAGGAATATTCTTCTAACAAAGTTTGAGTAACTATACTAGAGATAAATTAATACGATGAAGCTTCTAGATGATAAGGTAAATTTCAACATATAAGGGTTATGTATTTAAAACTTGTTGATGTTCCTTTTGAACAACACTTAAACCTTTAAGGAAAGTAAGTTGAAATACTCTGTAAAACTAATCCAACTCCTGTAACATGACGAGGAGTTCAACATAATACTTCAAGGAACAAAAATGTTCTTTGATACTTAAAGTGAACTATCTTTCCATAAAATGGGAAATGAAATATAAGATCTATCAGATTACCATCATTCGAAATATGATGTGATGAACGTCTATGATGGAGTTACTCCAACTAAAAAGATGTAATGAAGATAATTGATTAATAATCAGGTTGAACATAAATGCTAAAAGGACCCATAGGATATGGGATATAGTTAGCATAGAATTGTATGGGATATGATTAAATCCCATAGTACTAAACCTATATGAAACCGTGGGTATGATGCCCAATGCAAGTGATGATATTTTTTATAGGAACATGCAGATGTGCTCAACATGATTGCTTGCCATCAAATTCACTATGGAAGTTTGGTGTCTACGCTCCTAAAATTTGTGAGTTGAAATCAACCATGATTAAGATATGACGGTGTAGTCATACAAAGGATAGCAATGATCTGATAGCTAGAATTAATAGAATATATCTTTAGATGCCAAGAAATTGGTATAAGGATCCAAGAAAAATGAATATATTGTCTAGGTGATAGTATCTATGTAAATAAACCGAGTCGGGTTTAGGAATTGTTGTATAAGTCCTCAAGAGAATTGGGATTACTACTGAAACAAGAAACTTAAAATGGATAAGACTCATTTATGGATAAATTAGACCTGGCGAATATATAATGCTGAAGTAAATTTGAATAACATGATTCTAATAAATAGAATAAGTGTTATTGAAAGGAGGATAATGGGAATGACTTTGTATGTCCCTAATGATGAGTGTTAATGTGGCTCGCATGCTTTCTTATAGGAGTAAGAATAAAATTAATGGTTAGTACTCCTTGATAATGTTTGGCATTATTTTATTCCGTTGAATTTGAATCTTTAGTAACAACAAGATTGGGAATTTAGATCTAAAGAGTGATCTATCTTATGTTTGGAACAGATAGGTAGAAATGAGTATTATTGGAACTACATTTTACCTATCATTATATTATGGGATAGGACTCTAGTTTCGCTTCACTAAGTAATGAAGACATGGGAACTAGAACAAATTATCTTGTTTAATTTATTAAGGTACTATGTCTCATTTTTAGAATTTTGACAGGGCAACTCACTACTGCCATTACGTGATTGTATCCATTTAATGACATTGGTTGTTATTTGAATACTGCCACATAATAGCTATACTGAGTTTCCTTATCAAGATCTTAAAATGTGGTTTGGTATTGCTTAAGTACAAGCTTGTTAAAGTTACAAGGGCAGATGAAACCCCACGAGTTGGTACCCCGATGCCAACATATGATGGCTACAGGAAGGGAAGCAGTCTAGTAATGATGTGAATTGTTACAAAGATATTTGCTTTCCCATACGCATCATAGGATGACATCGAGGTACAACTACATGTAGGTTAATCTGGACTTGTACCTTGTACAGGACTTGTAGTTGTTTACAACATCAATGACTACAAATCCATATAACTGAACAAGTGAATAAGGTGAGATGACAAGATTCCAATGGCGAGTGTTCCATCATGGAATCAAGAATGGCATACATGACTAAGAAACCTTGCGTAAGGTAGTGTAATTTCTGATTACATTGTCCATATTTCACCATTATCTAAGTTGTGAGATGCCTGTGGATTTCATAGGTAGAACCCAGGTACACACTTAGGGGTTATCACTTATATATCATATCCTGTCAAGGAGAACCAAAGGGATACATTTTATATATGGCTTATAAAGAGAATTGAGGGAGAATGAGTAAAGTTCAGTATTCTCTCATATAGCTACACATGGTTCATGATAGTTATCGGAAATGGATTACATTAAGACTTATGTTGGATTTAAATATATGGGTATTTAAATCAGCTACATGAGGTAAGAAAAAAAAATCTCTAAGATTGAATTGAAAAAAGTGGATGTTACATGCTCTTAGTGAAATTTCAGCCTTATGAGGCATACCCAAGCACAATTGGTGACTCCATTGGTGTAAGTACCCTACTCTCTGTGTTGCAAACCTTCATTTTACCCATTTTCCATCTATTTTTCTTCCACATCTTTCCATTTTGTCGCATTCATGAAGTTGTGCAATCATGGCTTCATTTCCATAGTGGGACTCCCACTTGCAACAGCAACAACACTTTCCATCTTTAAAATAAGTTAACCCACCTCCATCTCCCTTTTATGATGATAATCAACAACACGCATATCCCTCCGAGAAAATTCATGATCAGTTTGGTTTTTCACCTAACTATGTAGCTTTTCAAGAGCAGATGATGGAGGTTATCCTACATATGAAGATATAAAGTTGTAACTTAAAATGCAGAAACTGGATGTAGGCATGGTACAATCTAGAGCCACATCTCAAATGAGGGAATTTGGGAATGGCTTCAAGGTAGTGTGTCCATGGGTTGGCCCTATGCCATGTTTCTACAACTTGTAGGAAAAGATTACTTTTATGACTAAAATGTTGCCTTAGCTTGAGGGTTGGATTGAAGAAATAGAGTCCTATAAGTTTGATGTAATGCAATATTGTCAATGGGTGAGCCCTACACCACCACCTCAGGGTTCTCTTTCCATTTCTCATTCAATTTCATTTCAGTTCAAACCTCAAATTCCAATATTTTCACCATTAGCACATGTTGAGAATTCCTTTCCTTCACCTCCTATTCCTCCATTCCATCATGAATATTCCATGCCTCATCCTTTTGAAATTCCCTCTTTTCTACAAGGGCCATCAGGACAAGAGAATGAATCTCTTCCTCAAACATTGAGGGAATTAGTTAAATCCCAACCCGCCCTCCTCTTGTAGTCCCAAATCCATTTTGGGAGGAGCAAGTTCAAGAAATAGGAGAAAGGGAGGAGTATATGGTCGAAGATAATAGAAAAAGAGAGCATGCACATAATATGAGGAAATGGGCTGCAAAACTTAACATCAAGTAAACTTCATTCTTGACTAAACCTTCTGTAGAAGTTGAGGCTCAAGAACAAGCAGGACAAACTAGTTTTGAACCAGAAATAAATCTCACGTTGAATAAGGATGACTAGCAGTCTAATTTTTTAGAATATAGTATTCATATTGGCTCAATTCCATCAGAGGAGTTTGAATCACTAAAGGTGGAAAAATTGGCAATAGAAGAACGTGTACAAGTTGAATTAGAAAGATTCTCAAGTGTACTAGTTGATTCTAATGAGTGCAATGATCCTAATTTCCATGCATGTCAGAAAATTGCATCACTTCTGGAAGGTGGTGACATATTTCAAAAGTCATCATTAGATGTTACAATCAGCCACAAAAGGTTGTATGAGACGAAGGCAGATTTAGAGATCAAGAATGCATATAAGACCATGTAGAGGCTTGCTAATCCTTTTTTCTCTCCACCTTCTCATAAATTTGATTTTTTAGAGGAATTTTATCTTTCTAATTTCATGTTTGGGAATGAAGAGTATCAAGGTGAAGGAGGTTCTATTTTGGAGGATACTCAGATTGAGGATGATCTTTTGATATAGTTAGAGAATGAAGAAGCAGGATATCTATTAGATTTGGAAGAATGTGTTTATGGACATGAGCCTATGGAACTTGAGAATCTTGTCATTCCATCACTTCTTTCCCACCAGAAAGTGTCAAGTGTTGTAGAGGTACATGCTCAAGAACATCTATTTACTCATAATTGTCTTTTGGAATCAGAATTGGAGGAATTGAATCTTTCATATCCATCATCACACATAAAAGATGAACACATAGAAGAAGTTGGTACTGATCTAGAAGCATTGAATGGAGATTATTTCATGGAGAGGTTTTTTTTTTTCAGTTATGGAACCTATTGTGGTTAATGAGTCTATGATGGAGGAAAGTATTCTTGAATATTTTTCTTCCCCCAACAATCCTCAAAAGCTGCAAATAGGAGGGTTTGACCTTTAAAATTCTATTTCAAATGAGGGAGATGTCATTGTAATAACATCTGACCGTGAAAGATCAGTCATTTGTAAATGGGAAATAACAAGGAAATCAGGTCATGAAAAACCATCTTTTTTTAGGATGTCTTTTGCAAGACATTTTTGTTAAAATTGAAGTTCAAACAAGTAGGGATATTCAATAAGTTAGACCATGTCCTATTAGGTACTTGGATTCATTGAAGCCATAAGAGAAGCCAGAACTAGTCACATTCACTTCAGAATGTGAGGATGAGTTTCAAAATTATGAGGATCAATTACAATGCTTCTACAGGACAAATACAGAGCAACTAAAAGAGGAATTATTTCTCTTTCCAGTTGATGTCTCAGTGGACCAAGTGGAGAATTGGGCCTATTTCAATTTTTCACTCTCATTCTTTGCCATGTCAATTGTCAAATAATTTGGATGACAATACATTGTGAGGAAAGGGATCTATTTTTCACAACCAATTGTAGGGTTTGTTTAACTCACATGTTCCTCTAGTTAGTGTAGATTAGGAGTAGATTTTATTTCAACAAAATAAGTGCATTGCACACCCTACATGTTCCAACTAGGGCATGTATGCTTTTCAGTTTTAGTATGTTTTGTTTTTCATTGTTGCTCTTGTGTTGTTTTATGCACGGTTACATCATTGGAAGGTGGTAAGGAGAAGGAAGGTTAGAATATTCCATAAGCATTTCATGATCTACTTCATTCAAATTTTGCAGTGTTCCATAGATGCCAAATCTTAATCATATTCAATATACTTCATGCATAGCATTCCAGGGAGGTCCAAGATCAGCAATGTTCAAGGGGATTCATAACGGGTTCATTTATTATCCTTAATTCTATAGTAGTCATTCTAATTTTGGGATGTAGGATGCAATAGTGTTCTGGTAAGTTGGGAACATGAAACTCACAATTTAGGAGTTTCATGGTCTAGCATTAGGTCTTAGATTGATAGTTATGACTCCATGACCAACGGACATTCAAGGATACTAGAATGATCCTTAACAGGAAAGCATCCCCAAGAGGTCGCTAATAATGTTATCGAATTTTACCCCCCTCGGGGAAAAATTGGACCTCATGACCTAAAAAGTCTTTTGTAGGAGTACTCCAAGGCTATCAGGCACAATTTCAAACTTTAATAGTGTTTATGGTATTCTGGGAGGATTTGGTATTATCTTGGACTACTCTTTTGTTTAAGGTGATCTAAATGCTTTAGGTTTGCCTAGAACAAGAAAATTGCCTCAGTGGGCCCATATATGTCCAATACAAAAAAATACAATTAGCATTAGAATACAAATTTTGAGGTGTCTTATAGTACTTCCATGACCCACTCATTCACATAAAGGTTCAAAAGTTGGAGAAGGGTTAGTGCAAGACTTAAAAATGAAGGTAAAAGCTTTCAACACAAGTCACTCAAGAACATGAGCTGCGCAACGAGTTAGTTGACATACACTGGTGGGAGTTTCATTAAGCAAGCCCGTACCAGTGGAAAACAATAAGGGGTGATTTCTAACTCAAAGTCGAGCCATAGTATAGAATAGAATTTAGATCGAGCCACAATAGAAAGAAAGGTGGGATGATATGAGCTCATTCAAGCTCTTTTGAAACTCAGTCCATGAGCAATGGCAAGTCAATGTGAGGAATTCACATCAAGAGAACTTAGTAGATCATGGGACATAGCTCACTACGGTGGAGTAAAAGGAAGAGCTTGGGATTGAATTCGTTATGGCATGGGTGTAGGGCCGAGCAAGTTGGTCATGATTATGAGTGTTTCATCAAGTTACAGAGGAAAAGTGACCTCAATTTGGGAGATAGGTCTACCAGGAACTTTTAATGTAACATATGAAGGACTTGGCATGTGTTAGCTCGGAGTCGTATGAAGAGCTCGATGGATCCATAGAGGGGATCAGTTAGGAGAGCTCATGGCTCAAATCATATGGCATGAAGAATGAGCTAAAGGATATGCCTGGGAATTCCAAGACTACAACAAAGGTCGAGCATCCATGATTGACTTTGATGATGGGAGATGCAAGTGAGCTCAAATATGGGTTCCACTCAGTGTAGAGATGGCCTCATCTCATAAACTAGGAAAAATGACCTCGATTGGCTGAGCTAAGTTGAAGTTATGGATAATGAGGAGTCAAGGCTAAAATCACTGGACTCAGTTGAATCATAGTTAGTGGTATGAGATGGTTATAGCTCGTTCACTAGTTGATACCAGCTCAAAGATATCATCACCGATCTATGCATGAGAGGTGAACGATGGAATGAAATTGAGCTCATGGTTGGATGAAAGGCATAGTGGAATGGAGGCCAAGTTGTTGTGTTAGATCAAGTAGGCTTGTGAATGACTCAGTGCATATATCCATAACACAAGTGAAAGGGCAACATGATGTGTCGAGCTAGGGATCAAACTTTAATAACAGGCTGAGAGTGAAATACATCAAGGTAAGTGGATGTCGAGTCTAGTGGTCGTAAGTTATAGTTGCTTGATGGTGGTTCTCAAGGCATGCATTCTGACTTAATAAGGAAGATGTAAAACTCATTCAAGGAACCCAGTGCATGAGCATCAAGCAAATTTTATTCGAGCCGAGTCATGGAGAACGAGGAGCTTGCTGAGGGCTGAAATTCATAAAATTTGGGATCTGAGATAGTCATGGCGAATTTTGATATTTAGAGGAAATCTTAGAGTTAAATTCATGACATTAGGTTTCAATCATGGAACGTTGTCACCAAGTTTTGGCCACCAATCTAAGAAAGAATCAAAACCGAGCTCAGCTAGGTGTAGCTCGTCATCTGGATGCTGAGTCAATCAAGTAGAAAATGAGATAAAAAGGTATAAGGTGAGCTTGGTCAGCACCAAGAAATATTTCATAGTTTTTTTCAAAGATAGTCCTTTCAGGCTTTCAGATATTTTTAATTCAGAACTCACACCACCGATTTGACGAAAATAAGTTTGAAAGATTTTGAAGCCCGAAACTCCCAAATTCAAAGTTTTGGGTTTTCAGGGTTCAGAGGTTTGGGTGTTGCGAGCTATGTATGGGCAAGAAGTTTAATTTCCAAATTCCAAAAGGTGAGCTCAGTCAGGGTCCAAAACTGAGTCAATGGCTGAGTTACCTGGCAAGTCGTTAGTGATGAGGAACCAGTTGGTGAAAAATTAGAGGAAAGAATTAATGGTATGCTCAGGTCAGCCACCGTGATGATAGTGTAATAGGTGGTTCTACATGGAAATGGAAACAATAGGTAGAGCATCGCCAGGAGACTCGTTTCGGGAAGGATCTCACAAAGGACTAGGCAAGTCGGTGGTGTGTTCAATGCGAGACTTGCCTGTAGAGATCTCAGAAAAATGGTGGATTGATTCGATGTTGATCTCATTCATGGTTAAGGGCTCGTCAAGGAAAGGAAATCACTCATTTCGGTGAAGAATGGGACATGCTCGATGTAGGATGGAGTTGTCGTAAGAGAACTTGATGAGGCCTTTGTCTCTGTAAAACTCAGCTCAACATTACAGTGGAGCTTGGGGAAGGTAAGTTCGACTTTCTCAAGGAAGAGCTCATTTTGGAGCTTGGTGACTTCGGTAGGGTGCTCAGAACTCAGATAAATTTACAGTGATGGAGGAGCTCTTCCCATTGTGATCTACATAATAACTTGAATTTTCATAGCAAGAAACCCAGTTGAAGTGGAGGGTGATCATTGAGCATGGAAAAGGGAGCTCATTCAAGCTAAAACCGAGTGTGAATCTACATGCATTAAAATCACCTGTGGAAATAACATAAAACTTGGGTGACATGGATGATGAGTTATATTGGAAAATATTGGCGACCAGAAGAAACATTGCAAGTGATAAATGGAATGAAGCTCAAGCCTAGACCAAAGATCACCAGGTCAAGTTGCAAGAAGATCTTGGGTGGTTGAAGCAGGGAGCTCACAACTTGGTGATGAGAGTAAATGACTTGAGGATGACTAGGGAGCATATTCCAGGTGAGGTAGGATGGTTCTTGAGTTTGTAAGGGTTTGAATAGCTCCCCGAGTTTGAAGGCCAAGGACATGGATTGAGAGCTCGCATGATGGAACAAACAAGTAGCTCAAGCCAAACATAGAACTCATCAAGCTCGCAAGATGATTGCAAAAGGAGAAATAGTCATGAGGTCGGCATGAATTAAATATCATAGATTCAATGTCTATACATGGCGCAATAGGAGAACTTAGATTCATAGGGATTGCGGTGACCGAGTCATGGAAAGGAATGCAATTAAATAAATTTGAATTCAATGATGGTGAGCTCGAGCTAAGACATTTCAAACATGAATTGACACACAAAGGAATGAATCAACTAGGTATATGAGTACAAGATCTATGATTTCATGGGGAGCATAGTGATAACCTCGATGTTGATGCATATAGCTCACTAAGGAAATGGAGCTCAGTTTTAAAATCGGTGGAAAGCCCACTTTGTGAGATCAATGCAAAGAGCTCATTGGTTGGATGCGGCAATGGAAAGGGCTTGTTTTGGGTCATGACAGATATGGATCTGACATCGAAGGAGCTCGGACCCAACTCACTGAGTTGACTTGGTGAGCCAACCACCGAGGTGGGATATTTTTGGCTTTTTCTCATAAGTTTCCCTTCAGTGTAAACCAGTCAATAGAGGGCCCACTAGGATTTTTATTTATTTAATATTTTTTTATAAATATTTTAAATAATAATATTTATTATTATCATTTAAATATTATTTTAATTAATTGAGAAGACTATGTCAACAAGCAATTAATGGCACATGATGGAACGTTCTCAAGTGATTCAACCAACTATAATAAATGATACATCATGTACCTTCAATTTAGGAAGGTAATTTGACTCCTTCTCCCCTCTCTCTCAGTTTCTTATATAAATGTAATTTGGAAGCTCATTTCAAAGGGGTTCCAATAGGTCATACAAGTTGGACAAGTTAGACACTTTCTAAGCTTCCCCCTCTCTTCACAAGCTATGAAGCTATAGGATCTCAATATTTTCTTCCCAAATTGTAATGGAAGACTATGCCTTTTCACCAATGTAATGATTCACTATGCAAGTGTTTCAAGTAATGAGAATTATGCTTTGTGATCATTTATATGTCCTTTCAGGATGTTGTTTCTTCTATTTTCCTCTCTCATGTTTTCAGGTGAACTGTGCAACCAATTTTTCTTTTTGCAAGTTTTGGATGTCATTGTAGTTATCAAGGAATGAAGTATTGTATGTAAAGTGGGTTTGTAATGCATTTCATTCTTTCTCATGATCATCTCTCTTCATCGGTAAGCTGGAAGTTTGTCTAGCAACACCATTTCTTGGTGAATCACCACTTCTAGTATAGGTTTTATTTCTTTGCAAATATCTCTCCCTAATCCCTTGAAATGTTAGCATAGGTCTAGTTAGCCATTTACCTGCATTTGGAGTAGTTTAGTGCTTACTTTAGGAAGAGGAAGTCGGCCTTCTCCAGAGGTTCACCTCAAGCCCCAGTCCCATATCTTGAGAGGTGATCCCATGCGTCCCAATCACAATGAATGTCCTATTCACATTTTGGCCATTCGGAGGGTGCATTGATTTGGTGACAACACTTAATACAAATGATAAGTTTGGGATTTGTTTCAAGGAAGACAGTAAATAAAAGGAGCGTGCAAAGAACAAAGGAAATAAAACTACATCAATTCCAAGAACCTCTTCCACTATAAATAAATAGTTCATATAATCCACCAAGAGAATTACTACTTCTCTTAGAATCACATATGCAATGAGGTACACACATTATTTCTATGGTTATTGTTATTCATGTAATCAGTTTGGACATATGGTTGCTAAGTGTAGAAAATCCTCTAGAGGTTATAGAAGAAACTTTGACCAATATTACACTAGACTGAACTATAATGATGTCCACTAAAATTATTACAAGAAAGGAAATGGGGAATATAAAACTAAAAAAAAAAACCCTATACAAGAGAAATGGGTGTATGTTATACAGAAAAATGAAAAAAAAAGAAAAGAGTCCTCACTAATACAGACTGCATTTCATGTGAAAAATGAAGATAAAATATGGTATCTAGATAGTGGATGGTCCAGCCATATGACAGGTGAAAAAATAAAATTCATTTCACTGTCAAACAATACATCGGGTGCTATGAAATTTGGTGGTAACATTTCAGCAAACATAGTTAGAAAAGGAATCTTGAGTTTAGATAATGGAAATACTATCAATGAAAATGTTCCATACATTGTAGGCCTCAAGCACAATCTGTTAAGTGTGAGTCAAATGTGTAAAATGTGATACAATCTTATCTTCCATGACAAAGGATGTGATATCATCAATGGCAAAACAAGAGAGAAAGTTACAAAATCCAAAAGGAAAAAGAACAACATGTATGTGCTAAATCAAATAAATAATGAAAAATGCTTCACAAGTAAATTTGATTACAATTGGTTTTGGCACAAGATGCTTGGATACATAAGCTTTGATAATCTACTAAAAATAAGTGCTAAAGGATGTGTGAAACATATGCCAAAATTTGTAAAACCAGCAAATGCTCTTTGCAAAGCATGCCTGCATGGTAAAAAAAATGATAAGATTATTCAATTGAAAGGAACAATCTATAACCAGACCTCTAAATTTAATTCATATAGATATTTTTGGTCCTACCAGAACTGAAGTATACAAGGTGAAATGTATTTCATGTTGTCGATAGATGATAACACCAGACTAACATGGGTAGCTTTTTTAAAGCAAAAGTCTGAATCCTTAGACAAATTCAAGAAATTAAAGGCACTGGTAGAGAATGAGAAGAACAAAAAGATAAAAATTTTAAGATCATACAGAGGAAGATAATTATTGTCTAATGAGTTTGATTAATTTTGTGAAGAGAATGGAATTAGAAGATAATTATCAGCTACTAGAACATCTCAGTGGAATGGAGTTATTAAGAAAAAGAAAATAAATATGCAAGAAATGTTGGAACAATGTTGAATGAATCCAAATTACCTGATAGATATTAGAGTGAAGCGGTATACACTGTAGTCTACAACTTAAACAAATCTCAATTAATATTAAATAGTGACAAAACACCTTACGAATTGTGGAAGAACAGGCCTGCAAATGTGAAACACATAAGAGTGTTTGGAAGTAAATTTTACATCAAAAAAGATTAAAAAAACTTGGGAAAATTCTATTCTAGGTTTGATGAAGGGATATTCCTTGGATACTCAATAGTACATATGGATTATAGGTGCTACAATAAGAGGTTACAGAAGATTGTAGAAATAAAAAATGTGAAGGTGGATGAGACTACCAAGTCCAACACTTAGCATTGTAACAATCATGAAGAAAAAGAAGATGATGAAGAAATGGAAAGTCTGCATAAAGAAGCATATGAAGAGGAAGAAAGACTAGACACTAGGACAACCTCAAGACAAGTTAAGAGGGATCATCCTTTAAATCAGATCATTGGAAATAGAGAAGGAAACATTCTCACAAGAAGAAGACTAAGAGAGTAGTAAAACCGTGAAGATATATCACTCTTTTCAATAATAGAACCCAAGAATGTTGCGAAAGGAAGAAAATATAAACATTGGGTGGATGCAATGAATGAATAACTAGATCACATAGAAAATAATTAAACCTGGGAGCTCGTGCTAAGATCAAAGGATAAAAATGCAATTGGAACAAAGTGGGTTTTTCATAAATAAATTAAATGAAAAAGGAGAAGTAATAAGAAATAAGGAAAGGATTGTGTGCAAGGGCTATTTAAAAATGGAAGGAATTTACTTTGATGAAACATTTACACCAGTGGAAAGGATGGAAGCAATAATATTGTTCCTAGCATACACAACTTACAAGAATATCAGAGTGTTCCAAAGGGATGTGAAATCATCTTTCCTCAGTGGTTTTCTAAATGAAGAGGTATATATTGAACAACCTGATGGATTTTCACTAACTAAAGATAAATATTATGTGTGTAGGTTGAAAAAGGCATTGTATGGACTGAAACAAGCTCCTAGAGTTTGGTACAACATATTGGATTCATACCTCATTGAGTAAGGTTTCAAAAAATGTGTTGCTGATAGTAATCTATACATCAAGGAAGAGGAAGATCATCTTATCATAGTCATTTTTTATGTGGATGACATCATTTTTGGGGCAGATCATGATAAAATAACTTATGAATTTATTGATCTGATGAACGATGAGTTTGAAGTGTCTATGCTTGAAGATATCTCATTCTTTTTGGGTTTATAAATCAATCAAACAAACCAAGGTATCTTCATATCCCAAACCAAATATATCAAATAAATTTTGAAAAAGGTTTAGGATGGAAGATTTTAGACCTATAGGAACACCAATGGAAGTAGGATGCAAGCTGAAAAGAGAGGATAGGTCACCAAAAGTAGACAAAACATTATATAGATCCATGATAGGTAGTCTACTTTACTCCATGACATCAAGACCTGACATTATGGAGGAAGTGGGTCTAGTTGGAATATTTGAAGAATATCCAAGGGAAACACACCTTAAGGAAGTCAAAAGAATAATGAGATACCTCATGGGAACACTTGAATATGGACTTTGGTATCCCAAAATCAATTACTATAACATAAAATCATACACAGATGTAGATTGGGTAGGAAATGTTGATGATATGAAGAGTACAACTGGTGGAGCATTGTTTGTTGGAAATTGTTTAGTCTCTTGGCTGAGAAAGAAGAAATCATTAGTTGATCTCTCAACATGTGAAGAAAAATATATATCTTTCATAATGTGTTGCACTCATGTTTTATGGATGAAGTATACATTGGAAGATTACAAGGTAAAATCTGATACTCTAATTCCCTCGTTTTTGTGATAGCAGAAGTGCAATAAGTATCTCAAAGAACCCCATGTTCCACTCAAAGACAAAGAATATTCTAATTATATATAATTTCTTGAGGGAACAAGTGAATGACAATAAAATCAGCCTAGAGTATGTCAACACAAAAGAAGAAATTGTAGATATTATTACCAAGCCACTGCCAAAGGCTACTTTTGAGCACTTAAGGAATGAATTAGGGGTAATTCATGATCTCACAAACAACTAGAAGGTGTGCAAACAAGGTGAGGGATCATTCTCAGGTAATATCAGCTCCTAATGAGTGTCAAACAATATCTATGTGAGGGGGATCTAGTCTACTAGCTCAATTTCATCAAAGTATACATCATCTTAGGGGAAGCATTACCGCAAGTTTATCAGGTCATATGTATCAGAAGCATGAGCCTAGGGAGATTTTATTGAGGTAAGAACATGTAGTATCCATCTTACCAGTAATTTCAGCTTTATGTGTTATAGTTGCTCTTTGTCATTATTGTCAAAAGGAAAGAGATGTAGAAATCATAAACCAGTTTGTCACATTGAAAGGGGAGAGATGTAGTGATATAGAAATAGGGGAGAGATGTTGAAAATAGTGAAGAAATATCAATAGAGGAGTGAGGTTATTTTCAAAAACTAGGTATGCAAGTATTATTTTTCCATCAAAAGGTTGTAGGTTTCTATGGTATTGAAGGATTGAGGTGTTTCCATCAATGACATAGGAGAAGATTATTGGACCTTTGTCATTGTCATATGTGTTGTCATTGATGTCAAATTATATTGATGGAAAAAGTATTTGATGTCAAGTAGCATTGATGTAAAAATTATTAATTGGTAAAGTGAGAAAGTGAGAAAGATGAAGGTTGATTGGTAGTGTCAACTCACATAGGCTTAGGAATGATTAAGGATAAGTTTTAAGGGACTTAATCAGTTTTTTTGCAATTCATGGATATAATGATTTAGCCACCAAAGTATTGAAGTAGCCGTTGAAGTCTGTAGGAAGCCACAAAACACTAGAAGAATCCACATAAATTTGGTGAGGGCCACGTGTAAAGAGATGAAGCCGTAAAGTAAAAAGAAGCTAGAGGATGATCCATGAGTAAAAATGGTAGGGCCGTGTATGAGAAGGAAGAGCCACAGAAATAAGAAGAGTCTAAAGGAAAAGATGCAAGAGTAAGGAAGTCTAAATGAAGCCGCACATAATGGGAAAGCTACAAAGAACCATAAAATCCACTAAGGATGGAAGACAGCTGTGGAGAACGATAAAATCCATAGGTAAAGCGATAGAATCACGGACATGGAAAAAATCCATAGGAAGGTAGCAGACAACAAGGAAAGCCATGAAATACTACAAAATCCGCAAAAGGTAAAGAAAATCTATGGATGACTAAAAAGATACCAAGAAAGAAGAAATGTTGCCGATCAAAGAAAAGTGTCGTGATACAAAGAAAAAGTAAAAAAAGCTAAGGAAAGTTGTGGATTGAACAAGTATGAACTAGATAGGGCTTGAGGACAATCAAATTGATTTAAAACATGGAAAAGTGATATTTTTTCTCCAAAATCAATGGTGATTAAATTTTTTAGTGATTGCGGCTTAGTATGCGACTAGAGCTCCACAAAGAATGAAGAAATATATTGTTCTAGCTGTCAACATTTAATGCTCATTAACTTTGTGGAAATATAGTTACAGTTCTCTATGTGATTCCTGATTTCAAAGAAAAATTAAACATGAAAGAATAAAATGGCTCGCTCATCTTGATCATGTTGGAAATTCTAGAAATATGAGAAATCTATTTTTAGGTATCGTCTCATAAATATTTTCTGGTAAATACATAGAAAAAGGTGAAATCAAGGCAAATTTAGCAAGAGAAAAATCTAGAGTTAGCCGTATTCATTTAATGGACAAAATGTTTAGGCGATAGAGCAGGTAGATTGCATCGTACACTAAAGGAAGTGTTGGAATGGGTCGATTAACTATATAGAGGAAAATTAATACTAATATGGTTTTTTTCTCAAATAAGAAAATATTGCATTCAAGATGAGAGAGCTACAGAAAGAAAAGAGAGATGAAAGAGGAGATTAGACAAATGAACTAGTGAAGATATATCAGATGAGAACAACATCAGTGCAGGATATTGATTAAGAAATAGGGGTCGATTCAAATGAGAAGAAGAGAGTGACAGGAAGAACATAGACAGATACATAAAAGTGATCATAATCTATTTTATAAGCAAATTTTGTAACTCGATGATCAAAATTTGTTTGTAAATCAATTCTAAGTTATAACTTAGCATCTTTAATGGGTTTCAACCTCTTTGTGGGATGGTTCCCGTAAAATATCAGTTGTATTTGATTAAATCATCTTTAGGGGGTTTTAATGCTCCTTGCAAGTTGGTGCTTGCTAAAAAAATTTGTGTGGGTGCTCAGAAAAACTTTGAGTGGGTGTTTAATTTGTGAAGTGGGTGCTTCACGGGTTGAGTGGGTGCTCAACCAAAACCATTGTAAGATTTTGAATTGGTGTTCATAATAAATTCATGGTTTCAAATGGTTTTTTCTCTTGAAAGGGTTCCCCACTATAAATTATGTGTCCATCGTTCTTCTCTCTTGCATGTGTTTGTTTGAATGCTCATGACATATTGCTGCACTTATTAAGAAATTCTAAATTAGCATTATTAAAGTGAAAATTTTAATCTACATTGATTCAGTCCCCCTCTCAGTGCTTATGATATCTAATAGATACTCATAGAGATGGATGTTGAATCTGATGTTCGACAGAAGTTTATCAAGTCTAGATGTATGTGTAAGTCCTCATGTCCTACAAAGTAACTTGTGCCCAAAGACATTAAACAGAAAGGATTAGATAAATGGATAGGTGAGCTGCTTAGAAAAGGCCATTCCACAGAATCCAAAGGGGCTTCCTTGGAGGATGTCAACTCACTTTTAGATAATTAAGTAGATTGAAAAAGCAATGATATGGATGGAGATGAAGATATACACTCAATGTAGATATGTAGATAGAAGATGAGAAGCTATAGAACTCCATATGGATAGGAAAGTACTATGCATCTTCAAAAGTGTCCTAAGTGAGGGTTGATGTAACCTAGACACCTTGACAGCATTTGTACCAGAATTCCTTAGTCTCTTGTTTGATCTCATGAAGGAACTCAAATTAATCCTCGACGTCTTGATTAGTATCAGTAAACCGTATTGTGCAAAGTGTGATCTTGTGTAGGATGTTGTATTGTTCCTAGAAAAAGGGATGTCATACTATTGGAAGGATGTGAATGCTATTAATTAGATGTGAGAGACTGATTATTACCATCTAACAGAGAGTTAGGCTTGGAAACAACAATATTAAATGTAGAGGATTTGATAGAGTTGACAAAAAGTTGATAAAGTTGATAAAATGACAAGTTTTGACAGAAATTGCTGGTGATTAGGGGAATCGCTGGAAATTTCAAAGAATTTTAACAGTTTAATAAAAATGAGATCTCGATGATATAGATTGATGTTTTAGACTAAAATAAAGGCTAAATCTGACTGAAAGAAGATAATAAAAGATGTAATGAGTGCTTCAATACTATTGTGAAGCTTAAATATGCCTCAAATATTTCTTAGAGAAGATATGACTTGATCAGATGATACTATGATTCATTCTACAACCTAAGTAGTGAAAAATAATTTACAGAGAGCTATAAAAGGCTTGATGATGTTTGATGATGTATGTGATGTGATAGTGTTGAATAAAGGTATGCAGGATGCTAGTGCTCATGACAGAAATTTGGGGCCAAAAGTTAAAAATTGAAGATCCTAGAAGAAGTTATGAAAATTAGTATTTATAATCATTAGCGATTCTACAGAATCATCGGCGATCCAGGTTTTTCAATATTTTGAGTAGTAAAGTAGTTAAAACCACTTCTAAACGAGGTTGTTTGGTTTTTGGAGTTCAGGTAAATGTTGAGGGGTTTTTGTTATTCGAGATAGATGGGTTGGATGGTTATGGGATGGTAGTTTTTTTAATTTGTTTTATTTTTATTTTGGTTTTCAAGTGGTTTTAAGTGGTTAAGTTTAGATTTAAAGATGTTAGGGATAGGTTTTACAGTTGTGGATAATATTTATGCTAGGTAAATATGATGAATGATTTTAGACTATATGTAATATGTAAATGAGATAGTGATTTTGATTAATGTAATAATGAATATAATGTAATTAATTAAGGATAATGATGAGTGTAATTTTCGAGTGTCTACTATAAGCTTGTCTCATCTAAAACCTTATTAAAATACGCTCTCTCGTTCCTCGCTCATGAAAGCACCTTCATATGTTGATTAGGTATAATAACCTTGCAAACCTTATTCTCTTTCCTAATAATCTTATCATCCTCTTCTTAACTTTTTTTTTACCCCCTACAACACCTCATACTCTTCCTTCTAACTCACTCACAATTCCATCTTCTCAACTAGTCATAATGAGCAAACATAACATGTCATATATACATGATTCATCATAAACACAACCAAAGGTCAGCCAAGACAAATAATGTCAATCATGAAAAATTTAAAAAAAATATCCTCATTCATATAAATCACACTAATAGACCTTATATATCGACATTAGGCTACACAATTCAAAACTTGTATAAGGCTTTTCAATAAGGCCTAAAACTAGGTCTTCACCTCCAATGGTTAGAATTTAAATTTTACAAACATATAGAAGTTTCACCAAGGCTCCACAAACTTTAAAAATGTTAACCATAACCTCTTAGCATTGACTAGAATCTCAGGAACATCTACAACCTTCATTTTCACCATGAACATGCCAAGAATCAAATATCACCAATAAGGTCATCAAGCACCTAAAAATCAGTCTCAAAAAGTTAAATGGTTCACATAGTAAATATCCTAACCAAGGCTCATATAGAATAAAAATATAAATATATCATCATAAAGCACCTGTAACAACACATGGAATCCACCAAAATCAGGCACAAGGATTCCAAACACTTCAATCTTTGAAACTACTCAAACATGTCATTAGGTCTCAAGAACTAGTCTTGAGAAAAATGACTTATAACTCCTTTAACATAACTTCCAAGATCTAAAAATGCATGGAAAATATCACCAAGGAGCTGAAAACCCTCTCTAAGAAATAATCAACATAGGTTATATGGATAGAACTTCACTTTCATACGTGATCCACAAGCCTTCTTGACATGCCTATATAGGAAATTTTAGGCCACTAGGGTTTCAACATGAATCCTTCCCATCTGATAAAACCAAGAACTTCAACACATAATATCATACTCCTAAAATATCTCCATTATCATAAACCATGGCTACATCATGTAAAAATATCACACACACCTCATACCATCATGACTAGTTTTACACACTCTAGCCTTCTAGCAGTAGGTCACATTAGAAGACTTGTTTCTTTGTTTTTGTTGTCTTATTCTACATAACCAGATCTATGTGTGTTGGAATTTCATTTAGAAGATTCTGGATAAGTGTGCACAACCTCTAGGTCCCTCCTTTTTTATTCCTATCAAAATTTTAGCATGCATGTTCATCATACTCATAGTCAAATTATCCATTCATGCACATAATCATATCAATCCAGAAACAAATATAAAAAGAAACTAAATTAATATAAAGAATGAATAAAAAGATATGAATTCCCATAATTCTATACTCATACATAGTCAATTCAGAAACCCAAACTCATTTATCCATTGCAAATCATAATTAATTACATAACATTGTAACTAAATATTTCATAGTTATAATACATCACTACACATGACTTGTGCACTCTCATATGGACTCCAAAACCCTAAGAATTCATGACACCAAATACCATCGATCTCTAAAGCCCTATCATAATAATCCACTCTCTAAAAAAAAGATGTGCTAACTATTTATAATTGTGGGGAATTTCCCTTCGTTGCTTCATGCACTCTCCTAATAATAGGTGTGAGTACAAAATAGCTTGCATGATTTTTACAACTCATACTAATAGTAGATTATCCTAAATATATAGCATGATTTAATCCTATTACTATCTCAATCTATGTATGATCATTTAATTCCCTAAATTTTATTTTCCCAATAATATCTCCTTTGTGTGCATCCCAAGCTACCCTACTTTTGTCTATTTATAAACCTTTCTTGGATGCCACTCCATATCTTCTTTTACATTTTTAGCCTTATCACTAGAAAACTAGCCAAGTCCTTAATCTTATACATGTGTGCTCGCATTCTCACACATTGACATGCTTCTCTTTTACATACACCCTTTACATTCCACTCTAATCTCCTGCATGTGTGTACTCGTACGCATGAGCCTTTTTCCTTTACTAATATTTAGTCAACTTTCCCTAACCAACATTACCCCACACTAGGGATATTGTATTTCCTTAGCAATATTGAATAAAATAATGCTCCTCAAGAATGGAAGAATAAATAATGTGAAGGAATCATAAAATAATAGTAGGAATACACCCAATGAATCAAATAATGTCACCTCTTAAAGGACACACCAAAATTACTCCTGATAATGTTGGAGTATTTATGGGAACTCTGTATTTATAATGCTCTCCAGCTCTTCCCATGTTGCTAGTTCCTTAGTAGTTGCATCAGGAACCAATTTGACAATATTTGGTACCTACTCAAGGGTCATTTCTTTTCCCTTATCCTTTATCTCTTTAAAAATTCCTATGGGGCTTGATGGCATCCCTTCCAAGACATCCATTTTGTGCATGACTAATGAACCAAGTTCTTTAAGCCTTATATCAAATGCTTCTTTCATAGTTTTGATTGTGTCCCACTTCTACACAATATCATCCATTATCTCTTCGCACCCAAATTTAATATCTTGTTGTGCTTCCTATGCCTACTTGATCTTAGTATCCTCCTGAGTGGTGTATTCTTTGAGGATAGGATCAAGGTCTTCAAATTTATCAAATATGCTTCCTACCTTTTTCATAGCATCCTTGATCATGGTGGCCAATACCTCATACTCCAATATCTTGTGAGCCACATCTTCCTTATTCCTCTCTTACACTATAGCCAACTCTTCTTTTGTTGGCCCTTGCACACACTCCTTCTCATGTAATAACATCCTTACTAGATCTTCCAAATAATGTAGTGTCAAAGGGTATTCATCCTTAAACTTATCTTCTAGGTCAAGTCAGGTTGTTGTTATGGCATCTAATGTTGGTGTGTGTTATTTTCCACATCATTAGGTGAGATCATAGGTCCATGTCATTTAGGGGTCATTATGAGATTCTCTTACGCGTCAGTGCATCAGTGCATCATTGCATCAGTGTGTCAGTGCGTCATATGCATCATTGGGAGTTACACTTTTATTCTAGGAATGTAACTCCCCCTCTCTACTCAAGTTGTCATGATTGCAGCACCGGGGGTTACTCAACACCTCCTATATGTACACCCCATTTGATCTATGAGATAGAGGAGAGTTTTCTGGCTTAACCATATTTTTCCCGTGTTTCAAATATTTGCATGCACATTCAATTGATGCTTGCTCCTCCCGAGATCTCTTCACGCTATCATTCACACATATGTTGATGTGCTTGTTGTCCCTCGTGATCCTCGCTTGCAGGTTTTAAACCCTCTTACATGGTATTAGAGCGGATCTTATAGATCCATGTACTCTTCAGCATTTTTCGTGTGTTTTTTGGCTTCCAGCGTGATATCCAAATCTCATTGCATGTGTCGTAATGGATATTCCGATCATGTTATTCTTGCATTGATTCAAGATTTTATACCTCTATTCAGTTTTTGGGTTGTTCATGCTTTTGCAGCTCATTTTTCAGGTGTTTTTGGGGTGTTCATGGTTTTACAGCTTTTGCATGCAGTCTTTAGAGGTTCTTGTGTTGTTTTTGTATCAGATTTGCATTATCCGTTGCAGATTTCATGACTGCTTCTATTCATGAGCTCATTTTTTTCTTTGGCGTAGACCTGCGGTTCAGTATTAACTCGTGCATTCCATCCACCTGTGCATTGGAGCTCTCGATTCCTTGGATTCAAGTTATTTGCAGTCTAAATTTGGTTTTCTTCATCTCTCTGGTGCTATGAATTGCATTATCCCCTACATCATTTCTTGCTTCCTTGGAAGCTCGTGGTTCTCCTCTTTGTGAAGGGTTTTTGGGGCATTAGATGTTCCACTCACCTCTTTTTTTTGGATTTTGCTCACTGGTCAGGAGGCAGTGAAGGAACGACCACTCTAACCACTTCAACACCTCCCACATATCTATTTAGGCCTCCTGGTCTTCTCTGCTTGACCAGTTCAACCTCAACTTGCTCCCACCTACTCGTGAACATCTCCAGTTACCTACTCGTCCAGCCATTTAAACTCTATTTGACTATTCATTATCATGTGTCAATGTTCAACTTGCCAGGATCTATGTGGTGTCAGTTACATTACCTTTCTCTACGTGGTGTCAGTCACACATGGCTTGGTAGGGGATTTATACGGTGGACATTCTGACTTGCTGCAAACCTGAGAATTGTATCTATGAATAGATCCACTGGCAGTTTTAACCTCTCCTTCACGCCTTTGTTGGTATATGCCACATGGATTTGCATAACCATGGCTTGACACCTTCACATGGGCCCCACTCCCTTTTAGAATTGTTTGTAGGTTAAAACAATCTATTTTTTAATGTTTTAAGATTAAAAACATTCATACATTGCATTGTAATAAATTTCAAGGTTGTATTTTGCTTGTTTTATGTCCTTCATTCATGTGTCGAAGACAGAGGGCAAGGTCTGGGGTTGGCAGGAGGCTAATCCCCACTCACAAGCAAAACAAACTATGCCTAAAATTTGATTCCATTTCCAACGGGTACCCACACAACACCCTTTGCACCCATTTCGGGCACGTTTTTTATGTGTTTGTAGTGTTTATTGACATTTTCCATCAGTTGCGAGAATCGTTTTAATGCTATAACTTTTGACTCACTACTCATTTTTTAGTGCTTCTTTAGTCAAAGTTGCATGATTTTTCACACATTACATGATGACATTGTCATTTTTATAAACACACTACTTTATAAAGTGCCACATTCTGGGGGGGTTGACTAGTACTCTTGGGTTTTCACACGCAGATGTATTATTGGCTGAGTCCGACATCTTGCTTTTGTGCACCTTGTACTTTTGATTCCACATCATGGAGAGTGCTCTTTCTAGACTTGAGTTTCATAGGATCACCTTACAGCCTCCACCACTTCTCACTAGGAGAGAGAACTATTTAGCCTAACGTGCTTCCATGGAACGTTACTTCACTCATGAGAGTCTTTCACCCTTCTTACTTGGGCCCGTTCCTACACCCACTAATCATCATCATCTGGAGGACTTCCTTGACACTTGTGACCACATCTTTGGTCACATGATGATGCATGTCTCCAGATATCTCTGGTTTCATGTGGCAGACTCAGATCCACCCCACCGTGTCTGGAGCATTCTTCAGTCCCTCTATAGAGACCCTTCACATACTGCTGCCATTATTGTTGCTGTTGATTCAATTGTCTCCTCTATTTCTTCATGTGATGACAGTTCCACTGACACAGGCTCGCTTGGTTCTACTTCTGATGACGAGAGTACTACAGAGGACTTCTCTCCTCTTTCTCTCACTATTCCAAAGAGTGTTTTCCCACATCTCATCAGATATCGAGCAGTATCCTATTCAGTCTTATATAGTCATCACACCCACCTCCTTTCCACTTCCAGTGTGTGAGGCCCCTTGCACTCCTCTACCTTCATTGGATGACTCATACCTATCTGACATCACTCTTCTATTTTTTGAGCCCCCTCATTGGGACGAGTATTTTCCTGAACTTTGTTGTCTTTTCATAGAGTCCACTTGTGATGCTCTACAGGTTCGTCATCCATCTATAGGTATTTCATAGGAGTTCATCATCTATGTTGTTGGAAGTGCCCCTTCTGGGACTCTTACCACTTCCACTTTTCTGGAGACCTGATTTGATCCACCCTCAGCTGTGGATCCCTTTTTTGTTGTGGAGGATGTTTTGTTCCCTTCACATCACTTAGACATCCTTTCTGTGGGTGTTCCTCTTTTTCACTCTGATAGTTCTATGTATGTGGTAGGCACTCACTCGCTAGACCTATGTCATACTTCCATGCACCAGACTCAGAGTTCTTCGTGTTACTACCTTCAGTTTCCTTTGTGGAGTGGGCAGACTTCTAGCACATCATTTATGTCCTTCCTAAGGGCAGGCACATAGTTCGTTATGGGTGCCTCTTCTTCAGTCTAGAGGCACAAGATCTCGTCATCAAAATTCTTCTAGGAGACTTCCTAGAGTTGCAGAGTTCATATCCATCCATGGCATCTTCTGCATTTTTCTTGTCTCCCTCTTCTTCTCTCTTCTTCTTCTCTTTCTGAGAGATTGCCTCTTTGTACATGGGTACCTTTTCAGGCTCATCTAGAGCCAGGACCCATATTTGGCATCTTTCTTAGATTAGAGAGTGTTTTGTTCTCTTGTGGTGGATTTTTTTCCCACTGGGTTTTCCTTCACTACTTGGTACTTCTTTTTGTGCATGGGTACCTCATCAGGCTTTGTGCCGAGACCCATTTCTTGTTTCTGACTTGCCATCTCATTCTAAGTTACGATGAAGGGTGGGTGTTGGTGTGTGTTATTTTCCACATCATTAGGTGAGTCATTTCACTTAGGTGAGATCGTAAGTCCATGTCATTTAGGGGTCATTATGAGATTCTCTTACACGTCAGTGTGTCAGCACGTAAATGCATAAGTGCGTCAGTGCATCATATGTGACATTGGGAGTTACACTTCTATTCTGGTAATGTAACTCCCCCTCTCTACTAGAGTTGTCATGATTGCAGCACTGGGGGTTACTCATCACCTCCTATATGTACACCCCATTTGATCTATGAGATAGAGGAGATTTTATGGCTTAACCAGGTTTTGCCCATGTTTCAAATATTTTCAAGCACATTCGGTTGATGCTCGCTCCTCCTGAGATCTCTTCACATTGTTGTTCACACATCTGTTGATGTGCATGTCATCCCTCGTGATCCTCGCTTGCGGGTTATAAACCCTCTTACATCTACAATATGGTCATATTTGTTGAAGGAATTGTTATCACCAAATGATAACAGCCTATGGTTTTTACAAGTGTGTGTGCTTGAGCTCAAAGTATGATTGTATAACATGGGTGTTATCTCTATGTTGTGGGACTTGATACTTGAGATAGACCTCTAGAGAAAGTTGGTTCTTGCTCCTAAACTACCTGCCACAATCTACTCTAATGCAGGAAAAAATATCATTCATAATCTAAATTTCTAAGGGACCAAGGAAAGAGAGTGCATGAAAACAAATCCTACACTAAAGTGGTGATAAACCAGAAAAGGAGAGTGTGAGAATAGTCTTCCAATGTGTGAAAATTAGAAGCAAAATGCATACTAGAAGGGGTGATAATAGTTCTCCACATTCAAACAAATGCATTCAAAACAATATTCCATACATACACAATGAGAATGAATCCCTGCAGAGTATAAGGTAGACAAAATATATTTGTAACAGTTTTGAAAGGGAAAGAAGAATGCAAACAAACACAGTAGGGGAAGGAGTATCCACAAACTTGTATCTATTGCTTCATTGATATACACAATCTAATATATTACATGATAAGGTCTTGGATCACCATTCAAGGAGTCCACTACAAGGGCCTACAACACATTGGCTTCACAAAACAATTTTGACAGTTTTTTGTTACTCAAAATCTATCTCCCTTTATAATGAGCCCAAAACTCCAATTTATAGAAATCTGAGAAGAGAGAGAGGGGGGGGGGGAAATGGAAATCTTGAAATCTATCATCTCACCACTTGCAAGATGTCATAAATGGATTGAAATGATGGTATTTTTCTTACAAAATGCCCCCCATACTGTCCCATATCTTGCAGCAGTGAGAAATGTCAGCCCATGCTTCATTAATGCATCTCAACTACCAAATAAAACACTCTTATGAACATGGACACATTTTCTAAAAAATAATCATCTATTATTCATCAAATTCTAGATTTCTTAATTTATGTGCATTGGGCTTGGAACCAAAATTCCAATGGCACCAATTTTGTGCATTTTCATTGAGAAATTCAAAAGGTATGGCCTTCTAAGTGCGGGCAGCTATTTCAGGTTTTCCAAGAATTTCTGTCATTTTATGAGACTAAGAATTTACTTCACTAGAGCTGAATATGTTTCTTTTATTTATGTTTTTTTTGGTATAGAGGACATTGTACCCATTCTAGAAAGTCAAATTTTGTGAAAATCAGAGCTCAGAGGTCAAAAGTTATGGCCGTTTAAAGTTCGGGGTCTGATTTGCACTATTTTCCCTTGCATGTGGCTATATCAGGTATATCAGGTCCTTGTGTCCTAGTTGTCCTAGACAAAAATCTCTTCTCTACCCAAAAGCCTCCTTCCTGTCAGGATTTTCAGAGAAATCGGGTCTTTGGTGAAATCGTGTCCCGCGTGTCCCACCGTTGACCGAGCCATCAAGGTCGTTGACCGCCACTTAACCTGCATCCCTTTGTGATTGGCCATTTTGGAATTTTGGGTCCTAGATGTCCCACACGTACCTGTGCAACATGGGCCAAGAAAACTAGATTTTTTTGATTCCTTGAAAAATTGACCATTTCAGCATTTTGGGTTCCTTAGATGTCCTGCACGTAACTGTGTGGCCTGGGCCGAAGAAACCCGACTTAGTTGCAATTTTTTCTAACTCCTTGAATTTTTTCCTTAGATAGGGGTGTTAGAAAAGAACCAAAGGGAGCCCCAAAACCTAGATTTTTTCCTCAAGCCATTTCTACTTGCTCAACCTAAAGGAATCATGTAAGTTATCCAATTCACCTTGAAGGGTGAATTTGGGATAACAGGAATATTATATGCACTTTTCTGCCTTTCCTATCTCCTTTGGCAGGTCACTAGAATTCTTTCTCCTTGTCTTTCTTGTCTCTCGAGCAAGACTTTAATAGTGGGCTCCTTGTCTAGATTTTTTCACGTGAGTTCCTCTACCATCTTATTCAAAGCATTTTTTTCCTTCTCATCGGTTAACTATTTGTGCTTGATGGTCATAAGGTGATGTGGGACCATCAATAGGAAGAATTCAAGTATCATTTTTCCTATCTATGAATTCATGTGAAGTCATGGGAAAGAAAGATTCAAGATTGATAAAATTTGAAATTCAAATGATAATTTTCCCTCCAAAATATGTAATGTACAAGGGCATATCTAAGGATGTTAAGTGTTTTATTAGGTGTTTTTAAGTGTATTTTTAAGAGTCTGGGGTGTTTCATGAGTCTATATGTGTATGTGGATCATTAGTATGCTTCAAAATGATATAAAATGGGTAGTTACTCATCTAAAGGTGAAAATGGAAGTTGAAAGGTCACAATGTGATAGTTGGGGAGCATTTAGGATTAGGTACATGCAAGATAGGTTTGAATATAAGAGTGTGTGTATTAAGTTTTAGATTCATTCCTCATGGAGAGGATAGAAGGAGGAAGTAATAGAGAAGAGGAGATTAAGTATTTTGTATGGAATTTTTGCATTTGAATAGATATATGTTCTTGGTTTTATACATACACCTTATGTTTCAATGATGCTTCTGAGTTTACATTAAGAACTAAATATTTTCTCTCTTTTCAGTACATGAAATAATAGCTATAAGGACCCTAAGAGTGTTTTTTGGAGCTTGAGTTATAGGCACTCTGTTTTTGACATATCATGAATCCATAAATTATCATATGATTTTGTTAACTTGCAAGGATGTATTACTCTAGATAATTCATATGTGGAATCTCTATTCTTAATCTTGAATTTGTGAGCATGATCTAAGAATCAAACACTTTGTGATGTTTCTATGTATGTTAAGTAACTATAGGTATTCAAACTATGGTTGTGTCTGGGATAAGTTAATAAAAATGAGATTTATGTTTGTGAAGAGTAGGGTTAAGAATAAAATCCATTAAGGGTTTGTGTAATAAGTTATTATTTATAATCAAGTTCTTGCATGTGTTAAAGGGAGGGAGGTTTGGACATTACACCTTGTTCTTGGGGGAACACTAGACTGTAATTTTGTACAGGAAAAGTATGCATTATTTCTCTAACTCTTGTTCATGGAAGAATGAATATTTTTGTGCAGGGTAGAGGAGCTATGGAACATTACTAAGCAATATAGTGAGGAGTACCATCATATTGGATGAGAAAACTAGGCAATATTATAGGATTTACCATCTACAAATCAATGACTGTAATAGTCCATCCATGAGTAGGGAAGTAAAGCAACTAAACAAAGGAAGGTTGTGACATGAATCCAAGGATCACTAGTAAGTTTATTCCTTAAATAACATCTAGAAAGATCTTTTTTCAAGATCTTGTTCCTTGAATCAAAGGATTAAGGAAGTTATATGAAGACGACTCTTCTTGGGTTCATTGTGATGGTTTCTTAAGGATCTAGCTAGGGTTTGGTTGTTGAGTTACTTAACCACCACATGTTTCCTTGAAACTTATAATATATGATACCAAGGAACCTAGGAAGGAAATTATAAGAAGGCTTAGTTTTGGATATTTATATGACATTTTGGAATGAGGTTGGTAAACACAGTTAAAAGGGCTAATCTAGAGGAGGGGTTTGTTAAGGAAGTGTCATTTACATTTTGAGACAAGAATTGAAATATTCCACAGATTTCAAATGCAAAAATGGGTCCTCATAAAAGTATGGTTTTTGATTTGAAACATTATTATGGTTAATGCTATGCATGACATTTTCTTAAGGTGGACCTAGTGAGGGTTTAGGAGAAAAAATACAAGAAGTGTGCTAGAATGAGTAGGAAAAGGATTTAAGTCCTAAAACTTTGTAAGCATATCAGTGGTAGTGGTGTTGCAGCGTAGAATTCACCAATACAATCCCAAGCACGTTGGTACATCACTCATCCTAGACTGAGCACTCACCCGAAGCATACAAAGGTACTCGGCCCCTTTTTAGAGTTGTTGTTGTAGGAAGGTAGCTTGATGAAGACTTATATCATTCAAATTTATGACTAATATATCTTTCTACAGTGCATATTCAAATCTAGGTCTTAACATAACAGACTTAAAATATAACCATAATGGGATCAAGCATGCAATGCTGAATATAACCATGATAAAACCTTGTTTCAGTCCATAATCTCCATTATATTAATTACAGTAAATACACATAAGCTTCCTTAAATATAATGGTAGTATACACTTATGCGCATAACAGATCTGACAGCATTATCTCACTATAACCTAGTTCTCACACATATATGCTCTCCCTCTTTGCTACATAGTTCAATAGATATTTATATGGGTGGGAGCTTTCCCTTCACTACTTATCTAAACCCAAAATAGGTCACATGTTATTATTAGCCATGCATCGTTACAAAAATAGCCACACATGCAAGTGTGCTAACAATAAACTACGTTTAGTTAACTGATAGTAGTAGATCTATTCCTAGCCTGTGTCCATGTAAAGTGCTTCGTAGCTGATCCTCCAAAAATAGCCAATGTGTCTCAAACAAGTCTTTGATTGGTTTGTGTGCTCCACACACTATCTCCAAAAATAGATCCTCACTGTAAAAATGGCTAAGTCCTGAACCTATTTCTATTCTATGTGTGATCCTCTTCCGATACTCTCGCACCTTTGAATGTGCTCTGCTTTCCCGCACAAACCTTATGTATTTTATTTGCTAAGTGTCAGGATCCGAATGATCAACATTACCCCACACTAGTTGCATTCCCACCCCAAAAATGGTTGTCTTAAAAATTACTCAACAAATATGAATAGAAGAATAGAAATAATGTTGATGAATACAACAATGTTTTTACCCTACAGTATCTTCTGCTTCAACCTGAATAATCAATTCAGGATATTCTTCTTTTATCTCCACCTATAAGGTCTTCCAGTCATTGATCCTGGACTCTACCTTCTCTAGAATATCCACTACAATTGACTCTAATTCATCCCTTGCAATCTCTCCCTTCTCATTCTATAAGACCAACACAATGTTGGACATGCCAGTCATTCTCCCTTCCAACAAGTCCATCTTTTGAGTGATGAGTTTCCCAAGCTCATCCATCCTTTTCTTTTGTGCTTTCTAAGTTGTTGTAAGAGCCTCGCACTTCTTATTACCAAGTGCTAATCATTCTGTATGGCCTAATCTCTCATCCTTCATTGCCCTCAGGACCTCATTGTCTTCCAAAATGGTCCTGGTCCTTATAATAACTTCTGGTGTTGTAAAAATATTTAGCGCTTGATTTACCTTCTTTAGTTCCTCCTTCAAGCTCTGAAGCAACCCTTCATATGATCCAATCTTCCACATCACTGAAGCCTTTTCCCACTCTACTTCCTGTGTTGGATCATTTATTTATGGCATGCGTAGAGGTTCATCTTCAAGCACTAAGTCCACCAATGTACTTACATAATGTATTGCCAAAGGAAACGTCTTAGGTACCTTTGGCTCTAAGTGTGGCCTAGCCTTCATGACATTATCCCTAATCTCCTCTACCATGCTGATAAACACAACATTATTCTTCTGTGCCAAATATATTTCTTGCTTTAAGCATGCTATTTCTTCATCCTTGGTCTTAATCTCCTCCCTTATCGCCCTGATTTTGGAAACTTTATCCATATTCCATTGCATGACTTATGTCGAGACTTTCACCAAAGCATTTCTCACATGTTCATCTGATATAACAGTAGGATTTACTGTTATGTGTCTAGCCTAAGGTGTCCTTTTCAACCTCCTTGACATGCATGACTCCTCACACACATGAAATTTTGGTTCATCCATGTGCGTGTGCATCGACCATGAAAATTGCTTCCTTATACGCATTGTTTTCATCTCTTCATCCATTAACTCCCAGCCATACAACTCCTTTTTTGTCATTTTGATTTGGAAATGGGCATGAATAATTGTACATGTGTCCTCGACGTACCCCATGGTTGGTGGAATATACTCCCTACTTGTTCTTCTTGATCTAGGTTGCTTAGGAACTTGGGCTTCAAGATTTGGAACTTGTGCAGCTATGTCCTAAATAGTCTCAGTTGTTGTCTCGTCTGCTCCTTTTTCTCCCTCTTCTTCATCCTTCATTTCTTCATCTTTTTGTTCTTCCACATTCTCTGGAGGTTTAGGAGAAATTGGTGCACTTTCCTTAGACTCTTCCACTTCCTCATTAAGCTTCAATTTCCTTATTCTTTTCTCATTTGTCTCCTTCTGTGGAGAGAGTCAAGGTGATCTATGCATTGTTTATAGAGTATCACCTTGGGTCTTTGTTCTCCTGAATACTCTCTTGAAATGGTGCTCTCCTTGGACTACATCCAAGTCCTCATCATCTCCTTCTTGTGGTTATGATGGTGTAGTTGTGCACTCAGCTTCTTCCTTATTTGGAGGCTATCTTCTACCTTTGTGTTCCAAACCACCACTATCTCCATGCTCTTCTTCTTCATCATCAACTAGAATTGTTTTTGTTGGCTTAGGGGTTGGAAAATTTTCCATTGTATGCTTACCCTTTGGTGGCCCTGGGAGTTCAAACTCATTCTCCACATACTTAGTGTTCTCTATCTTGGGTTTGAGTTACAGGTACACAAGCCCTTCTCTGGTGTCCCCAACTACCAAGCTTATAGGCTTCATGCTTATAATATTTGAAACCTAGATATACATATTTCTTTCTTAGAGTGTGGTAGTCATAATCTACCTTTTCTGTATTGAAGGTTAGGAAACATGCAATTGAGAACCAGTGAACTGATACCTGGAAATATCTCACTATGAAGGCATATGACAGTTTTCACCATGGGCTTCAAGCTCCTTCCTTCATCATAAATCACGCAATGCAAAAATGTTAATAGACTACAAATTGAACTACCTTACCCATCACTGAAGTTAAATCCTTGGGTATACGCCACTCTTCTTCGAATGCTACACATATTCTATCAGACCACATCTCCACCCTTTACTTGAATGGTCCACTCATTGATCCATCGCACAAGTACTTTCCAAATCTTTCCATAAGTGACATGTGTTCAATGGGGTATTCCAAAATCTTCTCCTTTGGCCCATCAAGTACCCTAGTCTCCATAAATACTAAAGATAATAATACAACGCTAAAACTTATTCTGTCACCTGTCTACACTTCTTCAATGATTTTCTTTGCTATGTGATCTGCAATATTGTAGACCACTCCTTGAGATATTTTCTTTGCACGTGTAACCACATTGTGTTTACCTACAACCACCTTCTTTGGTCATTCAGCTTTGTTACAAGATGTGCAGCTGCCTACACTACTAGGTATTTTTTTTAATTTGTCAATGTCTATGCCATGCGGACCTTTAGGATACCCCAGCTCTTTCCTTATCTCCAGGATTGTGGCCTTATTAGTTAAATCACTATCCATATCTAACCCTTAGGCCTTTAGTCCTGTCACTATTGAAATAAAATCAGATGTGATTCTTACCCTCCTTCCGGAAAAGTAGAATAAGTACTCATGGACTCTACTGATCAACCATTGATACAATGGTTCATAATTTCCAAAATATGGTAGCTAATACAGCTGGTAGACTCTATTCTACTTCAGCAACTTCTCACCCACGTCATCATATACTGGTATATCCACTACCATGCACTTGTTCATTTTCATGCTCAGCAATGCATCGAGATCCTTTTTATTATTTTATGTTCGATGGTTGTAATCGTTGATTTTACATTGGTAGATATGGTAATCCCATTCTTGTCCCACAATCATGCCCTTTGGATACTGCATTTCTGAGAAATTACTCTCGAGAGAAATTTCTTCTTCCACTTTAACCTTCTTCTTCCCTTTATCTCCTATTGTGGGTGCTTTCTTCGATGCCATTTGAAATAGAATCTCTCTTTTCTTCCCTTTGTAAATGAGCAAGTCAAAACCCTAGTTTAAATCTCTGTGCCTTGGTTGAAATTGTGTGCCCTATCTCATTTGTAACACATCTACCTCACTCAAACCCTTCACTTATGACAACATAAGCTTCTCATGTGCACAACCCTTCTCTCCACGTCTGGTTTCACACTCTTCGCACCTCAACATAATTTCTCGGCTCATTCACACTTAACCCTTTTTAAATTATCTCAATTACAACTATAAAAATGAACTCACATCCTATCCTTATATAGAATTTCGAAAATTTAGTGCATTTATTTCTCCTCCACCTACCGACAATCCTCTAATTAATTTACCATGTTCATTATTTCCCGTGGTACATCTTCGCGCCCAAGCTATAACCTTTTGGTGTGCCCTTATACCTTTTGACTATAGACTTCTCTTCAGCACACTTCTATATGCCTAAGTACCTCATCACTGCACCTTCCACTAGTAGTCTTCCCGACCTCTGCTTACCTCATGTTATAATTGTTTCTTCATTCATCTCTCTAACTATGGTCCTTGTGTCTAGAAGCAATCTCTTTTGTTTTTCAATTCTCCAACCTTGAGTAGCACCAATAGATAGTTCCTTTCATGTGTACCTATTTTCAACAGTCACGTGCCTAGATATCAACAACCTAGCCCACACTAAGGGTATGTGCAGTCCTTTACACAAAAAAAATCTTCAAATATTAATTAGCTTATGGCGCATAAACGTGCTTATTACATAAAGAAAACCAACTAAATTAACAAAACACAACGACAAAGAAACAAACACATTAAGGAAATGTAGAATTTAAAACCTAATCTAAATGGAAACACTACCTTATTACAAACACCAAGAAGACTTATTTATAGTAGGGCTTCAGCCTACTCCCGTTGAAGTAACCGGGTAATAGTATTCCATCAAGTTCCTCTAACTAACAAGTGCCTGATTCGATTATGTGAGTGATAACATATGGCCCTAACCAATGTACCTTGAGCTTTCCTGGATGGCACAAAAACTTAGAGTCATAAAGGAGCACCATTTGTCATATCTCTAACTTTTTATCCCTGATGTGCTTGTCATGTCATGCTTTCTTCCTAGCCTTATCTTGTTTTTGACTCCAACATGTTATGGCTCATCGCTCATCCAACTTGATTAACTATTCAATCCATTCTTCTAATTATTTCTCATCAACTAGACCTCCAACGTGTTTTATACGCAAAGAAGGTAACATAAATTCCATAGGAAGAACTACTTCTGTACCAAACACTAAATAAAATGGTGTGGCTTTGTTCAACCTTTTATATGTTGTCTGATAGGCCCAAAGTAATACAGATACTTTATCATTCCAATCCTTTCTTCCAACATCACATATTTTTGTCAATGTGTGTCTCAAAACTTTGTTGAAAGCCTCAGCAGTCCCATTTTCCTGAGGATGATAGGGTGTAGTCTTATGGTGTACAATCATGAATTCATCCAATAAAATTATGATTGTCTCATTAATAAAATGTGTGCCCCTATCACTGGTCAATCTTAAAGGACATCCATACCTTGTAATAATATTTTCCCAAAGAAACTTGGCTATTGTAGCCATTGTACAATCCTTTGTAGGTGCTTCTTTTGCCCACCTTGTCAGGTAGTTTGTGCAAGTTATGATGTAGCGCGATCCAGTTCTACATGCAGTTGGTGACATAGGACCCATAAAATCTATAGCCCATTTCTCAAACATTTCAGCACTAGTGATGGGTCTTAGAGGCATTTCATCTCATTGACCTGGTTTCCCAACACATTGACAATGATCACAAGTCATATAAAATTCCTTACAATCTTTAAATAGGGTCTCCTACCATAATCCAACAAGTATAATCTTGCGTGCAGTTGCATCACTCTCACAGTGGCCACTTGCAATACCACCATGAGATTCTTCCATAATAATTGTGTGCTCATATTCCAATACACAACGGTGTAGTACTTCATTTTGACCTAATTTGTATAGGTCACCGCTAATTAACATATAGGGGGCTATGTGTATAGCAAGTTGTTTCTTCTCCAACAATTTCATTCATTCTAGTTCCAAACTTATTTGTAGAAAGACAACAATGTCCTGTTATTCTGATGGCGCTCGTTGTAACTTGTATAACTGTGCATCGGGCATGGTATCTTCAATTTCCTATGCTTCTTCTCCTGACTATATTTTGGATAGATGGTGTGGTCTAGAATTATTTTTCCCTAGTTTTACCACAACTGTGATATCAAATTCTTGAAAATAAGAGCACCCATCAACATATTCCCCCTTGTAGAATGGGCTTGTTTACCAAATACTTCAATGCCATGTGATCTGTATAATGTTAGGAATTAATAGAATCTAATGCAGAATAATTCCTCATAATTGTAATAATAAGAAGTATGAATAGAAATTGCAGAAATGAAATATGAAAAACACAAAGACAATATTTAACGTGGTTCACCCAATATGGGCTACATCCACCAACAACACTTGCTTAGATTTTATTACAAGCCAACAGTCTTCACAATTACAATAACCAGATCTTGTTTGGAGCTGTGCTCAACAAACCCTCCCGAATTTGCACTTGAATTCACACACACTATTCACCTTCACAAAAACACTCATCTCAATCCTTATTGTATGTCCATCTATATATAAGTACATCAATAGGTAGCCGAAGAGGTGGTTTTATAAAACAATGGGTACCGAAAAAACCATGGGCCCAAAACCATCCCATAACGGTTACCCATTACCCATGGATTAATAAACCACCCATGAAAATTTGCTTCAAGGGCATCACCCCCGAACCCCCTTGACCTGCTCACTGGCGAGCGAGACCACCATAAAAATATCCGAGTGTAACACATGGAAGGTGTACCAAAGTCTAACATGAAAACAGGCTCCACAAACATAACAATCTCCCACTTGGAAACTGATTTCCACTGAGCAAGCTTCTCAACCCTTCACTATCATCCACGAAGGCCAACTAAATCTGAACATAGCTTTATTTTATCCCTTGTGAGCACCTTGGTCATCATGTCTGCAGGATTCTAACTGGTATGAATCTTCTCCAACTTCAACTTATCCTCCTCCAAATTTGTCTTGATGAAGTGATATCTCAACTATATATGTTTTGTCCTAGAATGGAAAGCAGAGTTCTTAGCTAAGTGAATAGCACTCTGACTATCACTATATATCTTTCCAAATTCCTTCTTATGCCCCAACTCATCAAGAAATTTTTGTAGCCAATTCATCTCCTTGCTAGCTTCTGTAATAGCAACATACTCAGCCTCAATGGTTGACAAAGCCATAACCTTCTATAACTATGAAATCCAGCTCACTGTTGTATCACCTACAGTAAATACATAACCTGTTGTGCTCCTTCTGTTGTTCAAATATCCAGCCATAACTGAGTCAACATATCCACATAAAGTAGTGTCTGATCCACTGTAACACAAAATAATACCCATGGTCCCTCTCAAATACCGAAGTATCCACTTTACTGCCTTCCAGTCCTCATTCCTGGATCACTCATAAACCTACTCATTACTCCCACTGCATGGGCAATATCTGGCCTAGTGCATAACATAGCATACATCAAACTACCAACCACTGATGAGTAAGGCACCTTGGACATCTGGTTTCTTTCCTGCTCTATCTTGGGACACTGATCCTTTGATAACTTAAAATGGCCTGCCAAAGGAGTCCCAACCGGTTTAGCATCCTGCATGTTAAACCTATCCAATACCTTCTTAATGTACTCTTCCTAAGATAAATTCAGCTTTCATTCCTTCCTATCCCGAGTTATCTTCATACCAAGGATTTGTCTAGCTACCCCCAAATCCTTCATATCAAAGGATTCACTTAGTTGTTTCTTGAGTACTTTTATTTCCTGCATGTTTTTACCTGTAGCCAACATGTCATCAACATAAAACACAGGATAATATAACTTCCATCCTCAAATTTCTTTATATACATGTAATGGTCAGAATGACATATAATATAACCTTGATCCATTAAGAAGCTATCAAATTTCTTATACCATTGACATGGAGCTTGTTTCAGGCCATACAAGCTTTTCTTCAGTTTGCACACCATCTCCTCTTTACTTTTGAATTCATATCCTTCTGGCTACTGCATATATAGCTCCTCTAAATCACCATGGAGAAATGTAGTCTTTACATCTAACTGTTCTAAGTGAAAGTCTTTTGCTGCCACTATTCCAAGAACAGTTATGATAGAAGTCATTTTTACTACAGGAGAAAAAATCTCATCAAAATCTATACCTTGTTTCTGTGCAAACCCCTTGACCACCAATCAGGCCTTATATCTTTTCTTTCCTCCTTATTCATCTTTAACTCTGTACACCCACTTGTTCTGCAATGCTCTTTTTTCTTCTAGTAGCTTCACCAAATCCCAAGTCTAGTTCTCCATGAGAGACTTATGCTCCTCATCCATGGCTTGCTCCCACTTCTTACTGGCATCTACTTGCATTGCTTAGTCAAATCTCTATGGCTCTCCATTGTCAATGAGTAATAAATAATAAAGAGAAGGAGAAAAACGTTCAGGTTCTTTTCTTACCCTAGAAGACCTCCTCACTGTAGGAGTTTGGGGTTCCTATTGAGTAGGTTCCTAAACTGATTCATGGGTCACTATCCCATCCGGAATATCCTCTACCACTGCATATGCTTTCTTGGATTCTTCCCTATTTTCTTGCAACTGTTGCTTATATATGACTTTCTCATTAAAGACCACATCCCTAGACCGAATGATTTTCTTTTCCTTAATACTCCAACATTTAAATCCAAATTCATCACCACCATAACCAATAAAAGTGCATTTTTTTGATTTAGCCTCTAGGTTGGTCCTATCATCCTTGTCAATATGAATAAACACCTCACATCCAAAGACTCTAAGATATGAGTAATCAACTTTCTTACTATACCAAGCCTCCTCAGGTATGCCTCCATCCAAGGCACTTGAGGATCCTCTGTTTATCAAGTACATAGTTGTGCTCGCCACTTCTATCCAAAAATAAAGAGGTAGTCCTACATGTATCCTCATGCTCCTAGCATGTTCCATTATTGTTCTACTCATCCTTTTTGACACCCCATTCTGCTGCGGGGTTCCTAGAACTATCTTTTGCATGTGGATTCCATTCTTAGAACAATAATCATCACATTCATTACTGCAATACTCCCCTCCATTATCTAACCTAAGACATTTTAACTTAAGACCTGTTTCATTCTCTACCAAGGCTTTCCATTTTAAAAAAGTATCAAATACATCAAATTTGTTTCTAATACAATAAACTCAAACTTTCCTTGTTGCATCATCAATAAAAGTAACATAATAACTTGAACCCCCAAGAGATGATACCTGAGCCGACCCCCACACATTAGAATGTACCGGCTCTAACTTACTCTCTTTCTTCATCAATCCAACCTTGAGAAACCTTACTCGCTTCTATTTCCCATATATGCAGTTCTCACAAAAATCCAAACTTGTTTCTATATATCTAGGAAAATTCTTCTTTATGATGTCCATGCCCTTATGGCTCATATGACCAAGCCTATAGTGCCATAATGTTGTATCTGCATCTGAAGCCACAAGATCACAATCATTAGTACTATCAGTGGTTAAATACAAGGTTCTAAACTTCTTAGATCTTGCCACCACAAGAGCTCCCTTGGTAACCTTCCAAGATTCAGGTGTAAATATCAAAATACAACCATCACTTCTAAATTGCCCCGCCGATATCAAATTTCTCCTTAATGTAGGGACATATCTGACATCCTTCAATAGAAATGTATTCCCATTCTGCATCTTAACCTGAATAGAACCTTTTCCAACTATACTGTAAGGCTCATCATCACCAAGAAAAACATGCCCAAAATCTCCTTGAACATAATCAACAAAATAATGCCTATGTGGAGTAACATGAAAAGAAGCCCCTGAATCTAAAACCCAAGATTCTGTAATATTATGCAAAGAAATAATCAAAGCATCCTGACATACAGTACCTGATGCCACATTTTCCTCCTTGTTTTCTTCCTGTTGTTTCTTCTTATCCCGAAGCTCCCAACATTCCTTCTTTGCATGCCCAGACTTTTCACAATTCCAGCATGCAATCTTCCTCTTAGATTTTGACCTTGCCCAATCTTTCGATTTTACATGATTTCCTCTATTCTTTTGTCTCCCTCTAGTTTCCACTGTCAAAGCATTCCCTGAAGTAGAAGATTCCCCAAAGCTTTTTCTTCGCATTTCCTCACTTAGAATCACCCCTACAACATCCTCAAACTTCAATTTCAAGTTATCTAGAACCGAGTTTCTTCCCGCCATTACTAGGCTATTCCAACTCTAAGGTAAAGAGCACAGAATTAATAAAGCCCTAACTTCTTCATCAAATTATATTGTAGCCGAAGCTAGCATATTCACAACCGTATTGAAATCATTTAAATGATCTGCTACTAAACTATTCTCAGACATCTTCATATTAAACAAATTTTTCATTAAAAATATCTTGTTAGAGGCAGAGGGTTTTTCATACAACTTCCCTAATACATCCATTAGATTTTTTGTAGTCTTTTCCTTTGAAACATTAAATAATACCAAAGATAAAAGACACAGCTAGATCATTCCAAGTGCCTTTCGATCCAACAAATCCCATTCCGCATCTGTCATACTCGAGGGTTTGTTCACCTTCTCAGACAATGGAGTATAAAGATCCTTCTGATAAAGGTAATCTTCCATCTACATCTTCTAAAGACTAAAATTCTACCTATTGAATTTATCAACCCTTGATCTTCCATCATCTGCCATAGCTCCCACTCAAGCTAAAAAAATTTCCCTGCGATTCAACACTTCAACAAACCAAACCAGGCTCTGATACTAATTTTTAGGAATTAATACAATCTAATGTGGAATAATTCCTCAGAATCACAATAATAAGAAGTATGAATAGAAATTACAGAAATGAAATATGCAAAACATGAAGACAATATTTAACATGGTTCACCCGATGTGGGCTACATCCACCAAGAACACTTGCTCAGATTTTATTACAAGCCAACAGTCTTCACAATTACAATAACTAGATCTTGTTTGGAGCTGTGCTCAACAAACCCTCCCGAATTTGCACTTGAATTCACACACACTATTCACCTTCACAAAAACACTCATCTCAATCCTTATTGTATGTCCATCTATATATAAGTACATCAATAGGTAGCCGAAGAGGTGGTTTTACAAAACAATGGATACCGAAAAACAATGGGCCCATAACAGTTACCCATTACCCATGGATTAATAAACTACCCATGAAAATTTGCTTCAAGGGCATCGCCCCAGAACCCCCTTGACCCACTCACCAGAGAGAGGGACCGGTGTAAAAATATCCTAGTGTAACACATGGAAGGTGTACCAAACTCTAACAAGAAAATAGGCTCCACAAACATAACATATAAAAGAGGAATGGTGTATCTAGTAGGTACTGGTAGAATTTATGTAGTGCATAGATCATTGACAAAGCTTCATGCTCTGTAGTTGTGTAATTTTGTTCTGCAGGAGTCATCTTTCTACTAGCAAAACAAATAGGATGATCTATAATACCTTCTTGAGTTTGATCCATCACTGCACCAATGGCCATGCCAGAGGCGTCAAAATGTACATGAAATGGTTAGTCCCATAAAGGAAAATGTAGAATAGGTGTGGTAGTAATTTTTTCCTTTAATGTCTTGAATTTGCACTGTTGCGGTTCTGCCCAATAGAACATACCTTTCCCTTTTAGTAACTCTTCCAATGGTGTGGTAACTTCAGCATATCCTTTGATAAACTTCCTGTAATATCCTATATGACCCAAAAATCCACGCACTTCACTTTGACTGGTAGGCTCAATTAGGCCTATAATGACTACAACCTTGGCTGGATCAACCAACAAACCTTCCTTGCAGATTATGTGTCCTAACAGTATTCCAAATGGTGTAGCAAATATGCACTTCTTGATGTTCAAAGAAATACTTAATTGTCTATATCTTTCAAACATTAAGCGTAGATTTTCATAATGATCTTTAACTAATCCATACACCGTCCAATCATCCAAATAAACATGTAAGAAGTTGTGAATAAATTCCTTGAATGCTTGAACAACTATGCATGAAAATATAGCAGGAGCATTTTTTAGACCAAAAGGCATTACATTATAGGTGAAGCTACCCCATTCAGTAGTAAACGTAGTATTTTCCTTATCCTCCTTGGCAATCCTAACCTGATGGTACCCATAGAACCCATCTGTAAACGAATAGATCTTGTACCCTGCAACACCTTCTAGTATTTCCTCAATGAATAGCGTAGGAAAGCGATCAGTCACACATGCAGCATTTAGCTCCCTATAGTCCATGTAAATCCTAATCTATCCATCCTTCTTGATACTGATCACCATTGGACTAGCCCATTCTGACTCATCAAGGGGCTTGATAATTCCAGACTTCAACATTTTGTCAATCTCTTCTTTGACTTTTTCGTGCAAGTTGGGGTTCATCCTGTAGGGTCTCTTTCTAACTGAGTGCACACCCTCTTTAAGCTTTATCTTCATCTCCCCTCATGATTCATGTGCACCTTTAAGTTCATGGTACCCCCTAGGGAGTAATTTATTATAATCCTTAGTAACTCTATTATGTTTTCCACTTTAGATTCTGACCAATAGTCTCCAATTATGGTTTCCTTAGGCTCAGTATCTGATCCAATATTCATTCTCTTTGTCTTAATCAGTTCATGATAGGCACGTGTGTTTGTATCTACACTATAACACCTCACACCTACCTACCGAATGCTTTACATTCATATTTTCTACTTCTTCATCATCCACTAAGTAGACCATTTTTCCTTTTTCTTTATCAAGGAAAGCACATTGAAGTAGTGTGACATCGGCCTTTGTTTTTTCACCAAGACATGCTCCTGAGTTTTCTTCATCCAATAACTCATGAAGGAGTTGTTAGTGTAAAATCACAGCACCCCTAATGACCTCTCAGATTTGGCGTTTCGAACTTCTCATTTTATGTGATTTACATAAAATTGAGTTTTCCCCAAAAGTGTGGGACTTTGCAAATGGGAAAACTCTCTAGATTAAGACTAGTTGCTATTCCTTTGTCTAGGTGTATATGTGAAATTTACAAAGGATTGATTCTTAAGCCTAATCTAATATTGCCAAGGAGACAAGGATGAAAGGAATGCAAGAAAGTAAAACTAAGCTAACCAGGTGATACACCGAAGGAATTATGAACATTTGTCTTGCTAATAGGCACAAACCCAAAAAAATGCATACAATAATCAAGCACAGATAAGCCATTTTGCAATGAAAGACCAGATGAGAGCAATAAAGACAAGAAAGGGTCAAAACTCAGCCACAAACATGTATTATTGCCCTGCAGATTTGATCTAATGGAAGGTTTTAAAATCCATGAATTCATTTTCTAGAGGAAAAGGGGATCTTGAAAAATAGAATAATGTCCAATCCTTTACAATGAGTCCCAACCAAGCTTTTATGGATTCAACACAGAGGGAAGAAAGAGAGAGAGAGGCAGGAAAAAACCGGTTCGAAGTTCAACCACTATCATCAATGCCTCTTGAAAAATCCACCCCAAATCTATCTTGACTGCATCAATTACTAGTTTGGCATCTCGAAGGAGGGGGAAATGGTAGATCAGATCGAATCCAATCTGGTTGTTCAGGAAAATTAAAATCTTGCGTTAATGGCCTGAAGATGTTTCTCCATTTTTCTCCCACCTAACCTCTTAAAAATTAAAGTTTTAGATCTCCATGGCATAGATGAGGCCAAGATATTTCTAATGGTGTCAGATTTTTTGGATTTCAAGTTGTGATTTGAAAGATATGCCCATTTGAAATTTTGATCAGGTCTGTACAAAATAGCAGGAAAACCAGTTCAAAAACAGGCTCCCTTTTGAAACTAGACACATGGAGGGTTGGCGCATCTCTGAGGAAAGTCTCTAAATTTGATTTTTGAAGGAGTTTTGGGTTGACATGTGGCTTCTTTCATGACCTACTTGATTTCCTTATGTTTTTGGCTAAGTCCTTTGCTCAGCGGGGTCATATATCTGACTGGGGTCACATGGTAGCCTGGCACTTGTTTGAAATACCCCCCTTTATTCTACTCTTGAGTTAGTGTTGTGCTGACACTTGGCACCCTCCGTTGGTCTATCTCAATGCTTTGACTATTTAACCCTACCTTGTCACTTTTTGAAATGGGACGCGTGGAGGATTTGCACTTACTTAGAAACCCGCTTAGGATTTTTCCTCTGAAGGAGCACTGGGTCGAAATGTGGAAACCTCTGCAGGCTCTTAGACTTTTCAATGACCCCTCTTACCTTTTCAGAACTTAGACTACGTGGTGATTCCAAACTCATTTGGTTCTTCGCTTTTGGACTAACTTTTGGATATGCACCAAGCTGATGCATGGCGGCTTCCACTAGCACTTCTATACTTAGCCATTTTTTTAGGCCCACTCTACCCACCTTTTGACTTTTAGCTTTGACTCTACCTCCGGTTTAGGCCCGGGACACATGGAGGCCTTGTGCTTGTTCGAGCCTCCCCTTTTTGGATTCAACTTTGAAGATGCGTCATTTGGACACTTGGCATCGTCTACTGTCTCCTCCATACTTAGTTGATTTTGAGCTCGTTTTGAATTTTTTCGGAGCCTGAAGACTTCGAACCTTCATTTTTTCTTCTCTTTGAGCCTCTTACCTCTTTTGACACTATTTTCTCCTTCCCTAACCCTGCTATCCAATTTCCGAGCCTCATGTAATTTGTTTAATGGATTTAAGTCACGGATTCACTCGACATAGTTGTTTCTTCTCTTTCTTCTTGCATAGGGTCGTTTAATCTTTTGCAGGTCCTGCCACCCCATTGTAGATTCCCTCTTGATCTTGTTTTCAAGGTTTGAATGTGGTTTTTCTGGTTCTTTCTATATGGGGTCATGGCTGATCCAATATTTTATTGGGGGGCGAAATATGGATAACAATTTGGTGACTCACAGGGGTATCTACCTGCTAGATGAAAAGACCAGTTGCCTTGTCGTATCCATTGGGCACAAAGTCAAGAATGATGGTCTGATATTGATCCTTTCTCTAATCCATGAACCCAGCCATTTACACTATCAATTTTCATAAGAAATCTCAAAACGATGGTTTTTGAGAGTAGAAAATTTCTTTAACACGGGGCTTTCATCTGTCCCTGAATGGACTGTGAAAGAGCAACAAAACAACACCACACAACTATGTACAAAATTTGAAATCATACATGCTCCAAGTAGAACATGCAGAGTGTGCAAAGCACTTAGGAAAAAATAAACCTAAACTACAACAAGGCAATGTGCACAAGCACTTAGAGGAATGAGAAATTAAACTAGTATGTATAAGGTGAGAACTTTTCCTTCTAGTACCAATGTTTAAGATAGATTCCATTCACTAGAGTTTGTAACTCTTCACCATCTAATGTAGAAAATTGGAAAGCATTGCTACTTTTACATCTTGTGACCATGTAGGGGCCACTCCAAATGGCATCAAACTTAGATTTCCTTCTTGGTTTTTCCTGATCTGCATCCCATTTCAAAACTAGGTCTCCTTCTTGAAAATTTCTTGTTTTCACTTTCTTATCGAAGCATCTCTTGATTGATACTTGATCCTTCTCCATTGTTTGAAGTGCATGCTATCTGGTTTCTTCCATTTCTATCAGTTCTGCATACATGGCCTCCATTGGCTCAAACTCATACATCTTCAGTTGCTTCATGAGTTCCAATGTTGGCAACTCAAGTGATATAGCCAACACTGCCTCTTTCCCATAGATAAGTTTGAATGGAGAGCTTCCTGTAGACATCTTGGGTGTTTTTCTATCAGCCCATAAGGCTGATTTAATTTTTGTGTGCCAAGCTCTCTGATTTTCATCAAGATTTCTTCTGACAATCCTTAGCAGGTTCTTGTTTGTGGACTCAGCTTGACCATTACCTTGAGGATAATAATTTGATGAAGTGCTCAGTTAAATCCCATTCTTAGCAGCCCATTCTATGATTTTAGAACCTATGAATGCCAATGAAATGTCCAATATAATTGTGGCTGGCACTCCGAATCTAGTCACTATCCCTTCATATAAATCAAGTATGCTATACTCATTAGCTTATTTAAGTGCCACTGTCTCGGTCCACTTGGTGAAATAGTCTGTTGTTGTCAGATTCCATTTGTGGCCTTGGCTCGAATTTGGATTGATGACCCCAATGAAGTCCAACCCCCATTACATGAATGGTTGGTCAACTGAAATTGGGTGCAATGGAAGTCCTACTAGCCTTTCTTTGCCTTTGAAGAACGCACAATTCTTGCACTTTTTGATCCATGCATAGCAGTCACTAAAAACTCTAGGCTAATAATAACCCACCTTCATGATCATGAGTGTTGTCACCCATGGAGAAAAATGGCCTCCAGCTGCCCCAACATGGAACTCTTGTAACACTCTCTCAATCTGATATGTCCTAATTCATCTTAATAGAACACCATTGATGTCCCTTTTGAACAAGACGCCATCAATAAGCATGTATGGGATGGCCTATAGTCTGAAGAGTCTCCTTTTTGTTTTACTCATTTCTTGAGGGCATAGGCTTGTTTGTAGGAAGTGCATAATGTTCTGATTCCAACAAGGAGTGGGAACATCATCATTTTCTCCCTCTTGACTATTCTACAGGACAAAAATAGCTTCTTTTTCATTGCTTGATTCACCTTTTTGACTCAAGGCCAATTATTCACACAATCCCTTCCCATGGACCATATTATTAACCTTGATCTCAATGTCATAATCCATGACACGAGTGATCCATCCTACACGTTTTTCATTCAGATCCTTGTTGAGAAGGAAGTCTGTAACTCCTGCATGGGAGACTAACAGTTGGATTTTATTATTTGAAACCAGATGTTTAAACTTATTTAACCCTCTGATCACTACAAGAATGTGTTTTTTGATGAAGGAGTACCTCACTTCATAATCTTCTAGACCTTGGCTAAAAAAGGAAATTTGCTACTCTGTACCCTCTTTGTTCTACTGTACTAAGATTGTAGAAATTGTGTCAATGCCACTAAAGGCATATAGTATGAAGTCCTTAGAGAAGTCTAGATTCACAAGAGTTGGGGCTTGTGATATAGCTTCTTTGATGGCCTCAAAGCTTTCTCTTCCTTCAGCTATCCACCTAAATGCCAAGTTCTTCTTCAACATCAATGTTATTAGCTTGACAAGGGCAACAAAGTCTGGAACAAACCTAAAAACAAAATTAATCTTTCCTAAGAAGCTTTGAAGATCTTTCTTATGGCTTGGTAATGGAAATGCTCTTATTGCTTCAACCCTCTCTGGGTCAATTGTCAAACCCTCCTTTGACACATTATGGCCTAGAAGCCTTCCCTCATGGACTAAGAATATGCATTTTTTAGGGTTCAATGATACCTCGGATCTCGAACATCTTTGAAATACATGTCTTAGGTGAAAAAGGTGATCCGCTACATTTTTGGAGAACACAGTGATGTCATCTAGATATATCAATACTATTTTGTTGATCAACTCTTTGAATGCCATATCCATTGCCCTTTGGAAAGTGGCTCCAGCATTAGACAATCCAAATGACATTTTTCTGTAGGCATAGGTGCCCCATTTGGAGGTGAAATCCATTTTGAACTAATCATATTTTGTCACCATTATCTAGTTATACCCTGAGTATCCATCTAGGAGAGAGAATCTCTCTGATCCAAACACCACTTGCAAAATATGCTCCATTGAGGGGAGTGGTTAGTGGTCCTTAAGTGATGCTCTGTTCAAGTCTCGAAAGTCTACACACAATCTAATCTCTCCATTCTTCTTCCTGACTGGGACTATGTTTGTAACCCAAATTGAGTGTTTGATTGGAAATATAATACTTGCCTCTATCAGCTTGTTTAGCTCTTTCTTCATCAGAGGTTCAATGTGTGGATTGACTGGTCTCTACTTTTACCTAATGGGCTTAGCATCTGGATCTAGTTCAATTGTGTGTTGTGCTAGCTTCGGATTGAACCCTCTTAGGTCTTCATAGCTCTAAGAAAATACATCTATAAAATCTTGGAAAAGTTACATGAATTCATACCTTTCTTTCTCGATGACCACTTTGCCAATTTGAAGTGTTTTGCCTTCTCCAACTATAATTGACTCTAAATCTTCTCCTTTGATCTGTATATTAGCCTTCTCTTTTTGAAACCTATCATTAGGATTGAAGATAGATTCCAATGTCACCAAACCTTTGGGAAGCTTGTTTGTACGTAGCTACACCACTTGATATCCATATTGCTACTCTAATTTTTCTTGATTCCTAGCTAAGAATTTAGCTTCCTCTTGCAAGAAATTGATGGATTTTTTTATCATTCTCAAACACCTTCCATCATGTGTTATTATCTGGCACTGTTGGCCTCACAATCACATGGATATTTAGATGTCCTTTGTCCCTCTTAATGTTGTCAACCACATCAAATGTTGCTATAACTACTGCAATCCTATCAGCAGCTTCATTCTCCTTCCTGGGTATGGACACAATGTTGAAGGCTTCAAAATCCTAAATGAGATCCCATACCCTATTCTTATAGCTCTTGAGTAGCTCATTCTTGACATAATTTTTTCCTATGACTTGATTAGTAACTAGTTCACTATCATCAAAAACTTGCAAGTTCTTGATTCCTTGTTTTCTTACCCAATGCAATCAATGAACCAAAGCCTCATATTCTACTGTATTATTTGAATAGGAAAATTGGAAATGGAAAGATGAGTAGTATTTCATACCTTGGGGTGACACAATCATAGCTCCTCCTCCAAATCCTTTCCTACTTCTCGAGCCATCAAAGAACAATTTCCATACTTCATTGTCATCTTTGTGTTCTGGCTTAATGATGTCAAGAATAGGATTATTCTCCTCATGCAAGTGGTAGACTCCTAGTTCAGATTCTTCCATCTCCTTATAGGGGTCAAAATCATGTCTTTTTTTTTCCCATTCATCGAGAATCAAGTCTGGGATACACCCCACCTCGGTATCTGCTTCATAAGTGTTTAGGAGGTCCTCCTGATCAAAAGATGAACAATTTGCATTGATTGGGCTAGGCACATAAGACTCAATGTGGTAATCCACTATGGGCTCAAATCTGATTATGGCCTTAGCTCCATACCTTGTTCTAAAAAGCATATGTGACTAGTTAGCAGACAAATAGCCTCCAATTTTGGCAGTGAAGTCCCTGGACAAACACAATGCAAAATGTGGTGGCAAGTCTATGACTGATATATTCTATAATACAGTCACATTGGGGTAGGTATGCAGTGTGAGGCTCAAATCCTTGATGACTCCAATAGTTTTCACTACTGTCCCATCCAATTGCACAACCCCTCTAGAGATGACTTCATACTGGAGACCCAGTTGATCAGCTATTTGTTTGGGCATTACAGAACTACTTGCCCTCAAATTAATCATGCTAATTATGCACCAGTTTGTCCCCAATGATTAATGAAACATAGAATGGAGGAGAACTCAGGTTCTTACCTTGTTGTTCTCCATGTTTTCCCTCAGGTTGATCTACATTGGTAAGCACTTTCTCTTTTTGGTTAGGGGGTTGATTTGAGCTTGACCAATTGGCCATAGAAGTCTGCAATAGATCCCTCTATCCTAGAATGGCCAGTGACTCCCATAGTGAAATATTCACACTTGTCTTCTTCATTTTCTCAATGATATTAAATGAGCTATCCTTCTGCTGCCCCTATCCTGGCACATTTTTCTCTTGCACATGGGTTGTTACAACCGGTGCCTAAGTGGATTTGGAAGGTGATTTGGAATGGACTTTGCATGTTGGGAGTTACATTTCGAGTACCAAAACCTTATGGAGTAATGGAAGGTTGAAGGTTACCTGAGTTTTTTGATTTTCCTTCTTCAATATTTCTCCTTTTGGACCGTGTATTGGCAGCTACACTTTGAGAAGGGAATTGATTCATTCCATAGAAGTCTTCAACTTTCCAATTAAAAAGCATAGTTTCACTTGGAGATGTCTCTTACTAAGCTCCTTACTGCTGATTTTCTTCTTAACTAGACTCTTGTGACACACCATTGGTTTACACCATCAAGGCCTGGTTTAGCGCACCATTGAAAGCACATTGATTGATTATGTGGCTGATTGCATGGGAAACACCAATCATATTCTTGTGCCAAGTTGTTTTGTGCTAGAACCAAGGCCCTTGATGTTGAAACTATATTTGGATCATATGACCTGAAAGGTCTACCAGCTTGAGGTTGTCCTTGGTTTTGAATTTGATTTACAGTCTGAGCTGGTGGTCTATTTTGTTGATACAGGGGTATAGGTACTGAGCCTGAGGCTGATATGGCCTAGAACTCTAAGCCTGATACCTCTTGATAGTTACTAACTCATTCCCTAGGTTTTGAAGTTGTTTCATGACCTCTTGAAGTTCTTTTGAGGTGTTAGAGGATGAGGTGGAGGCTTCGGATGAACTTTGATTCCTAGGAGTAGGTATATGAGCTAATGTGGGTGTCTGGCTAGTACTTGGGTTTCCTAATCCAGGGATATAGAGGTATGGAGGGCCTAGGAGCAAGCTTGTCTACCTGAATTAAACAATTTTCAGCTCTTATAGAAAGGATATAGGCTGTAAGTAGAGTGGTGCCTCCCATTGATTGAATTATTAAAGCAATATCAGAATTTAAAGCTCTAAGAAAGTATAAGAAGGCACCTTATTCTGTGGGCTTTACTGCCACTGGAATATTTTCCCTGGTGCTTTGAAATCTAAGGTTAAAATCTATCAACTACTCATTCAGAGCTCTCTTGATTGTTGTCAGTTACTCCAACAAGGATAGATTATCTCCCTTTTCTCCAAACTGGTCATGAAGAGCTCTACACAGATGGTCCCAAGTTTGAATAGAGCCGATTTCTAGGCTCCTAAACCATTGTGAATCTTTACCCTTGAGTGAAGAGGCTAGCAACTTGACTATAATGTCCATCTCAGTGATCTCATGGATTGTACAGACATTTGCAATGTCTTGAACGTGGTCACTAGGAGAAGTCTGGTTTTCTCTAGTGAAATATAGGATGCTCTTTAATGCTAACCTCCGGGAATGGATTTTGTGCATTCATAGCGAGTGGGCTACTACCAGTGAAATTGACATAAGGATTTGGATATGCCATCCTGATCAGCCTAAGCACCCTTCTTGATTGAAAGAATGACCTACTAGGAGGAGGTGTTGATAAGGCTCTGTTTGGTAGAGATGGAGACCTCTGGGCTCTTCTCCCCCTTCTCCTTCTGTTTGGAGACAAGTGCAGGTGAAAAAATTTCCCTCTTCTCTAGTACTTGACCTTGTTTGTATTCTTCTCATGAACTTGGCAAGCTTGGACTGTGAAACCAGTGGATTTTGTCCCTTTTGGAGTCACCAGATGTGTAGTTTTTAAACTTCTTAAAAGCTAGAATCATAGCAAGTGCACATCAATCTTACTGTAATAAAGATGGAGACTTCTTTGTCCCACCAGGTGTGCCAAAACTGATTAGTGACAAAATCACAACACCCCCAAATGACCTCTCAGATTTGGTGTTTCAAACTTTTCATTTGATGTGATCCACATAACATTGAGTTTTCCCCAAAAGTGTGGGACTTTGCAAATGGGAAAACTCTCCAAATTAAGGTTGGTTCCTATTCCTTTGTCTAGGTGCATACATGAAATTTGCAAAGGATTGATTCATTAAACCTAATCTAATATTTCCAAGGAGACAAGGATGAAAGGAATGCAAGAAATTAAAACTAAGCTAACCAGGTGATACACTGAAGGAATGATGAACATTTATTTTGCTGATAGGCACAAACCAAAAAATGCGTACAATAATCAAGCACAGATAACAAGTTTTGCAATGAAATACCAGATGAGAGAAATGAAGACAAGAAAGGGTTGAAAATCAGCCACAAACATGTATTATTGCTCTGCAGATTTGATACAATGCATTTACAAAATGGCCAAAAGTGTAGAAAACATGTTAAAATCTAATGGAAGGTCTGGAAGCTCCATGAATTTTTTCTAGAGGAAAAGGGGAGCCTACAAAATAGAAGAATGTCCAACCCTTTACAATGAGTCTAGACCATGCTTTTATAGATTCAACACATAGGGAAGAGGGAAGAAAGAGAGAGAGGAGAGAGAAAAACTGGTTCAAAGTTCAACCACTATCATCAATGCCTCCTCCAAAATCCACCCCAAATTTGTCTTGACTGCATCAATTTCTTATTCGGTGCCTCAAAGGAGGGGGAAACGGCGGATCAGATCGAATTTGATCTAGTTGTTGAGGAAAAAATAGATCATGCATTAATGGACCAAATATTTTTCTCCATTTTTATCCCACCTAACCTCTCCAAACTTAAATTTTTAGATCTCCATGGTGTAGATGAGGCCGAGATCTTTCCAACGGTGTCAGATTTGTTGGATTTTGAGCCCCGAGTTGAAATATATGCCCATTTGAAATTTGGATCGGGTCTGTACAAAATAGTGGGAAAACCAGTTCGAAAATGGCCCCCCTTTTGAAACTAGACACATGGAGGGTTGGCGCATCTGTGAGGGTAGCCTCTATATTTTGTTTTTGAAGGAGCATTGGGTTGACACATGGCTTCTTCCATGACCTTCTTGATTTCCTTATGTTTTTGGCTAAGTCCTTTGCTTAGCGGGGTCATATATCTGACTGGGGACATGCGGCGGCTTGGCACTTGTTTGAAAACCCTCCCTTTATTCTACTCTCAAATTAGTTAGCACCATGCTGACACTTGGCACCCTCCTCTGGTCTGTCTCAATGCTTTGACTATTCAACCTGACACTTTCCCTTTTTGAAATGGGACGCGTGGAGGCTCCACGCTTACTTAGAAACCCACTTAGGATTTTTCCTCTTAAGGAGCGTCGAGTCGACACGTGGAAACCTCCACAGGCTCTTAGAATTTTCAACAACCCCTCTTACCTTTTCGAGACCTTGGACTACTGTGGTACGATCCCATGCTCATTTGGGTCTCCACCTTTGGACTAACTTTTGGAGATGCGCCAAGCTGACGCGTGGTAGCTTCCGCTAACACTTCTATACTTAGCCCTTTTTTTAGGCTTTCGCCTTGTCTGCCTTTATGACTATTATCTTTGAATTTACCTCTATTTTGGGCATGGGACATGTGGAGCCCTAGACACTTGTTTGAGCCTCACTTTTTGGATTCAACTTTCAAGATGAGTCGTTTGGACGCTTAGCATCATTCGTTGTCTCCTCCATACTAAGTCGAAGAATTTTCAAGCTGGTTCTGAACTATTTTGGGGCTCTGGACTTGGAAGCTTTCACTCATTTGGGTCTGCCCCTTTGAGACTCTATCCTCTGGAGATGTACCAAGATGACACTATTTTATCCTTCTGCCAACCCTTCTACTTACCATTTCCAAGCCCGTCCGCTTGTAATCTGTTTAATGGATTTAAGGCACGGATTCACTCGACAGAGCTGTTTCTTCTCTTTCTTCATGCATAGGGTCGTTTAACCTTTTGCAGGCCCTATGCCACTCCATTGTAGAGTTCCTCTTGCATCCTAGTTTGCAAGGTTTGAATGTGGTTTCTCTGGTTCTTTCTGTATGGGGTCATGGTTGATCCAATATTTTTTTAGGGGGGTGAAATATGGATTACATGAATTCTTTAGCCTTGGCAATATCTCCCATAGTTAAGCACTTTATTACTCTCAATGCTTCTTTCACCAGAGATTTATCAGAGAAGAATTTAAATGTCCAGGCCATTCCTGTAATTAAAATCCTACCAATTTCCTATCTTTGTATGGATTTCTAGATATACATACCAAGCACATGCGCATCCTTGTAAATTTGAATAAAACTTATGCACCCAATGCAAATGTGGTAGAGCTTCCTACCCCTCTACCCAGAGTCTCTCACACTTCTAAACATGGTGGTGAACAGGTTGATGACCACGATAAGTGTAGATTTGAGTAGGTACATTGCTCTTGAAGAACCTAGTAGCAAGAGAGATCCTAATTTCATTTCATCCTACAAGATTATCCCTGTGGGCCACCCACCAGCATGTTGGTGTCCCATGTAGTGTATATGCTAGCATATTTCTTCTTTCCAACGGGTCTATCCACTGTTCCTCCATGGCACACAAGAATACCATAGGATCTCTTTCTTTGGTGTAACAAGGTACCAATTTGTTACCTATCCTCCTGACATAACTCAGTTTGCTGCCTCTAGGAAATATGCTCTTTACTTCACGCCCTACCAACTCATAAGTACTTTGAGCCCAATCATCACAAGAAACACCTGTAGTATCATTGATGGGTTGTGCATCCTCCCACTAAATTATTCCTTATTTATTTGGCTCAAGTATCTCTGGATCTCGGATAGCACATACATAAATCCTATTCAGATCTTCTTCACTTAAGGGCTCAACATAGGGTGCAAATTTTCCATCTGTTAAGGGGATGATAAATCTTTCCTACTTGTTTTCAAAATTGATATAACCCTTGTTGAACCAAAGATCAGAATTATTTTTATAGCACCAAGGAGGCCCCAATAAAACTAGGAAGCTATCTAATCTTCCAGTGCTAAAACCTCAAAGTCTCTAGTGAACCTGGCTCCTTGTATGGTAATGGATGTATCTTTCAAAACTCTGATGGGAGTGGCCTTAGTATGATTAGCCATGAATAATACATTAGAGTATGGCTGCAATGGGGGACTTTCCCTTTGTACCCATACATCTAAGGTAAGAACATTGACTTCAGTTCCTGTATCAATTAGTAAGTGTAATGCCATCTTCAACTATCACTTGAGACCAAGAAACAAACTAGGAAAATTATGGAATAATTTTTTTTTTTATAAGAAGGGTCTACAAACAAGTAGCAAGACACTAGTTTGAAACTAAATAGGTTCTGGAATAGATTCTGATTAACCAAACACCAGATTTCCATTTTTATCTTATAACAAGTTTACAAGGTTCCAATTTGGAGGTTACAAGTTTTACTATGGTTCAGGGAGAAATTTATCCCCAGGCCTGCTCTCTATCAAGCCCTGAAACTTCAACTAGATTTTTCACATACTTAGATTTATCAAAACTTTCCTAAACTAGGCTCAATGGATAGGAAATTTCCTCACCTTTCCAACCATATAAATAAGTCCTCCTAACTCCTTGTAAAACTCAAGTTATGGTTGGGCGGAGTTTTAGGGGAAAATTTTCCCTTGAAGGTCCGCAGGGGGTTAGGGAGAAAATATCTCCACACCCCCGCCGATGCCAAAATTTCCACGTGTCAACACATGATTGGGTTCAGGCCGGTGGGTCATGGGGAAAAACTTGAAAATTTTCCCAAATAATTTTTCGAAGGAAAATTTCCCTCTGTGCCTCCGCGCTAGCTCAAATGGCCACGTGGCGCCTTGTGATTGGCTGCAGGCCGGCGGAGCGGCGGAGAATATTTGGATTTTTTTGCCAAAAGAGGTTAAAGGTAAAATGAATTACATGGGCCCATGCCACCGAGGGTGACATGTTTCAACACCCTATTGGCTGCGGGGGTGCGGGTCCGTAGAGGAAAAAGTGAATTTTTTTTCCCAAAGGCAAAAAGTTATGTTTTTGAATTTTCTTTCGCGCCCGCCATGCCATGTGTCGTAACATGATTGGCTGCGGGGATGCGGAGAGTTGCAGGGAGATTTTTGAAAATTTTCCAAAGGAAAAATTTTCAAAAAAATCTAAGTTTTCAATATGAACCCGCGCACCTCCCTACCACGTGTCAGCACATGATTGGTTGGGGGCCACAGGGTTGCGGGGAAGATTGGGAAAATTTTCCCAAGGCAAAATTTTCAAAGTGTTAATTTTTAATAAGGGTCTGCCCCTCCAAGGTGCCACATGGAGATTTATTATAGGATGAGAGGGTGGCGGGGGCCATGGAAATTTTTTTGGAAATTTTTCTAAAGTTCAAAATTTAAATTTTTCTAAGGTCGAATTATTTCATTTTTTGTTTTGGATGGCCATTTTGAAGTAAAACTTCAAATGGCCATAACTTTTGATTGGGAACTCCATTTTGGGAAAACAAGGACTTTCCAGAAATATCTTGGAGTCCTATTTCCACATAGAAAACATAAATTTTGGAATTTGGTGAATTTTCAAGGGTCAATTTTAAGAAATTGATCTGTAGGGTTTATAAAATTGAAAACTGGCAGATTTTTCAAACTTGCAATTTTTATAAAATTGAATCCCTTCCTCCACTCCACATGCCAATCAGACATGGGGGATAAACTTAGGGAATAATTATAATGTTTTAAGTGTGTCAATTTGATCAATTTATTCAAGTTGTGTTTTTCTCCAACAAGGGACAGAAAAATGACCTAGGAAGGGATTGTTTCAATTCTGAGATGGTTGAATTGTTTTCTTGAGTTTTTTTTTTTTTCCTTGTCAATTTGAATTTAATGAAGCTTTAGCATGGTAATGTATAACATTTTACATTGATTGGAAGTAAAAAGGTGAACTGTTATTTTTAATTAAAAAATATACATTACCAGATTTGGATTTTGTACAGTGAGTTGTGTCTTTAAAATTGATTTGGTGATTTTTCTTTTGGATGAGAAATAAGATTCTGACTTAACCCATTACATTGCTTCATCAATAAAACATTCAACTCTAATGGAAATGCATCTCTGAATTTTCACTTCAATATACAATTTTGCAAGAACCAATGACATTATTTTACTGAAAAATCAAATAACATTACAACTGATCTCTTTTCCAAGTTGATCTAATTTCAAATTTCAAATACAAGTATGAAATGTTCTTCACATTTTCTTTTCAAACTAAACAGAAGGATACAATTCATTTCTACCTTTGAATTTCAATGTTAAATCTACAACTGTATGATAGTCTTTTCCAATACAGAGAATAGAATGTTTCATCTTTACATTTCAATTAAATTTCAGACTTCCATTTACCATACAATGGCTTCATATTACAAAATTATACATCTCATCCATGCGAAGTGGGAAGGGATTAAAAGAGTTTGCTCAAAAGAGATGATTGTCAGACTATATTCTACTTTCTCCAAACAGCAGCATGTTGTTTTCTTCTTCTTTCATCTTTTGATCACAACAAGGAAGGGGGAAAGGCAACACTCTCCACCCAACCAAGACATCCAATGGGAAAAGAAAAGCCATATTTCCCCATTGGCCCCCGAGCCCCAACCATATTGGAATGGAACATGATAAAACAACACATGGCAACATAACTTCTTTCACATAGAACATACATTCACATGCACAAGGAAATGCACAAACAAAAGGATGTAGTTCTCAACTACAACAAACCAATTTCAATAAAAACAAAGGCTCCTTCTCCAAGCAAGCAAGCCAAGCAAGAGCAAGAACTATGGAGGTCTCTTTATGCCTCCCAAGTTGAATTTTGGGCATCCACCAAAAGTAAACCACCAACATCATAACAATCCCATAAACCTTATCCCTCCTCAACCCCTCCTTATCCCTCCTCCAAATTTATCCCTTATACCTTCCCCAAGTAGGAAATGCAAGAAATTTCCTTTCCTAGGTGGATCCCAAACCAACATTCCCTCCCAAGAACAAATAACAATGGAAAATCCCTTATCCCTCCTCTGATAAACCTCATAGTCTTCTCTCCACACCATTCCCTAAGTATTCTACCCATCCCTCTAAGAATGTAACCACAAAAACCATTCAATAATTTGCATGCAAGAAGGGGAAAGAAAACACAATATAAAGGGATAAGACCCTACCTCTCCATAATGGAGATTTTATTTCAAACAGAAGATTCTTTGTTGCACAAATTAGTCCCAAACAGCAAATGCAAAGCATGCAAAATAGTCCAAGATCCTTCCAAAAGAACAAGCTCCCAATGCAAGAGGAAAATTCGACCCCAAGAAGCAAATAACAAAATTTCAACAACCTCTAATGAGGAAGAAATTCACATTTTAAAGGGAGAGGGTGGAAGAGGATGATGTGGATTCCAAGTGGGATGCCACATCATTTTTCCTCATCCCAAAATACAATCAACATCAAACAAATAAATCACCATAAATGTGAATGACAAACCACTGACATACTTCAAATTTAGCCCATACTCAAAAGAAAAAAACATTTAAAATTTGCTAAGACAAGTGCAACTCAATACTTGCCCAAATTTATATCAAAATACAATAAAATAGATTGATTTTGACTCCTAAATAATAAACATGGTTGGCGGAGGTTTTTGAGAGGTGTGGGACAAGTTTAACTTGTCCCACAAGCCTCCAATTTAGGCTCCTAAGACCAAATCCGAGTTTCAAGGAGGATGGAGTGTTCTATACACCAAAATCTGATTTAAACAATCCATCATTTCACTTACACAACTCTTACATCCTCTTACACATGCATTAATGTCTATGACTCTATTTATTACATGTTTTGACATAAAGATTTATTTATCTATCATATGGTTATACATAATATAAATCAAATTTAATTATTAATCAAGACAATAATATTATTTCCTTACATTCCACCTCCCAATTAATTTAATTAAAATTTAACTATATTAATTCACACATTTAACTATCACATTAGAATAATTAAGATAAAGAGCACATTACAAATAAAATACATATAACAATAATTAAAAAGGGAAAACATAATAAAACACATATATGCCCCAAGGTCACAATAATGGAAATCCCCCCCATGGGAAATCCTAACACAACACAACACACAAATCAAACACAGTTGCCATGGCGACCCTTGTTGATTTCACACTGAATTCCAATATGGTTAGTCTCCAGTTCCCTGACATTGTTGTGATTTTAACCTGCAAAATGCAAAATACATCCTTCAGCCTCATGGCCATATCAGATGATCCAAATAATATATAAACATTAAATCCAAATCACAACAACATCAAGATTTTAACATTTATCAATTAAAATTCAATTTGCAACTATATCTTCATCCCATAGATCTCTACACTAGAGCTATTCATAATACTAATTTTACATGTCTAAAATCAACATCAATAACCTATCTATGTTAACCTGTATGTCATCATCCACATAATAATAATAATGTCTCCATGATCATTCAAGCATAATAACTAAATCCAGATCAATGTTAATCCATAGTCTAACATCTAATCATCATACTGATGAAAAATATAATAATGTCCATAGTAATCCATGATCTAGCATATACCCATGATACTACATCAAAACATAATAATATCCAAAATATGATCAATAGTGTCAGGATCATTATCTAAACAATGTCAAAGGAGAGTGGGAACTACATCCCCCTCCCCTTAGACTTGACTTCCTCTTGGAATTCACTAGAAAAAATGTGGAAACTGTACTCATAAAACAATAGCATCTTCCCAAGTGGCTGTAGACTCATCATATCTGTCCCACTGCACCCGCACCTGATCAATCTCTCTGCCTCGAAGGCCCAGGGTCCTATGATCTATGATACAGACGGGCTCCACCATCACCTACCCCTGATCCTTCACCTAAAATGATGCCCAATCCATTACATGAGAAGGATCTATGATGTATCTCCTAAGAACAGAAATATGAAACACATCATATACGCTAGATAAGCTAGGTGGCAATGCTAGACGGTAGGCCAATGGGCCAATACGCTCCAAGATCTCAAAATGTCCAAAAAACTGAGGATCTAACTTAGAACCTTTTCCATAGTGGATCGAGCTCTTATGTGGCCTAACACAAAGGAAAACCTTCATGCCCACATCAAAATTATGCTCAGTTCTATGCTGTTCAGCATACTTCTTCTACCTATCCTGTGCCTCCTGCAATCTCTGTCTGATCAACACTACCTACTACTTCATGTCTTGTAAAAGAGTTGGTCTGAGAGATAATCTATCCTCCAACCTATCCCAGCTAAGGGGTTTCCTGCACTCCCTACCATACAAGGCTTGAAAAGGAGCCATGCCTATAGAAATATGAAAGCTATTATTGTAGGAAAAATCCATAAGGTACAGATACTCCTCCCACTTAGACTGTTGATCCATCACGTAAATCATGAGCATATCCTCCAAAATCTGATTCACTCACTTGGTCTTTCTATCTGTCTCAGGGTGGTATGCTGTGCTAAAATTAATCTTCATCCTGAGAACTTACTACATGGTATTCTAGAAATGGGAAGTGTACAAAGGATCACGGTCACAAATGATCTTTTGCAGAATCTCATGCAACCTGAAAATCTCATCCAAGTAAACACATGCTGCCACACTAGCTTTATAGGTGGTCTTCACCGGAAAAAAGTGAGCTACTTTTTTCAATTTATCAACTGTGACCATGATGGCGTCGTGGTGATATCTCGACATGGGTAACCCAACAATGAAATCCGTGGAAATGGTGTCCCGTTTCCACTGGTATAACATGAGGATAGAGAAGGCTAGCTGGATGCTGATGCTCAGCCTTCACTTTCTGGCACTTTAAAAAGTGTGACACAAACTGAGCCACATCCCTATGAATACCTATCTAGTGATATAGCTATCTCAAAGTGGCGTGCATCTTCTTCATTCCATGATGTGCTGAATAGGGTTCATGATGTGCCTCTGTCAAGATGTCCTACCTCAAGCCTCCATCTCTAGGAACATAAATCCAACTTTTGTGCTTGAGAAGACCATCTGCCTCTAGTGAGAAACCATAAAATTTCCCTTCAAGGGGTCTTTGGGACTCAATATCTACTCGAGCTATGATGTAGAAATTGCAAGAGGAAGCTATTGAAGGATCTTACTCCGCAAATTTGTGCTCACTGAAGTAGCCATGCTCAAATGCCTTTGTCTACTGAGAGCATTTGCAACCACATTATCCTTCCCTTTCACATACTCTATCTCCATGTCATAATCACAAAGCAACTCCATCCAATGCCTCTGACGAAGTGTTTAGATTAGGCTACGTGAAGAGGTGGCGAAGACTCAAATGGTCTATCCTGAGTGTGAATCTCCATCCAAGAAGAAAATGTCTCAATCTAACCAAAGCATGCACAACTATTGTAAGATCAAGATCATGGGTAGGATAATCAAGATCAAGATCTTTGAGTTTACGAGAATCAAAGGCTACACCTCTGCCCTCCTGTATAAGAACACCTCCAAGGCCTGCCAACGAAGCATATGTGTATATAAAGAACTCAGCATGTGGATCTTGTCTTGCAAGAATGGGTGCTAAAGTGAGATATTCCTTCAGTGTCCTAAAGGCCTGCTCACACCTATCTGACCAAACAAACTTCTTACCTTTCCGCTAAAGGGAAGTGATGGGGTGTTCTATCTGAGAGATGTCTTACACAAATCTCCTGTAATACCCTGCTAACCCCATGAAGCTGCACACCTCTGTCACTGTAGTGGGTACTGGCCAATCCATAATGGCTCTAATCTTGGAAGGATCAACTACGATACCTTCCTTAGAGATGATATGAACCAAGTACTGTATCTCTGACTGAAAGAAAGCACACTTCTCTAAGTTCCCGTAAAGCTACTGCTCATGAAGACATTGAAGAACCTGATGAAGGTGCCCCTCATGCTCCTCATGTGTATGTGAGTAAATACGAATGTCATCAAGAAATATGAGCACGAAGTGATCTAAAAAGGTCATGAATACCCCATTCATCAAACTCATAAACACTACGGGGGCATTCGTCAAACCAAAAGGCACCACTATGAACTCATAGTGCCCATACCTTGTATGAAAAGTAGTCTTATGGATGTCTGCCTCCGTAATCTTCAACTGATGGTACGCAGACTTGAGATCAATCTTAGAGAACACCATGGCTCCCCTCATTTGATCAAACAAGTCATCAATGCGAGGCAGGGGATAACGACTCTTGATCGTTACCTTATTCAGCTGGCGGTAGTCTATGCACAACCGTAAGGATCCATCCTTCTTCTTCACAAATATAACCGGTGCACCCCAAAGGGATACACTAGGATGGATAAGTCCTTTCTCTAGAAGGCCCTCTAGCTATAACTTGAGCTCATAGAGCTCTGGGGTGGTCATCCGATAAGGAGCTCGTGAGATAGGCTCTGCTCCTGGAACCAGATCAATATGGAAATCAATCTCACGTGGGGGTGGCATCCCCGGGTAGCGCCCCTAGGAAAAAATATACATACTCTCTCAAAATGGGATGGTCATCTAGTGATGGCCCACTAGACCCATCCTCTGTCTGGTCACTGACTGTGACTACATACATTTGACAACCTCGTCGCACACACCTCTTGAGCTGTATAGCAAAAATAGTGTGAATAGAAATAGGTCTCCTAACCCCAGAAATCACTAACTCAACTCCAAGATTGTCTGCACAAGATATAGTCTTATGATAGCAATCCATCCTAGCCCTATGTGTAGTCAACCAATCCATGCCTAATATGACTCCATACGAGCCCAAAGGAAGTACGCAGAGATCTGAAGGTGGTGGTGAAAGGTCCCAAGTTAACAACACGCTCCTTTACTAAGGAGTCTATAGAGACTTTGGCTCCTGAAGCCATCTTGACATCCCAACTATGACCGTGTTTAACAACCACCAGCCTACATCGCTCTACTAAGGATGGTGTAATAAATGAATCAGAAGAACTGGAGTCAAACAATATGGAGGTAGGAACACCTCCAATACTACCTCTGGTCTCAATGACCGTGCTCTGGTGCTCGACCTGGCGGTTATTTACCACTACATAGATCCTATAAATCCATCCCATGTCTCCGACTGTAGGCTTTAAGATGGGTACCTTACCCTTATTAGGGTTCTGGAGGCAGTCTCTCTAAAAGTTTCCTGCTACTCCACACCTGAAGCAACCACCTGAAGTCCTCTAAACTGCAGCACCACCAGAAGGTGCCCTAGAGGTAGGTGCTATGGACCCTGATGATCTAGCCATAGTCTATTGTGGCCTCTGTGGTCAAGCTCCTGCTGACTAAGCTCTAGCTCCACCCTATGTCCTGGTGGGTCCCCTAAGAGGAGGCCCCATACTGTGACCTCTCTATGCATCAGCTCTCCGAGGAGGCCTAAATAGTGGGTAGGACTGCTTCTGCGTTGCTGTGGTCTAAAAGATGACTGCAAAGAATGCTGACCACCATGAGGAGGAGGATCTGACCCCCTCGATCTACTATCCTATAACTACTAAATATGGCTCCTGACCCGGTCTCTAGCCTGTTGGGTTTTTACCCTAAGTCTCCTATACAATGTAGGCCTTCTCAAAGGCCTCTGCTAATGTCTGTGGGCAGTGGATCCGAACTGCACCTCCAATGTCTATATTAAGGCCCTAGATGAACCTGTGGATTCGCACCTACTCATCATACATGTAATCAAGGTACTAAAGCAGGTCTAGGAACCTACTCTTATACTCTGCCACTGTAAGGGAAGCCTGTCAAAGATCGTGGAACTCATCAATCCTCTGTTGTATGAATATTTGTGGTAAGTATCTACTCCTGAATCTCTCCTCAAATAGCTCCCAAGTGACTATCTCTAAATCTATATGGAGCTTCTTCTCCTCTGTCCTCCACCATACTCCAGCTCCATCCTTCAGTAGATGGATCGCAACACGAGATTTTGTGTTGTTAGAACAAGGACAAAGCTTGAAGTAACCGCTCAAGCGAACTAGCCAGGCCTCTACCTAGAATCCCCTAGTGTCACCTGAATAATGTGAGGGCCTAAGCTTCAGGATCTCCCTGATGTGATCCATAGTTGTGGTATGACAACCTCTGGGCCTCTCTGCCTGCCTGTCCCCAAGCCTAGGGCTCCGAGACCTCTCTCTCTATCCTGAAATAAAGTCACCATGTCCCCTCAAAGGAGACTCTGATCTAGTTGAATCTCCATGAAAATTCTCTCCTCCATCCTCCTCACCATGTGGAGGAGGTACATGTTCCTCAAGGGAAGTATCTCTGTCATGTCTTCTTGAGTTCCCTCCTACTGATCCTCCGCGTAAGGAGGCATTAACATCCTGGAGGGTCTATAAAATATGTGGTAGGATAGTTGCTAAGCCCTGGTCTAGTGGTGGTGGTGGCGGTGGTGGAGGTGGTGGTGGTGGTGACTCTGAGCCTATGTGAATGTTCCTTCTGCTCCATCTAAGCTCCCTGTATAGACCAGAGTGGGCGTTAGTTCATTACCTTGCATTTTCTTTAGTTTTATAAAGTTTACTAACATGTTCAATTTTCAATTAGTTTTTGTTTTCTAAATTATCATTTTGCTAGTTTTAGGTTTCAAGTCTCAATGTTTTTGAGTGTGGCCAATGGTCCAAGCTTTTGAACCACTACTCTGATACCAAGTGTAATGCCTACTTCAACTATCACTTGAGACCAAGAAACAAACTAGGAAAATTATGGAATATTTTTTTTTATAAGAAGGGTCTACAAACAAGTAGCAAGACACTAGTTTGAAACTAAACAGGTTCCAGAAAAAATTCTGATTAACCAAACACCAGATTTTGATTTTTATCTTATAACAAGTTTACAAGGTTCCAATTTGGAGGTTACAAGCTTTACTATGGTTCAGGGGGAAATTTATCCCTAGGCCTACTCTCTATCAGGCCCTAAAATTCAACTAGATTTTTCACATACTTAGAGTTATCAAAAATTTTATAAACTAGGCTCATTGGATAGGAAATTTTCTCACCGTTTCCAACCATATAAATAAGTCCTCCTAACTCCTTGTAAAACTCAAGTTATGGCCATGCAGAGTCTTAGGGGAAAATTTTCCCTTGAAGGTCCACGGGGTTAGGGAGAAAATATCTCTGCACCCCCGCTGATGCCCAAATTTCCATGTGTCAACATGTGATTGGGTTGGGCTAGTGGGTCATGGGGAAAAACTTGAAAATTTTCCCAAATAATTTTTTGAAGGAAAATTTCCCTCTGTGCCTCTGCGCTAGCTCAAATGGCCACGTGGCACCTTGTGATTGGCCGCGGGCCGGCAGAGCTGTGGAGAATATTTGGATTTTATGCTAAAAGAGGATAAAGGGTAAAATGAATTGTGTGGGCCCATGCCACTGAGGGTGACATGTGTCAACACCCTATTGGCTGCGGGGGTGTGGGTCCGTGGAGGAAAAAGTGTCAAGTTTTAATAAGGGTCTGCCCCTCCAAGGTGCCACATGGTGATTTATTCTAGGATGAGAGGGTGGCGGGGCCATAGAATTTTTTTTGGAAATTTTTCAAAAGTTCAAAATTTAAATTTTTCTAAGGTCGAATTATTTCATTTTTGGTTTTGGGTGGCCGTTTTGAAGTAAAACTTCAAATGGCCATAAGTTTCGATTGGGAAATCAATTTTGGGAAAACAACGACTTTCCAGAAATATCTCAGAGTCCTCTTTTCACAATAAACATCAATTTTGGAATTTGGTGAAGTTTAAAGGGTCAATTTTAAGAAATTGATCTCCAAGGTTTATAAAATTGAAAACTGGCAGTTTTTCAAACTTGCAATTTTTATAAAATTGAATCCCTTCGTCCACTCCACATGCCAATCAGACATGGGGGATCAACTTAGGGAAGAATTATAATGTTTTAAGTGTGTAAATTTTATCAATTTATTCAAGTTGTGTTTTTCTCCAACAAGGGACAGAAAAACGACCTAGGAAGGGATTGTTTCAATTCTGAGATGGTTGAATTGTTTTCTTGTGTTTTTCATTGTCAAGTTGAATTTAATGAAGCTTTAGCATGGTAATGTACAACATTTTACATTGATTGGGAAGTACAAAGGTGAACTATTCTTTTAATTAAAAAATATACATTACCAGATTTGGATTTTTTACAGTGAGTTGTGCCTTTAAAATTGATTTGGTGATTTGTCTTTTGGATGAGAAATAATATTATGAATTAACCCATTACATTTATTCATCAATCAAACATTTAACTCTAACAGAAATGCATCTTTGAATTTTCACTTCAATATACAATTTTGCAAGAACCAATGACATTCTTTTATTGAAAAATCAAATAACATTACAACTAATCTCTTTTCCAATTTTATTTGATTTCAAATTTCGAATACAAGTATGAAATGTTCTTCACATTTTCTTTTCAAGGCAAATAGAAGGATACAATTCATTTCTACATTTGAATTTCAATGTTAAATCTACAACTGTATGACAATATTTTCCAATACAGAGAATAAAATGTTTCATCTTTACATTTCAATTAAATTTCAGACTTCTATTTACCATACAATGGCTTCACATTGCAAAATTATACAACTCATCCACGCGAAATGGGAAGGGATTACAAGATTTTTCTAAAAATAAATGACTGTCAGACTGAATTCTTCTTTCTCCAAATAGTAGCATGATGTTTTCTTCTTCTTTCATCTTTTGATCACAATAAGGAAGGGGGAAAGGCAACACTCTCCACCCAACCAGGACATCCAATGGGAAAAGAGAAGCCATCTTTCCCCATTGGCCCCCCGAGCCCCAACCATATTGGAATGGAACATGATAAAACAACACATGGCAACATAGCTTTTTTCACATAGAACCTACATTCACATGCACAAGGAAATGCACAAACAAAAGGATGTAGTTCTCAACTACAACAAACAATTTCAATCAAAACAAACGCTTCTTCTCCAAGAAAGGAAGCTAAGAAAGAACAAGAACTATGGAGGTCTCCTTATGCCTCCCAAGTTGAATTTTGGGCATCCACCAAAAGAAAACCACCAACATCATAGCAATCCCATAAACCTTATCCCTCCTCAACTCCTCCTTATCCCTCCTCCAAATTTATCCCTGATGCCTCCCCCAAAGTAGGAAATGCAAGCAATTTCCTTTCCTAGGTGGATCCCAAACCAACATTCCCTCCCAAGAATAAATAACAATGGAAAATCCCTTATCCCTCCTCTGATAAACCTCATAGTCTTCTCTCCACACCATTCCCTAAGAATTCTACCCATCCCTCTAAGAATGTAACCACTAAAACCATTCAATAATTTGCATGCAAGAAGGGGAAAGAAAATAGTAATATAAAGGGATAAGACCCTACCTCTCCATAATGGAGATTTTCTTTCAAACAACAGATTCTTTGTTGCACAAATTAGTCCCAAACAGCAAATGCAAAGCATGAAAAATAGTCCAAGCTCTTTCCACAAGAACAAGCTCCCAATGCAAGAGGAAAATTCAACCCTAAGAAGCAAATAACAGAATTTCAACAACCTCTAATGAGGAAGCAATTCACATTTTAAAGGGAGAGGGTGGAAGTGGATGATGTGGATTCCAAGTGGGATGCCACATCATTTTTCCTCATCCTAAAATAAAATCAACATCAAACAAATAAATCACCATAAATTGTGAATAAAAAACCACTTACATACTTCAAATATAGCCCATACTCAAAAGGAAAAACATTTAAAATTTGTAAGACAAGTGCAACTCAATCCTTGCCCAAATTTATATCAAAATACAATAAAATAGATTGATTTTGACTCCTAAATAATAAACATGGTTGGTGGAGGTTTTTGATAGGTGTGGGACAAGTTTAACTTGTCCCACAAGCCTCCAATTTAGGCTCCCAAGACCAAATCCGAGTTTCAAGGAGGATGGAGTGTTCTATACCCCAAAATTTGATTTAAACAATCCATCATTTCACTTACACAACTCTTACATCCTCTTACATATGCATTAATGTCTATGACTCTATTTATTACATGTTTTGACATAAAGATTTATTTATCTATCATATGGTTATACATAATATAAATCAAATTTAATTATTAATAAAGACAATAATATCACTTCCTTACATTCCACCTCCCAATTAATTTTATTAAAATTTAATTATATGACTTCACAAATTTAACTATCACATTAGAATAATTAAAATAAAGAGCACATTACAAATAAAATACATACAAAAATAATTAAAAAGGGAAAACTTAATAAAACACATATATGCCCCAAGGTCACAATAATGGAAATCCCCCGATGGGACATCCTAACACAACACAACACACAAATCAAACACAGTTGCCATGGCGACCCTTATTGATTTCACACTGAATTCCAATATGGTTAGTCTCCAGTCCCCCGACATTGTTGTGATTTTAATATGTAAAATGAAAAATACCTCCTTCGGCCTCATGGCCATATCAGAACATCCAAATGATATATAAACATTAAATCCAAATCACAACAATATCAAGATTTTTATATTTATCAATTAAAATTCAATTTGCAACTATATCTTCATCTAATAGATCTCTACACTAGATCTATTCATAATACCAATGTCACATGTCTAAAATCAACATCAATAACCTATCCATGTCAACCTGTATGTCATCATCCACATAACAATAATAATGTCTCCATGATCATCAAGCATAATAAATGAATCTAGATCATTGTTAATCCATAGTCTAACATCTAATCATGATACTAAGAAAAATATAATAATGTCCATAGTAATCCATGATCTAGAATATACCCATGATACTACATCAAAACATAATAATATCCAAAATATGATCAATAGTGTCAGGATCAGTATCTAAACAGTGTCAAAGGAGAGTGGGAACTACAGTATATTACTCAATAGCCGCCCATCCACAACAGCTTTCACAGTGATTTCCTTGTCATAATTTAGGCTATGAGGGGGAAGATTCACATACAGGATCTGTCGTCTAGTCTCAATACGTGCACACAAAGGGGTTCCCTTTAACCAATTCCCTAAAAATGTAATGATATTTTCCTGGCGCAACATTTTACACACTTCTCTCAAGTCATCTATATCAATTTAGACCATCTCTAATTCTTTATTTTTCTCTATCTTCTATAATTTCTCTTTTAATTATTGTATCTCACCTTGAAGATTCTTGAGAACTTCCATGGTTTCCTGATAAACCTCCTTTTGATAGGTAAGATCTTGGTACCGTGTATATAGAACCTCCTCCTTAGTGATGGTAGGTTTCTTCTACAATGTTTCTCTAGCTCATGCCGCCTCAGCGTGGGTCGTGATCTTCACTTGCGACGTCTCATACTTTACCTCCAACTTAGGCATCCACTGATTTTCCATGGTGCGCTATATCCTAACTATCCTTGCGCCTTTTTTTTCTTGTTTATTTTTCTTACTAAGATGCTCATACAAGTCTAAGAACTTCTCATAGCCATGGTTCTTTCCACAAAAATAACATGTAATATTCTAAAAATATTCATGCCTGTAGTGGTCAGGAGATCCACATGTGTGACATGTTCCATAAGCGAACTCACTTCTTCCACCACCACGGCCTCATCCTCCGAATCCATCATGGTATCCTCGACCTCTGCCATGACCCCCTTCAAAACACCCTTCATTTTGATCATAGCATGCCTAATTTTTATCCCAGTCCTAATGCTCATTCTTTCCCTTAGAGTTATCTGAAACTCTTGTCTTTCGTACACCAATATCGATAGCATCATAGATCTGACCAATCAGTCGGCAGTCTTCCATGTTATGAGTTGTGGACCTGCAGATTTTACAGTAGCTTGAAATGTTCTTTATTATCGTGCATTGTAATAATGGGAAGTGGCTAACATCATGGTTTAAATGACATATCTCACAATCCAACAACAACGATCACACTAATATGTGAGTTCAACTATCCTTTCTATGACCTTCTACTTCACAATCTGTGCATAAAATCCCTATGTGCGTCTCATGTGCTCAATTTAATAATAGTTTCTTTGACTTATTTTCCATAGATGCGATCTGCGCTTCTAAAAATGGGGTCACTGCAGTATCTATGATTCCAACTGGCTCATTGTGTAAGGGTTCTTCAAGTGATTCACGTGGATCAGTGTATGTCTTATGTGATAATGCCCCCATAAAAGGGGTAATCACTCCCCCAACAAACCATTGTGCATGTTGGCTTGCATGTATGTCATAAGAAAGCATAGATAACAGCATTTTAAAATGTGCATCATACTCTCTGACACTTTCAGTAGTTCCTTTCTTAATATCCTTGAGTGCACCTATACTCTTCTACTCAAACTCAGGGATGTGAAACTCTTTAAGGAATGCATATTTTAAAGTTGTATAGTCTATGCAAGTTTGATCAGAGTCAAAAAATATGTACCAGTTGTGTGTGTTCCCTTGTAATGTAGTAGCAAATTGGCTTGCCCTACTCTCAGAAGACATGATTCCTTTTGTGCACCACAGTATTTCACACATATGGACATGTTTAGCAATATCTTTTATGCCCCTATACTCTAGAAAATGAAGAGACGTCTCCATGTAAATATTTTGGGGGTGGTGTGGACCTTGCCCACCTGATCTAAAAACTCTTGTGTTTCCTCTACCTCCAGAACCCCCAAATCCACCACAACTAGAGCTACCTATGCCTCATGATCCCAATCTTGTAGCTAGATTCGGGCCAGAAGATGTACTTCCATGTTTGCCAATAGTAGAATTGAACAGTACCCTGACAGTCTGTGAAGCGTTACCACTCCCAAAATATAGTCCAAAAATTAGCACACTTGTATTCCGCACTGATGATACACCCAAAAAGGTACTCCCATATAACAACAAATTTGTTTATGCTGCCATCATTGTGCCTCTTATAAGAATCTCTCCTACTCTCCCACTGCTTGAATTAGATTGTTGACTATTTGTTGTACTAGATGCTAGAAAACCAAACGCAAGGGCAAGGTTGCCAGGTCGATTCAAATGCACACCCATGGCCTAGGTTTCTCTGTTGGTGTGCTTCTACATGAGGTCAAGGAGGGTTGCATATCATGTTTTCCCAAATGGGGGAGTTCCTAAGGCTCAGGCTCCACTTCTTCAGCTTGAACTTCCACTCCTTCCTGAACTATCTTTCTCCATAACGCCATTTTCTCTAGAACCTTCCGTTACTTCTCTACCTCCCTCTCACGCACCTCATTATACTTAAGTCACCTTTTCTCTCTCTACCTTTCTGCCACTAGGTCTTCCATCCTTCACCAGACCTACTCCTTCCCCGCATGTGGTGAGGTTTAGTTATCCATCAGTTTACTATCCAAATTCAAAGTTACCATCAGGATCTTGATCACCAGTGGAATGCCTTGCAGGTAAGTTCCCCTTGGATATCATAAAAACTAGAATTCAGCTACCTCTAGGCACAAATAAGTGGAAATTGAGTACTCAAAGATATAACTGTCTAAAACACCATGGAACCACGTATCCATAACTTGAGTCCAAACCAGATTAGCATCATAAAGGGCCTAAAATTCTTCCTGGATCCAAACAAGTGGCAATACCTCCAATTCCACTTAGATGCATAAGTAATCAACCACTCATACAATTCTACAAGAAATATAGTGAAGAAGATCTCATATAAACTGTCATATAGATTTTGTTCCACCCACACATGTGTGTTAAACTCAGATCCAGTGTTGAACCGGCATTCGTATTCTTCTTCCAGATCATGTATCCACTCCTCAACACTTTCTAAGGTCAACTGGTATGTCGTCATCATGAACCATCCTAAAGACAACTGAAAAAGAGGCCTCGATAATGAAACCAATGATGTAGCCTAGAATTCACCAATATAATCCTAGGTGCACTAGCACATCACTCAGCATAGACTGAGCGCTCACCCGAAGCACACAAAGGTATCAGGCCCCTCTTTAGGGTTATTACATGATGTTAGCATGATGAAGACTAAAATCATTCAGATCTATGACTGATATATCTTTCTACAATATATATTCAGATCTAGGTCTAGAACATAACAGACTTAAAAGATAATCATAATGGGATCAAGCATGCAATACTAAATATAACCATGATAACACCTTGTTTCAGTCCATAATCTCCATTATATTAATTTTAGTAAATACATATAAGCTTCCTTTAAATAATGGTAGTATACACTGATACGCGTAACGGATCTGGCAGCATAATCTCACTAGAACCTATTTCTCACACGTATATGCTCTCCCTCTCTACTACACAATTCAATACATATTTATATGGGTGGGAAATTTCCCTTCACTACTTATCTAAACCTAAAATGGGTCACATACTATTATTATCCACGCATCATTACAAAAATAGCCACACATGCAAGTGTGCTAACAATAGACTACGTTTAGTTAACTGATAGTAGTAGATCTATTCCCAGTCTGTGTTCATGTAAATCACTTCATAGATGATCCTCCAAAAATATCCAATGCATGTTGTGCAATTCTTTGACCAGTTATTTTTCTCCGCACACTATCTCTAAAAATAGATCCTCACTATGAAAATGGCTAATTCCCAAACCTATTTATGTTCTATGTGCAGTCCTCTCTGATACTCTTGCACCTTTGAATGTGCTCTACTTTCCCACATGAACCTTCTATATTTTATTTGCTAAGTTCCATAATCTGACTGATCAACAAGTGGAAGTGCCCTAGTGAATGTGATAGCTCTTTATGGGTAGCTTTATAAACTTATTTACATGAGTGAAGCAACAACCTTGTCTTAAGGGAATTCAAGGGTAGTCTTTATAAAGGAGAATAGTATGGATTTTTGAGTTGTTTGGATACATTTCTTAAGTGTATCTAAATATGTTATGAAGTGCATGAATAGGGGTAGAGGCCTAAGGAGCAAAAAAGAGCAAAAATTCATACTTGTATCCTTCAACTAGAGATCTAGTGAAGCAAAAGGGAAGAGTCGCTGAGGAGAGATAAGTGCAAGGTCATTTTGATGATGAATGAGATATTTAATGAATGGAATGTTGTTGTGAGGAAGTATACAAAACATTTTAAACCAAGACATTAAGGTGATATAGTGTCAGTAGTCAATACTTGAGAAAAAAATTAGTTTTTAAGTCTTATAGGGCTTGTGTATGATCCTCTTAGCCAGAGACCGAATGAATTTGTTTACAATTCCTTGAAAGTTGGTTAGATGCCTGATATTAATTTATCTCTGCATGATTTGGTATCAAAGCATGGACTTTTTTAATTTAATTATTGAGATTGAATATACACTTTTGTGGCTAACAGTGTTGTTCAAGTTTGTGTGGTGAAGGAAGTGACAAGTGAAGAGAAGTGTGGGAAGTTGAGAAGAGAAGAGGCAAGGTGAAACAAAATTTTTAGAGAGAGATATGAATCAAGAAGAGTTGGTAATAGAGTTAGTGAAGTTGATTATCTATAGGAACAAACAAGAAGAATTAGAGAGGAAAAAATCAAGAGAAGCCAAGAAGAAAGATAAGAAGAGGAAGTATGAAGAGTGGATGGCAGCAGAGATGAATAATTTAAGAGCAGACATAGATAGGTTGATAGAACTAATGGAGGAGGAGCCAAGGTATAGAATTGAATTTTTGATGAAGAAGAAGATATAATGGTATGTGATGTAGATTGCAAGTAGAAATTAGAAGTTGCAGTTGAATAGGATGATCAAGAATGAAGAGAAGAAGTTGAGAAAAGAAGTAAATAAGGAAGATGAGGTTTAAAAAAAGCATAATGGAGATGAAATGTAGAAAAAATATGATGAACTCAGGAGTAACAATAAAATCTCATAGGTTTAAGGAGAAAATAAAACCAAAGGTGAATGCAAGGTAAGAAAAATTTATTACATGTTTCTTGGTATTAAGGATGATGTGAGTGAATTCATTGAAATTGTACAAAATGATGTCAGTTGTGCATTTGAAGATGATAAGCATGATTATGAGAAAGACCAGAATGAAGCTTTTGTGGACGATGTGGATGATATTTTACAAAATTTGTTAAATGAGTTAGATGGACAAGTAAAACGTACAGGTAAAGTTATGAAAAATAATGTCTCTTGGCATGTGATGGTGTGATTGAAGACAAGGAACCAGCGAATACATAATTAAGACAGCTTAAAGTGGTGGAAAATGAAAATAAGTATGTAAATGATCAAAAGGATGAATATTTTGGCAAGATTAGTGGAGCATACAAGTTGGATATAGAGTATACATGGATGGAAAACATCATAGAACATGGAGAAACATGTATTTTTTCTGTTATGAAATTCGTGTTTACAAGTACAATGAGTGAAATATTAAAGGTGATGAAATTAAAGGTGAAGATCAAGGGAAAATGGAGAAGAGTAAAGGAAAATGGAAGACCAAAGACAACTACATGGGACCTTGGTGGTTATGAAGAATGCAAGGATAGTGGGAGAAAGGAAATGATATCAAAGACAAGCTATGAGGATGAAGACATGTGCAAGCAAACAAAGAGCATGCATACTTTTTCTCCACCATAGGATTATCATGTAGGAGCATTATTAGGAATCATTCAAGTATAAATTTTCCTATCTATGAGGTCATGTCAAGTCATGGGAAAGAGAGATTCAAGATTGATAAAATTTTAAATTCAAATGGGAATTTTCCCTCCAAAAGGTGTAATGTAATTACAAGGGCATAACCAAGGATGTTAAGTCTCTGGTTAAGAATATGGGGTGCTTCATGAGTCCATAGGTGTATGTAGATCATAAGGATGCTTTAAAATGATGTAAAAGGGGAAGTTATTCATCTAAAGATGAAAATGGAATTTTAAAGGTAATAATGTGATAGTTAGGAAGCATTTAGGATTAGGTACATGCAAGATAGATTTATGGTTGCATGTGTGTCCAATGCTCCCTATGAGTTTTGTGACATGGAATAACTACCTTTCGTAGATCTTAACTCTGATGATTGTAGCGGAGACTAACACCTATGGATTTTGGTCTAAAAATTGTGTTCTAACAAATTGTATCAAAGTGACATGTCTCGAGTTCAAAACTCACTCAAGTAACACTAAGGGAGAGATTGTTGGCATGTGTATCTAGATCTCCCCATGACTTTCTTGACATGGAATAACCACCTCTCATAGATCCTAACTCTCGAGATTATAGCAGAGACTAAAACCTATGGGTTTTGGTCTAACAGAAATCATGGTCTAATAGTTTGAATATAGGAGTGTGTGTGGTAAGTTTTAGATTAATTCCTTGTGGAGAGGATAGACGAAGGAAGTAATATAAAAGAGGAGATGGAGTATTTTGTATGGAGTTTTTGCACTTGAATAGATATATGTTCATTTTATATATATATACCTTTTGTTTCAGTGATGCTTCTAAGTTTTCATTAAGAACTAAATATTTTCTCTCTTTTCAGTACATGAAACAATAGCTATAAGGACCCTAAGAGTATTATTTGGAGCTTGAATTGTAGGTACTTTTTTGTTGAAATATCATGAATGCATAAAATATCATATGATTGTGTTAACTTGGAAGGATGTATTACTTTGGGTGATTCATGTGTGAAATTTAACTCTTCTTAATATTGAAGGTGTGAGCATGATCTAAGAAGTAAACCCTTTGTGATGTTTCCATTCATGTTAAGTAACTATAGGTATTCAAATTGTGATTGTGACTAGGATTAGTTAATCAAACTGAGATTTGTGTTTGTGAAGAGTAGGATCAAGAAGAAAATCCATTAGGGTATTTTGTAATAGTTTTGAGTTATGATCAATTTCTTGTATGTGTCAGAGGGAGGGAGGTTTGGATATTACACCCTATTCTTGGGGAAAGCGCTGAACTATAATTTTTTAAATGAAGACTGCACATTATTTCTCTAACTCTTGTTCATAGAAATATGAATATTTTTATGTAGGTTGGAGGAGATGTGGAACATTACTAAGCATGTAATGAGAATTTCCATCATAGTGGATGAGAAAACTATGCATTGTTAGTGGATTTACCATTTACAAATTAGTGACTGTGATAGTGCATCCACAAGTAGGACAACAAAGAAAATGAACAAAGGAAGGTTTTGATATGATTCTAAGGATAATTGGTAATTTTATTCCTTAAATAACATCTAGATAGATCTTTTTCTAAGATCTTGTGCCTTTAATCGAAGGATTAAGAAATTTATATTAAGATTACTCTTTTTGGGTTCACTGTGAGGATTTCTTAAGGATCTAGCTAGGGTTTTCTTGTTGAGATACTTAACCACCACATTTTTCCTTGAAACTTGTAATATATAATGCCAAGGAACATAGGAAGGAAATTATGAAGTAAATTAGTATAAGCAAGGATTATTTTTGTATATTTCTATGACAGTTTGGAAGGAGGTTGGCAAACACAATTAAAAGGGCTAACCTAAAGGAGGGGTTCGTTAAGGAAGTGTCATTTACATTTTGAGAAAAGATGTGAAATATTCCATGGATGTCAAATTCCAAAATGGGTCCTCATAAATGTATGTTTTGGGTGTTGAAACCTTATTATGGTGAATCTATGCATGACGTTTTCTTAAGGCGGACCTAATGAGGGTTTAGGAGCAAAAATACAAAAAGTGTGCTAGATGGAGTTGGACAAGGAGTTAATTCCTAGAACTTTGCAAGCATATCAGTGGTAGTGTAAGGGCCCTAGTGAAGGTGATATTTATTTTTGGGTATCTCTATAAACTTATTTTTATGAGTGAAGCAACAACCTTGTCTTAAGGGCATTCAAGGGAAATCTTTTGTAAAAGAGAATAGTATGGAGTTTTGAGTTGTTTGGATCCATTTCTTAAGTGGATTTAACTGTGTTAAGAATTTTAGGAATAGGGGTATAGGCCTAAGGAGAAAAAAATAGAAGTAAGTCATACTTGTATCCTTGAACTAGAGTCTAGTGAAGCAAAAGGGAAAATTTGGTGAGGAGATATAAGTGCAAGGTCATTTTGATGATGAATGAGCTATCTAATGAATGGAATGGTATTGTGAGGAAGCACATGGATCATTTTAAACCAAGACCTTAAGGTGATATAGTGTCATTAATCAATACTTGAGAAAATAAAGTAGTTTTTATGTCTTTTTGGGCTTGTGTATGATCCTCTTAGGAAAAGACTGAATGAAGTTGTTGTTTACAATTCCTTGAAATTGGATTATATACATGATATTAATTTCTCTCTGCATTAGAAGATATGTACCTGGTGCTTTCTTCACCTTGAACCTAGTATATTCCTCATTATTAATTTTAAACTCAAACTCCTCCATGTGATTATGCATATTCTTAAAAAGTATTTTCCTTGTGCACATGGTTTCTCCTTCTAGATTGATTACCACCTAGCCATAGAGTTCTTCATTTTGTATTTTTATTTGGAATCTTGCATGCAACACTGTTGATTTATCATCAATAAAATTTACATGAGGTATCTACAAAAATTCCTTCTCCTTCCTTCCACCAGTGTTCTTTCATGTTGGTACCTATGTTTCTACACTTGGGTGTGCACTACTTCCATCTTCTCCTAGGGATGTCTTGCCTTCTCTATATGGCTCATCATCACTCTTATCTTTCTATTACTCTTCTCCTATGGGTCCTTCTCTTTCATGCATGGTGGGAATCTCTCCATCATGTTTTACATTCTCATCCTTAAGCTCTTTTTCATTCTCATCCAAATTATGGATGATCATAGTTTCTTCATCATGTGTTGCCTCTTCCTCGGACTTCTCATCATCATTGTATTCATTTTTCACCATCCTTTTCCTTCTTATCTTTGGAGGTTTTTCCTTCTCTCTGCTTGGCTTGGTTGGAGTGACCCTTGCTGACTTCCTTATTGTCTCTGAAGTCCTTACATCGATGTCTTATCCCTTGCACTCTCTCTGTAACTTCTTCATGTGACTGTGATCGAGTGCGGTGTTATCTTCTTCTTCTACCTTCTCCTCCTCCTTTTTATTTTCTTATTCTTCTTCTCTGGGAGGGCTCTCCTTGTGTTCTCTTTTGGTCCCCACAATATCCTTTCCTTTTAGTGTCTTTGGGAGAGGAAGGTCTACCCCATTAATATACCCCACATTCTTTAATCTATGCCTCAAATAGATGTAGAATTTTGTGTCTTCCTTTCCTAATACCAGAGTCTCAGAAGTGGTATCTATAATCTCATACTCCATTTTCTCCACATATGCTAACTTATTGGGATATACATATGCAATGTGAAATGTTTGACAGTCAACATCTACCTTGTCTGCATTAAAATTCAAATTCCATCCATCATAAATTTTATTCATCAATGCTTGGAAGTACTTAGCAGTGAAAGAAAAAGGAAATTTTCACCAGGGGCTCTTATCTCCAGTCTTCATATAAAATCTTCCCAAACAAAAATGTTGATAAAATGTAAACTTATCCTGACCTTCCAAAATTGATGGCAGCTCCCTTGGTATGCATCATTCGTACTCAAATGCTTCACACATCTGCTTGTACCAACTATCTACCTTGATTTTATATGTATTATTAATTCCTCAATCGCATGTATACTCCTCAAACCTCTGCATTGGATACTTTTTCTCTATTTTGTATTTCCACACTTTTTCATTTGGCCCATCTGACACTACTATCTCACAGAAGACAATTAGTAAAAGTATGATGCCCCAAGTTATTTTTTCACCTTTCACTACTTGTACACACAGTTATTTAATAATTACTTCAGTGATGAATTTTGAAATGATGTATGTAGTCTTCTGTGCCATTTTCTATGATATGTGAAGCCACTTTGTTTTACCTATATCCACCTTTCTAGCATGCCCAACTTGTAAGTGATAAGGCACACAGAGACTCGTGTGCCTGGATCACTGATATTTACAATATCCATCACATGGCCTCCCCTCTAATATTGAAATGCAATGGCAATGGCCTCTACTCCTATGTCATCCTCCAAGTTAGGCTCTATCTTCAGGCCTAAACTATGCACACCTATAACTCTCCCAATTAATTGTGTGGTTATACGTATTCTCCTTCCTGCAAAGTATAAATAATCCTCATGGTCCTACGACATCAACCATTGATAAAATCACTCAATATTTCCAAATAAAATTAATTCATATAGTTGGATAACTCCCACACTCTCCAAATCCTTATGCACTTTTTCATCATATGCTAACTTACCATCTTCAGTCCTCTAGTCCATTTTCTTCATGGTTGTTAGGAAAAATAATGTTCACATGATAGTTTGATATTTATCGAAAGGTAAATCATAGTTGGTTAGTTAATATTTGATAGTAATATTGTTATAAATAATATTACAATATAGGTTATAATATATAGTTGTTGAGATATATTGTTATAAACAATGTATCATATTTAGTGGTTTGTTAAATTGAGGGAGATTCATGTGCGATATTGGTGGAGATAGACTCCCTAATTATTGACAAGTCTCTTCCTATATATTTTTAATCATCACGAATGAATTTGTATGAATAAATATCAGCGAATGAAATATATTATTGTGTGAGAACATTATTGTGTTATTTTCCCATGACAATCTAAATCAAGATCTAGATTAGTATCAGAGCAGAGACAAAGATACATATGAATGTAATGAAGGAATAAAAATATTACAAGGGGAAACTTAACTATAGTTTTTTATTATTTCCCCACATATGAGATCTTTACTCAGCTATAGGAATGAGATTTTTTCATTTTTTTGTAGAATTTATGGATTTTCGTATGGGTAAAAGATAAATTTCCATCGAAGATAAAGTGCCATTATTTTGAAATCTACAAAGATCTCATGATCAGTGAGTACATGTACATATATGACAGTTATGCATTGATTTTTACATTGGGAATGACATCATACTTGTTTGCATGCTAAAAATTGTGTAGTTCTGGGTGGAATCCAAAATTCATCAGTTGAAGGCATCCGTTTGATTATGAGTATCTATGTCAAATTCTATCCATCCATATTTCCTTTACTCTAGATTCTACAAGGCATTTAGATGTATTAGCATCTAGTCAAGTGTAGATACACTAACATCACAATGGAGAGGAAATATCATGATTGGAGTGTAGTGTTATATTTTTTGGCTATTATTTCTACCTCCTGGGTTGCGCGAATATAAGAAAGATATCACGGTCATTTTTTCTCAGATCATTATTTCTATGCAAAAGATTTTGATTTATGTTCAATTCTCATATTGGTAGATATATATCCCTTCACAGGTTCTCTTTATCTATCACTTCTTGTGTGCATCAAGATTCCCATCTATTGAATTACACCAGACAGTTGCTTAGGAATTCTACATCGGATGCTTCACATCACAACAAGATCGATGTTGCAGTCAATAGTGAGAAGGTGGTTCCAAAAGGTGTATTGTTTTTCTTTATTCATTATACAATCTAAGTTTTTATAAGTTAATACATGTTCAATTTTTTAGTATTTTGGTTTTGTTTTAGGTCTATGGAAATGGTAGAGTGGTATTTCCCACTCAAAGTTAACAAAATATAAAGTGTATGTCATTTTTGTCAAGTTTTCACTTGGTCGATGTCATATTTTTCTTTGGAAATATAGTTAAAATTGTGAGTCTATCTTTATCTTATCAATAGTAAAATGGTAGTCATTTTGTGATGTTAAATTTGTCCCTAAAACACCTTAAAAATAGATGATTCATATTTCATTGAGTCTTTTTCGTCACCATATTGTCCAAGTACCCCTCAAATTGGTTTTAAAATGTGTCAATTTTTTGTCAAAGGAGTCAAATAATTAGTAAATTCATTTTGTGTCGTCAATTTGGTAAAGGCATCATTATATTTTTAGATTAATCAAATAGGTGGTTTTAGGATATTTTGTTCTTGTCATTTTTTTTTCATCATAAAAATTCCAAAAAATAAATAATAAAAATTGCCTCACGTACGCATTTTTGGTGTTACCCAACATTCACAAAATAAATTATTTCACATTGTAAGGTGAAGATAAAATAAACCCAATGTGGAAACTATTGAGCGTCCAAATCAAATTCAACTAAGCTAGCAGCATGTTAATGGAGTACGGAGGCATAGGAGGCTGGAGGATAGTCAACTACCTCTCATTAGTCACCAACGATAGGGCCGCACAAAATGATTTGGTGGCACGTGTGTAATTTTAGCGTGTAATGTGTTTTATTTTAGAATTTCAATTTTGTGTGGATTTTAGTGGTGTGAAAAATAATAATAGATGTAGTATGTTCACATTCTCTTTTGTATGTGAGTATTCCTAATGTGATCCCTAATGTAATAGCATAGTGAAGAAAAAATAGTATAGATAAATGCAGTGTCATGAGTCTTGAAGAGGTTAAACAGTCATATGTGTTCCTCTTCATACCTAGGTTTGTGGTTAGCCTTTGGAAAACCATTCAAGGTTGTTCAAATGTGTTCCTACATGAGTTCCCACACTGCTAGGTTAGATGTGTTCCATAGAGTAACTGATTGATAAGTAGATGATTCATGAGCGTGTTCTTATCCTCATCATTAAAATGTGTTCCCAATAGAACATGGTGATAATAAGTTGATGTGTTCCATCTTCTACCTTCATTTCAAGTGTTGTACCAAGATCATGAGAAAGCACGGGCGACAAGCTGCAAAAGGTGTGTGACAGTTGTTTACTACCATGTAAACTTTAAGGGGGGAATGTTAGGAAAACTAATGTTCACATGATAGTTAGATATTTACCAGAAGGTAAATAGTAATTAGTTAGTTAATATTTGATAGTAATATTTTTATAAATAATATTATGATATAGGTTATAATATATAGATGTTGATATATATTATTGTAAACAATGTATCATATTTAGTGGTTTGTTAGATTGAAGGAGATTCATGTGTGATATTGGTGGATATTGTAGCTCCTTAATTATTAGTAAGTCTCTTCCTATATATTTGTAATCATCACAAATGAATTTGTATGAATAAATATCATAGAATGAAATATATTATTGTGTGAGAACATTATTGTGTTATTTTCCCATGACATTCTGAATCAAGCTCTATAATTATATCCCTTCTTATCTCAGCTTCATTTTTCTCTGATTGATGGTTGTAATCATTTATATTACACTTGATCACATGATTTGATATAAGCCTTATTATCCTTACAATGTTTCCCACCATAAGCCAGCTAGAAGGATCTTGTGTGTTATCATATCTCATGCATAATTTCCTCCAGAAATACCTCCATGAGCTTCATCCATAATGGCTTTATGCTCATGCTCCATAACACACCTACACAAGACATCAATGCATCCAATTTTATACAAGTCTCTCCCAATGAGCTAATAAGGCATAGCTCAAATAGCAAGCTACTTCTTCTCCAATGTTTTTATCCCTTCTGGCACAAGCCTAGTGCACAAAAATATTGTTATGTCCCCCAAATCTGCAGGTGCATGATTCAACCTTAATAATTGTGCATCAATCATAGTGCCTTCAATACTCTTCACATCCTCACAAAAATTGATCCCTAAAAATTGATCCAGTCCCAAAATTCTCTTTCCTGGCTTAACTACAATTGTAAAATCAAATTCCTAAAATAGGAGTATCCACCGACAGATGTGCCCTTGCAAAATAGGTTTGTTGACCAAGTACTTCAATTCCATATGATCTGTATAGAAGATGAACAATGTGGAAAATAAGTATTGTCTGAATTTATGAAGTGCATAGATCATGGACAATGTCTCATGCTCTGTGGTAGTATAATTTTGTTCTACTGGTGTCAAATTCTTGGTCGTAAAGCATATGGGATGATCCATATTACCCTCTCTAGCTTGCACCAAGATTGTGCCAATCATCTACCAGAGACATCAACATGTACATGGAAAAAAAAAATTCCAAGAAGGAAAGCACAAAATAAGTGAAGTAGTGAGTCTTTCCTTCAAAGTCTCAAACACTTGTTATTGTGCATCACCCCAGTAAAACTTTCTTTTGGCCTTGAGAAATTATTCCAGGGGTGCAACAATATTTGCATATCCCTTGATGAATTTTTTATAGTAGCTAGTATGCCCCAAAAACCCATGCACTTCACTTTGGTTGGTAGGTTCTTCTAATCCTAAAATTATTGTTTTCTTAGTCAGATCTCCCAATAATCCATCCTTGCAAATGATGTTCCCAAGAAAAGTTCCAAAATGTGTAGTAAATATATACTTATTAATGTTAAGATAAATACTCAACTACCTACATCTCTCAAACATGAGCCTTAGATTATGGCAGTGATCCTTAACCAACCCATAGATACCCCAATCATTGAGATATACCTGTAAGAACTTGTGGATAAAGTCGTGAAATTCCTGCACTACTATGTGTGGAAATACTGTTAATGTATTCTTCAATCCAAAAGGAATAATAGTGTATGAAAAATTTCCCCATTTAGTGGCGAGGGTGTTATTTTCCTGATCCTCGTGTGCAATGCACACCTAATGATAGCTTGAGAACACATTTTTGAAAGAAACTCCTTCAAGAAATTCCTCTGTGAATGGCATGGGAAAAGGATCTATGACACATGATGCATTTAGTCCCTTGTAATCCACACAAATCGTAATTCACCCATCCTTATTGATGATAATAGCCATAGGGCTAACCTACTATGACTATTTAATTAGTTCAATGATTTCAAACTTAAGCATCTTATCTATTTCTTCCTTGACCTTCACACGCAATTTTAGATTCATCTTGCAAGGCATCTTTTGAATAAGGTGCACCCCTTCTTTCAACTTAAAATTCATCTCTCCTGATGATGGGTGTACTCCTTTCAACTCATGGTATCCCCTTGGAAATAGGTTTTGAAATTCACACAAGAGTTCAGTGATCTTTGCTACCTCCTATTCTGACCAATAATCTCTAATGATAATCTCTTTAGGTGCATCCTCGGTGTTGATGTTAACCTTATTTTTCTTCATTGGAGCATGGTATGCATGTTCCTTTTCATCTACAGAGTCCGTTACCTCACATGCACCCTCTATGTGGTTAATATCCAAGTTCTCCACTTCCTCATCATCAATGAGGTATACCATCTTTCCTTTTTCCTTCTCTTTCCAAGCGCGACCTAGTTGCATCTCTTATATCTCAAACATTTCTTCGTGTGCCTCGAGATCAAGATCTCTAAGTAACTAAATCATGAGCTCCTCTGCTTTCATGCTACCCCCAACATGATTCACTTCATGGTCTGTAAATTCTCATGTACAAGTGGATTATTATAAAAATAATCAAATGTGTGTGAACAATATCTTCAGTCATCTCACGTCAGCTTGTAGTCTCTCTTTTCAACTTAGCATAGACACACCACACATGTGTACATCCTTATAGAGTGAAATATAACTTAGTTATGGACATATACCCAAATATATGGTGATAATTCCTCCTATCCTTGCACCCATTGTCTCTCATAGTTATGGACATATACCAAATTAGGAGCCTTCCCATTATACTCATTTATAAGTATAGGAACATTACTCTAAGTAAAACTTGTTAAAAAGGTGATTCTCACTTATCACAAAACCAACAAGTTATCTCTATATGTTTCCCACCAGTGTGTTACTTTCCCAGGAAAACTATGGGACTAACATATTCCTTTTATCACCTTCATTCAGCCACTAGTTCTCCATGGCACACAAGAAAAAATCAAGCTTCTCCTCACCATTATACCTCGATAACTAAGTTATGTCAAAATTCCTAACCATATGTGGTCTGATCATTCGAGTAACTCTTCCCTTATTCTCACACCCTACTATCCCATATGTTCCATGGGCCTAGGTATCATAAGAAACACTCATGGTTTCACTGACAGAGTGTGTGTCTTCCCACTGAATTACATCTTCCTTAGATGGCTCCACATTCTCAGTGTTGCACCCCATCTGTACATAAGTTTTATTCAATTATTCTTAACTTAAAGGCTCAATGTATGTTGTAGCCTTCACCTCATCTAGATTTATGACCACATGCTCATCCTTTTACTCAAAACTAATGTATCTCTTAGTGAAGCCTAAGTTATCATTGTTCACATAACACCAAGTTCATCCAAGTAATGATGGAAATTTATCTACTTCAGCAAGCTCCAAAAACTCAAAATCCCCAGTAAACTTAGCTCCTTGAATGGTAATTGAATCATCATTCAACACCCGAATAGGCATGGCCCTTTTCTTGTTTTCCATATACAACACATTGGAATATGGTTGCAATTGTGGTCTCCTCATCTAGTTTCACACATCCAAAGTCAAGACATTCACCTTGGCACCTATGTCAATTAAAATATTTCTCACCAACCAACTAAAAATCACCACATCCAACATAATCTCTTTATCATACTCATGGTTCTATGGTGGAAATTTTTTATGGAGGATTTGTCATTCATGCTCAACCCCTATGTGTAGTACCTTCTCACATAGCCATTCCCCAGGCAATGGGATGATATTCTCCTACCTCATCATCTTACACACCTCCTTCAAATCATCTATATCCTTTTGTAGGAGCTCAATATTCTTCATGCGCCTACTCCTTCAGACATTGGATCTCACCCTGTAAGTCTCTGATCACTCCCATTATCTCTTAATAGACCTCATTAAGATGAGCAACATCTGTATTTTTGGCATGCATAACCTCTTCTCTCCTTATGAGAGGTTTTCCTTTAAGAGTCTCGTGTGCACGCATTACTTCTACTCGAGTAGTGACCAACATGGGCTATAAATAGGGATCAAGTGTATTCTTTGGCATCCATTGGTCACTCTTCATGCACTACACCTTGATCATCCCCACACCTTTTTCCTTCTTGTTTTTACACATATGCTCATAAAGATCAGTGAAGTCCTCAACCTTATGTTTTTTCCATGATATACACATACCAAATTCTGGGGACACTCACACTGGTAATGATCTGGAGACCCATAAGTGTAACACGTCCCACACATAAATTTACCTCTACCACCATGGCCTCTAATCCTCTATCCACCCCAAAATCCACCTTCATTATTACATCCTTCTCTAGGTTGGGCTTCCTACACTTGAGAGTTGTTTTCCACTGTGGTTTTTTATAATCCAGTCTCGCAAGCCTCATGAATTTGGTCTATTAATCAGAAATATTTTGTATCATGTGTGTGTGCATCACAGATCTTGCAGTACATAGAGACATTCTTTATTGTCACACGTTGCAAGAGAGGAAAATTTCAGACATCATGGTTCTTGTGGTAAATATCACAATATTGTAACAATGTGAGCACAGTCCCACATGGATAGGTATCCTTCATATGTCCCTTAACTTCATAATCAGTACACCATAACCAACTACACATCTCATGTACTAAATTGGTAGATATATTTTCCAATTACTTAGCCATATATCTTATTTTTTCCTCCAAAAATGGGTTGACTCTAGTGTCTACAATCCCTACTACTTCAGTGCATAGATCTACTTCCAATGCCTCATGTGAATGTACATATGTCTTATGTGACAATGCCCTTCGAAAAGGAGTTAGCAAACCTCCAACTAACCATTGTGTGTCTTGACTTGGATGAATATCATAGGATAGATTAGACAAGAGAGTTTTGAAATTTGCATCGTATTCTCTCATACTTTTAGAAAAACCTTGTTTAATGTCCTTCATCATGTTGATACTCTACTCAATTCTAGAATGTAAAATTTATCCAAGAGTGTTGTGTGCAAAGCATCATAATCCAACGAAGTCTGGTGTGGGTCGTACTCTTTATAGCAACTATGTTCATGCCCTTATAGTGTTGTATCAAATTAAATTTACTTTCTATCAGGGGTTGTAATGTCCTTTTCTCTCCATAATAGTTCACATTTGTGCACATGCTTAGTTTCATCCTCCACACTTTGGTAGTCTAAAAAGTGAAGAGACAACTCAAAGTAGACTTGAATTATTTGGTGTTGTGGTTGTTGATGTAATGTGTGATGAGGCTAGTTCATAGGTGGTTATGGACCCTTCCTTAGGGTAGTACCATACCCAAATCCAGAATCTCTACTAAGATTTCCTCTGTGCATTGGATGAACTAAACCTCCTAAGCCTCTCGTGTCACTTATACTGGCCTGAGGTCTCATAGATGAACTTCCTTATATCCCAATTGTGGTAATGAACTGGAAACCCATTGTATGCACTATCATAGCACCTATAAGATTACTTCCAAAGTTCTATGTGCCAACATTATAGCCCAAATATGCGCCTATAAAAACTCCTCCAAAGGTACTCCCAAAAACTTGTGCTTGATGTTCCTCCATGTGCACATCCCTAGGAAATTACACTTCCTTAGGTGAAACTAAACTATATCAACATTTATCTCCTTCCAAACACATATATCCTTCTTAATTTCCTTCACTACAATCCCCTTCAACAACTACCTCTACATATGGAACACCCTGCACAAGTGCTAGGTATCCATTTTAGGTCAGATGCGCACCCACGGTTCTCATTCTTTCCTCTGAGGATCTCTCATAAAAATATGATGGGGTCTCTCTATTGTTATTTCCTAATGTCAGAAGGACATTATATTTAAACTCATCTTCCATGAGGGTTTCAAAACTTTCTCTAGTCATCATTCTTCTCGATATAACTGTTGCGTCAATTTCCATCTATCACACTTCATTATACTTGATTCATATTTCCTCTCTTTGATTGTTTTCTTCCAGGACTGCCTCCATCTTTATCCACACCTTATCCTACCCCTATGTGTGATGGTGGTTTAGCTATCCATAGGTAATCTTTCCAATTTCAATTATATCGTTGATCTTGATAGTTAAGGGTATCGTGTGCAAGTAGGATCCTCTGGGCTCGTGTAAGAACTTGAACTCAGCTTCCTCATGGACAGGAATATATTGAAATTGTTTACTCTAAATTATAGTAGTGCAGCATGCCTTCCCATTATTATCCACATCCCTATTCCATGTCTCATTCAAATCAAAGAGATTTTGATAGTATTCATGCATCCAAGCTCTCATTCATGGGGAAAAAAATTGATGTGTAAGCTGTCAACCACTAGTATAACTCTATTGGGAAAATTTTGAAGAAAATCTCATACAAATAGTCATAAAAGTTATCTTCTACTCACTTTCATGCATTAAAGTTAGGTTCAGTGTTATATCTTTGTGAAAACAAGTATTGACCATCTTCTACCTAGCTTTCAATATTCCAGTTGATACACCATATGCATGTAACATCCTATTAAACAAATTGAAAAGAGGTCCTGGAAACAAAACCAGAATGTATTTTTTTTTTTGCACACTCAATATCCATGTGTATTGGCACCTCATCTAGAAAGATATGAATGCTCACCCAAAGCATACGTAGCCACCAGGTCCCTCCTTTGTTATGTCTATCAGAAGGTTAACATGTTTTTTCCATATAATCAAAATACTCATTCATGCATAATAATCCTCATAAACATGGAAATTGAAAACACATATAATAAGGAAGATACTTTATCAATGTAAACAAGAACTAAGATCAACTACATCACCAAGACACCATCTTCAGACATATAAACTATCATTATCCAACTAGAAGTATCCATTAAAAAATATAATTCATTACATCACAAAAGTTAAATACATATAAATTCATTACAATGATGTGTAGTTCCATGCGTGCAACCATCAAGCCCTTTGACAACATCACTCAGATCTCCCACATACAGTCTCTTATCTATGATTAATCCCCTTTAATAAATACATACATCACATATATATATAGGGGTCAAGAATTTCCCTTCACTACCCATGCACTCTCATAATAATAGGCATGCTCACAAAATATCTTGCATGCTTTTTCTTCTATGTTAATAATAGATTATCGTAAATATAATACTTTCTTTAATATTATTATTATCTTGCCCTATGCATGGTTCCCTTCCTCCTCTACATGTGATTTTTCCACTTATAACCCTTGCTTGGCTACTAAGTCATATTGATACCATCCTTTAATTGGTCGACACTTAAACCCTATTTTTCTTATTTTTAGCCTTGGGTCGGAAAATGACTAAGTCTTTGTAAATTTTGCCTATGTACGCAGTCCTACATGCTACCCTATTTAATATCTACGTGCATCCTTTTTGTGCTACTCTATTCTCCCTACACTCACATTCCATAATGTGTTGACTCTTCTCTTCACCAACACTTAGCATTTTTCCAACTAATAATAAGATCTTGCACGCAGTTACATCGCCTGCATAATGGGCTCCTGTGATTCCTCCATAATCCTCTTCCATATTGGTTTCACGCTTGTTGGGTTTTAAAATAGTACTTTAATCAAAACCACAGTCAAGGGACAACAAGTTCCCTCCTCTTTATGGGAGAGGTTCCCTTAATGAAAGCAAACAACAAAGCTTATATACAAATGTACACTTTCATCTTAATGCTAGAAATCTGACATCTAGAAATGCTTTTAACCAAAATAGATTATCAATACAAATGAATATAAGAAATTAAAAGAGGAAAGAGAATAATATAACTACACTTTTAGGAAATATAGATAGTAGAGTATAACCCTATATGTGCTGAGAAAGAATAATACAGAACATAATCATTCAAATTCACACCATAAGATATCATTCCATAGACACTAAGTTCTAGAAATCATATCAATAAGAACACAAAGTTTCTTATTACAGAAGATAAATGATCCACAAATTTTAGGTAAGCAGGAAGAGACAATAGGTGAGATAGAGAGAAAGGAGAAATTCTTCTGTATTGATTACTTTTGATTCTATTTACACTTCAAAAGTATCAGAATCGAACCCTTTGCAATGAGCCAAGCTCTTAAATTTATAGAAAAATCTAAGAGAGGATAAGAAGAGAAGGAAGAAAATCTGATTTGTGCACTAAACCACCAACCATCAATGCCCCTACAAATCCTACCTATAATCTGTCGAATTTGGTTTTACATGTCTTTGGCGTGCTCAAGGAAGGAAGGATGGAAGATCAGATCAGATTTGATCTAGTTGAAATAGTCAGATCCCATATTAAAGGATTGATAGAAGGTTTCTATATTTTTCACCCAAATCAAGATATCCAGTCAGTTCCCCCTATCTTTTTGGTGTGTCAGAGAAGAAAGGATGGAAATCGGATCAAATCTGATCTATTTTCAAGCAATCAGATCCCGCATTAATGGATGAAATACATTTTCTATAAAATAACAATCAATTCCTGCTAAAAATAATATTTTATGATTTCATAGCACAGAGGAGATTAATACCTTTCCAACAGTATAAAATTTGTTAAATTTTGAGCACTGGAGTGAAAGTTATGCTCATTCAAATATTTCAATTGAATCCATAAAAAAATGATGAAAATGCAAAAAATGGATCTGCAGACTTGAAATTGGAATTGCGCCCTTAACACAAAAGATGCAAAAGTGCAAAAAAATTCCCCACAGCCCCACAAGTCTGTAACTTCACATTTTGTCATTTGGGTCTGACACGTGGCATTACCCAAGTGGTAACAGAGTCATGGCTTAGTTTATAATTTTACTTCTTTTAGAAATGAGGTTCAAAACCTCAAAGTTATCCAATGACCCACCTCTTTGCTTTGAATTCTGATGCGGGCTCAACATTTGACTTTTTATGTCTTGGAAATGAGGCAAAAAATCTCAAAAGTTCTCCGCCGACCCACCTTTCCGAAAGCTTTATGCCTGACCCGGGACACATGGAGGCTTCCCACTTATTCGGAGACTTGCTTTGTATTTACCTCTTGAAATAGCATCGAAGAGACATGTGGCTCCTTATGTTACCTTGCCTTGTTTCTTTATGCTCTGGCTAAGTCCCTTTTTGTTTGGCAGGGCCATATGTCTGACCCTATACATGTGGAGTCTCATTGTACATATGAGAGATGCCTCCAGATTTTACCCTTGAAGTTGCGCCGAATTGACACATAGAGGCTTCCCAAAACCCTTCTATACTTAGCTGATTAAACGGCTGTCTCCTTTTTTGACCTGGGACACATGGAAAGTCTAGCACTCATTTAGGGGACTACCTTTGGCTTCGACCCTTGAAGGTGTGCCATTGAGACATGTGGAGAGCTCCATTGGTTCTTTTATACTTAGTCGATTTGGGCTTGCTACCCATTTGACTTCTATCGGACCCTAGACACGTGGAGAGTTGGCGCTAGTTCAGGGTCTCTCTTTGGGCTATGCCTTTGAAGTTGTGTTGATGACACATGGAGAGCTAGCAAGTTCAGAGTCTCTCTTTGGGCCACACCTTTGAAGTTGGAGACACTAGTGCATGTTTGGGGAACCACCTTTGGCTTTGACCCTTGAAGGTGCGCTGATTGAGACATGTGGCATTGCTCCGTTGATCCTTTTGTACTTAACCAATTTGGACCCACTCCTCTTTCTCCATTTTTAGGTTGGGTCCCTTCTCTTATTTAGGAGTGACTATGTTGGGTTATGGACACATGGAAGCTTCACACTTGTTTAAGGGCTCACTTTTTATTTCACCTCTAAAGTTGCACGCTGAGATGACACGTGGTTCTTTCCACTGGCCTTAGACCTTTCAATGACTGATTTAAATTTTTTTTAGGCTTCGAACACGTGGAGAGCTGGCACTCATTTGGGGTCTGTCTGTTGGGTCATCACTTTTTAAATTTGCACTGATGAGGAACATGTGGCGATTCTGCGCTCACTTGGGATCCTACTTTGAACTTGGCCTTTGGAGGTGCAGCCATTGGGACACATGGAGGCTTCCACCGGCTCTTTATACTTAGCTGATTTGGGATTTGGGCCTTGATTGTAATATTCTTCACTTTCTTCATACCAAAAGTGTATTGAAGAGACATGTGGAAATTCCAAAAGTGATTTGGGCCCAATTGAACACTTGCTTTCTTCATGCATCCAATTCCAAAAGTGACAGATGACCCATCCTCCACTCACTTTGTGGATGTATCTAGGGCCAAAAATTGACAAGGAAGATACACTCATTACTCATGACTGTAGAAAAATACAGAGAGGGAAAACTCCACCATTTACTGCCTGAAAAACAAACTACTCCTTGTGGAAAGAATAATTGTAAACAATACCAGGCTTGATGCGATCCACGGCCATAGAAAAGGATTTGACAATTTCATTCGAATGGAGGAAAAAATTTTTAGGGATCCAGATGGGAACCATGTGGACTGCAAGATTCTAAATTAACAGGGTGAGTTTGCAAATGAGCACCAGTTCTTCAAAGAACAATTTTTTTCTATCTGTTCAAACTTCTCACTCTTCTCAAACATCTTTCAAATGCACCAACTCAAAAATTTTGAGACCTTGACTTGAAAAAATGAGGGTAATTTTAAGTGTGACAACAACTAGGCTCTTTCTAGGGATGACTGTGGCTAGGACAGAGGAACAAGGATAAGATCAAGAACCATAGAAAAACCATCGAAAAGTAGACTAGTGCCTTATCCATTAGGAAAAAATAGAGTCAAAGGTAAAACCAATACAAAAGACAACACACACATGGAATGGAAACAAACCAAAAAGGAAATACAAAAACAAACACAACACTGCACATAGTAATTTACAAAAGGACTACGCCTAATTTCCTGGGGCCTGAACAAATTCAAATACTGCCCACTATAAGGAAGTGGGAGAGAGGATCCATCCATATAATCCAAGTAGAAATAATTTTCTCTAGCAAAGTGTCTAATTTTAAAAGGACCAAGCCAAAGAGAATCAAACTTACCATGGCTTCGTTGAGGTTCATGTCTTTTGTCCCATAGCAGAACAATGTCTCCTATTTAAAAATCTTATGGGCCTAGCCTTCTTATCAAATAAAGCTTTCACCTTCATTTGATGAGATTGAGATCCTATCAAAAACTTGCATCCTATCTTCATCCAGATTCTGAAGATACATGATTCTCTTTTCCAAAGGAATTGATGAAACTTGAGTCCTCAACATCCTTCATTAAGTGTAAGGCTGGTAATTCCATTGTTACTAGCAGCTAAGCTTCAACACCATACACCACATGAAATGGAGACATCCCTAAATTACTCTGTTGGGTGTAATTCTATCTACCCAAAGAGCATCATAGAGCTTCTTGTGCCAATTCCTTTGAGATTCATTGACAAGCTTCCAAATGATGGTTACCAGATTCTTATTTGTTGATTCTGCTTGTCCATTCCCTTGAGGATAATAATCTGAAGAATGAGCAAGGGAAATTCCATGAGCCATAGCAAAAATCCATCATCTCAGAAGAAGAAAAATTGGAAGCATTATCAGTCACAATCTTGTTTGGTACCCCAAACCTTATCAAGATGTTCTCTTTGATGAAATTACACACCACCTCAGAAGTAGTGATTTTTACTAGAATAGCCTCTACCCACTTTGTGAAGTAATTTGTAGTAGTTAGCACGTGAGTATGTCCAACACTGGAAGGTGGGTTAAGAGTTCCAATGAAATCCAATCCCCACTATTGAAAAGGCTCATCAATCACTACTGGTTTGAGTGGTAAAATAGCCAACTTAGGTCTCCCAACAAAAGTCTAATAAGCTTCACACTTACCTACCCATTTTGATGCATCTCTGAACAATGTAGGCAAATAGTACCCTGCACGAAGGATCTTATGGGTAGTGATAGTAGAAGAGAAATTACCCTCCACAAGCCTGATCATGAAAATCTGAAAAAACAACTTCTTCTATTGCTCTTTGTCCACACATTTAAGGAATCTTCCATATATGCCTTGCTTGAATAAAGAATTTTCCCATAATACATACTATGCAGACCTTAGCTTAATATCTCCCTTTTCCTTGGCACTCAAATGGGATGGACATTCTCCATAAGTAAGAAAATGTGCAATATCAGCATACCACTCATCTGTTGAACTGAGGAAGAGGACAACAGGGACATCAACTACTTTTGTGGACAATTCTTCATCAACCCCTTCAGCAATAAGCTCACACAAGCCTTTACCCCAAACTAGCTTAGTTGGCTTGATATCAAGGTCATATTCTTGGACTTTTTCTACCCAATTATCTCTCTTAGTTCCAAACTCCTGTTGTGTAAGAATAGACTTGATGGTTGTATCAGGTACAAGTACAACAGAGTGAGAATTAAGAATATAAAAATGAAATTGCTTAACAACTTTGACCACTGCAAAAGCATGTTTCTCCATCATAGTATATTTTAATTCATGAGCTTTCAGAACATAGCTCATGAAGGCAATTAGAAGTTCATGATTCTCAGAATTTTTCTGAGTTAGCATAGCAGCCAAGGTATTCTTTGTAGCATAGCAATAGATAATAAAATCCTTGCTGAAATCAGGACATGCTAAGATGGGAGTTTTAGCAATGGTTTTCTTGATATCTTCAAATGCTCCCTTACCTTCAGAATACCAACCAAAGGTTTTCTTCCCTTTCATCATTTGAGAAATGCTCATAGTTATTTCTACAAAATCTAGAATGAATCTCCTCAGGAAATTTATCTTGAAAAAGAAAGAGTGAACACCCTTTTTGCTTGTGGGAAGAGGAATCTGTTGGATTGCTTGAACTCTTTCTAGGTCTATCTTGATCCCTTATTTGGAAACAATATGCCCCAACAACTTGCCTTCAGTAACACATAAGACAAACTTCTTAGGATTGAGAGGAAACTCCATGTTCCCTGCATTTTTGAAGAACTGTTTCCAGATGCTGAAGATGATTTTCCCTTGCTTTGGAAAAAATAGTCAAATCATCAAGGTACACAACAATACATTTTCCCTTTAGACTACCAAAAGATAAATCCATTACCCTCTGAAAAAGTGGCACCAGCATTGATAAGACCAAATGGCATTCTCTTGTAGGCAAAGGTGCCCCAAGGGGTAGTAAAGGTAGTCTTGTGTTGATCTAGGGTACTGAATTCCACTTGATTATATCCAAAGAATCCATCTAGCATAGACAACATCTCAGATCCTGAGACAACTTGCAAAACTTGATCCATCATGGGGAGTGGATAGTTGTCTTTTAGAGAGGCCTGATTCAAATTCCTGAAATCCACACAGATGTGAATCTCACCATTCTTTTTTTATGACAGGAACAATGTTGGAAAATCCAAGTTGAATGATGTATAGGGAAAATAATCTTGGCTCGTAGTAACTTATGGATCTCTTGAAAAATAGTATCAGCAACCTTAGGATTATACTGCCTTTTCTTCTTCTTGAAATATTTGATCCCAGGTCTCAGAGGGATATAGTGTTGCATCTCCTTTGGTTGAAAATCCTTAAGATCATCATATGAATAGGAAAGAACATTAGTATACTTATTTAATAGGTTTATTGCTTTCTTCTTCTCTTCTTGGGTGTAGCATTTTCCAATATTCACCACCTTGGGTTCATCATTGTTTCCAATGTTGACCTTCTCATACTCTACAGATTATCAAGTCCCTTGAGAAGCTTCAGATTTTATGAACCTATCATGTTTGTCAAATAGATCTTCTAGACTCACCAACCCTTTGGGAATCTTGTTACCCTTGAACTTAATACAACCATCCTAATCCATTTCTTCCTTGATATCTTCTTCATTAGAGGGCACATATTCTCTAGGTAGAGTTTCACTTCCTTCAAAATATAACTGATTGAAGTTGTCTTTAAGCTCTAAGAAAGAGAGAAAGTGTTGATCATCATTGAAAACCTGCTAGTTTCTTGCATTATCCAACACACTAGGCCTATGAATCATTTCAATGGTAAATTTCTCCTGAGAGAAATCTAGATGAGGAATCAATAAAGATCCTAAGACAGCTAGAGAATAAGATCTAGTATTCTTTTCTCTTGGCATGACTTCAATTGAGAAGGCATCAAGGAATTCAATGCAATCCCAAACAAAATTTCTATAATGTTTCAATCTCCTATCCTTGACTTGGTAAATATCCCTTACCTATTTCACAATCAACTCTACATCACCACGAGGACAAATATTCTTTACTCCTATTTATTTTTTCATGCTCAACCCAAGGATGAGAGCCTCATATTCAGCTGTATTATTTGTATTTTCAAAAGAAAGCTTGAAATAAAATGGATGAATCTTCTCTTCTAGAGAGATTAACACCACACCATCTCTAGAACTAGCTAAAGAGCAACTTCCATCAAAATCCAAAATCCAAATGCCATTGCGGTCATGAATCACTCCCTTGGGGAGATTTATCTCATCTTCTGACATGATCATATAGTTGTCATATCCTATATCTTCATAGAGTATTTGTGCTTTTGGATCATCATTATTTTTCACAATATACTCAGTTTGCTTTTCTGGTAACATCTTTCTTATTTTTCCATTAACTGGGATCAAAGCATGTGACCATTCCATCTAGATTTCACCTCCTACCTTTTTAGAGAAATCCCTACTCAGCAACATACCATATGAGGGAGGAATATCAACAACCAAAATAGTGGCTAAGACCCTTTTCTCTAGAAAAGCAGTGAAAGCTACTTGTGCATCTTTAATCCTTCCAACCAAAGGCACTTTTCTACTCTCCATGGAATAGCAGGAACCAAAGGCACGCATTAGAGTCAGGCCCAAAGCATGAGCTACTTTTACAAGCATTACATTTTTTGATGCTCCTAAGTCTATGACATAGTTACTGAGTTTATGGCCAACTATGAGGAGAGTCGCACACAATGGTTCAATTTTCTCATTAGGAGAAGTGACTGCAGCCACAAGGATTGGTTGAGGTGAGGAAGAGGGAGTGGGAAAAATACCTTTAGAAGTATTGGATGAGGCTTTGGATTAGAAATTGACAAAGTTAACCATTTTAGCAAAGGATCTTGGATGGGTTTGGTAAAATTATGCCTCTGAAATCTGGATTTTGGTCTTTTTGAGGTGATCAATAATATCAAAAGACCCGGAGGTGGATGGTGCATCACTACTAGGAACAGGATGAACCTTTGATTTATCAACTTTAGGAATTGAAGGATGGGAAGTTTTGGAAACTGAGGTAGAAGGAGGAGGATTGGAATTGCTCACCTTTTGTGTGGAGGTAGTGGGAATAGGGGCTCCTCTTTTAGTAACCATTGGAATAGTTACAGGAAACTCCTTGGATTTCTTCGTAGGCTTTATCACTTTTTATTTTTGGTTTGTTTTCTTCTGATTCATAATAGCATATGACTTGTTATTCATCTCTACCACTCTTTCATCATATTCATCTTAGTCATCCATGCCTTCAATGGTAAGGAAATGAACTTGAGATCCACCAAGCTCTTCCAGTTCTTCATCAACCTCTTCTTCTGATTCTTCATAGAGTTCATCAAACTCCTCATCATTAGGTTCTTGAACTTCACAAGTTACATTGACTGTAACCTTGATAGGTGGGCCTTCAATAGCCAATTTATTCTGAGGAGAAGGTAAACGGTTCTTGGGCTAAAAACTCTTCCTTAGAATATATTGGTAAGGAGCATGCTAGGCCAATTGTTTCTTGATAGAAATGAGATCATTTGAAAGATTTTGTACTAACTAATCAAAATTGGCTCCAGGGGAAGAGGAAGAAGAAAATGTTTTAGAGTTGGAGGATTCTCTTTTCAATTTACTAGAAATGATTAAATCATCCTCAACACTTTTAGCCAAGCGTTGATCAGCATCCAAAGTTACAAGGTTAGCCCTCCTTAGTGCATAACTAACTTCAGGAAACTGAGCATTGAGGAAGAAGAACTTTTGAATTTTATCTATAGGATGAGTGTTCTATGGAATTTTAAGAACTATTTTGTTGAATTTAGCCACAAACTCCCTCATGGGTTCATGTGGTTCCTTCTTGATATGAGAAATCTAAGCCAAGAGGGCATGCACATCTTCAGTAGGTTTGAAACGTTTCTCAAACTGAGTTGTCAAGGTGGTCCAATTAGTAATTGACCCAGTAGGAAAATGATAGAACCAATCAGCAGCATTATCTTACAATGTTTCCACAAAGAGCCTGACAAAGACGTCTTCATATTCAACACCAAGAATCTCATATGCAACAATAAAGGCTGCAATGTGTTCATCTGGGTGTACTTTCTCGTCACCTTGGAATTTAGGAAAATATTTCCTAATACTCCTGGGTAAATCATTCAATGGTTGAGGAAGAGCAAGGGGGGCAATCCATTATCCACAAGGCAGAGGTGCTACCATCTGTGGGAAGATTGTCTGAATGGGAACTAAAACACTAGCAAGTATCAGAGTAAGAAGATTATGATTGAGTTGTTCTAGAGGAATGTTATTCTTGGAGTTTCTATCTTTAGTAGGAGGTGTGCTTGAACAACAAGTTCCTTTGTTCCTTCTTACTAGAAGAAGAGGGAAGTTTTGTTGCTCCAGAAGTTGAAAATGAGAATCTTCAACCCCAAGAGCTTTCTTCACACACGTATATCATAGAGTCGCCATATCAAAAATGATCTTGAAGTTGTTCTATTGAAAGGTATATGTTTGAAACAAAATCCCCAGCAGAGTCACCAAAAACTATTGGGTTTTAAAATGGTACTTTAATCAAAACCACAGTCAAGGGACATCAATTCCCTCCTCTTTATGGGAGACGTTCCCTTATTGAAAGCAAGCAAAAAAGCTTATATATAGATGTACACTTTCATCTTAAGGGTGGACATCTGACATCTAGAAAGGCCTTTAACCAAAATAGCTTATCAATACAAATGAATAGAAGAAATGAAAAGAGGAAGGAACAGAATATAACAGCACTTTCAGGAAATATAGATAGTAGAGTACAACCATATATGTGCTAAGAAAGAGTAATAAAAAACAAAATCATTCACATTCACAGCATAAGATATCTTTCCATAGACACAAAGTTCTAGAAATCATATCAATAAGAACAAAAAGTTTCTTATTACATAAGATAAATGATCCACAGATTTCAAGTAAGAAGGAAGAGACAATAGATGAGACAGAGGAAAGGGGAAATTCTTCTGTATTGATTACTTTTGATTCTATTTAAACTTCAAAAGTTTCAGAGTCCAACCTTTTGCAATGAGCCAATCTCTGACATTTATAGATGAAGCCAAAAGAGGAGAAAAATAGAAGGAATAAAATTTTATTTGGCACCCAACCACCAACCATCAATGCCCTTGAAAATCCACCTATAATTTGTTGAATCTGGTTCTGCATGTATTTGCCATGCTGAAGGAGGAAGGATGGAATATCGGATCAGATTTGATCTAGTTGAAACAGTCAGATCCTGTATTAAAGGCTTGAGAGAAATTTTCCATATTTTCACTCTAATCAAGATATCCAGTCAGTTCCCCATGTTTATTTGGCGTGTAGGAGAAGAAAGGATGGAAATCATATCAAATCTGATCTGTTTTGAAGCAACCATATCCCACATTAATGGATGAAAGATGGTTTCCATATTTCTAACCATCAACTCCTACTGAAAACAATATTTTATGCTTCTACATCATAGAGGATACCAAGATCTTTCCAACAATATAAAATTTGTCAAATTTTATATTGTTGGAAAGATCTTGGTATCCTCTATGCTTCCACATCATAGAGGATACCAAGATCTTTCCAACAACATAAAATTTTTCAAATTTTGAGCACTGGAGTGAAAGTTATGCTCATTCAAATATTTGAATCGAATCTCTACAAAAATGGCAAAAATGTAAAAATGGATCTGCGGGCCCGAAATTGGAATTGCGCTCTTAACGCAAAAGATGAAAAAGTGTACAAAATTCCCTATAGCCCCACAAGTCTACAACTTCACATTTTGCATTTGGGTTAGACACGTGGCATTACCTAATTGGTAACAGATTCGCACCTTACTTTATAATTTTACTTCTTTTAGAAATGAGGTTCAAAACCTCAAAGGTCTCTGCCAACCTGCCTCTCCGCTTTGAATTTTGATGCGGGCTCAACATTTGACTTTTTACCTCTCGGAAACAATACTCAAAATCTCAAAATGCTCCATCATCCCACCTTCCTGAAAGCTTTATGCCTGACCCGAGACATGTGGAGGCTTCCCACTCATTTGGAGACTCGCTTTGTATTTGTCTCTTGAAAGAGCACTGAAGAGACACGTGGCTCCTTCTGTTACCTCACCTTATTTCTTTATGTTTTGGTTAAGTCCCTTTTTTTTTGGCGAGGACATATGTCTGACCCTAGACACGTGGAGGCTTAGTGCACATTTGGGACCTGCCTCTAGATTTTTCCCTTGAAGTTGTGCCGAGCTGACATGTGGAGCCTTCCGCAAACCCTTCTATACTTATTCAATTCAACGGCCGGCTCTGTCTCCTTTTCAAACCTCAGACACGTGGAAATTTGGCACTCATTTGGGGGACCATCTTTGGTTTTGACCCTTAAAGGTGTGTTATTGAGACATGTGGAGAGCTCTACCAGTTCTTTTATATGTAGTCGATTCGGGCTTGCTACCCATTTGACTTCTATCAGACCCTAGACACATGGAGAGTTGGCACTAGTCTAGGGTCTCTCTTTTGGCCATGCCTTTGAAGTTGCGCCGATGAGACACATGGAGAGTTGGCCTAGTTCAGGGTCTCTCTTTGGGCTGCACCTTTAAATTTGTACCAATGAGACATGTGGAGATCTTGCGCATGTTTGGGGAACCACATTTGGCTTTGACCCTTAAAGGTGTGCCATTGAGACACGTGGAGAGCTCTGCCAATGCTTTTGTACTTAACCAATTTGGACCCGCTCCTCTTTCTTCATTTTTAGGTTAGTCCCTTCTACTTATTTAGGAGTGACTATGTTGGGTTCTGGACATGTGGAAGCTTCATGCTTATTTGGGGGCTTGCTTTGTATTTCACCTCTAAAGTTGCGCCGAGTTGACACGTGGTTCTTTCTGATGGCCTTAGACCTTTCAATGGCTGATTTAACTTTTTTTTAGGATTCGAACACGTGGATATTTGGTGCTCATTTGGGGTCTGTCCTTTAGGTCTCACTTCTGAATTTTCACCGATGAGGCATGTGTCGAGTCTATTCAAACTTGGGATCCTACTTTGAACTTGGCCTTTGGAGGTGCACCGTTGGGACACATGGAGGCTTCTACAGGCTCTTTATACTTAACCAATTTGGGTCGTGATTGAATATTGCATTTCTTCATACAAGACTATAATTTTAAAAGTGACCGACAACCCACCTTCCTGCATCCAATCAGATATATCCACGCACTTTTGAATGCTGGGGCCAAAAATTGATAGGGAAGATATGCCCATTACTCACGAATGTGGAAAAATATAGAGAGGGAAAACTCCACCATTTACGCCTAAAAAATAAACTACTCCTTGTGGAAAGAAGAACTATAAACCATACCAGGTTCAATGTGATCCATGGCCATAGAAAAATATTTGACAATTTCATTTGAATGCAGGAAAAAAATTTCAGGGATCTAGATGGGAACCATGTAGACTGCAATATTCTAAATTAACAGGGTGAGTTTGCAAATGAGCACCACTTCTTCAAAGGAAAAATTTGTCTATCTCTCCAGGCTTCTCACTCTGCTCAAACATCTCTCAAAGGCACCAACTCAAAATTTTTGAAAGCTTGACTTGAAAAAATGAGGGGAATTTTGAGGGTGACAAAAACGCTCATGCTTAAGAACACATTTTTGTAATACCTCATCTCCTCCCATTTTATACAAGTCTCCTCTAATGATTTTATAAGGTGTTGCTCGAATAGCAATTTTTTTCCTTTACAAGGTCATTATTCCTTCTAGTGCAATACCAGTACATAAAAATACTGATATGTCCTCCAAATATATGGGCACGTGGTTCAAATTAAACAAATTAGCACCTGACATTATGTCTTCAATACTTTACACGTCCTCTCCAAAATTGATCCTTGATAAGTGATCAGGTCCCAAGTTTCTCTTTCATGGCTTTACTACAACTATAAAATCAAATTCCTAAAAAAGGGGTATCCACTGGAAGATGCGCCCTTACAAAATAGGTTTTTTGACCATGTACTTTAGTGCCATATGGTCTATATATAATATTAATGGTGTGGCTAATAAATACTATCAAAACTTATGAAGCGTGTAGATCATGGATAGTGCCTCGTGCTCTATGGTTGTATAATTATGCTCTACTAGTGTCAACTTCATACTCACAAATCATATAGGATATTCCACATTACCCTCTCCTAGTTGTGATAATATTTTTCTAATATCCATGCCAAAGGCATCAACATATACATGGAAAGGTTTTTTCCATAAAGGGAAATGCAAGATTGGTCTAGTGGTAAGCTTCTCCTTCAATGTTTCAAATTCCTATTGTTGCAAGTCACCCCAAAAAAAAATTCCTTTATATTTGATTAATTCCTCTAGGGGCACAAAAATATTGGCATATCCCTTAATAAACTTCATGTAGTATCCAGTATGCCCCAAAAAACTACACACTTTACTTTGATTGGTTTGTTCTTCTAATCCCAAAATCACTACAATTCTATCTGGATCTACCAACAATCCATCCTTACAAATAATTTTCCCAAATAATGTACCAAAAGGTGTAGCAAATATACACTTCTTAATGTTGCAAGAGATGTTTAACTTCCTACATATTTCAAACATGATCCTTATTTATCAGGGTGATCTTTTACCAACCCATAGATAGTCTAGTCATCTAGATAAACCTGAAAAACTTATGAATCAATTCATGGAAAGTTTTTACATCAATGCGTGTGAATACTATTGGTGTATTCTTTAATCCAAAAGGTGTTACGGTATATGCAAAACTTCCCCATTCAATGGCAAAGTTGGTATTCTCCTGATCCTCGGGCACAATGTGCACATGATGATAGAATGAAAATCCATCCGTGAAGGAGTAAATTGTGTGTCGTTTAAATCCCTCAATCATTTCCTCTATGAATGGTGTACGAAAAGGAGCTATGACACATGAATCATTGAGTTCATTGTAGTCTACATAGATCCTGATCCATCCATCCTTATTGATGTTAATAACTATGGGGATGACCAACTCATATTCCTTTATTGGTTTAATGATTCCAGACTTAAGAATTTTGTCAATCTCTTCTTTTACCTTCATGTTTAGGTTCAGATTCATCCTATAAGGCCTCTTCCAAACCATATGTGTGCCTTCTTTTAGCTTAATATTCATCTCTCCCAATGAGGAATGCACACCTCTCAACTCATAGTAACCTCTTGGAAATAGGTCCTAGAAATTGTGCAATGGTTCAATGATCTTCACAACCTCTAAAATTGACCAATAATCTCCAATAATAGCCTCTTTAGGAACATCTTTAAAACCAATATTAACTTTCTTATTCTTCATAAGATCATGGTATGAACGTGCTTTTGAATATGCATAATCGATCACCTCACACACACCATCTGTATGGATAATATCTAGGTTCTCTACTTCCTCATCATAAATGAGGTATACCATCTTCCTTTTTTCTTTTTCTTTTTAGGAGCAGCCCAACTATATCTTTTCTGTCTCTAGTGCATCCTCACACACCTTAATATCATTTTCTCCTAACAGTTGAACCATAATTTCTTCTACCTTGTCACTATCTCCCAACATGATGCGCTTCATTATCTACAAGGCCTCATGAACTGGTGGTTTATTATAAAAATAATCAAAGGTATGAACAATTCAAGTTGTAGTCTCCTGGTTGAGCTCAACATGCACATACCATGCATACACACATATATGTAGTGTAGAGTAGAGTAGAGTAGAACTTACATAGATAAAGAGATGGTGGTAAATCCTCTTGGTCTTGCGCCCATTTTCTCTCAAAATTGTGGACGTATAAAAAAGTAGGAGTCTTCCCATCATACTCATGTGTAAGGGAGGGAACATTTCTCTAAGTTAACCTTGTTTAAAAATCAATCCTTACCTCATGTCAGCCCAAAATATTATCTCTATGTGTTTCCCACTAGTAAACAATTGTTTGGCATAAGGTATAAATCATCATATTTCTCTTATCTCCCTCATCTTTCAGTGATCCTCCATATCTTGCAATAAATAATCAAGTTTTTCCTCTCTAGTATACCTTGGTAACTTAGTTTTTCATATGAGCCTAATCATGCATGGCCTAATAATGCAAGATACTCTTCCCTTGACCTCACGCCTGACCATCTCATATGTTTCATGGGACCAATTGTTACAAGCAACACTAGTAGTGTCACTGATAGACTGCATGTCTTCCCACTAAAGTATGCCTTTCTTAGATTGTTTCATGTTCTCAGGGTCACACATTATATTTGCATAGATCATATTAATCTCTTCCTCACTTATAGGATCAATATATGGTGCAACCTTCACATCATCCAAGGGTATGACCACGCGCTCCTCCTTTTTCTCAAAACTAATATATATTTTAGTGAAGTGAATTCAACATTGTTTGCATAGCACCAAGGACACTGAAGTAGTGCTAGAAAATTATCTAGTTCAGCCTCCTCCAATACTTCAAAATACCCTATAAAGTTGGCTCCCTAAATGATAATTGAAGAATCCTTCAACACCTTAATAGGCATGGCCCTTGTTTTATTTGACATATACAACACATTAAAAGATGGGTTCAATGGTGGTCATCCCGACTAGTTCCACGCATTCAAAGTTAATACATTCACCTCAGAACCTATGTTAATAAAAATATTGCTCACTAGAAAACCATCAATCACTACATCTAAACACCAATGTGATCTCCTTTTCATACTCATGGTTATGTGGTAGTACATTTGCATGGAGTTTCTGACACTTGCGCTCAACTCTAATGTGTGTTACCTTCTCACGCATACATTCTCCTAGCAAAGGGATGACGTTCTCCTACCTCAGCATCTTATATACATCCTTTAGATCATCTAAATCCTTATGGGGAAGCTAAATGTTCTTTGTGTGTTCCCTATTGCGTGCTTGTTCCTTCAATCACTGGATCTCACCCTTCAAATATCTTATTACTCCCATGGTCTCTTGGTAGACCTTATGATGAGTAGTTTCTAGATATTTCACATGCATAATCTCTTCTCTTATGATGAGGGTTTTTGTTTTAAGAGGATCATGCACATTTTATTCTTTTGTGCGAGTAATCACTAGCAAATGCTAAAGCTCTAAATCAGCTATCTTCTTCAGTGTACATTGTTCATTATTAGTGCAATGTACCCTTATCATACTACACCTTTTTCCTTCTTTTATTTCTTACACATATGCTCATAAATATCAGGGACATTTCATCAACCTTATGTTTCTTAAATTCCACATTACATGCACATACTTGATTCTTGGGACACTCACAATGGTAATGATCTGGGGACCCACAAGTATAACAAGTCCTACACGTGAACCTTCCTCTACCACCACAACCTCCTTATCCTATATCCACCTCAAAACCCACCATATCACATTATTATTTCCCTTCATTATGTTGGGCCTCCTACGTCATGAGAGACACTTGCCACAATGTGTTCATGCCATAATCTAGTCTTGCATACCTCATGAATTTGGCCTATCAGAATGGAATTCATATGTATCATGGGTATGTGCATTAAAAATATCGTAGTACATAGAGAAATTCTTCATCATTGCACTTTGTAAGAGGGGGACAATTATAAACATCATGATTCTTGTGGCAAATCTCACAAGACTATAATAGTGTGACACACATTCTTACATAGAAAACTATCCTTAGTATGCCCTTCCACATCATCATCGAGTGGACCTTAACCCAATTCGTGTCTCGTGTATTGAATTGGTATAAGAAATTCTCCAATTGTTTAGACATAGACGGTTATTTGTCACCTCTAAAAAAGGGATCACTCAAATGTATATTCACTCCCAACTAATTCAATGTGTAGATCTACTTGCTAAATCCTCGCATGAATTAGTAAAGTGTTTTATGTGATAAATCCCTTTGAAATAAAATTCAGACAAGCCTCTAAAGAATGAATGTGCATGTTGTCTCTAATGAATATCATACGATAGCATCTTATACAAGAGAGTTTTGAACCTTCGCACCATACTCCCTCACACTTTCAGATAATCCCTACTTGATTTCCTTGAGTGTGCTAATACTCTGTTCCTCAATCTTTGGAATGTAAAATTTAGCTAAAAATGTAGCATTTTGTAATGCATCCTAATCCACTCGCAGTCTAGTTTGGATCATACTTCATATACCAAATGTGTGAACACCCTTAAAATGTGGTGGTAAATTAACTTTCCTTTCTATTTGAAGCTGTTATACCCTTAGATCTTCATAACAATTAATACTTGTGCACATGCTCAGTAACATATTCCACACCTGTATATTCTAGCAATTCAAGAGTTATCTTAAAGATATAACTTGAAGTGTCTTATTATTGTGGTTGTTGAGGTGGTGTATGTGAAGGTTTATTTGGTGAAGTTGTTGAGGTGGTGAACACTTGTCTTGGGGTAGGACCAAGTTTTAGAACCTGAACCTCCACTAGGATTCCTCCACGCAGTGGCTAACATGAACCTCCTGAGCCTCTTTTCGTGACCTTCGGTCTTATAGATGAACTTCCATGTGTCCCAGTTTTTGTACTGAACTGGACATCCATTATCTGTATTGTATAAGCACCTATAGGATTACTTCCAAAGGTTTACATGTCAAAACTGTCTTGATGACGTGCCTATAAAAACTCCTCCAAAATTACTCCCAAATAGTGGTGCCTACTGCACTTCCATGTGTATGTCCATAATATGTTGTGCTTCATGAGTTGAAACTAGAATATGCCTACCTGGTACATCCTTCCTAATTTGGAGATCCTACTTACTCACCTTCACCATGATGCTCTTTAACAACTACTTCTTGATCTGGAACACCTTGTATAAAGGCTAGGTAGTTAGGTTAGGTCAGATGCATGCCCGTAGTCCTCATACACACTCTCATAGAAATTCAATGGGGTCTCTCTATTGTACTTTCCTAATGTTGGGAGGACATGATATTGTGGGTTCTCATATTTCACGAGAATCTCATAACTTCCGCCAGTCATCATTCTTCTCGACAGCAATGGTGCATCAATTTCCTTCTGTCATGCTTCATTATACCTAAGTTTTATTTCCTACCTTTGTCTCTCTTCTATCATGGCCACCACCATCCTCTCCAAACCTACTCCTTCCCCTTTGCGTGGTGGGGTTTTATATTTCCATAGGGTGAGTTCTCCATTCCTAGTTCTACCATCAAGATTTGGATAGCTAAATGTATCGCACATAAATAGGATCCTCTTGGCTCATGAAAAAACTAGAATTTTGTCTCCTATGGACAATAATATGTTGAAATTATGTATTCCAAAGTTTAGCTATGTAGTACACCTTCCCACCAATGATCTACAACTTTAGTCCACATCTAATTTGAGTCAAAGAGTGTCTGGTAGTCTTCCTGTGTCTAAATTCTCTTTCCTGACTAAAGACCTCTATTTTTCACATAATTTTCCAACTACTGGTAAAATTATATTAGGAATAAACTGAAAAATGTCTCATACAAGAAGTCATATATATTATCTTCTACCCACTTCCGTGCATTAAAATCAAGCCCAATTCTATATCTCTGTGTAAAAGCATCTTAGTCATCCTCTATCCATCTCTCAATACTCTCCAAATATAGTCGATACACCATCTACATGCAAAAACCTGGTAGAAATTTTTTAAAAGAGGTCTTGAAAATGGAACCAAAATGTAGTCTTATGTTTACCCAAACCAGATCTATACACACTGTTGGCTCTTCATCCAGCCAGATTCTGGAAGATCATCGTGAGGCACACGTAGAAACCGTTAAGTACCTCCTTTATTATTGTCAGTTAGAATGTTAACATGCAGGTATTCATCATATTAATAATTACAAATTAACCATTCATGCACAGAGAATCATCAGAATCATGACAATTCAGAAACACATATGATAAGTAAAATCAACCATCATAAATAATAATTAACAAGATATGAATTCCAATAATTCCATACTCATACATAGTCAATTTATCAACCCAAACACAATTATCCATTACAAATCATAATTAATTACATAACAAAGTAGTTGAATACTTCACAGTTTCAATACATCATTGCACAAGACCTGTGCACTCTCATATGGACTCCAAAACCCTATGACTGCATGATCGATCTCCAAAACTCTAGCATAATAATCAAATCTCTACAACAAAGATGCACTAACTATATATAAGGGTGGGGGATTTCCCTTCATTGCTTCATACACTCACCTAATAATAGGTGTGCATATAAAATAGCTTGCATGCTTTTTACAACTCATGCTAATAATAGATTATCCTAAATATATAACATGCTTTAATCCTATTATTAGCTCGATCTGTGCATGATCCTTTCATTCTCTACATGTACTTTTTTGAATTACATCTCCTTTGTGTGTTTCCCAAGCTACCTTATTTTTGTTTATTTAAAAACCTTTCTTGGACGCCACTCCATCTTTGTTTTTATATTTTTAGCATTTTCATTGGAAAATTGGCTAAGTCCTTAATCTTGTGCCTGCATATGCGTAGCCTCATGTGCTAACTTTCTTCTCTATTATGGATGCCCCTTGCATGTCGCTCTAATATGTGATGCGTGCGTACTCTTTTGCATGAGCCTATGTCCTTTACTTAGTCAATTTTCCATAACCAATAAATTTTATCCACACAACCTGATTATATATTTTCATTTCCATATAGAACACATCCCAGACTATCTAAAGTTATTTTTTTCACTTCGAGAAACCTTCAACTCAACTTTGTATCTACAAAACTCCAAAAACCTAGGGCTTTTCTTCATCTTACCAGAAAACCTATAACATGAAACCACCACCACAAGATTTATGAAGAGTCCTCTAGAACCTTGAAGCATCACATTAGCTTTCCCAAGTGATTTGGAGGCCACTTAATTCATTTCTTCTCTATCACTCTAGAAATAGGGTTTATGGAGGGTTTTGACATGTTTACCTTGTTAAGAATGGTTCATAAAAACTTGGAGTCCAAATGAACCCATTATTCTTGCAAAATTATCTTACATGCCTTAACATCCCCCATAATCTCAAGACCCCATACAGAACACGCACATTTCGATGAGATTAATAACTTTCCTATCGAGCTAGTTTTTGCCTTTCTAAGAGCTCGATAGAGCCAAAAATGACTTTTCATGCATAATCTTCATCCTCCTGACATGAAATTTGACACACACCTTTGAAAAATAATTCTTGATGATTTCCAATGCTTATCCATTATTTTTTATACCTTAAACTCTCCATCCACCATGACTTGACCGTGATTTCCTTGCCTTGTCTTATAATCTTGCTCCAAAAGGACCTTAATCATGCACTTAACACCTTATTCTTGACCCAATACACTTCCTACAAATCTTATGAAACCTCAACATAATCCTTAAATTCTCAAAAAATTCTACCTTGTATCATACTCCATGTTATTATCTCATCCTTCTTGTACTAGGTCAAGAACAAGACCTAGAATGGCTTATTTCACCACATAACTCTCATAAATTGACCTTGACAAAATTTTACAAACTCATTAACACATTTGACTCATCATTCTAAGCTTTTTATACCTTATAGTAACCTTATACAACCTCTAGAGCCCACACCATGACCTTACTAGATTGAACCAAGCTCTAGACCATACAAATGTACCAAGACACCATAACAACTTCACCAAAACAACATATTGAAGACCCTAAAACCAGACACTACTAACAAACCTTCATCATATCTGAATAATGACACCCCATGGAGACACATATGCCACCTTCATACCATTTTCCATCAATGAAACTTGACATCAATGATAATAAGTAGACATAATGTCCAGCAGTGGAAACATTTTGTTTAAGTTATTGGGATTCAATTGAAATAGTAGGATGACTTTAAGGAGTAGACATCTCATGAAACTTACATTTTATTTTGACAACAGAATTGTGGTGATGAATGAAACCAAGAAGGGATTCATTGTTATAAGATAACCTTTATAGTTGATGTGGTTGGTTTGGGAAGCTTGACCTTGGCCTTGTTTAGATTTTTCTATTGTTTGTGCTTTGGGAATGGATCCTTACAAATCCCCACTTATTGGTTCTTAAATGTGGAAATATCTTCTTTTATTTTGATTTCTCACTTATCAAAAATTTCCTAAATATATTTTTTTAACTGCATACATCTATTGGTGGTGTGTCATTTTGTTTGGTGAAATTATCAATATTATTCCTCCATATACCATGATGGCTTAGGATCATTCTCATCAAAATGCTTGGTGTTTAAAAATTCAATCATTTTCACCACTAGGATCTTGCAAAATATGTATTCTAATGGCTCTCCAAGAGTTGTATATTATAATATTTTCATGGTCTACCCCTTGGAATAGTTATACCTAATGGATTAGAGGGCTCTAACGAGCTTTACATGGATGGTTTAATGGTATTTTCGATGGCCCTAGATTTTTTGGATTTATTCACCCATCACCAAATACATTATTATTATTTTTAACAAACTTAGAATTTTTTGTTGTGGAGGTGGATGGTTGTTGCCCCTCTTTTTAATAGATTCTTATTAGACCCTTAGAAATAGGATCTTTTTCAATTTGGGTATTTTTTTCTATTGTTTCATCAAAAAAATTAGCACAATGTAATTGTAGATGAAAGTCCAATTAATGATAAGTTTGGCAATGACATAATAACTAAATTATTTTTAGAAATGGTACAAGGGTATATGCTAGCATGGATTTTTGGTCTTTGTAAGAAGGATGAAAAAAAATCCACTTATATGTTTGGTGTCACACAAGTCCTTCATGGTGATTTCATATTTAATTTTTTAGGAGAAATTTCATACAAAATTTTCAGATATATTAGTGAATGTGGTGATGGATCCCTTAGGTACTTCCATAAACCAGTCAAGGACATGTCCACCTAGGTTGCATGGAAATGGTCACAATAGATATGCATCATTATGTGCAACCTCTTGGAAATACATATGTAATTCTTTGACATGTTAATTATGATTTCCATTGCCCCTATATTTTTCAAGCTTGGGAGGTTCAAAATAAAGTGGGAAGGGAATTGATAGTAGTCTAGTGTCTAGCTGATAAGGGCAGAGATTCTCAAATAAATATTATTATCATAGGTTCCAAATTGTAAGCCTTAGAAAGTCTCTTTCATAACTTTTCATTATTTTGCAAATGATGATCCTGAAATTAGATTGGATGGTGATGCTGAGGGATGAGGGATTTATTCAAAATTATATTTTTCACTAGTTATGTATATTAGCTTATAGCCCTACTTTAGGAAAATCCTCCAAGAATTGAATAATCTATATGGAATTAAATAAACTAAACACACTTTTATAAAACCATTGTTTATTTTTATCTCAATGTAAAGTGGCATACACAAATTCAAATTATAAGCCCTTCAAACAACCTACCCTCTTCTTTAATTAGGCCTATTATGTCTTCTAGGTCTGTCAATACTAATTTTTTAAGGAAATGAATCCTCACAAGTGCTAAATGGAAAAAAAAATAACTTTAAATGGTGTAGCAACATTGCAATAGGCTACAAACTAAATTTCAAGACTTAAGGACAACTCTAACTCTTGATAAATCAATTTCTTTCTTAAACCCCAGATGATGACTAATCCGAGAGAGAAATTTTAGGGATTTGGATACAAATTTAGGTTTTAAAAACTTTAATCAAGTTTATAGGATCAATATGATTTTTTCCTCATTCTAGAATTAAGTTCTCAACCAAATACTCACCACTAACACCTAAATACATAGTTTTACCAGTCAAATAAGGGGTATTTTGCACTTACATGGGCCTATAGGATACAAATGCTTGATTTTTTATTATTTATTGACAAAAGGTAATTATAAACACATGGATATGAGTGATCACACCACATATATTCAATCTTTAAATAGGAATCAATCTCCAAAACTTGGAAATTTTCTAATTTCTTTGCAAATGTAAGTAAAGCCCTATTACATAATCTTGTACAGTTTTCCCATACTATCTCCAATGAAAAGGAATGTTTTTTCTTAATGAAAATCAAGTTTTGTTTTACATATCCCTCCATACATTATTCACTTTCTCTTAAACCTAACTACATGGATTACTAACCATAGGAAACAAAGAACTAGCACAAACCCTTGGTTAACATGCTTGGGAAAAGTTACATGCCAAGAACATACACAAAAAGGGACTCGTGATATTTATTACATGGAAAAATAATTAAAATAGAACACCTAATACTTCCTAAACCAACACACAAGACCAAAAAAATCAAAAAATTTCTCAAAATGTGGAGATTCATTTCCAGAAAATTCAAATTCTAATTTGGGTGGGAAACCCAAATTGAACTCAAATTTGAATTTGGGAAAATTCGTGAGCTCCAACCTATGCAAAATAATTTAAAATTAATTCTAACACCTAAGTACCTACAAAATTTATTGAAATTAATATCCTAGGTGATGTTTCTACATCATACTCCCTAGGAGAAAGAAATTTGACTCATGAACTCATGTTCGTGAGATCTTCAAGAGTACTCCCATGTTTGATGATGTTTAATTTAGTCATCCAAGCACAATATTCTATAGAGATATGTTTCCACTTCGCTAAGTACTTGTAATATTGGTTTCCCTTTATTCTCGTGTTCACTTTCTTGTCTAAAATAATCTTCGATTAATATTTTTTAGCTTTAGACGACTAATTTTCATACTCTTTAACTGAAACATATTATGTATCAACTATTTCACTTCCTACTTCACCTTCTTTATATGGATATAGGTCTACAAAATTGAAAATAGGATAAATTCCTACACTTTGTGGAAACTCTAGCTCATATGCATTATTAGAAAACTTTCTTATGATCTTGTAAGGTCCTACTTTCTTCATTTTCAATTTTTTATACTCACCCTGAAGAAACCTTTTCTTTCTCAGATGAGATAACACCATGTCTCCAATCTGAAAACTAACCTCTCTTCTCTTGAGGTCTACATGTTTTTTTATATTTGTCCACATTTTCTTCTAATTTCTTCTTCACTTTCTCGTACACCTCTTACATAACAATGGAAAACTATTTTCCCTTAGTACTTCTCTTATCAATTATAATTATATCTCTTAATTCAAAAAACACCTCTTGGACATGTGCCATACACAATTTGGAAAGGGATTTTACCTATACTCTTATTAGTGGAATCATTGTAAGAAAGCTCGGCGTGTGGAAAAATCAAATCCCATTTTTTTGTATGATCATTTTTCAAACATCTAAGAAAATTTCCCAAAGTCCTATTGACCACCTCAATTTTTCCATCTGTCTGAGGGTGGTATGCTGAACTGAAATTAATATTAGTTCCTAATTTCCTCTATAGGGTCCTCTAAAAGATTCCTACAAATTTAGTATCCCTGTTTGAAATAATGTTTAATGGAAGACCATGTAATCTAACCACCTCCTTAAAAATGTATTATCAATGTGAGTGGCATCATTATTGGTTTTACATACTATGAAATGAGCTATTTTTTAAAATATGTCTACTACAACAAAGATTGAGTCATGACCTCTTTGAGTTCAAGGTAAACCAAATGTAAAATATATACTAATGGAGTAGCTAGATCTTTTTGGAACTGGCAAGGGTTGATAGAGACCTACATTTTTACTCTTCTCTTTAGCATATTGACATACTTTGCACCTTTATAAAAACTTCCTCATATATAATTACATTTTAAGCCTAAAATAGTAATCACTAAAGCTTAGCTAAAGTCTTATCTAAGCCAAAATGACCAGCAAGACTACCACAATGCTTTTTTGTTATCAATTTTTCCCTCATAGAAAATTTTGGTAAACATAGCAGAATCACCTTAAACAGCAATCCATCTTGCAACATATAATCCATCAAAGGCTCTTTGTTTCTAGTGGTTAGATATTTGCATGTTTCATGAGATTCTTGAAAATCCAAACCAATATCATACAGATCCTTGAGATATCGTATTCACACACTCCCACTATGAATTCTCTTATAAGAAAAAATCTACTTAAGTCATTTGTTACTTTATTGGTTTTTCCTTTTTGTGCTTGAGAACAAAAGTGAATTTTTTTAAATACTCCACTCATTTCATGTGTATTTGATTCAACTTGGGTTGGTTGGTTATGTACTAAATTGCATGATTATCAGCAAATATAATTAACTATTTAGGCATCAAATAATGTATCCACTTCCTTAAGGATTGCACCATAGCATAAAATTCAAGATCATAGGTATTATACTTCCTTTTTTATTCATTTAAATTCTCACTAAATTATATTATTGGTCTACCTTATTTTCTTATGGAATTTCTAATGACCACTCCACTTGCATCACATTTAACTTGGAAAACTTTATTGAAATCAGAGATTGCTAATATAGGTTGTTTGGTGATTTTTATCTTTAAAAAACTATAAATTTTCCTCAACTACATCTGTCCATATAAATTTTCTTTTATCCCCTCTTATGATGTCTATGATTGGTGCACAAATTCCACTAAAATTTTGATAAATTTTCTATGAAAAGTTGTTAATCCATGAAAACTTCTTACCTTAGAAGATTTTTTGGGAGTTGGCCAATCTATTATGGATTTCACCTTGTATTTTTCCATCTTCCATCCACCTTAAGAGATCAAAAAACCAAGATACAACAACTATATCTTCATAAATGAACACCTTTTTAAGATTAATCAATAGTCTTTCCTCCTACAATATTTACATTACCGTCCTAAGATGATGAATATGTTCTTCTTTTCTTGGGCTATAGACTAGTAAATCATCCAAATAAAAAATCAAAAACTTACCTATGAAAGGTTTTAATTATTAATTCATGAGCCTCAAAAAATTTCTTGGACCATTGGTGAGGCCAAATGTCTTAATAAGCCATTCGCACAACCCTTTGTTGGTAGGTTTCTTCATCAATTTTGTAAACAACCCGAAAAGTAAGGAAAAACTCATGAGATAGAGGAAGAATCTGTATATAGAAGGACAATCCACTGAAGACTGAATAAATTTACGAGAGACTTAAAAATCCACAAAACACAATGGAAATCCATAGAGTTATATCTAGAACCATGATACAAAGAGAACCAAGAACATATTGCATCATAAGCCGACAGAGTCATGACCAAAAGAATTGTATTTCGGTGAATTATTTAGGGAAAGATATTTAGTGTACTTAATCAAATGAATATAGATATAGAGTGTGGCTTGAAGGAATCGTATGTAGAAAGTAGGGTGTGGAATGTAGTAGAATATAGAGAACATGTAATAGAGATGAAGATAAATGAATCTATATGAGAAGTGTGTAAGAGACTAATGCAATTTATCTTGATAATATGAATAAATATTGATCGTTGATCTAATGCATATAATTTGTTATGTAATGTTTCATTCTTTTGTTCATCTATTTGAATTTGCTTTATATTTCCCTTACAAATCCTTGACAAAGGGTGAACTTCTTAACCCTCACACTGTTTTTGAGACTTAAGGTCAACACACTTCATTAGTCTTAAAGGAAAATTTCCATTCATCTCCTTCCCTTATCCTTATTTGATGATAACCACTCTTTAATCGATCTTAGAAAAGTACTTGGAACCCCAAAAAAAATCCAAAAAATTATCTATTCTTATAAGAGGTAACATATACTTTATTGTAATATTGTTAATTTCCCTTGAATCAATGCACATTATCCATTCCCTTCTTTTTTTAGCACTAGTGTATCTGGTATTACACATGGACTAAGACTCTCTTTAATCAAACGTTTATCCAAGATTTCTTGTACTTGCTTCTTGATTTCTACATTTTCTTGAGGATTTATCTTATAGGAAACCTTGTTAGAAAAAATTACACCTGGTACAAAGTTAATACGATGAATAATACTCCTAATAGGTGGCAGCACATCAAGCAGTTCATTTACTACTATATCAAAAAACTCCTCCAAAAACTTTTGTATTTCTTTAGGTAGATCATTTAGCTTAGTAGTTGTTATAATAGGCTTAGGTTTGATTACCATTCCAAAACCTATCTCTACCTCTTTTATTGTAATCAATAATTCCTTCTCACCTATTATCATGATTTTAAGTACAACTCCTTGTCCATGGCCTTCTTCTTTTGAGGGAAGCAATGTGTGAGTTACACCATCCTTCTCCAAAGTATAGACATTCTTCTTCCCATTATAAGTTTTTTTATCATATTTCCAAGGCCTTCCTAAGAGCATGTGGCACACATCCATTGGCATTATATCATAAAGAACCTTATCCTTATAACTCCCTATTTGAAAATATACCCAACACTGCTCATTCTATATTGTTGTCCTTTTCGAAGCCATGAAATTTTATATAGGTTAGGATGTGGTATTATTGTTAATCCAAGCTTTTCTACCATTTCTATTAAAACTTTATAATCGATGCTACCTGAATCAATAACCATTTTACAACATTTACCTTTTGATTTTCATGTGATCTTGAATAAACTCTTCCTTTGAGAAGGTTCTTTCTCTTTAAGTGGTTTGATCAGCACTCTCCTCATCAACAAAGACTCCCAAACTTTAGGCTCTTTCACATGAGAGGGATATCCTACACTTTTCTCTTGTGCTTGAACTAGTTGGTTCCTACTTTTAGTTCTTGAACTACTTTCTTGAGGCTCCTCTAGGAATTCCCAAAAACTATTACCAGCAAATTTATTAATCATGAAACATTTACCTATGAATCTTATTCTCCTTTGTGTGTATCCTCCTCTAGGTAAGGTATATTTCCTCTAAATCCAACTCTTTGAGTAGGTTCTTGATCCTGAGAAGTACTTGGATCTGATTTGTCTTTTAGATCGAACTTCTTCCTCCTGATTTTCCTCTACCTCTAAAACTTCTGCCCCTGCCCCTATTTTTTGCATTTGTTTTCTACTCAACTTGTCTTCTATTTTTTAAAAAATTTGATAACACTCCTCTATTGTTCTAGGGATGACTATGCTGATTTTTTTAGGATATTGTACCTTAACACATTGAAATACATGATTATTTTCTCCATATCATATTACATATAAACAGACCTGATCGTCAGTTTATAAAATTCTTCTATGTTTTCTTTAACACTTGTCTCTTTTTATTTCAAATTTTTACAAATTCTTAAATAGTTGGTTTTATAATCACTTGGCAGAAATTTTTTCTTTGAGTTGTGTTACCATCCTATCACACGATTTAATCATCCTCTTGCATTTCCTTATCCTATCATCTTGTATGAAATCCCACCAAAGTGTTGCATGTCCTTTTAGCCTTGTACAAGAAAATTTTACCTTTTTTTCTTTAGGAACATTTTCATACTCAAAATATTTTTCTACCTTTGTAATCTATTTAATGAGTTCTTTTCCATCAATACTTATTGAATAGGTACAAATCTCCACTTTTGATTTAGTTCATTGTCACATTTTCACTTTGAGAAATCTATCTATTTATCCTTCTTCTTCTTTTTTAACTTCTCCTTGTGTTAGAGCAACTTTTGATTCTTCCTCTCTATCAATCACATCTTCTGTATTGAATCCCCTTCTCTGATTTGTTTCTACTTCTATTAATCTAGTATCAAAACTCGTCCTTTGGTTTCTTATCTCCTCTAGAATTGTATCCCCCAATTGAGTACCTCCTTTTGGAACACTTCTTGGTGAAATTCTTATTTTCCCACTAGCAACAAACCAATTGTCTCTTTCCTTCAAGTAATTTCACCTTCTTTCAAGTCACTTTTAGGTGCAAAACTTAATTTTATACTAGGTGATGCAGAGGGATGAGGGTTTGCTTCAAACTTTTCTTTTTCAATAGTTAGGTCTATTAACTTATATCCCTATTTTAGGACAATCCACCAAGGTTATAATAATATATAGGGATATTCAAGAAAATAAACACACTTTTAGGTACCCTTTATTGATTTTTAGCTTCATGTAAAGTGGCATACTCAAATTGAATTGGTAATCCCTTCAAACAACCTACCCTCTTCTTCAATTAGGCCTATTAGGTCTTCTAAGTTTGTCAAGACTGCTTTTTAAAGGAAATGAATCCTCATAAGTTCCAAATGGAGAAAACCTAACTTTAAATGGTGTAGCAACATTGCAATAGGATACTGACCAAATTTCAAGACTTAAGGACAACTCTAACTCTTAATAAATCAATTTCTTGCTTAAACCCTAGATGAGGATTTTGACTAATCTGAGATAGAAATTTTAGGGATTTCATATATGAATTTTAGTTTCAAGAACTTTAATCAATTTCATAGGATCTGTCATATTTTTCCCTCACAATTTTACAATCAAGTTATCAACCGAATACTCACCATTAACACCTAAAAACATAGTTTTACTAGTCAAATAAGGAGTATTTTGCACTTACACATGCCTGCATAACACAAATGTTTAAGTTTTGCTTATTTCTTGTCAAAAGGTAATTACGAACACATGGAAATTAGTGATCACACCACATATACCAGCTCTCGAAAACTTGAAAATATTATATTTTCTTTATAAATCTAAGTAAACCCCTTGTCACATGGTCTTGTATAGTCTATCCATACTATCTCCAATGAAAAGAATGTTTGTTTATTAACCAAAAGTAATTTTTTTTACTTATCCTTCGATTAATTATTCTTTTTCTCTTCAACCTAACTACATGGATTACCAACCATAAGAGACAAAGAACTAGCACAAACCCTTGGTTAGCACGGTTGGGCAGAGTTACATGCCAAGAACATACACAAAAAGGGACTCATGATATTTATTACATGACACAATATTAAAAATGGAACACCTAATACTTCCTAAACCAACACACTGTTAGGATAAATTAATTATGCATTGTATGATTAATTATTTAATTAATATTATTAATTAAAGAATAATATTATATGGTTATTGTATGTTAGTATATGGTTGTAAAACCATATTTTTGTTTTTGTTTCACAGGGATAATTGTTATAATTATTATAACAATTTATGTGCTTCCTAGGATAATATTTGGAAGCTAATGTATTTTAGATTTGTTATTGCATTGTTGCAACTTCTCTTTTGTTTGTATCCCGGTTGTGCAATACACACACACACACACACACATGTATGTATGTATCCCGATTGTGTAATATATATATAATATATATATATTGCAACCTGCTTCTATGTTTTTTGTTAATTCTAATTAATATAAACTTTAGGCTTCCGTCCTTATTTACATTTGGTACCAGAGTGAGAATTTGGACCTGTGAAGCTGTAAAGGAGTGGAAAGAGAGAGCAGATGAGATAGAGGAGTTTTGGAGAAGTTTTTGCGGCATCAGAGAGCCTATGTAGCCTCCTACAACCTCCCAACCCCATCCCTACCTCCTCACATCCTCCTATTCTTTCCAGGTATTTGGAAGGAGAAAAAAAACTTGCACTGGTGCACCTAGCACCAAGAAAAAATTTGCTGCAGAGATATATATCCCCATTAGGGGTTTTATCTCTAATATTAGAGATGTATTTAGTCACTGCTACATCTAGCAGTCTGCTGTAATTGGAGGTTTCATTTTTGTATTTGGAGGTGAGTTGTATTGGTGGCATTGGCAAGTCAAACGGTGGAATCGATTAAAAAAATAGCACCTGCAAACAATGCAAAGCTGACTTCATACGACCAAACGTGCATGTGTTGAAGTTGAGTCATTGGGGGGGAGAGCACCGCATTGTGCAAATGTGTTGTCCACAAACCACGACCTGCACAAAGAAACAGTGAGCAATGGTGGATAAAAAGTCGTGTGGAGTCCCCTACGTCCTGTAAATACAAAGTAGCGGCTGTGTATTGATGTGCATTGGCCACCCCCTATCTGATTTGGAGAACCTGTGCACAAAAGGCTGAGTCATCCTCTGCCAATGGTGGATCCACGTACACCCCTACACTCTGCACAAATAAACAAAAAATACAAAATGGTAGCGAACAAATATGGTGGAAATTAAATTTAAAAGGTGGCTATTACTTTGCAACAAAAGATAAACAAGTAATAAAGGTGTCTCAGATCCTATTTTCACGGAGATAGACCTAAAAAAATCTTCCTTCTCCCATCAAAGCTCATTACCACATGGATAGACACTCTAAACATGCACCACGTTGCCATTTTGCAAGGTTAGTTAGTTTTACATTTGTTTAAATACAATTTTGTTCATTCTATTTAACAAGTGCACAAGCGGCCTAGTTGGATAAGTGGAAGTGGCTTAGAAGTGGGAGGTTTGGGGTTCAAATCCCAACCCAAAATTACTTTTTTGAATTTGGCATAATTTTTGGTGGAACCGCTAAATTTAGCGGGAAATTCAAATTTAGTTATAACTAACTAAATTTAGCAGAGAAATCCCTAATTTAGGGTAAAAAAATTCTCCCATTCAGCCTTTTTTTTCATTCTGGAAATTTTTTTCTAAAGGAGGCCTATCCAGAAATTGCATTTTCAGCTATATTTTTGTAATTTTTTGGTGTAGTAGGTCATTTTGGGCTCCAAAGGCCACCAGGGCCCGCAAAAAAAAAAAAAATCCTGTCATTCAATTTTTCCAAATTTTTGAATGTAATTTTTATACTACACTATATTGTACTAATTTGCAGGTTTCCATAGTCAACTGTAAACTTTGTAACTACTCAGAAACTGGTAGAATATTGTAATCACAAAAAGCAAAAAATTGGTTTTGTAACACTCACGAGATCCTAGATCTCATTCGCGGCGTTTGGTATATACAGTGCCTCTTGGAAGCACTTACGGGTAAATTCCTCATGACTACTACTAAACTTAACACCTAATATAGCTGAAACAACATCGTCTGGACATCATCCCTTTAAATCAACAGGGAGTAATAAGGCCACAGTGCACACACTATGAACCATCCCATCCGTTTGTGAACGATTGCATGACATAAATCTGGACTGAGAAATTATCCGAGTATATAGTGAAGTTACGCATGTGTATGAGGATATTTCTTTGACCTGGTGTCAATAATTTCACAGACCCCATTAGTATTGTCTTGGTACCACGTATTGAATTCTTTCACATACATTAACACCTCTTTCACATACCGTTGGGTATATAGAAAGGGTGAGCTTCTTCCACGTACCATCGGGTATATCGGCAGGGTGCGTATATAGAAAGGTTTGGTATATCAAATTCACGGTATATATATTGGGAGACCTAATACCTAGAGTGTTAAGAGCCAAACCCTGTCAGTGATCTCTGAAAAAATGGGCACCAATTCCCCCAATTTTTTTCTTCCAGATTCACAACTACTCAGAGGAAACAACTATGCTACATGGAAGACAAAAATTAAGACACAACTTGAGTTTGAAGAGATCTGGCCTGCTGTGAATGGTACTCTGACCAGATCAACTACTGATATAACACAACATCAGCAGTTTGATAAAGCAGATCAGAAGGCCAAACTCATCATCTTGTTTAGAGTGTCTAACAATGTGCAACCCCATATTCGAGATGCCAAAACAGCCAAAGAAGCATGGGATAAGTTGAGCATAGTATACGAGGCCAAGAACAAGAATTTTATACTGAATTTACAAAGTCAGTTACACACATTAAAGTTCAAGCAGGATGAAAAATAGAAGCTTTCCTAAAAAGAGTTACATAATTGAGGGCTTCACTTCTAGCCCTGGGAGAACCAGTCACAGATGATTCTCTCATTCCCATTATTCTGAGAGCACTCCTCTCTTCTTACCACATTTTTTTCACAACACTAAATGTGTCAGATACAACAGTTATTTTTGACAAGATGGTAAACCTACTACGACAAGACGAAGTAATGCACAATAAGGATGATGAAGAGGAGAAGGCACTATCTTCACATCAAAAATGGAAAGGAAAAGGTAAAGGAAAACCTAATTCCTATTAAAAATCCCAAATTCAAAATCAGTATCAAGGGGAGTAGACAACAGAAGAAGCAATGTCCAATCTGCAAAAGAGGACATAACCTACAAGATTGTTGGTATAATACTTACAAGAAAGGTTCATCAAGCAGATTTGGACCTCCACAACAATATAACAATGGACATTCTAACTACAATCAAGGGTAAAAAAAGAGGAACTGGAAAATAAGACCCCACTAGCAAGGTAATATTGTTGAGTAACAAGAACAGTCAGACAATGAAGACTTCTTGTTCACTACTTGATTAAGTGAACCATCCACGTCATCTAGTGATGTTTGGTATGTTGATTTGGGGGCCACTCGACACATGACTGACAATAGAGACTGGTTTATTTAAATGAGAGACATGCCATCAAAAAATCATGTTTCATTGGGAGATGATTCCTCATATAAAATTCAGAGGATTAGGAACATTTCTCTACCCCTTAGTTCACACAAATGCAGACTATCATATGTCCTATATGTCCTTAGGTTGAACGAAGAATCTTCTTTCAGTTCAGTCAACTCCTAGATCACAACCTAAAAATTTACTTTGATATTCAATCCAACAAGAAAACGTTTTTGATTCGAGACAAATCAAGAGGCTTGAAAATAATTGCAAAAGCCTCCAATGTGGGACGCATGTTCCAAATTGATTTTGTTCACAGAGACGATCAAGCACTTGTGGCTAAGAAATCCACCTCAGCATAGTTATGGCATTAGAGATTTGGTCATGTAAGTTTCAAATATCTCGAAACACTTTGCCGGCATAATATGGTACATGGGATACCATCTCTTCAGAAGGATACAGACAAGTGTCCTCATTGCCTAGCAGGAAAACAACACAGAGCTTCATTCCAGAGGATTACATTTCAAGCTCATGGTAAACTTGACCTAGTTCATACCGATCTTTGTAGTCTGATGTAGCCAAGTCATTCTGGGTTCCATTACTTCATGCTTTGTGTTGACAACTATTCGAGAAAAATGTGGATTTTCTGTCTTCGCAAGAAAAGTGAAGCATTTGAAACCTTCAAAAAGTTCAAAGTAGTAGTTGAGAATGAAACTAGTCATCACATCAGAACTCTCCTCTCAGATTGAGGGGGGGAATTCACCAGTGATGAGTTCAGAGACTACCTACAAACTCACGAGATTCATCGACAAATGCCTCCTCCACACACACCGCAGAAAAATGGTGTTGTTGAGAGAAGAAATCGTACTATCATGGAAATGGTGTGATGCATGATCGATGATTCTGACTTGCAAAGACATTCTGGGCAGAAGCAACAAAGAAAATCAATGTATTTGTTGAACAGAGTGCCCACTATTTCTCTTAACGGAGTAACACCACAAGAAGCATGGTCAAAATGGAAACCATCTATTGCACACCTCAGAGTATTCGGGTTCAAAGCAAGCATGCACATACCCAAACAGAACAGAAAGAAATTGGACATGAAGTCATAGAAACTCGTCTTCATTGGGTACAGTGAAGAGACTCTTGGGTATAGATTGATGGATCCTAAGACCAGAAAAGTCTACACCAGTAGAGATGTTGAGTTTTTCAAGAAGAAGGAAGCAGAGACTCCTCCTCTGGACTCACAAGAAGTAGATTTTTCACCAGTTGTAAAAATTGAAGTTGATGTTCCCTCTGAAGATGAAAGTGATGATGGGGATGATGGTGTTGATCAGATAGAACCACGACCCATGGGAATAGTTCAACGTATGCCTAAATGGTGTACAAGTACATTACGAGATGTAAGAATGGATGCTCCACCAGATACATCCACCCCTGGACCACAGAACTTGCAGTAAATAAAGAGAAGAAGTTAAATTTGCCTTGATGAGTAGAGTTATTGAATCAGATGAGCCCTCAACAGTCCAGGAAGCCCTACAGTCAAAATCCTTGGAAAGATGCCATGGACTCTGAATATCAATCAGTGATGAAAAATAACACTTGGCAACTTGTCAATCTTCCACCAGGAAAGAAACCCATTAGATGAAGATGGATATTTAAAACAAAGTACAAAGTAGATGGGACAGTGGACAAGTATAAAGCAAGACTTGTAGCAAAGGGGTATGCACAAAAACAAGGTATTGACTATGAGGAGACATTTTCTCCCAAAGCTAAGATCAAAATGATCAGGATGATCTTTTCTCTAGCTACTCAGTTTGGATGGAAAGTCCACCAGATGGACGTAAAAAGTTCCTTCCTAAATGGAGATTTACAAGAAGAAGTCTACATGACTCAACCTGAGGGATATGTTAGTACCTGGTCAAGAAGCAAAGGTATGCAGACTTAAGAAATCTCTGTATGGCCTCAAACAGGCACCCCGGGCATGGTACATCAAGATTGATGAGCATCTCATACAACATGGATTTGTTAGAAATCCATACGATCCCAATCTTTACCTCAAAAAGTCAAGGGGGGATGATTGTGATTTTCGTTGTCTATGTCGATGATCTAGTCATCACTAGCAGTTCAGTGAGGATGATCGATGCAATGAAGAAAGATCTTAATCAATCATTTGACATGACCAATCTCGGGCTGATGCACTATTGTCTTGGATTGGAAGTGTGGCAGAAAGATAATCATATTTTTGTTTCTCAGATGAAATATACCAAGACTATGCTCAAGAAATACAAGATGATGGATTACACACCAATTTCTACACCCATGGAGAACAGATTGCAGTTATCTCGTTCAGATCCATCTCCTGAGGTAAGTGCCACTCTCTATCGGTAGTTGATCAGGAGTCTCATTTACCTGACCTACATTAGACCAGATATCAGCTTTGCAGTGAGCTATTTATCTAGGTTCATGTAGGAACCCAAAGTTTTTCATTGGAAAGCAGCAAGGCACATTTTGAGATATCTCAAAGGATCAGCGGATCTTGGTCTAGAATACAAGAAGAATGAAAACTTCTTCTTGACTGGATATTTGGATTCAGATCATGCAGGTAACATTGATGATAGAAAATCCACTTCTAGATTTGTATTCTTTATGGGATCTAGACCAATATCATGGGGAAGCAAGAAATAACACTTCGTTTCTCGCTCTTCCATAGAATCTGAGTATCGTTCTGCAGGAGAAGCTATCTGTGAAGCAATTTGGCTACGTCACATACTAGAAGGACTTGGAATACCACAGGACAAACCGACCACCATGTATGTTGACAATGAAGGTGTTCTCAAACTTGTTCGCAATCTAGTTTTTCATGAGAGAACAAAGCACATTGAGGTACAACTTCATTTCATACGCGAACATGTGTTGAAGCACAACATCTGACTTCAATATTGTCCAACAGCTGAACAATGAGCAGATATCTTCACGAAGTCACTTGCACGTGACAAGTTTGAGTTGTTCAGAGAGTTCCTCTCCTCATCCCTTGAGACAATGCACAATTAAGGGGGGGAATGTTAGGAAAAATTAATTATGCATTGTATGATTAATTATTTAATTAATCTTATTAATTAAATAATAATATTATATGGTTATTGTATGTTGTTATATGGTTTTAAAACCATATTTGTCTTTTTGTTTCACAAGGATAATTGTTATAATTATTATAACAATTTATGTGCTTCCCGGGATAATATTTGGAAGCTAATGTATTTTAGATTTGTTGTTGCATTGTTACAAACTCTCTTTTGTTTGTATCTCGGTTGTGCAATACATACGTGTGTGTGTGTGTGTGTGTGTGTGTGTGTGTGTGTGTGTGTGTGTGTGTGTGTGTGTGTGTGTGTGTTGCAGCTTTCTTCTATGTTTTTGGTTGATTTTGATTAATATAAACTTCAGGATTCCATCCCTGTTTACACACACAACACCAAAAAAACCAAAAAAAAATCAAAATGTGGAGATTCATTGTCAAAAAAATCAAATTCTAATTTGGGTGGGAAAACCCAAATTGAACTCAAATTTGAATTTGGGAACAATCCATGAACTCCAACCTATGAAAACTCATTTAAATGACTTCTAACACCTAAGTATATAAAAAAAATGATTAAAATACAACTCCTAAGTGATATTCCTACATCATATGGTAAGATGAATTTGGCTTCATGATGGTGTTTATCCAACTTAGTGTGTGATTTAGGTTGCTCATTAGTATAAAAATTTATTAGGGAGGCTAGATTGGCTACTTGGTGTGTTATTTTTTGGATCTAATTACATAAATCATGATTATGGTCATGCTCCATGTGTTCCTCTAGGTTGATTTTTCTTTACTAGTTATCAAGTAGTTAGCATTTACATATTCAATAAATGGATTTTCTCTTTCAAATGGATTGTGGGTGGTGGATGGTTTTCCTTTGTTAGAGTAGGTATTTACCTTAGCTCATGTTCACCTAGGTACATTATTTACCTTTATTGTATTTATCCTCACCCACTTATGTGTGTGTATATTTCTTTTTATTTATTTAGATATTAGGAGATATTATCTAGTTGTTAGGTATAGTTCTTTCCTTGATCTATGGTATTGACTAGTTCTTTCCTAGATCTATGGTATTGACTAGATCCTTGATGTCTAGTTCTCTCATAAATCTATGGACTTGACTAGTTCTTTGATGACTAGTTCTTTCCATGATTTATGGCTTGATCTACGACCTTGATTGGTTCTAAGATTGTTATTCCTTGCCTATATAAGCAAGGTCCATTCTCATTGTATTTCATTGAGTTCCATAATAATATATGATATTGTTTCTCATTTGTTTGCAAATATTTTATGTAAAGTTATTCTGGCGAATTACTTTCATCTTATTGATCATGGTGTTTGATTAGCATCTATGTTCTTGGCTTGGTACGATCTGGTTATCGTTCCTTTCATCCTTATGTAGGATATTTTTGTCTAATGATGTTTCATAGGTTTTCAACATCATAATTTAATGGTAGTTTAGCTCCAACATTAATCAATTGTTGGAGAAGGTTATATCTATTTTTGTATAAATATTGATCATGTTAGGCTCTTCCTTGTTCGGTAGAGAGTAAGTCATGACAAATTCCTTGGATGTCTTCTTCATGACTCATAATTTTTTCCTCATCATCATTCCAAAATATTGCATTATTCCAATTATTCTCAAGAATATCTTCATTATTTGTGTTTTTGAGTCCCAATCATAGCTTATATCTAGTTTCAAATGTCATTTGTTCTTACTTTTGGATTATGGATTAAGATTATTCAGTACTTGATTAGAAGTTAGGTGTGTATGGATTGTTATATTTTAAGTGATAATTTGATGGAAAGTAAGATTTGGTATATCTTTATTAACGTTATAGTTTGATATGGGATAAGGAATAACACATAAGTTAGTTTGATTGAGGTTTATTGTTTATGTTTAGGGTATAGATGACCCTAGGATTGATAATATTGGTTAGATGATTGATATGTTTTTTATAATGGGTTAAATACCATATTTAAGATTTAGAATATTAATCAAGGTTGAAAGGATGATATGGATTATTAGGTTTTGGATTAGAAGAGGTATTATTTGATGATGGGTGGGATAAGAGTTATGATTAGTGGATATAGACTAGATAATATGGGAGATTTTTTGTAGGTTGTTATGAGCACAAAAAACTATGCATAAATGGAAAGACAAGCAAACAAAGTAGTAAACCTCCCCTCCATATTTTTCTTGCAAACCTCGGATAAGGTTGTGTAATTTTTAAACTTATATAATTTTCAAAAGAATTGATTGTGGGTGCTCTTTATTTTATCTCCAAAATGATGGAGTGATAATAATATGAACACAAATATGATATCAGGAAAGTTTCCAATATAAATATATTGAAGGGGAAAATAGCATGGTTTTATTTCTTCGATCCAAGAGAAATGTATATGAATCCAGGAGGATTGAGCAAGAGAAAATTCAAGAGGGTTTAAAAAGGATAAGTCCTAATTTTTATAGAGGCCGAGTAGCGGTTGAAAGTAGTTGCAAATAGTTAAATGTGCATGCTAAAAATAACACTTAGAAGAAGGATAAAATAGTTCGAATGAATAAATTCCATTGAGGGGAAGTAATTAATTTTTGCTAGAAAAAGTTACATCCAAGAAGGTGATTCTACATGTAATTTCATTTCCCCCACCTTTATAGGATTTTGGAAGTGGATTCCAAGAGGCAGTTGACTAGGAAAATATGTGTATTCTCCAATTAAATAACTAGTTTAATTAGTTATAACATGTGAGATAATTAGTTAAACATTTATTTAGTAAATGTTGATTAAGTTAGCTAAAGTGTGTTAGGAATTAATTTAATTAATCCCAAAAGGTGTGAATTAATTGATTTAATCAATCAATTCTAAAAGGGGGTGTGAAACATGATGTGCATGAATTAATTAATTTTATTAATTAATCATAGGGTATGTTAATAATTGAGGATTATTTAGGAAAAATTATGTAGTTTTGGGGTGTCTAAATTTACCCCTCTTTAAAATGTTATTGTTATCCAATTTTGCACACCTGGCAAGATTGGACAAGGGGGTCCTGTCATGTTCAAAATGAAATAATAGTCCCAGGAACCCACATTCGGTTATTATCAAGATGCAATAATTAAAAATAATTCCTAAATTACATATGAAGAGATCACCTAGCATCGAAAGGCACCCAGTTGATCTCAACTCAGTGGAGAGTTCAGGGTCGAGTTGATAAAGAACCCGATGTCAAATTGATAATCATCTCAAAAATCATCTCAGTGGAGACTCTCAGTTGTAAGAGCTCAACAAGGTCTTGTTAATGCAAAATATAGCTCAATGAAAATTGACAAATGAAGGGAACTCTATAAGGATCTCGGTAGAGATCGATGCATGCGGAAGTGAAGGCCAAGTCAGGGAGAGTCAAAGTTTGAGCTATCAATAAAGTCTCAATGAATTGGAAAGGTTCAAGCCACAAGCGGAAGCGAAGGCAGAGATAAGGAGTTTGACTCATCTTCGTGACTCGTTCATTTTGGAGATCATGTGGTGAGCTTCTTTTAGGACACATTCTGCAAAGCTAGGGTGATTCAAACGCAAGCCAAGGCATCAAGAGTGCCATAAAATGAATGGAGATCATTTCATAAATAGAGATACGTGATGGAGCCCTATCAATGGGACTCATCGAGCATGATGGATAATTCAAGGTAACTCGTTTCGTGTGGATGCATTAAAGATGGTTTCTAGGATACAATTCCAGGGCTCATTGATTAATGCAAAACTGGGAGGCCTACTCGAGATAATTTTTCAATGGTAAGCTCACAGAGACAGCAAGAATGCCGGGCCAGGGTATTAGTGAATACAGTATATATATTTTCGCTGGCGTTGTTCAGACCTTCCTCGGCCGAGCATTTGGTGCACAGGCAGTTGACATGTTGCAGTATAGCAGAAGTTCTTTTGAGCACTTCCAGCAAGCAGGTCATCCAACTATGTTTTTATCTGTTCAGCATCGAATGCATCCTCAAATTCGGGATTTTCCTTCAAGATATTTTTATAAAAATTGATTAAGTGACAGTAAGAGTGTTACCGGGAGACTTGATTAAATTTATTTTACGATGCAACTCATGGAAACAGATCTCATAGAGGTGAAACTGTTTCATATCAGAATATTCATGGAGCATAATTTGCTTTGCAATTATATGAGCGTCTTCAACGAGTCACTCAGAAAGTATGTTTTTTCAGAGGCTCAGCGTTGAAACATTTGAGCTGTCTGAGAGATCAAGCTTATATCAGACAGTTCCTTAAATAGATCCTAGTTAGACCCAGCATGAACGTTGATGTTGAATTATCACACTGACAAGCTTGAGCTGAAATGTTACGGCATAGCGGTTCTGAGAGTTTACATGTTGTAGATCCTCATAATCTGATGAAGGAAAACTCGGCAGGAGAAGATATCATGAAGATCCTTAGATGGACTCTGTCCGCATGGTGCAGAAATTGAAGTGGAGATAATGGGAACAAACTATCTTGCCAAGGTCTGCGTGGTGAAGTTGAGGCCGGGGCCCGTGAATTAATTTGGCCAAGCCGTTGGACGTGGAAAATAAGGCGAGCATTGCCAAGGGAAATGACGTGATGTCAAGCCAAAGAAGAAATCCCGGGCGTGGGAGAAGTTTGAGTCTACTGCCAAAAAATGGGAGAAATCCGGTCAAACTGCCAGGTGTGGAGATATTGGTTTGGCAAACCATGACCAAACTTCCGTGAAGGGGAAATTCGGGCAAACACTGCCAAGCGTAGAAATATTAAGATGGAAAACCATCATCAGACTTCCGCGCGGGCCGTGTAAATCTGATCAGAGCACATTGTGAGAGTCAAACGCCAGGTTGGAGGAACGAGTCAAATGCCGAGTGGAAGCGGCGAGTGCATGGAGATCAAAGCAGGCATGTTGCAATACAGTAGAAGCCTTCTTTTGAGCGCTTCCAACAGACACGATTTTCCTCACGAGGCGTTCATACTGTTTCACTGAATGCAGCAAAAGATGCCCGACCTGATCAGTTTCACCTTTGCCAGCATACTTGTAGCCTGTCTACGATAAGAGCTTTGGAACACGGTATGGACATACATCGAGCCTACGCATTCTGAAAACTCGTCCGAGCATTCGGTGGTCGCGAGAAACTCCCACGCACAGGCAGCAGGCACGTGCAGCACAGTAGAAGTCTTTTGAATGCTTCCAGCAAGCACTGCAGGAAACAAATATTCACTGCCGTGTACGATGGATTGGAGTCACGCCATTCAAGGCTTCATAAAATTTGCCCGAACCAGGAGATGAAGGTTTAAAATGGTGCAGAATGAAACGATTCATATTGCTCAACATTCCTTCTCCTAGAAACGAATTGAATGTGAAGGTCAACTCTGAAATACCTGGTCGGCCGTTTTGCATGCTGCATCCTTGTTACTCGTAAATGGTCTCTTTGAGAAACTCCGAGGGCAGTACGCAATATTTATACCCTTCCATTATGTACGTCCAATCAGACAATAAAAGTATTCTTTTACCAGATTCAGAGAAACTGTGTTTTTTCAATGGACGATTATACTGCAGTTTCAAGCTAATCTTATCGAGCTTTATTTCTGTTAGCTTTTATCCACGACTAAGGAAGAATTCATATGGTTGTTACCTGTACATTTTTCCAAGGTCCTTTTGGTTGCCCCAGTTGTTCAACGTATTTTTTTGAAGGGCTTCTTTTATGTGTTGCAAATTGTAACATGAAGGATCTTTTTAGTTTCTGGAAAAATGAGTGTATTGTTTAGCTCACAGCTACTTATGCCATAATCCCAATAGTGGCATAATTGTTGATTGGAGCCGAGATTGCTGAGTGCACTGCCAAAATACCGAAGGGCTCTTTGGCCAAAAAAATCAGTCTCAAGGGTGTCTATCGACATGTTATGGGCATGAGCCTGGGTCATCATCATGGCAGCATTAGGTCTTTATTGATAATGGCATTTTCTCATCGTTTGGAAGGTACAAATTGTGCTTATTATGGAAAAGCTAAAACATTCTTACTACAAGTGTTATATGATAAGGAAGAACCATGAGCATTGTGGTAAAACCATTCTTTTTAGAAATGTTGGGTTAAGCACGACATTCAAGTGAGTTTGAGCCAACCGGGTGCTCGGGTTGATATGCAAAACAAAGCCAGGTCGAATCAATTGAAGAGCTCGTGGTGTTGTTTCATGGAGTTTGAACGTGGAATGCATGTGAATATGTGGTCCAAAACAAGAAGAAATAACTCTATCTGTCAAGACTAGAGCTATCACAGAGAAATCAATCGAATCAGTGTTGACAGGGCCACGTAACGTGATCCCTAACAATTTTCATAGCTCGAAAATCATTTCTAAATGGCGCAACATGCAGGAGTGAAATAATTTAAATTCATTGAATTGTTTAATTCATGTGCCAAAGGTGCAACCATGTTTGTGTCGATCATTTCATATTGTGGGTACAACCAATGTATTATGGATCAAATCCACTAAGTATGATTTAGAGTCAAACTTTTCATATTGTGGAAACATTGGTACCAAGTCGAGATAAAGAATAAGCTCGTGGGTGTTGAAGTTTAATGTATTTGTAGAGGCTTTCAATTTCGGGCTTAAAGCTTCATGTTCACAATGCATATAGGTGGCTTGGTAATTCAGAATGGCTCGATTTGGAGTTTGAAGCAAGACCGTAGCAGTGGCATTCGTGAGGCGAGTCTTAATTTGCGTCAGGCCAGGTTCACAGGATCTACATACATTTTAGCAAAACGATAAGAATCAAGTTTGATAGCTCACCATTCGAAGGATTCAATGCAAAAGAGCCTGATTGCCAAGACAAGGAAAGAGTTAGTGCGGGGTCAAAAATCGAGTGCAACACCGAGTTAGAGGATTCGAAGCTCACCGAGTTGAGATTGTGCAGACTCTATCCACATGGACCCCCCTCCTCTTCAAGTCAAACGGGTCAACGGGGGGGTCTCAACATTATGTTAATTAAATTAATATTTTTATTTAAATATTTTAATAATAATATTTATTATTATTATTTAAATATTTTATTTAAATATTCTTTTAATTAATTGAGAAGACTAGGTCATCAGGCAATTAATGACCCATGATGGAACCTTCTCAGGTGGTTCAACTAACTGCAATAAATACATCATGGGCCTTCATTTTAGGAATGTAATTATGACCATTTCCTCTTCTTTCTCACATATTTTTCTATAAATGTAAGTTGGAAGCTCATTTCAAAGGGTTCCAACAGTTCAGACAAGTTGGACAGTTAGATATCTCAGGCAAGAGTGTATACTTTTCAAGAATCCTCTCTCTTCTGCAAGTTGTTCTTGTGTGTTGAGAGAACTTTCAAGCCTCCTCTTCAAGACTGTAATGGCAACTATTGCCTCTTCTGAATGTATGATGCATTGTGCATGTTATTGAAGCAATAAAAGTGTGTGTTTTGTGACTAATCTCGGTCCTTTCATCCTTCTGTGCTTCTTTGTGCCTTTCTCATACTTGCAGGTACACTGTGCAAGTTTAAGTTTCTATTGCAGGTTCTTGGAGTTCTGTGCTTATCGAGTGGTGGAGTATTGCATGCAGTTGAGTTGTGGTGTCTGTTCACCCTTCTTGAGTTCATCCTTCTTCACTGGGAAACTGGTATATTTCTCGGTCTGATAAAGTTTAACAAAGGGAACGCGTGTCTCTTAGTCTGTGGTATCCTGTACCCTCTCTAAGTTGCAGTAGGTGAAGTTGACCTGTGGTGCACACACCCTCTTCAAATTAACCCTTCCTGAATCTGAAGACACCCTTTATTCGGTGCATCACCATCCCTAGTATAGTTTCATTTCTGTAAATCTCTTTCCCTAAAACCCCATGAAAATGTTAGCATAGGACTAGATAATCATTTTTGTTACACTAGGAGTAGTACAACACTTAGTTTAGGAAGAGGAAGCCGGCCTTCTCCCACAGCTTGAGAGGTTCACCTCGAGCCCAAGTCCCACAGCTTGAGAGGTGATCCCATGTGTCCCAATCACACCGAACATCCTATTCACATCCTGGCAACAGTTTTTCGGGGGGTGTTCCATCTTTCAGTCTCATTATGAAATCTTAAGCCACCGTGCGACCACACACAACAGTTTTTGGCACGCCCGGTGGGACAGAGTTGGTACTTCTCTTCTCACTTACACAAGTCAAAGTACCTGGCGACTCTATATCTCTGGATTCCAAATCTCAGTGCAGTAACTTATGCGAAGAATTCAGACAAGAGCTTCTTCAAAGAAAGGAAAGTATCAGCATATCGAACTTTCCTTGTCTCCTCCAAAGAGAAGAAGAAGAGGCATTTCCACATCCCCAGTTGCAGATTTACCTAGTAGGGGTCATTCAACTCCTCCTTACGGAAGATTTCCTCCACCCAGGAACAATCAACCTTTCGTTGCTATGGCGAGGAACCAAGTTTTTCCCCCTTTCAATGCAAGCAGTCCTCTTATGTTGGCTCAACGTGACCCGATACCTGTTGCGGCACTCAAAAGTTTACCCTTCTACATGGGGGAAACTCACGTTACTCCAGTGGAGCATATCTTTGATGTAGCCAGCATCTGTGCAGTACATAATATCACCGAAGACAACGTTGCAGTTAGACTTCTTGCTACCTCTTTCAAGGGAAAAGTGCTTCAATGGTTTCGCGGGTTAGGTGTTGGCACTATAACCACTTGGGACGAGTTGGGAGAAAAGCTATGTAAACAATTTGAAGACAAAAGTGATCACCTATCACTTTTGGAACAACTTACTACCATAAAGAGAGCTTCCCAAGAATACATGAGTGATTTCAACTTCCGATTCCATAGGACTTGGAATAGGATTCCGGTGCTCGTAAAGCCTTCTGCACATAATGCATTCTTGTACTATTTGCGAGCCTTGAATAGCGATGTAGCAGTTATGATCCAGTCCATGGGAGGGACTACACTTCCTGATGCTTACGAAGTTGCCATAAGTGCAGAGAATTCTTTGATTCAGGCTGGAAAGATAGCTCCACGACCACCAATGCCCTTTTCTCCAGATCTTACGAATCATCAGCCTATCATTGCTCCTATTCCAGTAGACTCCAGGAAACCATCTCAATCTTCCTCTGCCTCTTCAAATGACCTATTTGAAGTCAAGTCACTACTGCAAAATTTTGGAAATGAGCTCGTTGCACTCAAAAGGCAACAATTTCAATACAATCGTCCGTATCAGCCACAAAATCAGCAGTATCAGGCTAACCGTCCTCCTTTTCAAGGAAACAATCAGCCTCGAAATCAAACTACAAGTCAAGTTGCAAATGTCAGGCCCTTGAACTTTCAGAACCCTCTTGCAGCTAGCTCATCTAGAGCTATAGTACCTGTTCAAAATAATCTAGTTCAAGACTACGAATGGTGTTATCCTTGCTCTCAACCTCACAATCAAAATCTTTGTCCCAATGGGGTTCTTAGCCAGGCCCTTATGGTTCAAAGTGTATCTGCCCCTTCAGAGTTAACAAACAATTCATCTACACAAGAAGCAGCAGATCAACCGCAGGCACCTGAAGAATCCACTTTGCTAAACTGGCAAGAAGAAGATTTTTGCGGATTGAATATAGATTCTTCATCAGTGGCAGCAAACACTCGTTCCAAAAAGAGAGCAATGGAGCCTCAACCTCTCGAAGCTGATCTAGCATCCACTTCTCAACCTGGGTTTCAAATGGCAGTTGATAAAAATGCAGGAAAGAAATCACCAGAAACACTGGCTAGCCACACCGCAGGGAAAGATGGTTCTCCAGGCATCACGGTACCCAACAAACATTTTCCAAAGGAGGACCCCAATGCCCAAAAAAGTGTCATCAAAGTTGGAGCAATTCCCTTCAGCATAGTAGAACAAATGAAGAAAACCAATCTGAGCGTTACCATGTGGGACGCACTCTCGATCCCTTCCCAAAGAAACCTGTTGCGAGAAGCTCTGAACAGTTTTAGTACAACCAGCGGATCACCAAGCCATGGAGTGACAAATGCTACAAATTTGTGTCAACCGGAAGGGAAAATCATTCCTACGGCAAACAAACCACCGCCATTCTACATTTCCCTGATCATTGGTGACCACCTGGTACATAATTGCATGATCGATTCTGGTGCCAGTAGCTCTGTCATGCCGAAACAAATTACAGATGTACTAGGCATACAATATGCGCCAGTTGCAAGAGGGGTTGTTCAGCTGGATGGCACAGCTGTTAAGACTGTTGGGGTTATCAAAGGACTTCAACTTACCATTCATGCATGCCCAAGTTTGTCATTCACCCAAGACATATCGGTCATCGATCTCCCTCCCCTCTTTGCCATCTGCCTATCACGGGATTTCACTGCCAAGATGGGCGGTTACCTATCAGCCGATTGGTCGCATATGATTCTCAGGACTCGATACGGAACCAAAGTAACTATAAGGGCAGAACCAATCTGCCATAATCATGTAGAACCCTACACTGCTAGTCCCATAAATGGAAATTACACCATCGGCGATCCCGAAGAGGAAGATGCCGATCATGAACCAACCACCCTTGTTGAAGAAGTCCCTGATACTTTGCTAGATGAAGTATGTAGAGATCATCAGTACGATCCCTACGCTGATGTATTGGCAGAAGAAGAAGCTGGTTTGCTGGTCTTGGAAGAAACAGGATTAGGTACTTACTGTATCCATGAAGAAGATACGATCATACCACAACTTGTCAAAACACCAAGTGATTCTAAAGGACTGTGGCAATTGTTCTTCGATGGCTCAAGAAGTAAGAATGGATCTGGTGCTGGTGTTATGTTAATTTCTCCAGAGGGAGATAAGTACTTCTCATCTTTCCGGTTGCAGTTCAGTTGCACCAACAATGTTGCTGAATACGAGGCTCTTGTGCAAGGAATTCAGCTAGCCCAAAGGAAGGGAATCAAGGCCCTAACTATTTTTGGAGACAGTGAGTTAGTTGTTCATCAAGTTTTGGCACGTAGTGCATCCAAAAATGATCTTTTACGATCATATAAGAATCGAGTCTGGGACCTGATTGAAGATTTTGAAGCTTTTGGGATCCATGCAATTCCTAGAGGTCAAAATCAAGATGCGGATAGGCTTGCTACAATTGGTTCACAATACAACATACCAGTTGATATCATGAAAGAAGGGCAGCAATTTGTTAAAATGGTGGTTCGACCAGCAGTCCCTGATAATGTGAATAGTTGGCAAGTGTTCGATAGTGACAACCAAATTGTCCTCTTCCTACAAGAAGAGGCGGAGTTTGCTGCAAAAAATCAAGATAAGTTGCAGGAGTCATATGGTGAGCAAATTATCCAATTGAAAAGCAACAAGTTACCAAAAGGTTTAGTCACTTTGGAATCCATTTTCAATTCAGATGACCAAGCCACAAGACAAAGCCCTAACATGGTGGTCAGAGAAGAATATTTTGAGGAAGTTGAAGTATCAAATGAAAAATTTCTCAAGATCGGAAAAGTGTGTACTTCTGAGGAGAAAGAAAATTTCATCAAACTTTGTCAAGAGTATCATGACATCTTTGCATGGAGCTATAAAGATCTACGTGGTTTTGATCCAGGTCTAGCACAACATACCATCGAACTGGATCCTAATGCTAAGCCAGTTCGTCAGAAACAGAGACCAATTAATCCCAAAATTGAGCCACTAATGAGAAAGGAGCTAACCAAGCTCATCGAGGCCTGTATAATTTTTCCCATCAAGCATTCCTCATGGGTAGCCAATTTGGTGCCCGTGAGGAAGAAGAACGGAGAGATCCGGTTATGCGTAGATTTCAGGGATTTGAATCGTGCATCATTAAAAGACCATTATCCTCTTCCATCGATGGAGCAGATCCTTCAAACGGTGGCAGGAGCTCAAAGATTTTCTTTGCTCGATGGATATTCAGGTTACAATCAAATCCTAGTCCAAGAATCCGACCAATTCAAAACGGCTTTCACTACCAAGTGGGGCACGTATGCCTACAATAAAATGCCATTCGGATTGTCCAATGCCGGAGCTACTTTCCAAAGAGCCATGGACATGGCATTTAAGGGACTAATCAACGATATTATTTTAGTTTACCTTGATGATATAACTGTATACTCTAAGCATGCAGAAGATCACATCATGCATCTAAGGAAAGTTTTCCAAAGGTGTAGGGAATTTGGGGTTTCACTTAACCCCAAGAAATGTATTTTCGCAGTACACGAGGGAAAATTGTTGGGGCATGTGGTTTCAGCAGAAGGATTATCAATCGATCCAGCCAGGATTCATTCAATTATGTCCTTATCTCTCCCAAGTCACAAGAAGGGCCTCCAGAGTTTTCTGGGAACCATAAATTTCATGCGGAGATTCATCCCTCAATTCGCGACATTGGCTAAACCACTGACAGCCATGCTAAAGAAAAACATGCCATTCTCATGGACAAAGGAAGGACGAGAAAGCTTTGAAGCCATCAAAACAGCCATTTCTCAAGCTCCCACGCTTGTGAACCCCAGGTTTGACAAAGATTTTATCCTTTATGCTTTTGCAGGTCAAGAGAGCATTTCAGGGATCCTCACCCAACAAAACAACAACCTGATGGAGCAACCAATCACTTTCTTCAGTCAATCCCTCAAAGACTACGAGTTCAAATACTCATTCATTGAAAATCAAGTCTTTGCGGTTATTCGAGCTTTGAAGAAATTCAAGCACATGTTGTCCAACAACAAGATTCATCTGATGGTGTCTCATCCAGGTGTCAAGGAGTTTTTGCTGAACAAAGAAATGAACGAAAAGTGTGCTGGATGGATCACAAAGGTAATGGAGTATGACGTGCACATCAAAGTCACTAAACTTGTCAGAGGTAAGGGTTTATGTCAGCAACTTGCAACAGACATGGAATCAAAAAGTAATGAGGACGTGACACTCCTAAATACTGATGAGGATGTTGATCAAGCTGACTGGTTATCCAAAATGAAGAATTTCATCTTCTCAGGAGCATACCCGGAAAACATGGATAAAAACCAAAGACGAACTTTCCATCTTCAATCTATCCCATATGTTTTGGTAGATAGCATTCTCTTTCGAAAAGATTTGAACGGCGTTCTCCTTCGGTGCATAGGACCAGAACAGGTAAGTAAGATACTAGAAGAATTTCATAATGGCCTATCTGGAGGACATTATTCCGCACGAACAACAGCTACCAAGATCATGCGAGCTGGCTACTATTGGCCAGATTTATTCAAGGATGCCCATCTTTGGGTAAGGAAATGCAAAGAATGTGCCTTTTTCACAGGTAAGCAGAAGCTGGCAGCTCTTCCATTGCATCCAATTCAAGTGGATCAACCCTTTGTTCAATGGGGGTTGGACTTCATCGGAATGATTAATCCTCCATCTAGTGACGGACATAAGTGGGTCCTTACTGCAACAGACTATTTTACTCGATGGACAGAGGTGGTAGCATTAAAAGAGAGCAATGAAAAGGCAGTTCTAGATTTTTTAGAAGGTATAATGACGAGATTCGGTGTTCCGTTTACAGTCATTTCAGACAATGCGCTGGCTTTTCTTGGTATGAAATTGAGTGAATGGGCTGTTAAAAATGGGGTATACCTCAAAACTTCATCCAATTACTATCCTCAAGGAAACGGATTGGCTGAGTCTAGCAACAAAAACCTCATAAGGATTATTAAGCGCACAATGGAGACTAACAAGAGGACTTGGCATACACAGCTTAAGACTGCCTTATGGGCAGATCGAATCACACCTAAAAGGGCCATCGGAAATTCTCCTTTCGTTCTTGTATATGGAAGAGAGGCAAAACTCCCACTCTCATTGGAGTTACCTTCTTTGGAGTTAGCTCATCAACTTGAAGTTATAGAGAGTGATCCTCTGACAGTAAGGTTTGCTGAACTCATGGAGTTAGAGGAAGTATGAGACAAGGCTATGAAAACTTTGGAGCAGCATCAGGCTCAAGTTAAGAAATCTTTTGACAAGAAGGCGTCCGACAGACATTTTCAAGAGGGAGATTTAGTTCTCAAATGGGATGAAGACAGGGCCAAACCAGGCAAGCATGCCAAGTTTGACGCTCTCTGGAGTGGGCCATACATCATCACAAGTTGCAAAGAGGCAAATTCATTTCATCTATCTAGGCTCAATGGAGAAGAACTGCCCATTCATGTGAATGGGATACATCTCAAAGCTTGTTTTTGAGAAGCGTTCCACCCCCTGTATAGTTAAATTAGGTGTTTTCCTCCAAGTGCTTATGCACATTGTTGTGTGTTGTTGTTTTGCTTTCCTTGTTGTTGTGTTTTGTGTTGTTCTGCACATTGTTTCATCATTGGAAGGTGTCAAGGAGAAGAAAGGTTCAAGGTTTCCATAACAGTTCAAAATCTGCTTCATTCAAATTTTTGCAGTGTTCCATGGATGTCAAGCATTCAACAGATTCAGTATACTTCATGCTTAGCATTCCAAGGAGGTCCAGGATATCGGAAATGCTCAAGGAGATTCCGGGATGTGTCAAAGAAAATCATACTACTTTCAGGATTCCAACATAGACTCCATGCCCAATGGATGACTTAAGGCTACTGGAATCATGCTTAGCAGGCAATCATCCCCGAGAGGTCGCCAAAAATGTTATCCAATTTTGCACACCTGGCAAGATTGGACAAGGGGGTCCTGTCATGTTCAAAATGAAATAATAGTCCCAGGAACCCACCTTCGGTTATTATCAAGATGCAATAATTAAAAATAATTCCTAAATTGCATATGAAGAGATCACCTAGCATCGAAAGGCACCCAGTTGATCTCAACTCAGTGGAGAGTTCAGGGTCGAGTTGATAAAGAACCCGGTGTCAAATTGATAATCATCTCAAAAATCATCTCAGTGGAGACTCTCAGTTGTAAGAGCTCAACAAGGTCTTGTTAATGCAAAATATAGCTCGTTGAAAATTGACGAATGAAGGGAACTCTATAAGGATCTCGGTAGAGATCGATGCATGCGGAAGTGAAGGCCAAGTCAGGGAGAGTCAAAGTTTGAGCTATCAATAAAGTCTCAATGAATTGGAAAGGTTCAAGCCACAGGCGGAAGCGAAGGCAAGAGATAAGGAGTTCGACTCATCTTCGTGACTCGTTCATTTTGGAGATCATGTGGTGAGCTTCTTTTAGGACACATTCTGCAGAGCTAGGGTGATTCAAACGCAAGCCAAGGCATCAAGAGTGCCATAAAATGAATGGAGATCGTTGCGTAAACAGAGATACGTGATGGAGCCCTATCAATGGGACTCATCGAGCATGATGGATAATTCAAGGCAACTCGTTTCGTGTGGATGCATTAAAGATGGTTTCTAGGATACAATTCCAGGGCTCATTGATTAATGCAAAACTGGGAGGCCTACTCGAGATAATTTTTCAATGGTAAGCTCACAGAGACAGCAAGAATGCCGGGCCAGGGTATTAGTGAATACAGTATATATATTTTCACTGGCGTTGTTCAGACCTTCCTCGGCCGAGCATTTGGTGCACAGGCAGTTGACATGTTGCAGTATAGCAGAAGTTCTTTTGAGCACTTCCAGCAAGCAGGTCACCCAACTATGTTTTTATCTGTTCAGCATCGAATGCATCCTCAAATTCAGGATTTTCCTTCAAGATATTTTTATAAAAATCGATTAAGTGACAGTAAGAGTGTTACCGGGAGACTTGATTAAATTTATTTTACGATGCAACTCATGGAAACGGATCTCATAGAGGTGGAACTGTTTCATATCAGAATATTCATGGAGCATAATTTGCTTTGCAATTATATGAGCATCTTCAACGAGTCACTCAGAAAGTCGAGCATGTTTTTTGGGAGAAAGGAAATAGCTCAGCGTTGAAACATTTGAGCTCACTGAGAGATCAAGCTTATAGCTCAGACTGAAGTTCAGTTAAAATATTGATCCTAGTTAGACCCAAAGGAATTGATGGTTGAGTTTACTGATATCTTGAGTGAAATCACTTACGGCATAGCGGTTCTTAGAGACATGTTGTAGATATGATAAGATGACATGAGAAAATAGGATATGGCTGAACTCAGCCCGACAGATAAAATGATATTTTTATAGCCATGAGTTCGAGGGATCACTTAGATGGACTCTGTCCTGCAATATCCATGTTTGCAGAAGCTTGAAGCTCAAATGGGTCATGAAAATCCCGCGAATGGGAAAAATTTCACTATCTTGCCAAGGTTGCGTGGCAAAGCTAAGGCCGGGGCCCGTGAATTAATTTGGCCAAGCCATTGGACGTGGAAAATAAGGCGAGCATTGCCAAGGGAAATGACGTGATGTCAAGCCAAAGAAGAAATCCCGGGCATGGGAGAAGTTTGAGTCTACTGCCAAAAAATGGGAGAAATCCGGTCAAACTGCCAGGTGTGGAGATATTGGTTTGGCAAACCATGACCAAACTTCCGTGAAGGGGAGATTCGGGCAAACACTGCCAAGCGCGGAAATATTAAGATGGAAAACCATCATCAGACTTCCGCGCGGGCCGTGTAAATCTGATCAGAGCACGTTGTGCGAGTCAAAGTCAGGTTGGAGGAACGAGTCAAATGCCGAGTGGAGCGGCGAGTGCATGGAGATCAAAGCAGGCGTGTTGCAATACAGTAGAAGCCTTCTTTTGAGCGCTTCCAACGGACACGGTTTTCCTCACGAGGCGTTCATACTGTTTCACCGAATGCAGCAAACAGATGCCCGACCTGATCAGTTTCACCTTTGCCAGCATACTTCTAGCCTGTGCTACGATAAGAGCTTTGGAACAGGGTATGGACATACGTTGAGCTCTACACATTCTGAAAACTCATCCGAACATTCTGGTCGCGAGAAACTCCCACGCACAGGCAGCAGGCACGTGCAGCACAGTAGAAGTCTTTTGAACGCTTCCAGCAAGCACTGCAGGAAACAAATATTCACTGCCATGTATGATGGATTGGAGTCACGCCATTCAAGGCTTCATAAAATTTTCCCGAACCAGGAGATGAAGGTTTAAAACGGTGCAGAATGAAACGATTCATATTGCTCAGCATTCCTTCTCCTAGAAACGAATTGAATGTGAAGGTCAACTCTGAAATACCTGGTCGGCCGTTTTGCATGCTGCATCCTTGTTACTCGTAAATGGTCTCTTTGAGAAACTCTGAGGGCAGTACGCAATATTTATACCCTTCCATTATGTACGTCCAATCAGACAATAAAAGTATTCTTTTACCAGATTCAGAGAAACTGTGTTTTTTCAATGGACGATTATACTGCAGTTTCAAGCTAATCTTATCGAGCTTTATTTCTATTAGCTTTTATCCACGACTAAGGAAGAATTCATATGGTTGTTACCTGTACATTTTTCCAAGGTCCTTTTGGTTGCCCCAGTTGTTCAACGTATTTTTTGAAGGGCTTATTTTATGTGTTGCAAATTGTAACATGAAGGATCTTTTTAGTTTCTGGAAAAATGAGTATATTGTTTAGCTCACAGCTACTTATGCCATAGATCCCAATAGTGGCATAATTGTTGATTGGAGCCGAGATTGCTGAGTGCACTGCCAAAATACCGAAGGGCTCTTTGGCCAAAAAAATCAGTCTCAAGGGTGTCTATCGACATGTTATGGGCATAAGCCTGGGTCATCATCATGGCAGCATTAGGTCTTTATTGATAATGGCATTTTCTCATCGTTTGGAAGGTACAAATTGTGCTTATTATGGCAAAGCTAAAACATTCTTACTACAAGTGTTATATGATAAGGAAGAACCGTGAGCATTGTGGTAAAACCATTCTTTTTAGAAATGTTGGGTTAAGCACGACATTCAAGTGAGTTTGAGCCAACCGGGTGCTCGGGTTGATATGCAAAACAAAGCCAGGTCGAATCAATTGAAGAGCTTGTGGTGTTGTTTCATGGAGTTTGAACGTGGAATGCATGTGAATATGTGGTCCAAAACAAGAAGAAATAACTCTATCTGTCAAGACTAGAGCTATCACAGAGAAATCAATCGAATCAGTGTTGACAGGGCCACGTAACGTGATCCCTAACAATTTTCATAGCTCGAAAATCATTTCTAAATGGTGCAACATGCAGGAGTGAAATAATTTAAATTCATTGAATTGTTTAACCTCTGTGGGTACAACCAATGTATTATGGATCAAATCCACTAAGTATGATTTAGAGTCAAACTTTTCATATTGTGGAAACATTGGTACCAAGTCGAGATAAAGAATAAGCTCGTGGGTGTTGAAGTTTAATGTATTTGTAGAGGCTTTCAATTTCGGGCTTAAAGCTTCATGTTCACAATGCATATAGGTGGCTTGGTAATTCAGAATGGCTCGATTTGGAGTTTGAAGCAAGACCGTAGCAGTGGCATTCGTGAGGCGAGTCTTAATTTGCGTCAGGCCAGGTTCACAGGATCTACATACATTTTAGCAAAACGATAAGAATCAAGTTTGATAGCTCACCATTCGAAGGACTCAATGCAAAAGAGCCCGATTGCCAAGACGAGGAAAGAGTTAGTGCGGGGTCAAAAATCGAGTGCAACACCGAGTTAGAGGATTCGAAGCTCACCGAGTTGAGATTGTGCAGACTCTATCCACATGGACCCCCCTCCTCTTCAAGTCAAACGGGTCAACGGGGGGGTCCCAACATTATGTTAATTAAATTAATATTTTTATTTAAATATTTTAATAATAATATTTATTATTATTATAAATATTTTATTTAAATATTCTTTTAATTAATTGAGAAGACTAGGTCATCAGGCAATTAATGACCCATGATGGAACCTTCTCAGGTGGTTCAACTAACTGCAATAAATACATCATGGGCCTTCATTTTAGGAATGTAATTATGACCATTTCCTCTTCTTTCTCACATATTCTTCTATAAATGTAAGTTGGAAGCTCATTTCAAAGGGTTCCAACAGTTCAGACAAGTTGGACAGTTAGATATCTCAGGCGAGTGTATACTTTTCAAGAATCCTCTCTCTTCTGCAAGTTGTTCTTGTGTGTTGAGAGAACTTTCAAGCCTCCTCTTCAAGACTGTAATGGCAACTATTGCCTCTTCTGAATGTATGATGCATTGTGCATGTTATTGAAGCAATAAAAGTGTGTGTTTTGTGACTAATCTCGGTCCTTTCATCCTTTTATGCTTCTTTGTGCCTTTCTCGTACTTGCAGGTACACTGTGCAAGTTTAAGTTTCTATTGCAGGTTCTTGGAGTTCTGTGCTTATCGAGTGGTGAAGTATTGCATGCAGTTGAGTTGTGGTGTCTGTTCACCCTTCTTGAGTTCATCCTTCTTCACTGGGAAACTGGTATATTTCTCGGTCTGATAAAGTTTAACAAAGGGAACGCGTGTCTCTTAGTCTGTGGTATCTGTACCCTCTCTAAGTTGCAGTAGGTGAAGTTGACCTGTGGTGCACACACCCTCTTCAAATTAACCCTTCCTGAATCTGAAGACACCCTTTATTCGGTGCATCACCATCCCTAGTATAGTTTCATTTCTGTAAAACTCTTTCCCTAAAACCCCATGAAAATGTTAGCATAGGACTAGATAATCATTTTTGTTACACTAGGAGTAGTACAACACTTAGTTTAGGAAGAGGAAGCCGGCCTTCTCCGGAGGTTCACCTCGAGCCCAAGTCCCACAGCTTGAGAGGTGATCCCATGTGTCCCAATCACACCGAACGTCCTATTCACATCCTGGCCATTCGGGGGGTGTAGTGATTTGGCGACAACAATTATTATGAAGTAATATTATTGTAAAGATAGTAGACGTGCAAATCATTAAGTGGGTGATAGGGAAATATGGTGGAGTTTTTAATTTTCCTCAGTGAAGCATTTAGATTCCCCCAGTGAGTAGGATGATAATGGAATGTCCCCTGAAGTGGATGGGTGATGCAACAAAGTGGTGGACAATAGCTTGATAGGAAGGGAATAAAATTATTTTGAATAAGTATGGGAGGGATTGAGCTCATAGCATGAGTGTAATTTAGAGAGTGAAATTCAGAGCAACCTTATTTTGGTGTTTCACAATAAATTTTTCATCGTAATTATGAAAGAATCATGATGTGTAACCCAGATGCATGTAAACAAACACACATAGTAAATAAAAGATAAAAAAAGGAAATCAAACCCAATACACACATTAAAATTATGCACTAAGGATATGAAGAAGATAAGATGATAACAAAATATGTGTAATCGGTCCAAAAATTAAACATCAACAATACAACACAACTTCAAAAAATAATACAATTAAAAATGTCCCTAATACATGCCACAATGATGATTAAGTAAACATGGATTCCCCTAAACACTAAACTTATGAAATGCATTGAGATGGGATCAGATTGAAGGGTGAAGTGATCGTATATACTCCTAATGAAACTCTTTTTAGATCCGCATTTAAAATTGACCTGAGAGTTGAAAAGGATCATTTCCTCTAAGAAATAAACTTATGAATTATATGAGAGGTAGAATGAGAGACAAATTCTCCCGATACAAAATTATATCGCGAAGGAAACAAATTATTTTTCTTGCCCCAAATAGATTTATTAACATGCAAAGGGAAGAATGTAGCGTCATAGTCGTAAGGTTAGAACGATCACTAGGGAGTAGTTAAAAGTGTAATCTTATCAAGATTGTATTGAAGTGTTCAAATATTAATTTCATGTGTTTTCCAATTTTAGGATTTATGTGATGATGTGAATGTTTGTTTTGATTTTTTTATAATTTTTTTGAATTTTTGAAATACATTATTTTTTATTTTTTTGAAATTTGATGCAAAGAAAAGGAAAGATATATCTACAATTAACTCAAATACAAATAAATATAAACAAAGGTAATTACACATTAAAATAAAAAACACATCATGGCTTATTTAATAAACCAAGATGAAAACTGTAGACACCTGTAGTTTGATCAATGCACTATTATTCCTAATATTGCACCCCTTGTTCTTCCCCTTGCAAATTTACGGCACACCACCAGTTAGACCTATCTAACTCCCTTCTCATGACATCTTTTTGGTCTTATTTCCTCTTATAAACCACTTAAACAGGTTGTCATAGCCTCATTCTGACTACATTAGCTTCTTATTCCCTTCTAGATCTTACTTCTATTAGCTTCCTAGACTATCAATCCATTTCATTGATTGATTGATCAGACCTCTCGAAATTCTCTCAGAGCCCTAATTATCCTCTAAATAGGTTTAATTGTCTAACCTATGGTTAATTACTCCTAAACATAGTCAAATCACACTTTGACTTGCTAAAAGTGCTTTTTGGACTTTAGCATTTGTCCCACATGCACCCAAATCTCCCATTTTCCCAAATAGAAAACTATAAATAGGGCTATACCCCCTCCCTCATTTCCTAAGAATTCTCTCTTCTTCCTAGCATAGATTATAGTATTTTGTTTAGGCTTTAGATTGTATTTCATCTTCTTCCATTGAGCTAGTAGCATTTGCTTTTGTATTTCATAGCACCAATATGGAGTAAAAGGGAAGATCCATTGGCCTTGAAGCCATTAATGGGGAGATCTCTTTCTCTTAAAACACATAACTGAATGCTTAGATCCTCTTAGGTTCATTATTTCAAGCTTTCAAAGAATAGAGGTTAGCTTCATTTGCTTAGTTTGCTTGTTTACTTCAAATTAATGTATGCAAAGAAGAAACCCTTGCTCATTTCTTATCACATGGTCCATTGATCAGATTGTTAAAAGCCTTTGGGGTTTCTTTAGAGATTCTTACCCCAAATCCATGGCTTTTACAACTTTTCATTGAACACATTTGGCATGCACCAGTGGGACACTTATGTCCATCCTCCATTAATGGAGGTCTTTTGAGTTTTTCAAAGTTCATTTTCAAGTTTTTGGGTCAAATCACTTGTTATTTCCTCATTTCTGTTTCTAACACTAGATAAATGACCTTCATTTACATGCATTTTGTGGGTTTGATATAGAAATAGGACACTTTGACTAACCACTAACCTGTTTGCTCTTGAAAATTTGAAAATTCATGAGTTTTGCAGGTTTTTCACAGGGTGTGCGTAGGTGTTAACAAGGGGCGTGTACATGTTGAAACCCCAGCGTCTATGTCAAAACAGGTGTGTACCTATCTGATAGTCCTTATCATTTACAAATTTCACCTCTACAGTGATGCACATGTGTCTCTGTCATCTGGGCATGCATATCTGCTTCTCTGGCCACGTGTCCGTCAAGGGCTTGACTGTGTGAAAAATTGTAAAATGTTTTTCTTTATAGGGATGCGCACGTCTCTTCATCATCTGGGCCGCTGTATCCACCTCTCTAGCCGCGTAGGCGTAAAATGGTTTGACTATGTAAAAATTTGAAAATTCTATTTTATGCTTGGGCACATACTTGTCAAAACCTAAGCATCCACATTAATATACAAGTGTCTCTATCTAGTTGCAAGAATCTATGTTTTGATATACTGGATTTCACTAATTTTTGTTTACATTGGGTGCGTATACGTTGAGTTGGGCATGTACTCGTCAGTTTGATAGCATTGGTGTCTTGTTTGAGTGCGCAGGTGTCTGTGTAAAGATTGGAAAATTTTCTATAATCTACAAAATCTATTTTTTTGGTCTTTTCTACAAAATTTCTAAGACTAACAAGTTAAAAATAGAGTTCTTCTTTGATCTTTCAGTTTGCATAGTTAAGTGTTTTTTTTGGTTTTTAGCCTAAAACTGAGTTTGTAAAAGTCTGTATGCTCTCTCCTCACGCCTTAAAAAGTGATCTTGGATATCAGAAACACTTATACCAAACTTATATCAAATGCTCAAAAAACACTTATTTTATAAAGGACAAAGTAAAACTTTCATATGATTTCAGTAGGACTTGTTCACATTGCATATGCTCTTCCTTCGCACCTTTTGGTGATCTTAGGAATCAAAAGAAAAGTGTAAAGTTCTCTTTCTTGACATCAATCTATGAACTGGAAAATTACTAAAACTTGTTGTCTACAGGACCCAAAACGCTTGTCAAAGAAAGGTGTCAAAAACAAAAACACAAAATTCTAATACACGTGTTCTTGCAGGTTGCCAAATGGTGTGCTACTTAAAACCACATTAAGTTAAGCAAAGATAAAAAACACACCATATTCAAAACATTGTATTGCAGGTTTCGAGAAAAGGGTACGTCCCTATCCGCTCAACTGGAACATAACCCCTTTGGCATAACGCCTTAAGCTATAACAATGGGGGTGGTTCCAGGAACCCTAAAGTAATCCACCACTGAGTAACCTCGTGGATGAAATAGGAAGCACTCCGCTTACCCACTTGACTAGTACACCTTGTGAGATAGAGTTACTGGTTGTCCATATGGCGACCCCAGGGAGAGCACACGTGGATGCACTAGTTTCCCTTTGTGCTCAAAGGGGGTAAAGTAAAGCCGAGATACTCCCAAGATAGGCAAGGGACTATTTGGGTAAATCACGCTCGCTTAAGAAAGCTTTGTAACACCTAGTTGAGAGAACTTATTAAGGAAGGCCATTTTATCTTGGAGCCCACTTTACTAGTCCATTGTTGTGTCAAGCCATCACAAAGTGACAACTCATCTGGAATCTGAACCTTGTTTTTCAAACAAGGAAAAGAACCCTTGTGAGTTTGATCTAAGTGTCTTTCATCACGAAACTAAACTACATCCCACTTTCGCTTAGTTTTGTTCTTGTCTTCAGACGAGGTGAAACTCTGCCCAAGTGGCGCTTGGTTTGTTTTCATCTTTTGATCTATACCCTTGCATTCTCACCACCCACTTTTTTGGGGTGAGAAAGATGCATACCTTGCACGTTCTTTATCAGAGATAGTGTTTGCCACTTTTTTGTCCATTTACGCCCATCCATGTTTGTGGCTGGGTTGTTAAATGTCTAAAGTGCACAAGTACATTTTTCATATCTTTGATAAAGGTCCTTCCATCTTGATTTCAAGATCATCTTCACCACTATGGGTCTGGCTCATCTCTCATCTCTTCTTGAGTTGATAGTTTTGTTCGCATCCTAGATGCACAATCTTGGTACTTACATCGTATTCTCATTTCTTTGAGAAAATGGTATAAGTCCCTTTATTGCGCGGTTACGCTGCTCACATGATTTGAAACTCCTTGTTATACTTATCACTTGGTTTCAGTTTCGACGTCATCTAAGTCTTCTTGAAAAGTGTTGATAATGCCTTATATGTGTCGTAATAAGGTCATCATGGTACTAACACCTTGCTTGCTTGGTTAATGTATCACGGTGACATTGTTACGCTATATCTATTCATGACTTCCATTTTTCAAAAGGTTTGGCTTTCATCGGCATTCAAACTAGTTTTACGTATACCTTGTCGAGGGACTGCGACAACATCACGTTAGTGCTTAGGCCTTGTTAGGGTTCTAACTTGACCTACATATTGATACAGTAGTGTCGCTATCTATTTTTAGGGCATAGGCTTGGTAACAACAAATTGAGTGATCATTACATTTAGGTGTGCATATGAGTGTTCCTTGATAAAAATGACTGCATAACACTACATCTAGGATACACTGTGGTATAGTTCAAACATTATCTTGGGTGGCTTGCAAAAACCATACACTTAGGGGTCATGCTAGCTACATACAAACGTCTGCTAGTAATGCCTAAAATCATAAAAATGACAACCAAATCAAACGAGCATGATATAGGAGAAAACCCTTTCGAAACCTTCCCATTTAGTGGCAATAATTTAGCACCTCTCTTTTCTCAAGTCAAAGATACAGAGGCATTAATTGACCATAGTGGAGAAGAGTCAGACTCTTCCAGAGAACAACAGAGGTTAGACCTAAATAGATTTGATGAACTCCTATATTATAATAAAGATCAAGTACTCGCAAGAGTCTTAGCATTAGGAGATAAACTTCCACATGAGCGTGAAGAAGAAACAAAGGTCATTAACCCTAACCTAGGAGAATGAAGATTTCATCTTAGACATAGATAACCCTTTTGATGTGGGATACGCTTCCACTTCTGGGCAACATAAGGCCACTGTCGAAGGAGAACCATCATGAAAACCTCACTATAAAGCTTCACGTAAAGTGAAAATTGAGCGTAAAGCTTCCCCTCCTCTAAAATTTGATGAAGAAGAGGACCCTTGGTTGAGGAGGAGATCCTCCAAAAATAGATCTTGAAGTTGAGCCAGAAACTAGCAAACCTAGGCTCTTCAAGAAGAAACATATACAAAGACAAAGAAAAAACAAACTTAGCGAGTTTCAATTTGATCCACACACAGACTATACCTTTAAGGTGACTCAGGTACAAAGACCAATGTCACCTAGTAAGGAGCAACTCATTCAGGAAGAGTTAAAATCTATGAAAGATACACTTACTACATTACAACAGGGAAATGTAGGCCAAAATAAGAAATATTTGTATGAAGAACTATGTCCTTACCCCTTTGATAAGGACATGTTACAACAACCTTTCCCAAAACACTTTACCATTCCCAAGTTTGATAAGTATAAGTGCAAAAGTGATCCTCGTGATCATATAAAAGACTTTTACATGGCTTGCCAAGAGGTCGCATATAGCGATAATTTCTTAATACGACTTTTTCCTCACAGCCTAGGGGCCGTGGGATTGGAATGGTTCTATAGCATACCCAAGGGCTCCATTACAACATGGCCCACATTAGCAGAAAAATTTGTAAGGCATTACTCCTATAATATGGAAAGTGACATCACAATGAATGATCTATGCAATACAAAACAAAAACCCAATGAGACATTTGCAGGATTTTTACAATGATGGCATGGGTTAGCCAGTTGTTTTCCTTGTGCATTACCAAAAAAATAGTTAGTGAGCATATTTGTTCCTAACTTGAACCCTGAAATAGCCTTTCACTTACAAATGCATTGTGGCTCAAACTTCGAAGAAGTCATAGAGAAAGGTAGTCAAATTGAGAAATCCCTCATTGCCAAGGGAACGCTTAGATCTGTCGTTAAGAACAAACATGAAGCCAAATCCATAGAAAAACCTAAATTCTTCAATAAGAATAAACATGTTGTTGGTGATGGCATTACGGACTCCAAGAGAGTCCAAGCCATGAAGACAGGCCCACTTTTAAAGCTTTCACAAGGACCTCATCCCAAAGCACCCACAAAACGTACGTTTACATCCTTAACGGAGTCCTTATCTACCATCCTAAAATAATTGGATGATGCAAAAATGGTGGAATATCCCACTACAACGGTACCATACCCGGAGGATGCTCCAAAACTAGTTTGGTTCAAAGATCATGAATATTGCGACTTCCACCATGTTAAAGGACACAAAACAGATAGGTGTTTAAGACTGCACCATTATATACAAGACCTCATCAAGGAAGGAAAGATCACTGTGGATTCTCCCCCTAAGTCTGAGAAAGGCCCAAATGAAAAAATGGGTATTTACAAGGAACCTTTTCCTAACCATGTGGATAAAAAGAAAAGGAAACCAGATCAAGGGAAAACCTCCAACGACTATAGGACTGTTGCCTATGTTTACCCTACAAATGATAGTCCTTATGATTCCCTCATTGGATGTATTAGCTCATCTAATGAACAGATCAACACCATCAGGATTTTAGAGAAGAGCTGCGCAGTAGGGAAAAGACGTGCCCACTTAGTCATACCAGATCATGTACCTATTCCTTAGGAAGGTCAATATAATTTAATAGAACAATTAGAGAAAACACCTGCTAGGATATCTATTCTCGATCTCCTCAAGATCTCTAATGCCCATAAGAACATATTGTATAAAACTTTGCAAAACTCAGGGGTTTCCACATATGTAGACCCCACCAATCTTCAAGCTATGATTACGCACCTAGATGCCAATGATCATATTACTTTTTATCATACTATAATCCCACATAACAACCTAGAACATAACTTACCCTTGTATCTTGAAGTGGTGGTTACCCATCGCAAGATCAAGAGAGTACTTGTAGATGGCGGATCAGGTCTGAATATTTGCACTTTGAAGCTGGTTAAGTAGCTAGGCCATTCAGAAATAGATCTGGGAGCTAAGACTATCACAATCATGGCTTATGACAATGAAGAAAGAGAATCAACAGGGACTATAGTGGTTCCCATGGAGGTAGGCCAATGTGTCATGACACAACATTCCATGTCCTTGACTTGGACCTTCCATACAACATGCTCCTGGGGCACCCATGGATCCATGCCATGCAAGCTATTCCATCAAATTTTCATCAGTGCATCAAGCTATATCATGAAGGTCAGGTGGTTACCATTTTGGGTGACCTAGAACCATTCACACATTGTAGGGCATTGCATAGTTTTTCTCATGCCGCTTATGAATGTCCTTCTGTCAGATGTAGTTGTCCCCTTACAGATAGAAGCTATGAAAAAACGGATAGATCCAGAGTCCCTCATGCCTTGCAATCAAGAATTTCCTTCCTTGGTCAACCCATTCGCTTCATGGGAGGAAACATCAGCAAAATATGGCCCAGACAAGCCATTCACTCTTGAATAGGCTCTGTTGATATCATACTTATCAGTATCCCCCAGGACAAGGGGTAAGCCTTATTTTCAGTTCAAGAGCACTCACGAGCAATGCCCTAAACCGTTGGAAAAAATTTCCATAGTGGTCTCCTATCTAAGGAGAAAATGTTAGAAGACCCTACCAATAGAGTGCCAGAAGGCACCATGGCTTCATGCAATCAAGCACCTCAGTACATCAAAGGTCCCCGCATGATGTTTTTCATGGGCTATAGTGGGTTTGGATGTGGCATTAATGCACAAGGCCAGTTAGAGCCTATTCCCATCCCTCGTTTTAAGTTTGGATAAACATGGCCTTGGGATAAAGCCTCATAATTCTCTACCTTCTGAGAATGATGCCACCTCTTCTGAACGTGAGGATGTTTCATCTCATTCTGATAGTGACACAGATTCCCAATATAGCCTCTACGAGGATCTTTCCTCCATGATCCTATTCCCAAATTCGTCGGTCCTTACCTTATCTGAGTCCATTCCCTTAAACAAATATCCAGTAGCCCTTGTATATCATGAACTCATAGATTGGGATCAACAACTTCACGTGCCCCTCGATTTCTTTGAAAATGATGAGGCATTCTCAGAGTTCATGGGACTCAGGGATTTTATTCCAGTTGGAGACCACAAGAAAGGATTTAAGATTCAATTAGACACTGGTGCCTACTTAAGGGAAGAAGCAAAGATGTGTGGACAGTTAAATAGGAAAGCTGTAAATAAAGGTACGACCACTTCTGAGAAACCTAGCAAAAAGGATAAACATAAATCACATAGAAACCAACTCTTTGATAAACTCGTAGACAAACAGAACAAAGAATCTAAAGATAAAGTGATTTATCCATTTAAAGATGATCATGAACTACCACAGGAGGTCGATCTTACTCTTCCCCCTGATCCTACATGGATGGAAGATACTTCTAAAATGTTGGTTGAGGAAACAATCAATGTCAACATTGGCTCAGAGGAGCAGCCTAGAATACTAAAGTTGGGAGCTTCACTCTCAGCTCAAGAACAAAAGATCTTTGTAGAGCTCTTAAAATAATACGTGGACATATTCACATGGACATATGTAGATATGCCTGGTTTAGACCTAGAGCTAGTTGTGCACAACCTCGTTGTGCACCCAGATGCCAAGCCAATCAAGAAAAAGTTGAGAAAGATGCATCCTAAAGTGGCACTCCTTGTCAAAGAAGAATTGGAACGGCTGTTAGCTTCTGATTTTATTAAACCTATTGACTATTCAAATGGATCTCTAACATAGTCCCAGTACAGAAAAATCCTGTCGACATAAGAATCTGTACCAATTTCCATGACATTAACAAGGCATGCCCAAAGGATGATTTTCCCCTACCTAACATTGACATGATAGTTGATTCCATAGCTGGTTATGAAATGTTGTCCTTAATGGATGGATTTTTCAGGTTATAACCAGATACGAATTGCAAAGGAAGATCAACATAAAACAACATTCATCACCCCTTGGGGAACATTTTGCTACAAATTCATGCCCTTCGGGCTCAAAAACACTGGGGCTACTTACCATCGGGCCATGACAGTTATATTCCATGATATGATAAGTGACATCATGGAAGACTATGTTGATGACATCCTAGCAAAATCCAAGAGTAGAAAGGAACATCCTGGAGTATTGAGACGTATTTTTCAGCACCTACGAGACTATAAGGTTCACTTGAACCCTAAGAAATGTGTCTTTGGTGTCTTGTCAGGAAAACTCCTAGGTTCATTGTTTCACAAAGAGGGATTGAAGTGGACCCTACAAATGTTACAGCTATCATAGAAATGCCACCACCTACCACTCTCAAGCAACTAAGGAGTCTCCAAGGAAAAATTCAGGCAATTTGTCACTTTATTTCACAACTTGCGGATAAGTGCCACCCCTTTACCCATTTTCTCAAGAAAGATGTCACATTCAATTGGGGACCTGACTGTCAGAAATCCTTTGCATTACTCAAATAGTACTTGGCCAGCCCACCTGTACTCATGCCACCTACCTTCAGGTGAACCTCTCCTCTTATACATTTCTGCTACCCAGTTTCCTATTGGTGCATTACTTGCCCAATACAACTTAGACCATAAAGAGAGCATTCGTTTACTATCTCATCCGCACCTTGATCACATACAAGTTGAATTACCCCCAAATAGAAAAGGCCTGTTTGGCCAGTTGTCTTCACATTCCAAAAGCTTCGCCATTATCTTCTGAATAATAAAACCAAACTCATATCCAAAGTTGACCCTCTCAAGTACCTTTTATCCAAATCCGCCTTAGCACAGGATGAATGGCTAATTGGATCATTCTCCTAAGTGAATTTGATATCGATTTTGTGAATCAGAAGTCTTTAAAAGGATAGGTACTAGTTGATCAGTTGGCAGAAGCTCCTCTCCCAGGGATGGAACCTTTGTGTCTGGATCTTTCAGATGCATCTATGATGTATATTGAAGAATCCGTAGAATGGTAGGTCCATTTTGATGGATCTTTTACTTTCCATGGATCCAGAGCAGGAGTGGTCCTCATCACTCCCAATGTGATGTCATACCATGAGCATTTTGGCTGGGATTCCCATGCACAAATAACATTGCAGAGTACGAGGCACTCATCGCTGGCCTCAAGCTAGCTATTACATGGAACATCAGACAACTATGAGTCATTGGGGACTCTCAACTTATCATAAAATAGGTTAATGATGAGTACAAGGTTAAAGATGAAAAGCTTATTCTATATAAAAAGATGGTTGAAACCTTGAAGGAATATTTCACACAGGTCATATTTGAGAAAAAACCAAGGTCACATAATAGATCTGTGGATGCTATGGCTACTATTGGGTCTCTCTTACGCATAGCACCTGAAGAAAGTAAGATTCCTTTCTTCATGGAGCATTTACAAGTGCCTGCATATGATATATCGGAGTCATGTTTGGCATGTGAAGTTGTTGGTCCTTTATCCCCTTGGTATGACCCTATCTTTCAATACCTACAAGATGACACTCTTCCACCAACATCACCCATTCTGAAAAGAAATCCCTTATCCGCCACATAGCCCATTATACCCTCCTAGGAGGCACCCTTTATCATCATGGCTACGACGGGAATTTTCTTTGTTGTTTGGATGTTACTGATTCTATCCATGACATTAAAGAAGTACATGGTGGTATTTGTGGAGTGCATACTAGTGGCATGGTCTTAGCTAAAACGCTATTGAGGGTAGGATATTATTGGCCTACCATGGAATCTGATTGTTGTAACTTCGTAAAGAAGTGTGAACTATGCCAAAAATATGGGAACTTAATACATGTACCAGCATAGGCCTTACAGCCTATTGCAATGCCTTGGCCATTCTCTAAATGGGGCCTGGATCTCATAGGGAAGCTCCATCCTTCTTCTTCAGATGGTCATACTCACATCATCACTGCCACCGAATACTTTACCAAATGGGTAGAGGTTGTCCCTCTTACCTATGTCACTAGTGCGTAGATTTCAAAATTCATCATGAACCATCTCATATGCCGTTACGGGATCCCTTCAGCCATTGTCACTGATAATGGTAAATCCTTCAAAAACAAAACGGTTAAAACATTGTGTCAACACTTCCATATCCAACTCAAGTGGTCTACCCCCTATTACCCTCAAGGTAATGGACAAGAAAAAGCCACTAATAAAACCCTTGTATGGATTATGGAGAAAATGGTCAGTAAAACCGGCCGTAATTGGCATCTATAGATACATCCTGCCCTCTGGGCCTATCATACCTCCATTCACACTCCTACTAGTGCGACCCCATATTCACTTGTCTATGGCACTGAAGCCATCATACCTTTGGAAGTGGAGCTTCCCTCCCTGAGAATATCTCTCAGAGACTATCTTGATAAAGATGAGGACTACAGAGTTGCTCGCTTCGTGGAGTTAGAACTATTAGATGAAAAGCGTATCAGAGCGCTCAATCACCTAAAAGTATATCAAAAAAGAGTGTCCAGAGGATATAACAAACGCATCATTCATCGGGAATTTGATGTAGGGGATCTAGTTCTCAAATAAAATCAGAAGAACACCGTCAAAGATAGAGAAAAGAAAGGAAAGTTCGAGGCTAACTGGTTAGGTCCTTATGTAGTGATTGCAAAATATGGATCAGGAGCCTACAAACTTGCATATTCAAACAGTGAAGAGATTCCAGAACCTATAAATTCCATGCACCTCAAGCGGTTCTATTCTTAGGCATGATGAGAATATCAGATAAGAACTAAAAAATGGAAAAACAAAGAAAAAACAAGTAAAAAAATGGAAAAATGAGAAAATAGTAAAGAAAAAAAAAGTAGGTCATCCACATGTTAAAACCACGCAATTGTGGCGCAATGGACAAGTCTTTGAGTGAAAAATAGTTTTTGGCACTCAAGGAAGATTCATCAGACACAAGTTACTCTTATGGCAGGATGGGTAACTTTTTTTTGTGTATTTTCATCACCACTTTCTAGGTATGACTTCTTCTGCTAAATCTAGGGATCCTATTAGAGCCACCTTTGTCGTACCATGATCTAGTTTATTTTCTCTTATATCTACATGGAGGACATTACCTTTGTATACTCCCATCTAATGTTGAGCATGAAAACACCATTGCCACTTTCTCGTACATACACATGTGGCATTCTGCCTTTTGTATATTCCCACATCATAAGTTGGGGGCATCCACACTTCTTTGTTCTTGTACATTGCTTTTAGAACATGACCTTGGAAAAATACAAAAACATTTGGAAAAAGATACACAAAAATCTAAACATCTGGAAAATTTCCCTTTTCAGGGATAAAGCTATTTTCATTTCACAATAGGTTATCTTAGGGAAACCTAGACAATAATGAAGACCGTAGCTGTGAAAACTTATCTTTTTAGATAAACCCAAAAACATTAGAAAATATGTCAATGTTGTCCCACAAAAACAAGGTAATGCTTTAGTTGCTTTTAGTTGTTGGTTTGTATAGTTTTGATGTTCTTAGCCTGTTGAATTGTTTGTTATTTGAGTGGATCATTTTGCTTACCTTATATTAAGTCTTGTTCGATTTAATTGTGTATGGTATTGTATTCATTTAGGCACTCTCATGTTTGTAAAAAATTGTTGTAGATTTCTTTATTTGTTATGTGCATCTATTAGAATTCATTTTACTTGCTTAGATTAGACACCAGTTTTTAATCTCTTATTAGCTTTTGCATGTGTTTGTTTAGTTGTATTTTGTTGTGTTGTTTGAATGTGTATATTTGTTTAGTTTTGTTAACTTTTTCTTGTATGTTTTTCACGGTTGTTTGTTATCACATCTATCATCTATCATTTCATCACATTTTTAACATCATTCACTACATCATATATATACAAAAATGCTAAGTATTACATCATGCATGTATGCTAAGCTAATCATCACATATTGTATCATCAATGGGGGCAAGAGGGGTTGCACATGATCACAAATCTATCCCCCCCACACCAATATCATCTAGTATCATCCCAAGTGCTAGAATAAAAACTCAGAAAGATTTCATAAATCTAAAAAACATGTGGTGCTATCTACAGATACATGATCAATATGAAAGCATGAAACATACACATCTCTAAATCTAAGGTATGTCACATACATAAAGGAAAGAGCAATCATACACCATAATCAATGTTCGTACAAAGCATAAATCATAGTATGATATATCAAAATGTCCATATATACATGTATAACTATCTAGGTCAGTGCTCAAAAATATACATCATCGATATAATATGCCATCTAAAAGGGGCATGCATCAAAAAGAATCAAGCCTTCATCAAGAGGCATCATCAAAACAATGGTACATACAACTATACATCAAAATAAACCTTCATAAGAGGCATGTATACAATACATCTATACAAAGAGTGATAAGGAGCTCAACCATAGCTCTCGCCCTCACCGGGGCTCCTCGGGTCCATGACCTAGTTGACAGAAGAGTGGTGGATGTGATGGACCTGCACCAGGGGTATCACCCTGCTGTCTGGATGGTTGTTGTCCAACCGGCTGCACTGCAGTAGGTTACCTAACTGATCTAACTAAATGACCAATCATTGTGACATGGAGCCTATCACACTGTGCATCTGACTGCTGGAACATAACCACTCACTGCTCTACCAGGACTAGCCTAAAGTAGGCAATTCCTATAAGTACAAAGCCTCGCCACTGGATCTCATAGCATCTTGAATCAAATCTACATCTCTAGAGGCGAGGGCTTCCTGTAGGGAAGCATCACACTCACCTATCACCCTGCCTATATCAGCCTGAGTCTGTCTAGAGGCAAGCAGCCTCTCGATCTCTATCTGCAGTGATAGCCTACACCTGGGCCCAGGCCTAATCCCTCTGTGTAATGTAACCCTGTGACTGTGCCTGTGCATGGTCCCTCTGGGTGACAACCATCTGTACCTGAGTCTGAGACTGGTGTAAAAGGCTTAGTATCTGAGCCCCCTGTGCATCCATCTCATGAATTTGACTCTACCATAGAGTGTTGTCACTACCCTGGGTGGCCTGTGCTCTGACCCAATCTCTCTCAGTTGTTAGACTATGCACCTGAGTATGTGCCTGATCTCACTCTGCTGTAAGGGCATGTACCTATGCCCTAGCTGCATCTCTCTCTCTCAGCCACCTGTAACTACACAACAATCACTACCTGTAACTGATGTTGAAGGGCAGCCAACTGTCCACCACCACCCTCTATAACATCAGGTGGTGGGCCCTGCTCTGGAAGTACCTACTGGAGAGGGGTGTAGATCCCTGCTAGAATGCCTACTGGGGAAACTCTATATCAACTGCCCTGTAAACCTATCTCAGCCTAGGCCTGGGGCCCTATGTCCCTGAGGCTACTACAATGCTGGACCCTGTCTCCTACCCCTGACATACCTAGGTGCATTGGGCCCACCATCGTCATCATCATCATCATCATCACTATCAACTCCACCAATAGCTCCACCCTCGTCACCACTAGGAGGCCCACTGGAGGGGATCTCACACTGGCGTTATATGCCACCCTAGAAATAGTCAAACGTGTGGAAGCACACCGTGATACCATGGCCCATACTCAGGTGTGGTGCCCGAATCTCTAATCTGTCTCAGTGGCACCCACATAGCAGGTACCACCTGTCAAAAATTGGCCAGTGCTCTATCACGAGCAATCTATGGACCCATATCAAAATGCTCTCAGGCCCTGCGAGCATACCATCTATCTGGCCCAGGAACATCCTGGGTAATGCCAAACTACCTCTAACACCGATCCACCCTGTATAGCTCTCACATATAGCTGTGACTGCCTAAGATAAAGTGCTCTACGGTGGCAGTGCCGAGCTCTAAACCATCCTCGGGCCACTGGAAGTGTCTGTAGGGTCTCCAAACCATGGAAATCTATCATAGCTCATCTAGCTCACATCGATAGTGATAAGCATCTCCCATATAAGGCTGCACATCATCCCCTGTCAGGACCCAACCCATCGTAGAAGGCTCCTCGGGAGCCCAAACTCTCAAAACACCTAAGGGGTGACCAATGGCAATGTGGTCCCACACCCAAATCTGTAGCAAGTGCGCTGGTCCTACCATATTCTGACGGTAGTAGGTAATCAAGTGGAAGGTCCCAGTATAGATGATGCTAAAATGCACTGACCCTCAGCATTAGGTCTCTCCCTCTACCAAACCGCGTATCACCCCAAGGAGGCTGAGTGGAAAAGAAGCACCAGTCTTGTCAGGGAACAAGACTCCACTGACAAAGGCCATCATGTAGACCACTACTCGGTCTAGCTCCGGATCATCAATGCATCGTGATAATCTAATAGACATCCCACGTTGTGGTATCGTCGGGATGCCAAATAACTCTATGATATAGCGCTGAATGTCGGTCCAGCAGCTCATAGTCTCAATAAGCTACCCCTGAATTGGGACCCACATAATGTGCCATACGTCCTCCAGTGTAATGGTAATCTCCCCGGTCGGGAGGAGAAAGCACTGACTCTCGTTGTGTCATCGCTCTGCTATGGCTATCAGGAGGTTGTGATCCAATGTAATCTATGGCATCGCATCTCGGCCACATGAGTCAATCCCGTCACATATAAGAGGCTCTTCGGGGTCACTCTATCATCCTCATCAGACTATGCCTCTATCACTAGCTAATCGACCATAGCACTCGCGAGTCTGAAGAATAGGTAATATACGTTGCAAAATCAACACACATGTTAGGCACTTACTTCTTTTCATCTATTTTTCTAAGGAAAAATGCTTCTTTAAAATCATCTAACTTACTAATTATTCTTTTCTTCTAAATCTAGGCTCACCTATTTTTCTCTATACTTGGCTATTTTACTAGCCAATTGTTTTCCCCCCTTCTTCCCAGTGCCTGCGCACCTCTTTTGGCACCGTCTGCACACCCTTACTGATGCGTACATGCACTCGTCGATACTCTCCCCTAGTATTTTCTCCCTTTTCTGCAGGCCACACAGAACACATACGCACCTCAGTGTGATGCCTACGCACTTTACGTGTGCACATGTGCGTGTCTGTTCTAACCCCATCCAATGCATACATGCCCCTCTAACCCTAGTTTTCCTCCTAATGGGTATTTGTGCATGTATCCACTTTTTCGACAGACACGCATATGCATCCTTATCTATTTTGACATATACCACATGTACGTCCCTATCTATTTTGACACATACACATGTACGTACCCATAAAACCGATGCATACGCCCATGCACATGCATCAAAATCACTCTTACCTACCCTAGTAAAGCCCTAAAAGTACAATAAATGCATAAATTGACTAGGAAGGATAGGCCACTCATGTAAGGTCCATCCACTGGGTCCCGCATGAACTCTCAGATGTGATCCACACGTCTCCTCCTGCTCGGTATTTTCACCATCTCACTCCAGGGTTGTCGCTCTTGCTTGCGGTAAAAATTTACAACAGCTATGGTATAAATGAATTGGTCGTGATTGTTTTACCAACCCCATGTGGGTATATTAACCCATCGCGATGCCGCTGGGGCATGTTTCCTCCATCGTGATCATTCTAACCTTCTTCCATCCAATGTGATAATTATTTTTGTATTAAAATAATAATTTTCACACACTAGGGCACTTTGTGCCACCCTACGGTCACTTCTCCGTCGCATTGAAATAATTTACGAACCTTTTAGGTTCCTTTTCCCACCTTTTCCTTTATTTTCCATCTATTTTCCCCCATTGTGATAATTTATTGTAAATAAATTGTTCTTGACCCGTCTTTCTTCTTGTGGGAATATATTCTAGCTTTCTGACAGCCCTACCTTCCCACTATCGTCCATGCACATACTTTTAGAAGATCTTGGATCTTTTTGAAATTCTTCTGATTGATCAAAAATTCAAAAATTTAAAAAATTCCAAAAATAAAAATAAAAATAAAATAATCAAAACCATTTAATAAAAACCAAAAACATTGAAATACTTTGAAAATGGCTCAACAAGAATTGGTTAAACCGATCATCTATGGCTGAAATTTGTGTCTATTGCATGGCACTCATCCCAGATCTTGTTGACGTTTTCAAAAATTTTGAAACAACGAATCACGCATCATCTAAATCTTCAATCACCTACACAAGCTATGTTGCTTACTTCGTCTGTACTTTGGGGCACTATCAGTTACCTAGTACTATTTTTCGTCATGCACATTGCTTTTTCACGGGACCCAAGTGTTCTCCGTCTTCCCCCTTGCATAATACACCTTGCTTTGGGCATCATTCTTCACCCTTGTCATTTATCATAACATTTGGGACTTCATCTTGATAACAAAATATTTGTGCAACTATCTTGAACGTTGTTGGTTTAAGTGTGTGTGATTGTACTTATTTCCCTGTTAGGTGATTTTGTTTATTTCTCGTATTGCATTGCATTCGTGTATGTTGCATAGAGTTGGTCATTTTTAGCACAAGACGGTTGTTTGTATCTTGGATTTTCATGTCATTTTACGCTTCCGTCGCATGCTCACATTTTAATAAGGACCCATGAGGAGGATTCTAAGAATTATGATGATTAAATATTGTTAGCAATTGATTTGCGGATAGCTCAATATCCCTTTTTCTTCTAGTTTCTCATCTTCTCTGTACACATTTTCTTTCTGTTGTTTTTTCTTTTTTATCGTCGATCAAGTTTCTTCGTCACCCCATCGACACTCGAGGGGGCATTCATCATCCTTCATCTTATTAATTTTTCTTCTGCCCTTTCAAAAAAATTCTACTCATTTACATTTGTCTACTTTCTTTGAAGTGACGTTGCTTACATCACCTCAAAGAGGGGAAAATTATAGACACTTGTAGTTTTATCAATGCACTATTATTCCTAATATTGCACCTCTTATTCTTCCCTTTACAAATTGACGGCACATCGCCAATTAGACCTATTTAACTCCCTTCTCACGACATCTTTTTGGTCATATTTCCTCTTATAAACCACTTAAACAGGTTTTCATAGCGTCGTTCTGACTACATTAGCTTATTATTCCCTTCTAGTCTGCTTCTACCCAGCTCCCTAGACTATCAATCCATTTCATTGGATTGATCGGACCTCTCAGAAATTCTCTTAGAACCCTAATTATCCTCTAAACATGATTAAATTAGTGTTAACCTATGGTTAATTACTCTTCTAAACATAGTCAAATCACACTTTGACTTGCTAAAAGTACTTTTTGGACTTTAGCATTTGTCCCACATGCACCCAAATCTCCCATTTTCCCAAATAGAAAACTATAAATAGGGCTATACCCCCTCCCTCATTTCCTAAGAATTCTCTCTTCTTCCTAGCATATATTATAGTATTTTGTTTAGGCTTTAGATTGTATTTCATCTTCTTCCATTGAGCTAGCAGCATTTGCTTTTGTATTTCATAGCACCAATATGGAGTAAAAGGGAAGATCCATTGGCCTTGAAGCCATTAATGGGGAGATCTCTTTCTCTTAAAACACATAATTGAATGCTTAGATCCTCTTAGTTTCATTATTTCAAGCTTTCAAAGAATAGAGGTTAACTTCATTTGCTTAGTTTGCTTGTTTAGTTCAAACTAATGTATGCAAAGAAGAAACCCTTGCTCATTTCTTATCACATGGTCCATTGATTAGATTGTTAAAATCCTTTGGGGTTTCTTTAGAAGATTCTTACCCCAAATCCATGGATTTTACAAATTTTCATTGAACACAAAAACACAGTACGTGAAAGCGGTACAAAGACACAAGAAAACATGTTAAATAATCCCAATATGAACAGGAATGAAGCACACCAAAGTTATATATGAACTAAGATACTAATAATTTTCCTGAAATTGGTCTACAATAACAAAGTATAATAAAATAACAAACTACACAGGAGCAAAAGCATCATCACAATCTTGAAAAACCATAATGCTAATCACCAAATCACAGCACCCTCTGATTTTCACAAGTCTGTGTGCTTGATCTCTATGGTGTGACTGGGTAACAATGGGCACTATCTCCAAGTTATGGGACTTGTTACTTGAGATAGACCTCCAGAGAAAGCTGGTTCCTCTTCTTAATCCTAGTGCAAAGTAACTCTATTGAAAGATAAATTATTGACTAATCTTGATCTATCACTTCCAAGGGACCAAGGAAAGAGAAAGAGTCATGAAAACAACAGGGAAATCTATACTACATGGGTGATGCACCAAAAGAAAGGAATGAGAAGAACTTTCCCAATTTCTGAAAATGTGAAGCAAAATGAAGATTAGAGAGGGTGATAACATTTCTCCACAGTAAAATGACAATAACTCACAACTACCATTTCCATACATACATAATAATAGTGAAACCTTGCAAGAGCATAGAATAGAAACAATACACCTGTAATAAGATTGAAGAGGCAAGAAGAATGCAAACAAACATAACAAGGGAAGATACATCCACAAAATTACATCTATTGCTTCATTGAAATGCACAGTTCAAACTCTTATAAATGAAAGTTCTATGGATCACCATGCAATGAGTCCACTACAAAGTTCCTACAGTACATTGGATTCACAAAACCAAATATGCGTAGAGTTTTTGCTATCTCAAATCTCTTCCTCTCTTTACAATGATCCCAACACTTAAATTTATAGAATTCTGAGAGAAGAGAGAGAGGGGATGCAATTCTCGAAATTCACTTTCCCACCAATTTCAAGTCATGATAGTTGATTGTAGTTGGTGATTCTTGGACTTGACAAAAGCAATCTCAAGGTTTCCCATAACTTGCAGTAATGAAAGAATGATTTCCCATGCTCATTGAATGCTCCTCCAACCACTTTCCAACAACCAAAATTAGAACTGGGATTCATTTTCTTTAAAAATCACTATCAAAATATTCATTAATTTCTAATATTTCTTGATTTTTCTGTGCATCAATCTCGGAGCCATGATTCCAATGAGACCAATTTTGTGAAATTCCGTTGAAAATTACTCCAATTATGGCTTTTTGAGTGATTGCAGCTGATTTTGAGAATTTGCACAGATTTTCTTGGCTATTACGGGACTGAGAATTAAATAGTTTGGTTGGAAAGATCCAATTTTTATATTTCTTCCTCTTCTCCAATAGTTTCTTTATCTCCTTTAGAAAATCGATTTTCTTTTAAAATTTGGTGGGCCCCACCACATTTCATTTTTATTTACTTTTGTGATTATGGGGAGGGAATTGTTTAATTTTTGCAATTAATTGTACATAGCCAACTTGGCCAACTCGGCCGAGTTGGCTGCTCCTTATTCCACCACCGAACTCTTCCATTAGGTGCACCAGGCTTCTTTATTTTGGTCCACACCCTTCTTATGCCGACTTCATTCCCTATGCACATGAGCTACCTTGGCATGAATTTCCGAACTCATTACCACGTCTACACCGACAAGTTATTCACTTGTTGAGTCATATACTTGAGACTTCAAACATCATATTGGTCTGCCAGCTCGATGTCCACCAATACTTACCAACTCGAGATTGCATTACTAATTCCAGTTATTAGTGAACCCATTTCACTCTGCATGCATCCTATGTGGGTTAATCATGCATAGCCGGCATCGTTTGTGTACCCATTGAACACCTGAATTCCTATTTCTGATCTGGCCCGCAATGGCTCTCATGTCAGCTCAGTGTGAATTTCCCAAACTCGTGCCCATACTTCCCAACTCCGCACTACATTTTCAGCTGCATTGCTTTACCAAGCCTTAAATTTGCTGGCTCTGCACACCATGTTCCTCATGTGCTAGCATTGGTGAAAAATGGTATTTTGACCAAGCCACTGGGTGTCCCTAGTCAGTGAGTTTAGGTTCTACGGATCACACTGTGTCCGGGCCAGATTTTCATCTAAGCCAAAATCCCCACATATGTCGCATTGCGGGTGTTTTCAGGCTCTATCTCTGTACTGCGAGTCCCAATGTCTGATTGAGGTCATTTGGCAGCTGATCTTTGAATTGTCTACATTCTGCGCATAAAATTTGCCCACTTCGATATTTTCCATGCTGAGTCTTAAAAAACATCGTGCAGTAAGTTTCGAGCCTCAGGCCATTTTTCACATTTCACTTGACCATGGCTACATTGTTTCACCCAATCTTCTCACCCATTGCATCACTAAAATGGCAATTTCACCTTTATGTACTCATGAGCTCAAATGAGCTGGGCCATGACCTGGCTTCATCTTCCATGTGGAAAAATGAGCTCCTCAGCATCGCTCTACAAGGCCTCGTCACAGAGCTAACTCGCATTCTCTTAGTATCAACCTGGTCACTATTTCCTTCAACACGTACTTCATGATATGAGCTCGGTCCTCCCATTCTAATAGACTCAGTTTCTACACTTGGTGAAATACTCATCTCACTTGATTAGAGTGATGTTGACCTACTATCTAAGGACTTAGGCAGCGTTGGTCTTCTCCAAATACCATGTACATTGGTTATGATCCTTGAGTTACTCTTGTTTGACTCGTTTCATTCACAAATTTAGGTGACTCTAGTATTCGTCTTGGAGACTTGACTTGAAAAATACCCAGATGAACCGATTCATAATGGAACAACTTCCACATCAATGTGCATGGCCCTTCATAGTTAGCTCGAGAGAACCATTCAGTAGCAAGCTTAATCCTCTATTCGTTAATTCATCCTACATTACCATTCAATCTCTACTTGGACTTCAACTAGCTTGACCCTATAGATTTTGAATTGGTCAGTCATCTCAGAGGGGCTTAGTATATTATAGATGAACCTAAACGACTCCTCATAATAGGAATTTGATCTTGCTAGGAATATTTGGAGTTAAAGTAACCAGTCATAATGACATGAGCTCAATCGTCCATGCAAGCTGAACTCGATTCACTAGAAAAGTAGCTCGCTTGCAGTTCAGCCGCATATTGATCTCGGTGCACATGTCGGCATCTCAGATCCTTAGTATTGCAGCTCATTGAGTTAGATCACAATGGATAACAATTAGCTCGTAGCTCAGTTATGAGCTCAATGAGCTCATTCATAGCTTAAAACAAGTTTTAACATTCCTTTCCCTCTCTCATATTGATGGATCTTCATAACACTAGGAAGGTCTCTATAAATATTGAATTCTACCCTCTAATAGTTGCAAGTGGGATCCCACTGTCTGGACTATCCTTAATTGAATAAACTTGGGATTCAACTGAATGACTCAAGAGGAGGAAAGGTTTTTATCTTTTGTGAATGTTCCAACTCCTTCAAGAACCCCTTGGATACTAAAAGTCGCATCCTAATTATCATTTTGTTCTAAAGACCTTACCAGTGTAAGCCTTCCTATATCATCCAAATTTTCACCAGGGGGTGGAAATTGATAACAATTTGGTGACTCACGTGGGGCCATTTTCCTGCTAAATGGAGTATGACCAGCTTGCCTATAGCTATCCATTGGGTATGGAGTCTACATTATCATCATGGGCTTGATCTAAAATTTGAAAATATTGACCCTGAAATGCCCGGAATGTCAATGCTCACTATCTAAAACTTCCTTCCACTACTCGCACTCCTCAACTTTCATAAGAAAATATTGAAATTTGTTTTGTGAGAGTAGAAAAATTGTTTTAAAACTTGTAATTTCACTCAATTCCCCGCAACTACAATCCATGAGGCTGAGTGATGAAAATTTATTATCCTGGACATCATAGAACTCTATTAAGTTCCTCTTTCTTTATTCTTCCTGACATGTTCAATTCTTTTCGACATACTGCCTTATTGCTTAAGCTACTGCTGTAGGCTGCAAAGGTTGTTATTAATCTTTGGAGATATGCATAGTGGCTCATACTTGCTGCTTACATCATTGATCAAAGGTTGAGTGAAAATTAAGGACTACCATCTGTTGCAATTCTTCAAATATGCCCTAATACTAATTTCTTGATTCGGTGAAGGATAGGAGAAACTTAGTTGTCTGATCTGAAGTGAAGCAAAAGAATTAAAGATTTGAAATTCTGTCTCTTGAGCTGGTTTTAGTTACTCTACATTTGTTTGAATTTTAAATTTACTAACTATTAGCAAACAACTATTTTCTTCCTTACTATAGCAGTCTCTCTTTCTGAAAGCATGGTGAACTATGTACCAAGACACACACTAGAATTAATCTAGGACATGTGCACTAACACTTAGGGAAAATTAAAACCTATTCTAATAACAATAGAATATGTGCATCAAGCACTTGGAGGAATTGAAAATCCTAGACTATTATGTACAAAGGGTGAGAAAATCTTCCTCTCTAGTAGCAATGTTTGAGATAGATTCCATTGACTGGAATCTGTAAACTCTTCACCATATAACTTAGGTGAGTTGGAAGGCATTACTACTTTTGCACCTCACATGATCATGTAGGGACCACTCCATATTGACATCAAACTTGGAATGTTTTCTTGGTTTTTCAACAATTAACATCCCACTTCAACACTAAGTCTCCTACTATGTGAATGCCCTGGATTTATCTTTCTCTGTCAAATATCCTCTTGATTAATGCTTGATACTTTCTCCATGGTTTGCATTGCATGTTCCCTTGTTGTCTCCTCTAGTTCCATCAGTTCTACATACCTGATTTCCATGGGCTCAAACTCAGACTATTTCTAGTTGTTTCATTAGCTCTAGTGTTGGCAATTCAAGTGATATAGGCGAGCACTGCTTTCCTTTCCATATACAAGATTATATGGAGAAGCTACCTGTAGACCTCTTGGGTGTGATTCTATCCACCCATAGGGCTAATTTGAGCTTCGTGTGCCTTGTTTATTTGATTCTCATTAAGAGTCCTTCTAATGGTTCTCAGACAAGTTATTTTTTGTGGAATCTGCTGTGGCCATTACCATGCGGGTAATAATTCAAAGAAGTGCTGAGATAAATTCCATTTCTAATATCCCATTATGTGATTTTTGTGCTAAGAAAATGCCAATGCATTATTTGAAATGATGGTAGTAGGGGCACCAAATCTTATGACTATCCCCTCATAGAAGTCCAAGATGCTGGATTCATTTTCCTCCTTAAGTGCCACTTGCTTTAGTCCACTTGGTGAAATAGTCTATTGTCCGTAAGTATCCACTTATGGCCTTGACCTAAATTTGGATTGATAACTCCAATGAAGTCCAATCCCCATTGCATGAATGGCATTGATCTAATGAGATTGGATGAAGGGGAAGTGCTACTAGCCTTTTTTTTTCGTAGTGAAAAAAAACACACTTCTTGCATTTCTTGATCCATGAATAACAATCACTAAACATTGTAGGCCAATAGTAACTGAGCTTTCATGATTTTGAGAGTTGTTACTTGTGAATTAAAGTGGCATCCCGTTTCTCCATCATGAAAATCATGTAATATATTCTCAGTTTGATTTGTTGGGGACACACCTCAATAACACCCCAATTCACGATCCTTCTTGAACAAGATGCCATCAATGAGCACATATGAAATGGATTACAATATGAAATATCTTCTCTTTGCTTTGTTCAATTCTAGAGGGCACAAACTAGTTTAGAGATAATGCACCATGTCTTGGGTCTAACATGGGAATAGGTGCATCCATTAGTCAGATGTTCCTAATCATTTCGTAGCACTAGGAAAACTTCTTCTTCACATTTTGAATCATCATGTTTTTTGGAAGCTAGCTGCTCACACAAACCTTTTCCACAAAACCAACTTGGTCACTTTGATTTCAATATCATATTCCATGATCCTGAGTGATCCAACCTTCCCTCTTTCTCATTTAGATATTTGTTTCAAGAGAAAGTATCTATTACTCCAGCATGCAACAACTAATAGTTTGGATCTTATTGTTCGAGACCAAGTGTTTGAACTTCTTCAAACTTCTCACGATAGCTAGAGCATGTTTTTCAATGAAAGAATAACTTACTTCATAATCTTCCAAACTTTGGCTGAAGAATGCTATGAGGCTGCTCCAAACCTTCTTTATTCAGATTGTACTATAGATAGCCCGAGATGATATCTGAATTTCCAAAAATATATAGAATGAAATCCTTTGAAAAGTACTAGGTTGATAAGTGTTGGAGTTTGAGATATAACATGTTTTGATTTCCTCAAAACTTTCTATTGCCTTTTTTTTGTCCATTTGAATGCAAGAATCTTCTTCAACATCATTGTTAATGGATTCAAAAGAGTGGGAAAATCAGGGCACAAACCCGTGCAGACAAAGTTTATCCTTCCCAAGAAGCTTTCGAGAGCTTTCTTGTGGCATGGACAATGGTAGATTTCTTATAGATTCAACTCTTTTTAGATCAATTGTCAACCCTTCTCTTAAAAAAATATAGTCCCAAAAATTTTTCCCTCGTGTGCTAATAATACACACTTTTTCATATTCAAGGACACTTTGAATCTTCTACACCTTTGAAATACTTAGTCCTGAGGTGAAAGAGATGGTCTGCTACGTTCTTTGAGAAGACAATTATATCATCTAGATATATAAGCACTATCTCTGTTGATTAGTCTTTTGAACACTATATCCATTGCTTGCTGAAACGTTGTCTCTAAGCATTTGCACAATCCAAATGACATCTTTCTATAAGCATATGTACCTACATTTTTTTAATGAAATTTGTCTTGAACTGATCTTCTTCCTTCGCCATTATTTGAATATATCCTGAGTAGCCATCTAGCAATGAAAACCTTTCCAGACCTAGCTATAACCTACATTGATCTACTCCATTGAAGGGAGTGGATAGTGATCCTT